>CM070542.1:34191547-35391547 GCA_036346415.1 Raddia guianensis | reverse complement strand
TTGTTTATATAGTGTTTAACAACCGACCTACCGATGGATAACCGGGCCGAGCTAACCTCGAACTCGTAACGAACTTGTATGCACGCCAAATACATCCCGAGGTAGATAAGGTACACTCCAATTCTCGGGGTCACGACGCCTATTCCAATCCGGGAAAGCACGTCCGGGTCTTCACGTAGCCGTGCAGAACTCTTGTTCGAGTCGGACTCAAACACGAATCCTATGCCATTACGCACCGTGCCAAGCAGGAAGCTGTTCGGCAGGATGCACATGGGTCTGATAGAGCCCTCTAGGGAGCCAGGTCCTAGGAGGCTGTTCGATTAGGCCGTCAGGGAGTGGGCCATGGCAATGGACCGTAATTTTATCCCCGACAGCTAGCCCCCGAGACTCAAGTGGAATATCTCACTAGAGTGGGGTCTTCCTCTTGAGACTCCAAGTCACGAAGAGGGTATTTTTCCTGCTACAAAGACGTGCAACAGAAGACTGAACAGGTCATGGTTCAACCGAACAAGAGTTGTTCAGGACCAAACAAACCTGCCCAGTGCTGAGCAACTCTGTTGCGTCGAACAGGGAAATACATCCGTCCGAGCAGAGTACCCAGGCCTCAGTGCAGAAACTGAAAAAAAATAACCGTTGGCAGATTCCAACGATAACTTTCGCTGCGTAGTGAAAACAGGCAACCGTTTTTACTTAACCGTTACAGTAAAAACTAGCCGTTTCGTGGCAAAAGACCGTTGCAGAGCTGCTCGGACCAGGGCTATAAAAAGCACCTAAGCCGCCCGTGGCTTGCCACTTCCATTCTCACGCGTCTTTCTCTCCCAAGCCCTATTCCAACAACACCAGCATCAAACAGCCACAACTCACCTCCAAAGCTGCTCGCCAACCCTGGGGATTGCTATGGCCAAGTTCACAGGCACTAGCATGACCGAGGAAGACTTGAACATCTCGGAGGCGGAGGGACACATCGACGCTGACAGCTGGAGGCTGCCCAGGGAGGAGGAGATGCCAAAGCCGCTCGAGGACGAGTTCGTCAACTTCGACCAGTTCGCCATGTTTGGGTTGAGGTTTCCCGAAAGCGATTTAGTGGAGGCCTTCTTGAACATCAGCGGGCTGGAGGTTGTGAATCTCAACCCCAACTCGTTCCTCCAGATGGCCGTCTTCGCACACCTGTGTGAGGGCTATCTGGGCGTTGATCCATCGGTGGGACTTTTCCTCCACTACTACACAGTGACGAGAAGCAGCTCCGCCGCTTCCGAGCTCGGGTGCTACTACCTCAAGCTCCGGGCCACCGCTGACGACGCGCCGTACCCTCGTCCACCACTGCTCGACACAATGGGGCCGTGGTGGATGAGGTGGTTCTACACCAAAAGGAGGCGGCAATGACAAGCTCATCTTCTTTGGACAAGCTCGTGAAGGGACCTGATGCTGTGGCCGGGCGATGGGCGAGTGGTATCGACCGGAAGATCGTCTCCCTCGTGGGCCTCGGGCTCACGGGCAGAGAGATTATCTGGGACTTCGTAGCGAACAGGATCTGCCTGCTACGTAGGAGGTCCTACCCCTTCTGCAAGATAGAAGGCTGGGAGCACATCACCAGGGAAAGCTCGGGTAAGTCCCTCAAAGATCGCGTTGTAGGTGGATGGAAAATCGACCACGTCAAACGTGATCAACTCTGTCTGGAAGTTGCTTGGGCTGCCGAAAGTAACGGGCAAAACAATCTGCTCCAGCGGCCGAACAGCTTCTCCCGGTACAATCCCGTAGAAGGGCATCGCGACCTCTTTGAGTTTGGAGCGAGGAATCTGCATCTCGTCCAACACTTTTGCATAAAGCAAGTCCAGCGCATTCCCGCCATCGATCAGGACAAGCCCGACTCTGGCGTTGCTAATGGTCGGAGCGACCACCAGCGGGAGACGCTGTGGCTTGGTCATCCCAATGGGGCAATCCTCCTTAGAGAAGGAGATGGAAACCTCGGTCCACTTCATTGTCTTGGGCTGTGGTTTGCCTTTCTCAACGTTGTGGTCTTCGCGAGCAGCTTCTTTGAGGCTGCGCCGAGAAGGATATGCCGAGGAGCCGCCAAAGATAACGGCTATATGGTTAACGGGCTCTGGATAGTCATCCTCATCGTCCCGATCACCATCATTGGTTTGACGCTTGGCCTTGCCGGCATCACCCTTTTCGGGCAGGGTGGGCATGGGACCTTTACCGTTGTAGAACTCTTCGAGCTTTGTAGCCCAGGTTCTGCAATGGCGTATATCGTGCCCGTAGTTCTGGTGGAACTGGCAATATCGGTCAGTCGGACCTTTCTTGCCTTGGTCGCCTCCCTGAGCAGGCTTTTTGTCCATGTAGTTATTTGAGGGCTTCTTCTGCCCGTTCTTGGGAGGAGGTGCGCGATCTATACCCGCAACGGTATTGTCCGACGTACCTTTGTTCTTTTTCTTCTGGGACTTCTTATCACCAGGATTGTTGTTATTCTTCTTCTTCTCATCTACACCAGGCTGGGCGGGAAGCTCGCCCTTGTCGAATGCCTTCTTGTACTGAACACGCTCTGCCGCATTGGCATAGCGATCAGCCGCCTTGAATAGATCGTTGGCGGTCCAGGTCTCATTGATCTCGAGATCCTGGGTGAGCCGCTCGTCGCGGACACCATTTTTGAAAGCGCGGACAACAGATTCATCTGAGATGTTCTGGATCGTGTTGCGGATCTTGATGAAACGCTGAGGGTCTCCCCGTTCATCTGGATCATCTGGTGCAGATCATCCTCCTTGCCCAGACGCACGTAACAGCTCTGGAAATTGGCGATCATGAGCGGATAGAACCTTCCTGCTGGTTGAACAGCCATGTCCAAGCAGCACCCTCAAGAACAGTCGGAAGGTAATTAGCCATAACTAGCTCGTCACCTCCGGCTGCGATGATGGCGGTAGCGTAGATGGAAAGGAACTCCTCTGGGTTTTGGGTCCCATTGTACCTCTCCATGTGGCCAGGTTTGAACTTGGAAGGCCACCTGACAGCGCGGAGCTCATCAGAGAAAGCCTTGCAGCCCAAGGTGTATGCCCGACTACCTTCTCCTGCAGAGCCTAGTATTGAAAAGACATTGGTTCTGTTGCGCGGAGGAATTCTAGCTAAACGGGAAGATTCTGCCTGGTGGTATTCTCTCCGAGACAGTCCTCCGCGCTCCTTCCTCGTGGTCATCACAATGTGTTCGTCCCGAGGGGATCATCCGTGATCGCTGCGCACCTGCTTGCCCCAGTGGTTGCGGCGACCACGGGGACTTGGTGAGCATTATCAACTACGGGGTTCCTGCTCGTAGCGAATCGCTCTTTGATAGCGACGAGGGTCACGCGATCGTTCAGAGCGCTCGCTGTCCGAGCCATTCCGGGCAGGCTGGCTGCGTGGCCCGGACGAAGTGTTAACTTCGCCTATGAGCTTAAGGCCATCAGCCAATCGCTCTAGGCGAGAAGCAACAGCGTCGCCCATGAGGGCGAGGTTAGCCTGGTTGGTGGATCTGATCACCGATGCCATGGCTTGAAGTCGTTCCCGACTCTGCTCAAGAGGTCCTGGGATCCCTGAGGCGTCCGCGTTTTGCCCGACCGGGGTCTTGTTACGCGGGGATTCAACCCGAGCAGGTGGAACTTCTGCCGGGGGACTTGGCGAAGGTGCGCGAGGCGGGTCACGTCGTTGTCTCTTGCGCTGATCACGGATCTGCGCCAAGGTTTGATTAATTGAAGCGTCCAGACTGCGGCGAACAACATCTTGTTCGCGAGCAGCCAGCGTGGCCCCATCTTGTTGCCGAGCAGAATTGACCCGCTCGATCTCGTCGGCCGCCGCGGCCCGCGCAGGATCCTCTTAGGTTTCTGCGCCGGCCATGTTGACGCTGCGACGGCCGTGTGTTGACACACTAGACGGTGTCATCACTGTATCGCCACAGGAGGAATCAACCGATATGGCCCTGGAATCCGAGAGATCTAAACCAGCGTAAAGATCACCGGTTCCGTAATCATCGTCAATGACGGGAGCGTGATCCAAGACCATCTCCGGAACGTAGCCGGAGAGTTCTGTCCCAGATCTGGAAGGCGATCAAGATCGAAAGGAACGATCCGATGTGATAGGGGACGTGACATCCTGCCCTTCTGAGTCATACCCTTCAGGAAGAGTTTCCTTGTCGCTGATTGAGTTCGACATGCTCGAACATGCTTGATCTAATATACTCCCCACGAACGGCGCCAACTGTCGACGGTTGAGATATCGGTCCCAAGTCAACTAAGGTTCTTGAGAAAGGGGGATAGAAGACACTGCCGAGCAAGGCAAACAGCAATCAACGGGCAACAGGGAGACACAGAGTTTTTATCCTGGTTCAGGCCTCTCCAGAGAGATAATAGCCCTATGTCCAGCGCTTCTTTATATGAAAGAGAATTACAAAGGGGAACTCGGCGAGATGAACAAGTCTCGACGAGGTTATGGGTGTACCGGAAGTATTATACGCTCTAAGCTTCAGGTCGTGCGGTCGTCTGGTCGTGCCACCTACACGCCGTAGGGGCCTTGTTTATATAGTGTTGAACAACCGACCTACCGAGGCATAACCTGGCTGGGCTAACCACGAACTCATATGCATGCCAAATACATCCCGAGGTAGATAAGGTACACTCCAATTCTTGGGGATCACGACGTCTGCTCCAATCCGAGAAACCACGTTCGGGTCTTCACGTAGCCTTGCAGAACTCTTGTTCGAGTCGGACTCAAACACGAATCCTAGTCCATTACGCACCGTGCGAAGCAGGAAGCTGTTCGGCAGGATGCACATGGGCCTGATAGAGCCCTCTAGGGAGCCAGGCCCTAGGAGGCTGTTCGATTAGACCGTCAGGGAGTGGGCTATGGCAATAGGCCATGATTTTATCCCTGACAGAAACATGAACTCTTCTTTCATCAGAATTGAAGGTGGGAGGTTCAGAGGGATGCTAAAAACTGGCCAACATATATGAGTATGATGCAGCCATCATATTCAAAGGCGTAAAGCAATCAGTGGCAAGTGGGAGCCGCACGTTCCTTGGATCCGCTGCGAACTCTGGATACACCCTATCAAATTGTTGCCACGTTTCTCCATCAGCCGGATGAACCATCATACCGGGTCTTACACGTTTACCCTCCTTATGCCACCTCATCTGCTGTGCGGTCTCCTCCGTAATGAAACACCGATGGAGTCGTTTCTTTAATGGGAAGTACCGTAGTACTTTTCTCGCCACCTTCGTCCGCTTCTTTTCTCCATAACCGTCAACGATCTCAATATATCTGGACTCCCCACAATGATCACACACATTTTTACCAGCCTCATTTTTGTAATACAACATGCAATGGTTCGGACAATAATCTATTTTCTCGTAAGACATTCCCAGACCAGCAAGTAGTTTTCTACACTCGTACCAACTTGGGGGCATCTTGTGTCCTTCAGGAAGTGCATCGCTTAAACATCCTAACAACTCATCAAAACAATTAATAGAGAAGTTATACTTGCATTTCAGAGCCATCATCCGTGTTACCATAGAGAGCAGGGTTACGTTGGTTTGATCGTGTGAAGGCTGTTTGGAAGACTCTAACAAGGTTAAGAATTCGGTCATAGTGGTAGTTGCCTGCTCATCATCAAAATCATAGTCAAAGTCATCCATCATATCTTGCATTCTGTCAATTTCATCAAATCCTTCATCCGGAGGAGTAGGGACGGCACGAGCACAACCACTCTCACCGTGATAAACCCAACGATGATAACCGACATTAAACCCATTTTTGCATAAACGCATTCCCATGTCATACCGTGTTCTCTTTCTACAGTTTTCACACTCCGTACAAGGGCAATAAACGTACGCCGTGTCAGGATTTGGGGTCACCTTGAAAGCATTATCGACAAATGCATTGGCCTTCTCATACCATTCATCTGAATATTGTCCGTTCGATCTCCATCCATCGTACATCCACCTCCTCTCTTCATCCATCGGTCTTGACACGGGAAGCTACACGTTAGGGTTTGAGAATAGGCTTAGGAAGGCTTCTAAACCCACCCACGAATAGCCACTTAGGCGTGTCCCGCTGTGGCATCGGTAGGGACGAGACCAAATTTCGGCAGCATAACCCTATAGTTCTCATAGTATCGAAGCCACAGCAGGACAAGTCTAAGCGGCTATTCGTGAGCTGTCCACTGGGACGCAACACATTGGTTGTCCAATAGACAATTCGGGGTCATTTTACACAAAGCGTAATAGAAATAAACGAATCACCATCCAAATTCTTTACGCGTTGTGTTTTACCCGAACGGGTGACGTAAGGCTAGGTTACTGATTGGTTCGATGTAATATAAATCCATTACAATAAATTAAGCAAAGCATATGGCACAGCTAAAAATGCATCTAGAATTATATGGCAAAGCATTACAATTGCATTACCTATTTTCGCTATTTTCTAAATTTCGTAATTTTTTTAATTATCACTACTTGTAAAACTAATTAATTTAATATTATATTAAAATTTATATATAAATTGCACCTAAAATTAAATGGTAAAGCATAACAATTGCATTATCTATTTTTTTTATTTTCTAAATTTTTTATTTTTAAAATTATTACTAAGTACAAGACTAATTAAATTTTTGACGGTTTAAAGCCGTCGAGACTACACGACAGTAATTTTTAAAAAAAGGGCGCGAAGAAACAACACGTACCTCGATGTGGCGCGGGCGACAGCTAGGGCGATGAGGGCTAGACGCGACGCGGGCGCTGGAAGACAACAACTCGAGGCGCAGGGCGCGAGGTGTATTGACTGGCTGTTGGCTGGGTGGCAACCTGGCGCTGCCTGGCGGACGGCGGCGGCGGCGCGGCAGCAAGTGGCGAGGGCAGGCGAGTGGGACTGAGGCAAAAATTGCCTATGTCCCAGCGCCAGTTTCATTATATACACCAATCTCGACGGCCCCAAGCCGTCGAGAAAGATAGTGACCAGTCCATCATCCAACCAACACATGCCACGTGTCGCACAGTATCTATATCGATGACCTAAAGCCGTCAAGATAACATGACTGCACGCGCGACCGTTGGGTCAGCACTAGGCCGTCGAGATAGCTCTCATGGTCAGCGCTCAGTCAGCAGCAAGCCACGTGTCCAATTGTCACAGGCCGAAATCAATATCGACGGCCTCCGGCCGTCGAGAAAAACTGCATGTGAAGCGTCGCAAATGTCCCCGGGACGCCTGGGAACTTGTCTCGACGGTTTATGGCCATCGATACTAATCACAGGGTGATGTGGCCCGTTTGTTTTGTCTTTCTCGACGGCCACTAGCCGTCGAGATAGACCCTTTGTCTGTCGGCCGCTGGCTTGACACTATATCGACGGCTTATTATCTCCAGCAGTCGAGAAAAGGATATTTCGACGGTTTGCCGTTGACTACCGTTGTCAATTGTACTCTTTCTCGACGGCCTTTTCATATGCCGTCGAGAATGATTTCTATCTCGACGGCTAGTGCAGCACCCACGTACTCTTCGATGGTCAACATAGCTTAGTTAATTTTAAAAAAAATTAAAAAATTCTTTGGTGCTTAGTAATGGCTAATATTGTTTACGACATGAAAATTTACCATCAAAAAATCCGTATGCTCAAATTATGTTTGCAAATGGAGTTGCCTATGTAAGGGGTTATATCGGGTAGAGTATTAGTTAGCGTTTTATATAGTTTTATAAAATACGGGTGACAGGGATATGATAATTTTCAAATAATGCACCGTTCAGTCGGAAAAGCATTGTACATAGATCATTGCATTGGAATGTAACAAAATATTCCAATTTAAAATTTTAAATACAAATTTTTAGTTTTAAATATATATACATATATTATACCTAACATTAATTATAAATAAAAATTATTTTAAAAATTAGTATGCAAAGAAATAACATCTTGTACCATTATATATTTTCCCAAAATTTGGGACTGTTTCATATTTTATTTTTAATTTACGTTCAATTGCTAAATGAACAACTCGGCAAATTACGAAAAATATTTACAAAATGAAAAAATTCAATGCGCCAGCCCATCAGTAGAGCATGAACCATTATCGACGGTCGAATTCTGGCCGTCGAGATTGATTCATTCTGATGGGCCGGCCCATACACTATTCACGACGGCTGACGACTGTGTCCGAGCCGTCGAGATAGAGTCTTCCCGCCTTCGCGAAAAACAAAAAAAAAACCAGCGCGCGGGCCTGGACGACCTTATCTCGACGTCTTTTGTTTGGCCGTCGAGATTACGTTCACTGTGTCGATGGCAGTAATGCGGCCGTCGATATTACATTGGCTGTGTCGACGGCTTAGCTTTGACCGTCGAGAATAATTTTGGCTATCGTGATTTCGTGCGATTCCTGTAGTGTGCATGCGTCTCATCCACTGAGCTTCTCGCTGAATAGCTAGGCTCTTAAGCTTCCCGCGATGGCATCTAC
Organism: Raddia guianensis; assembly: GCA_036346415.1. Taxonomy (NCBI): domain Eukaryota; kingdom Viridiplantae; phylum Streptophyta; class Magnoliopsida; order Poales; family Poaceae; genus Raddia; species Raddia guianensis. The sequence continues at coordinate 35,383,087 of CM070542.1, read as the reverse complement.
TCCGTAGTTTTTTCTTCTTCTTTTTTCAATCCCCCGACCAACTGGAAAGACGTACCAACATTTTATTTTCACCCAAGTCCCCAACAATATATACCTTACCTAGGGTCTCAGTCTCTCAGAGCATATATATAGCTCCAACATTCATTTTTTTTTCAGCATGATGAACTACAATTAACACTACCTATATGCCAGAGTTGGTGAACATGTACACATCGTCTTTGGATGGTGAGATCGTGACAGATGACGAGAGTGACGCATGCACATATATAGTAGCCGTAAGATCAATCGTTGCCTGCATTTTAGCCGAGGTTTTTGAGGTCATGCTTGTTAAATTTCTTTTTCTCGGATCTGATCCAGTTAGCCTACGTAGGGTCCCATCGGATTGCAAGAGGTTTCACATGGATCCATATAATATCCATCATTAGCTTGCATATGTTATCCATCCACTACACAAATCGAAACCAGTGTCAGCAGCACCGATATCAATACCGCCGACATAGGTATTTGTCTGCGTCCCCGCCGATGTAGCGTCGACGACACAGGCTAAATTTGCGTCGGCCCCGTCGACAAAGACGCATACAAGGCTTGCCATCTGGGTTAATGCTTTGTCGGCAGCCCAACTAGCCGACCACACAAGATCCCCCGGACAGAACGCGCCGGGTGACGACGCTCTGGCTAGTGGACCCCACATGCGAACGATAGCCCGGCACATGGCATATCAATGTGGTCGGTCGCTACTAAGGCCGCAGACACAGGACCAACAAAGCAGCCTCGCTGATTTGCCTTGCCACCATCTGTGTCGGCCGCCCACAAGAAAGTGGCACAAAGTTTTGTGGGCGGATATTATTTGGCCGCCGACATAGACATCCTATGTCGGCGGCATTAGCTTGGCCGACCACATAGACCCCATAGGCGTTGCGCCCCCGCCGCTTTCTGGCCTGCCCTCGGCTCGATCTGAAGCATTGCTTTCTGCAAACTTAGGCTTTAGAGCATACCCAAGACATAACAAGTCAATCCACAAGGTTTTCCCGACCTTTCTTGCACTTTCGGCATAAGTTCCGTGGTAACCCGGACATGCCCGTTACGAAACTGATACAAAGTCAGGGTTACAAAGGACTGTGTGTTGAAAGTGAACGTAGGGCGTGACAACCATATGGAATGACTTGTTATAGATTGTGCATGCCCTAAAACCTTAGGTTGCACATAACAATGTCTCAAATCGAGCGAGGGAGGGCCGGAATGGGGTTGGTGCCTGAAGAGGGGTCTGTGTGGTCGGTCTACATGTAGGCCGCCGACGTCACAGACTACGCAACCGGTACATTCCTAACCATGGCCCACAAGTCAGTTGCAGAAAGTAGTGTGGGCGGTTTCAGACAGACCGCCTACATAGAAAACATGTGTCGTCGGCTTTTCTATTAGCTGACCACAAAGCTCCTGGCTGCCATATCTACGAGTTCTCCCTTGTTGGCCCCACATGGCAGATACATCCATTTTTCTACCAAGCGGAACCGAACTTAACTGCAACTATTCGAGACGTTAAGGCACCGTCAATGGGAGAGACAATGTGGTCGGCTTTTATAAGGCCGACGACATAGACCTCTTTGGTGGGCTCAGAAATTCAAACTTGCGGAAGCGCGGACTAGTGATTGCGACATGTGTCGGTGGTTTGGTTATGGCCGACGACATAGCCTGCCGTGATGTTCCTTTGTGGGCGGCTTTTTTTGTGACTGCCAACATTGATATGTCCTCGGGATTTTGGCCTCCCACACTGAGTTTCCAACCGCCCTCTCTGATTTCGTTTCCAGTAGTGATCCTATCCAATAAAATATCATAACTATTAAAAACCGCTCTTGAATACATCTTGTTAGCTAGTCCCAACTTGTATTGTGTATTCATATTCGTATGCAGGAAATAAAAAGGATCCAAGATCCATGATCCGGCCTACTACGCTCTTAGATCCTTCGCCGAGCTTGAAGGCCGGTGCGGCAGCTTCCTTGGCCGGCTCTCCCCCTCCGAAGCACAAGTTTCGTTTGGGATCTGGTCGACCTCTGATTCCTCTTCGCCAAAACCTAGTCTTCCGCGACTTCTTTGGCTGGGACGGTGTCTCCCCGCAACACAACTCAACGCAACACACACACCTAGGGGTGAAAACGGGTCGGTTACGGTCGGGTAGTGGCTCATATCGTATCCTATCCTAATTTATTTTTTCGGATATCGGGTCGGATACGAGAAGATCAAAATCGGGTTGGACACGATTACGGTTACAAGTTTTTGTGGTCAGGTAGAAAACGGATATCGGATACGTACTATATGGACGGGTAGAAATCGGCTACCGAGTAATTAATCGGGTCATATGTGTAAATTACATAGGATTCAAACAAATAATAAAAATAAACTAATGCAAGTTCAACTAACATAATAGTCCAATATTGCAAGCAACGATAGTTGAACATAATAGTCCACAGGATTGTTAAATAAGATGCAAGGGCTTGTATGCAGCAACATATTATCCTATTATGTGAAGCAAGTTGTGCAAGCAAACCATCAATTTATTATCCAACCGAAAGTCCTATTAAAGAAATTAATTTGCATCTCAAAATAACAAATTGATTGTACTTCTCAAAGCAAACCATCAAATGATCCTTATGTGACTATGTCAAAAACTTAGTTCATTTGGAAGAACACAAAACACTCCATTACAAATAAAAGCTATAATCACGTTCAATTGAAATCAAAACCCAAACTGAACTCACTTTGTAACAAATATCCAGAGGGAACACACTACAGTTAATTATGTTCTCTGGATTGACTATGTCTAAAGGAAACAACACTTTGGCAACTACAAACATCAAGAGAGCTAGATACATGAGATAGATAACACTAACTAAAATATATCTGGCACCAGCATTATAGCAAATATATTATTATGAAAAAGAATTACCCATTCTGTAAATTGATCAAACCTTGAAGGCACGGAGGAGGAGGCGGCGGGCGGATATGGCTTTAGAGGCGGCCGTCGGTAGGACACGGAGGAGGCGGCGGGCGGTAGGGCATGGAGGAGGAGGCGGCGACGCGCGTGGTTGTGGACGATGCGGCCAGCGGGGCCATGGATCGAGGCGGCCGACGGCAGGGGAGGCGGCGGCGGGGAGAGGAGGCGCGGTGATCTGGAGGTGGCGGCGGGGAACGGAGGAGGCGACCAGTGAGGCAGGGGAGGCGCCGACGGGCCGGCAGGGGAGGCGACGTGGGGGGAGGGCGGCTGGGCGTGTAACGAGCTAGGTTTACGGGGGGAGTGGGCAGTGGCTTATTGGGCTAATGGGTTGCCTATTAGACTTTTGGGTACCCCGAACGTTTGAAACTACCGGATACCCGAATCCGAACCGAACCCATCGGGTATCTCTCATATCATATCCAACCCGAACCCGTTCATACATATTCGGGTATTACCCGAACCCGATTCGATACTCGACGGTTAAAAAAAAACCCAACCCATTTTCTAACCGGCTTCAGTCGGGTCGGTTACCCGTCGGGTAGTACCCGACCCGTTTTCACCCCTACACACACCCAGTAAGAGTTTCGCTCGGGGTTTGAATTCTCGTGCTTAGGGGTTTGCCTCCTGCAACGGTAGCACTGATCTTGCCCAAGTCTTGGATCCCCAAGCGACTGTCACTCGCCCGCTTCCTGGCCAGGAGACCTCCACACTTACAGAGTCCTCTATGATCAATCCGTCGATGGTTAGGAGATCCATCGGTGACCACCAGTCAGATGCCTTTGCTCGCATCGTCCTCCTCCACCCTTCCGTCAGCTACTCAGTGGTGCGCATGTTCAATCACGGTGGGGCACCTGATGTGTTCTCCTCTCCTAGGAGCTAGCAGGCTGAGGCCCACGAGGTCCACCAAGGATCCACCAATTGGATGTCCGGGCCTCGACACCATAGATGTGCACTTTAGCTAGCACACTCGGTGTTCGCCTTCAGTCGAACCGAGCACATCTAGCTGAACCTAGTCGTCATCGTCGTGGCCCGCGAACCAGTGCATGGTCGACACCTCCTCCTCTAGCTCCCGCCGGTGGGTCGTCCTCCACCAGGATCCAATTAATCAGAAATCAAGTTGATCGTGCAGTCCACTATATCATCCTTAATGGGTTTTTCGGGAGCTCTAGCTCCCCATAGGTAACCTACCTTTGTGGCTTTGCCCAAAACAAAAGAAAAAAAAGGCTAAAGAAAAAGGGGGCACAAAGGGAGAACATGGGCTCAAGTCTGAAGGACATCGTTGGCCCGTTCTTGCTCAGTTGGGATGTCCTCTTGCTCGGCCACTCCTCCCTGGTCTGTCGTAGGTAGCAGAAGGGATGGATTCTAGGTCTATCACTCGCCCTGGTGGCACCGCTCAAGGGAAATTATTAGAAACTCTTGTTTTGTTGCCAAGGGAAATGATTAGGAAGATTTAGTCAAGTTATTCTTGGTTTTAAAAAATCTTGAAAAAAATAATTTTTTCTCATATCAGTTAAAATAATTATTTTAAAATGAATAATGTGCTTTTAATTAAACCAAAAAAGGTGGTTATATATACATTTTGAAGGAGTTTTAAAAAATCCTTCTTATTTACTTTACTATCAACCCTCAACAAAAATACATAAATATTTCATTTCAAAAGGTGAAATTTTGGAAAATATATTTATCATGTGTTATAAAAAAGGTTTTGAATAAAGAATTTTGAAATATCCTTGATAACCATATTTAAATTTAAATTTTGAATATCTCTTGGTTCTAGAATTGGTATTACCTACAGAGATAGCAATACATCTTTTTCATCTAGTGGAGACTACTCTGGAAAGCATGCATGAAACACCATGATACGTGTGTTACAGCCTTAGAGGCACACATAAATATATTTCACGTCCACGACACTTAATACAGATAGACTGATACGTACATTTCTTGGTTACCACATCGAGTCAACCTCACCGTTGACTGAGCAAGAAATGCAGTACTCCCAAAGGTGTATATATATAACCCTATGGTATATATGTGCTACGTTTATACGTAACATGAACGCATGCATGCATATATATGCATACATGGGGAGGCACGTTTTATTCTTTAGGCGGTATGGGTACTAGTATATATATACTCGAAACCATCAACGTACTGGATGCGATAATCGATCGAGCACACAAGCCAGCAACCTAAGGCAGCTAGCTCGATCACTTGCTGAAACACTTGTTTTTGAAGGCGCAGGTCACGAAGCAGGTGACGAATTTCGCTGGGCTGGGGAGGCTGGTGATGCACGACTTGCCGCAGCCCAGCAGGCACTTCTGGCAGTTGCTGGAGCACACGGTGGCGCCGGCGCCGTCGTCGAGGAGGGCGAGCTCCTCCTCGAGCACCTCCTCCTCCAGCTCCTGCAGCCGCAGCAGCGCGGCGTCGCCGGCGCCGGCGCGCCCCGCGGAGGCCAGCATGATCAGCTGCCCGGCGCACAGCAGAAGCATGCACACGGCGGCGGCCATCTTCAGCGCGGCGGAAGCCATTGCCGGCGGCGACGGAAGCGAGAGCAAGCTAGCTACCTTTGGGTAGTTTTGTATTGTACTGTTTAATGCTGTTAATTCGATTTGCAGAGGTATCTAGGCCGTGCAATGCTATTTATAGCAGGAGGATGGATCGCCCTGTGCTAGTTAGGGCTTGGTTTGTAGTCAAGACGTTGCTTGCTAGTGCACGTATTTATCTTTTTTTTTGATATATTTCTTTAAGAATTAATTTTAGGCTGCATATATGCATGTGGTGCATAAACAAGGAGATGGTCAGCCCAGGCCTCATCATCCAGCAGACGTAGTTGCTAGCTTGAATTGGTCTAGCTGCTAAGCGATGCCACAACAGGCAGCATGTGCGATACCCAGACCTGGTCTCTTAAATCTTAATTAAGCTCAAATGCCAAGTTGGGGTTTATGTATTGTTATCGTACGTTTCACCTTCTCTTGATGTGAAATTGATGTTGGGTTGCATTTCAACCACTGATAAACCCCTCCTGCCATGGCTAACTGGCTATGGCTATGATGGCATGCATTCTTCTTCTTCTTCTTCTTCTTCTTCCTCCTCCTCCTCCTCCTCCTCCTCCTCTTAGGGGTGAAGATGGATCGGTTACGGTCGGATAGTGGCCCATATCATATCCTACCCTAATTTCTTTTATCGAATATCGGGTTGGACACGGGAAGATCAAAATCGGGTCGGATACAGTTACGGTTACGGGTTTTTGCGGTCGGGTAGAAAACGGATATCAGATACTATACGGACGGGTAGAAATCGGTTACCGGATACTTAATCGGGTTATATGTAAATTATATACGATTCAAACAAACAATAAAAATAAACTAACACAAGTTCAACTATCATAATAGTCCGATACTATAAGCAACAATCATTGAACATAATAGGCCACAGAATTGTTAAACAAGATGCAAGGGCTTGTATGCAGCAACATAAGAAAACAACAAAAAAAAATTTCTTCTGTGATTGTCTACAGTTGTGTAAAGCAAGTTGTGCAAGCAAACCATCAATTATTATCCAACCGAAAGTCCTATTATAAAAAAAATTATCCATCATGTAAATTGATCATAGAAAACTATGCAACTTTCATGATATTTAAATATTCTGTAAATTGATCAAAGAAAACTACACGGCTAGCAACATGCAACGGAGACGGCACAAACTTTGGAGGCAGCCGGCGGCAGGGCACGAAGGAGGCGGCCAGCGGGCGTGGCTTTGGAGGTGGCCGGTGAGGAATGGAGGGGAGGCAGCGACGCACATGGCTGCGGGGAACGGAGGGGAGGCGGTCGGAGGAGGAGGCGGCCGGCAATAGGGAACAGAGGGGAGGCGGCCGGAGGAGGAGGCGGTCGGAGGAGGAGGCATCCAGAGGAGGAGGCGTCTGGCGAAGCTACGGATCTTTGCGGCGGGCGGCAGGAGAGGCGGCGGCAGGCGTGGCCTTGGGGCGGCGGGGCAGGTAAGCGGCATGGGCGGAGGGGGCGCGGCGTGGCCTTGGGGCGGGAGGGGAACGGAGGCGGCAAGGCAAGGCAGAGATCTGGCTGGGGAGGGAGGCGTGTGTGTGAGGGGCGGCTGGATGGGGAACGAACTAGGGTTACGGGGGGAGTGAGCAGAGGGCAATGACTTATTGGGCTAATGAGCTGTCTATTAGACTTTCGGGTACCCCAACGTTTGAAACTTCCTGATACCCGAACCCGTCAGGTATCTCTCATATCATATCTGATCCGAACCAGCTCAAAAAAATTCGGGTATTACCCGAACCCGACCCGATACCCGACGGTTAAAAAAAACAAAACCGTTTTCTAACCGGCTCCAGTCGGGTCGGGTACCCGTCGGGTAGTACCCGACCCGTTTTCTCCCCAACTTCCTATGCTTCTTCTTCTCCTTCTGCTCCTCCTCCTCCTCTTTCTCTTCCTCTTCCTCTTCCTCTTCCTCTTCCTCTTCTTCTTCTGCTCCTGCTCCTGCTCCTGCTCCTGCTCCTCTCCATCTCCTTTCCTTCCCTCCCCTCCAACCCGGCTGAGCCAACTCTCCCAATGGGCACGAGCAACGACGACTGCCACCATTAATTTGTGTTGGTGCCCACAGGAGTCTTCGTGCCGCGTAGAGGCTAGACCGAGAAATCTTTTATGTTAATAGTATATTTATGTACCTACAGTAAAATAGAAGTAAAAAACAAATAACAACATTGTATTAAGAAGAAATTACACCAGAGTGTGGTGAAGCTATAATATATACCACATTTTATACCATAAGAAAGTAGTCCACATCACCCTTTGAGAAAATTAACTTCAACACCACCGTGTGAATCCTTGTGCTCTCCAGACCTTCTCGTGGAATAAAGCAGGGTTAGCATGCGACTACTAGATAGTTATTCTGAAAGGGCTAAGATTCATCCTATGAAAGCAGAGGGTTTATTCCATGGTGAACATGCCTCTCTATTCATCTATGAAGAGCACGGTCAGAATGCCGGCAAGTCCTGAATTATCCAATTTCAGAAGGGCATGTGTCTAATTTGGCCTTTACAAGAGAGAAAAGTGAGGCATTAATTGAATACTCTTTTCAAGGCTCTGACATCTACACTTGATTGATGTAACGTACGTAACAACATATAATAGAATTAATATCTTAGTTAGTACTGTTATTGTTATCAAATTTTAATTAAACAAGTACATAACGTCGTAATCTAATTTTGTACGAAATATTAATTCGTTCGAGGAGGTAAGCTAGCTCAAGATTCAATAGTGGTCAGTTGTGTACTTGTTGCGCTGCTCGTTGGCAAATTGATTATTCATGGCATGCATTGTGTTCTGCTAGCATTTTGTATAAAATATTAATTATTAGTTGGTAGAATTAATAGATATAAACATGCATATACGCAAATTGCAGATGACTTTGACTAGTCACTAGTCCACTAATATATTACTCCCCGTTGCGAAATATTGTCATTTCGATATTTACACGGTCATCAAATACTATCTTCTAAAAATAATTTATAATGCATTAAAATCTAATATATGAAACTTCTTTTTAAGATGAATTTATCTATACAATTTTTATATTTCTCAACCTACATAGTTTAAAAACTCTATAAATAAAGTTTTAAAACCTTAGCTTAGGACAAATTTAAAACGACTACAATTTCATAATGGAAGGAGTAATAATTACTTGCAGTGATCGAAGCTCTAAGAGTTAATTTGATAACAACTTCTGCCCAATTCCTGCGGAAAGCGTGCACTACATCAAAATTATCTATTTGTGTTAATTCAAAACCAGTCATCTGTGTTTGTATATCGGTTCGTCACTAGAACCGACACGATTGTGAATTTTTGTAAACACAATTTTTGACATAAAACTAGTGAAAAAGATTAAAAAAATTATTTTATTTCAAACCGATATCATCCTCCCTATCACCTATCAACCACCTATGTACATTTGACGCACTATTTTATATGAAATTTTGATGTTACCTTATCTAGGAATCGAACTTGGGACCTCCTCGCTCCTACATCACCCTTCTAACCATCTCATCGTGAGAACCGACATAAGCAAGCATTTTTGTAAACACGATTTTTGGCATAAAAATTATTGCAAAGAAGGTAAAAATATTTATTCCACGCTAGCATCATTGCATCCCTAACACTACCAACCACCTATGCACATTAAATTTTCATGTTAATTTATTTTATATGTAAGAAGGATACAACGTGCAAGAAAGTCATTGGTGGATCAAGATTTCTTTCCGTCCTCTTGTCCATTCTCTATATTCATCCTATGTTCAAAAATAAAACCCTCTTACCCATTTTCGTTGGATGTTTGGATCGAAGAACAGCCGCATGCAAGAAGGAAGCAACGTGCGATAGTACAAATCATTTCTATAACAAAATTTCTTTCTATTCTTTATCCTTTCTACCCAACCCCTTTTGTTCAACTGCTTTTCCCTCTTATCTATTCTTGCCTGAAGAATTGATCGAGAATACCGCCAAAGAAAAGGAAAACATCATAAAACAAAGATGGCCAAACAAGGAGATGTAAACGAATTAGATAGCTGATTGAGGGGAAAAGAATTATGAGTTAAGAGGCAAAAAACAAGCTGAGGATCTTGCCTAAAGGATACCGATATGACTTGCATATACAAACGACCCTGCTAGAGAATCAAAGAAAACAACGTGTTTGGATATCGAAGGAAACGACGACATGATGATGGAGACCATCATATGAGAAAGCCCCAAGGATTCACCATGGAGAAAGAAAGTATCCTGGTATTGGAATCAAGCTTAAAAGGAAACATTAGAGTGTGCAGTTCGAAACATGATGGGTCGTAATCCACGGGCCAGGATTTTCAGATTCTTTCAAGACACTTCTCCGAATCGCAGGGACGAGCGAGGTTAGATTAAGGGGAGGAATACACCCTCTATTCTTCTCGAATCTCGAGGGCGAGATTAGATTAAGGGGGAGGTTTTGTGACATCCTAATAAATATTAGAATGTCCCAGGTTTTCTTTAAAAATAAAAACCACAATAAAATAATTTCTATTGTTTTTCTATATGAAAATCCCTAAATTTTCAAACAATTATTTATATTTAAGAATTTCTTTTATTAATTATTTTTCATTATAATTTACAATTTATACAAATTCCAAACTTTACGATTTCAAATACAAAAACTCTCATCTCGCTTTTATTCATTTCTCGGTCGAACTCTAATCTTCTCTCTCTCGACCGAAAACTAGCTCGACCAAAACCCTAATTCCCTGGTCGAACCCACCTTTACTTTTCGATGCTCCGAAATCCTAATCTTGGCCGATTATATTTTTCCCCTCTCGATCGATTACAATGAAGTCCTAGCTCGACTTCCCCGACCGAAACCCTAAAACCCCTAATTAAAGCAGTCATCCATTCCCTTCCTTGACCGAAACCCTAATATTCCTCGGCCACGTCCTAACTCGTGTTTCGATTAAAACCCTAGCGTCCTCCAAGTCAAATTCATCTTTCCTCCTCTCCTCAACTTTAATCCGACCTGACCTCCTTTGAAATATCTCCCGACCGAAACTCTAATATCAACTGACCTCCTTTGCGACTCTGACCGGTCGAACATCCGTTCCTCTCGGCAGACGAACCTTGAAACCCTAACTCGAATCCGTCGTAACCCAAACTCGGCCAACACCTCTCGGCATTTCGGCCGACCAAATATCTATCTCTCTCTCTGTCAAGCTAAAGATTCTCGCAACATCGGCCGACCACCGTTCCAAGAAAACCGAGTCCAATAGCAAATCCGGCCCAAAGCAATCGGATTTACCGATTAGCCTAATCGGGCCCTACCCTTAACATCCAACCAATTTGAGCCCAAGCCTAATTCCATGTTCACAACCCAGCCCTCATTTAAACCCAGCCAAAACCCTAGCTCCCGCTACCCACTATCACAGCCGCCGCCTCCTCCCTCAAGGCGTCGCCGCCCTGCCCCCATTGGATCCACCGACCCGTCGCCCGTACGCCGCCGCGCCGTGTCCTGCCGTCGCGTTGCCCCGTGGCGCCGCCGCCGCCCCTATCCCACTGGAGCCGCGCTGCCCCAGGTCGGAGCCGAGCCGCCGTTGCCTGGCCTTGGCCAAGCACCGCCCCTCACTCAACCACCACCCGAGCCCGAGCCGCCGCCGCCCTGGTGCCGCCTCTGCCCTTGCTCTGGTCGCGCCCTAGCTAGCCGAGCCGCCCAGAGCACCGCCCTTTGCCCAGCGCCGCCACGTCGCCTCCTCCCTTGCCGCGCCGCCGGAGAGCCCCAGGCCGAGCCGCTGCCGCCCCATCCCTGAAGCCGCCGCCTTGGCGTTGAAGCCGCCGCCGCCCTGCCTCGTGGAGGCTGGCGCCACGAGCACCGTCGCCCTGCCCCTTGCCGCGGCTGTGCCGTCGCCGGAGCTTGCCTGACCCACCGCCTCCTTCCTCCTCTTTCTCTCTTCTATCTGCAGTGGGTGTGGCTGAGAGGAGGAGATAGGGAAATTGGGGATTTTACCCCTATTTGATGCTACGGCTGGGGATTTCGTCATGAACAGTGCACATTCGTAATTTTGTTTCTCCTAACCCGAAGGTCCGATTCACTCCAAACCAATTTTCCTAGTCTCGTAATATTCTATACTATCTACCGTATTTATTTCATGATTTTACGATTGTTCTGTGTTGCTGTTTATTTGTTATTACCTCGGTTTGCACGTAGGCCGTTCCGACATTTTGCCGGTGTCATGAGTGTCGATCGGTTCCAGGAAAATTATCGAGACCTCGAGACGCACAAGGACGTCGCCGTCGGTGGTGCCGGAGTCGCAAGCCCCAACGAATTCGTGGAGGATCGTCAAGGCTCGGACTTGGACCAAGATGCCTCCAGTGACGCTGAAACCGTGGAATGCCGACAAGCTCCTGGGAAGACATAGAGGCATGGAATTCGGACCGAGACATCACCACGAACAAGGTTGATCATTAACGTCAACGATTCGTTGCGAGGCCGATTGCTACCAGGCAAGCACTAGTTGTTTGCATATTCCTGTCCTATGTTTTACTAACTCCGTCCGTCCAAAAATGTGCTTTCTTGACTATAATTTAGGGCAACAATCTTTGAACGGAGGGAGCTTAATCGTATTTACTCTTCGTAATTAACCTTTGCATGCATATCAAAATAGTGTGTGGCCTTATTCATGTTAGTCATCTACTAGCATGACTAGATCTCATTTGATAAACCCTTTACTGTTCCATAGCCTATCCTTTGAATAGATGTGTAGGATTGCATTGAGATTCACTATAAAATGTGCCCTTGTGAGGCGTATGCTTCGTGATGGTGTTTTTGGATAAACCCTAAACAACTAAAACTAGTGTAGATTGTTTAGGGGAGACCCGGCAGTGATGGTTCCGGGACTGTGGTGGAGATTTGAGGGTCTCCTCTAATAAGGACTCAAGCTTGTGTATTACTAGACCAAACCTTACCGTATAGCCACTTGTGCCTTCGGCCCTAGCTTAGTACACTACGAAACTCACTAACTTGGCTGGCTCGAGGTTGTCTCACGTTTAAATCCTTCTTGCCCTAGGGGAGACTAGCTATCTCCTCTGAGGGGTAGGTGCGTTCCTGAGACCGAATGGCTTACATGGGGAACGCCCCCGGGTGGTTCCTAGACGTAGAAGGCGCCCTCTTGTGGGCACGCGCGGGCCGGGAAACCAAAAGAGAGGGTGGTGAAGTGGTGGGCGTAGTAGGTGGAAAAGTCTTGTCTTTGCAATCGTTGTTGTCTTGGAATGATGAATACCTTCTAAAAGAGGAAAGATGCTAATTTGATCAATATCAGGAGATCGAATGAGTTTATACTTCACTTATTGAATGATAAATGACTACAAGTGAAGGAGTACCGTTGCTCCTAGTGGATGAGACGGAGCTTGTGGGAAAACTTGTACACACTCTGCAGAGTTAAAACTATCATGATAGCCGTGTCCACGGTCATGGACGGGGCGAGAGGTTTGCACATGTAGATCCACCTTTTTAATAATTTAATTTGACTAGTGTAGGCTGGGATTGGCCTGGTGTGATGATGCACCTTCCTTTGATATTTGGTCTGGTGTGATGATGCACCTTACTTTGATGCTCGAGATGATCGGATCAATTCATGCATTCAAGAAAACATCACTTTTGCTAAAACTTGATTAGTTGACAGGTCTTGGTGTAAAATAACCAAATTCCCTGATCTTTGCCATCGCATACATTTATTAAGGATTGCTTGCTGAGTAGCTGCGTACTCATTATATCTGTCGCGGATAATTTTATTATTCAGGTTGCAAGTCTGATCAGGACCAGGAGGGTCCGAACTCAGGTGTGCAGGACTAGCTGCGGGTGTCCGGGTCAATTGCTTGGATATCGCCTTCAAGGTCATTCTTCGCTCGATGTTCTTGTTATTCGTTCTTAATATTTGGTACTATTTGTCTTATTGTAATAGCTTATGATGTTACCTTGTATTACTTCGTTATTTTGAATAATAATGGAATGCCAGCGATGATAACCGTTTAATTGTTATCATGGTGCCGGATTCCCTGTGGTGACGCAGGGGGTCGTGACAAGGAACAAAATTCATTAACTCGATGTCAATTTAGAAAACAGAGATGAATTGGGTGCTATTTTTGTTTTGTGACAGCCCATTCAGAGTCGCCTGTGTAACCAGATATCCAGATAGGCGCACTACTACGCAAATGGTCTTTTAGTCTCGGTTGGGAACAGACTTTAGTCCCGGTTTCCCCAATCGGGACATTAATTTCGGGGGCTAAAGAGGTGCACTATTACGCAAAAAATATGACGAATCCAAAGACTCGAACCTGGGATCTCATGCCACTACATGACTCTCCACTCACCCTTCTAACCAACCCATCCACTCACGCGTATTGATTAGAGTAGGATATGCGTTCCTTTTGAAGTTTGCTGCAACGAGCTTTTAGTACCGAACCGGTACTGATGAGCCCATATTAGTATGGGTTCGTATTACGAACCTGATGAGTCCATGCGCCAGCTGGCCTGCACGCCTGCAAAAGGTATCTTTACTGTTGCCTCCAACCGGTACTGAAAATCTAGAATTGCTATTGTTGCTACGAATCGGTACTGATGCACTATTAGTACCGATTTCAATCCAACCAATACTGATGTGCCGGTAAATTTGATCATTTCTCTAGTAGTGGTGGTATTCCTCACCTAGATAATAGTGAAGCTCTTAAATTGGATCCTTATATGTTAAAAAATAGCACTTAACACATATTCTTATCGATAAAAAATATAGATAATTATCCATATCTCCAGAAAACGAAAATAGATTTCAAATTTAGACCTTGTTTTCACCCTTGCTGTATCCTGGTGCCATTGCCGGTGGGTGATTTCCCAGCACATGTTCCATCGTAGCACATTCAGGGTCATTCTAGAAATTTCATGCAGGTTTGTGCTTCATCCGATGCACATGCATATTTAAATTGTCATCCATATTCATCTTAAAAGATACTACACCCCTTCAATACGCTATTTGTCAGGGTCAAAGGCAACTTGCAAATAATTTATGAAAGCTATTTCAACTGTGGATGTGAAAACGATACTCCACCCAATATTCTGTAAACTATGCACTAACCAACAATCAGGAGCCGGTTATCATTACAGTAGCCTGGACAAATGAACAAATTCAGACAAATCCAAACATTCTATGGAGCCGGTTATCATTACAGTAGCCTGGACAAATGAACAAATTTAGACAAATCCAAACATTCTATGGATCATAATAATTATTTTAACAAAAATAAAAGTTTCAGGCAAAGCTACCCGCAAATACTTCCAAAAGGGTCAAATGATGTTCAGCATCCAAAGGAAAACTGTGGCGACCACATCAACGTGCGCTGTGCAAGACCTACAAAACAAAACACCATGCAAAGATGACAAAGAGCTTGACCTGCAGGGATGATGTTAGTTTAACAAAATAAATAAATAAATATATGGTACTGATATACTTGGGGCAACCTTTATCCATTTCACCTCAATTCAATTTTTCACCCTAAGAGCAAAACCAGCAAATGCTCATCTACATCCTTTATCCTTCTAACTTCTTAACGAATGAATTAGATTTCAGTTATAGCTGTTTTCCCCCTAACAACTTGGGGGAAACAGTAACAATTTTAACATGATTTTGCTGTACAAGCTAAGGAGATACAAAGGTTAAAAAAAAAAAAAGTCAATCCCCGTCACTACTCATTCTGATTCAAATGATGAGCTAGAGATTTACAACTGCTTTTCACCACCACATGCAGTGACAAAATCCTTCCTCGTTCACCCAATGCAAGACACTCAGTTTCAAGAACAAGTTTCCTTTTCCCCACGGAATGATGGTTCCAACTTCCCAAGACAAAAACCAAGCTGAGTATTTACAGCAAAGCAGGAGCACCTCCAAACTGGCAGCTGATTCTGAGTAACTATTACTTCACTCGAAAATCATGCCTGAAGGTTGTAAGATTTTGGCTGAATCTGTCTCTGTTCTTTGGTTCTAAGTTTCTAGTGACATCAGTCATCAGCTTATCAAAACATTGCGAAAGGTGCTTGAAAGAGTGAAGCGGTGGGACAAAACTGGTGAATCACTCGATGATTCATTCGCTGAAAAAGGATGTTACAAATAGTACAAGGCATGCAGCGCATGCAGCAAATCAAGGTGCCATCACTAGCCCCGTAATTAGCATTAACTAGCCTATAATTATTAGTCATAACTATATAGCCAGGATTCTAACCTAGGTAATAAACGAGAGAGAGCTAATTACAGGATTGACTAATATACACAATTAAGGCCTAATATACACAATTAAGGCTGGAAGATGCGTATATGTTGGAGCATATTCTAACATCCCTCCGCAGTGTCAACCGAGTGGAGAGCGGATGTTGAGACTGGAGCGAAAATCTGTGAACACGGCGATGGGCAGACCTTTGGTGTAGATATCGGCATATTGCATATTTGTTGGGACATGCAGGACGCGTATATCACCATGGGCGACGCGTTCTCGTACAAAATGAAGATCGATCTCCACATGCTTGGTTCGCTGGTGCTGGACCGGATTGGTGGAGAGGTAGACGACACTTATGTTGTCGCAGTAGACAACGGTTCCCTTCTTTGGCGGCTGATGGAGCTCAAGAAACAGTTGACGTAGCCAACATGCTTCAGTGACGGCATTGGCCACAGCACGGTACTCAGCTTCAGCACTTGAGCGGGACACGGTGTGTTGTCGCTTGGAGGACCAGGAGATGAGATTGTCCTCAAGAAAAACACAATAACCAGAGGTGGACCGGCGGGTGCCTGAGCAGCCAGCCCAATAAGCATCAGAGTAGTTGGTGAGGTCATGAGATGAACCTCTACCAATATGAAGTCCAAAACCCATAGTACCTTTGATGTATCGCAAAATCCGCTTAACCAACTGAAAATATTGTTCTCGAGAATCATGCATATGAAGACACACCTGTTGGACCGCATGGGTGATGTCCGGCCTGGTAAAGGTGAGATATTGCAGAGCACCGGCAAGACTCCGATATAGGGTTGGGTTGGAAACAAGATCACCTGCTGATACGGACAATTGGATTGGGCTTCAATTGGTGTAGCACAAGGATTGCACTGTGTCATGTTTGCACGTTCTAGTATTTCCATCACGTACTTTTCCTGTGAGAGGAACATCCTACTTGCAGTACGAGTAACTGAAATACCAAGAAAGTAGTCTAATGACCCCAAGTCTGTCATGGCAAACTCGCGCTGGAGAGAGGCAATGATCCGCTGAAGGAGAGTAGGGATTGATGCCGTGGAGAGAGGCGACGAGGACCGTCGTGTCACCAGGCTTGGTGATCTTGAGATCGGCCTCCCCCAACAGCAGCATGGAGCGCGCCTTGAAGAAGCTAGGGAGAGGCTCCTTTGTCTTGATTATGGAGGAGATGTGGCGGTAGGTGTCGTTGAGTCCACGAAGGAGGGCGAGAACTAGAGTGTCCTCATTGACCGGTTGGTCAATATCAGCGAGAGCATCCGCGTAACTCTTCAACTTTTGAGAGTAGGCGAGTATGGACAGATCGCCTTACGACAAGTTGCGAAAATCGGCTTCAAGAGATAGAGCACGAGACGCCTTATTGCCGTGGAATAGGCTCTCAAGACTCTGCCATATGGTGAGAGCTTGGGCACCAGGGGAGAGGACGATGCCGAGTATCTCCTCCGAGATGGAAGCGTAGAGGAGGGAGAGGACGGCATAGTCAGTAGATGCCCAAGTAGCACTCAGCTGGGCGTTCGTCAGCTGTGAGGTGCTCCATTGCACCAAACTTGCCGACGAGGATGAGGAACAGCTCACGCCACCGGGTATAGTTTGGTGGATGAAGTTCCAGTGAGAAGGGAACGTGCGTACGCACGTTAATGGTGGAGAGTGCGGAAACAGCAGGAGCTGGGATGGTGGTGTTGGTGTTTGCGGCAGGTGCGGCGGCGACGTTCGCAGCGGCAAATGTGGCTGCAGCTGCAGTGGCGGCGACTACAACATCATCAGCCATGGTGGTGTGGAGAGAGGATCGAAGATTAGTCTGATACCATGAATAGTGGTGGGAGTAGGGTCGTGCCGTGCCGGCCCGGCCTGGGTCCGTCGTGCCTCGGGCCGGCGCAAAACGGGCCGACACGGTCCGGTCTGCACTTCGGGCCGTGCCGGGCTGGCATAGAGTACCAAAATCTAGGCCCGGCGCGGCTCGAAAGCACGGCGGGCCGGCTTCGTGCCAGGCCAGCCCGAGCACGGCACGGGTAACAAAACACCAGGCAAAATGATGTTTTAGGAATTCATACTTTATTCAAATGAAAACGTTGTCTACATAGAAAAGATGCGTCTCGAACTTATCTACAACGTTCGTGTTCAACGCAAATTCATCCAAGCATCATAAGATGTCTAAAATGGTTAATTACCGAGGTTGATGCCTTTGGCCCGAAAGCGAGAGAGAGCTAATTACAGGCTTGATTAATATACACAATTAAGGCCTAATATACACAATTAAGGCTGGAAGATGCGTATATGTTGGAGCATATTCTAACAGTGCTGTTGTTGTTCAGCAAGCTGGACAACAAGAGTAACAAGAGGTGCATTAGCTCTTCAAGATAATCATTCATTCTATGCTAAACTTAGATGCAGCTATATATTCAAGAAAATGATAGGTTTCGTTGGGTCTAAAACTCCAATCCCATTATCTTAGCATTCCTCAAGTGCAATTGTCCCAGTTCACAAAAGTCGACTACGAGCATGAGCAGCAGGGTCGCCATCTGCGCCTGCATCATGCGTAATTGCTCACACGCCCGCCCGCACAGACACAACAGCGTTTGAAATTTTTCTCCCGCCCGCGCACGCATGATGCAGGCCGCGCTTTGACAGCGGCCCCTGCTGGGGATGCAGGAACAAAAAAAATGTTCACCAAAAAAATATTCTTTTATTTTCACATGTGCTAGTGGAACATAATGAAGATGATTCTCACTATGCAGTCAGTGCAATTTGCATCGACGGGTTATCATTGACCATGAGCTGACGGAAGGGTACCGTGAACTCCCCATACACGTGGAATGACCGTCGACCATAATAGGGTCGACAGCAAACCGTCGACCATACATGTTATGGTTGACAACTTGCCCTGGTCAGTCTATGGTCGACGACTGGTCGTCCACCCTAGTTAGGGTGGACGACTTTTCAGTTTAGGGTGGACGGTTTTGGCAGTGGAGAATGATCCATTTTCTTGTAGTGGAAAAGGGAAGAGGGTGACCATGGAGAGGAGGCAGTGATTAAGGTTGAAAATGGGTCATGTACTCGATCCTGTTTAATTTTCGTAAAAAACATGGGGTTTGTGTACGGGTAGTTAGGTGTCGAGTATGAGTAGTACCTAGATAGTACAGGTTCAAATACGAATCGGATATAGTTAGTCCGATATCTAGACAAATACCCGGTTGATCGGGTCGGTATTTTAAAAATAGGTACCTGCCCTCCCAGCGGCCCACCTCATGAGAGCCGAGTAAGCCAGTCTCCATAGCACACATCTCGGACTGCATAGTTAGGGTTTACTTCCTCCACCCCGCTCCCTCGAAACCGTCATCGTAGCGGCCTTCCCTGCGCTGCCACTGCCGTCCCCGCATCGCCGGTGGTCCGCGGCCATCTGCGCGCCGCCGCCACCATCGACGGTTCTGATATAGTTGGGTTGGAGTTCAAATGGAGGGCATTAATTCTGATTATGCATCTCCTGAGGCTGAAGTTCAGATCGAGGAGGGTGTTGGTGGTAGTAGCCATGGCAAGAAGACAAAGACGGTGATGGAGGATGTTCCTTCACTACAAGAAAAGTGCTTTTTAATGATGAAAATGTCTTGACGATGCCAACTTCTGTCATTGAAAAATAGTTTTCCGTGACGACACATTTGGTACTCGTCATTATACGTGGTTCGCGCCGTTTAGCCATGTTTTGGAGTGACGACACTTGAATATCGTCATTAAATGAATGACTGAACGTCATATAAAAGTATAGATAAAGTTCACGCATGATTTCGAAAAAAAATGGTTTGGTAGTATATATGGACGCCGGCCATGTGGGTCATAACTCATACGGTGTCATGTGGAACCCATGTTCTGTGACTTATATGTTGGCCTTGGTGGACTAGTTACGTACATAGCGACCAAATTATAGTGCCTTTTGTGAAAAAAAAATTGCTACCTGGAGAATCGAACATGCGACCTCATGTTTAAATAGAAGCACATTTTCGACTAGGGTAACCCAATGTTGCTGTTCAAAGTACAAGTGTTGGTTTAGTATTTGTTCCAAACCAAGTGGCGTGGGGCAAATGCAAAAAAATTTGTTTAAACCAGGGGTCGAACTCGCGACGAAGCGGATGCAGGGCAGTGTCTGTTACCATCGCGCCATAACATCACTCGTGTTGAGTATTCTCTGTACAAAATATTGAGATGAGTTTGTAGGTCTGGGCGGTTGAAATAGATGACCCCACGGCGGTACGGCCGATCTGTTAATCTACGTCTGGATCGCCGCCGCCCCTGTTCTTGTACGTCACAGATGTCGCCGCCGCCACCTATTGTCCTTTTCCTATCAGTGGTTTAAGGCACTAATGATCGACCTAACCGAACGTCGATTGGTGATGCTAATTGGACGACGTCGATCAGCGCTGCATTAATCAAGTTCGTTTCCTCAATCAAAAGGTATCTATTTGCTTAGTTCTTGTTGATCCGATTGTAGGTTTTAATCTAAAGGTTTCTGCTTGAAAAAGTTAATGTTTTGTTTAGGATTGATTAGTCTCTATTATTTTCATGATTGCATAGGATCAAATGATTTATATATCGAGAAACAAATTGAGTTGATCGATTTCCTTTATTGATTAGATTATTGGTTTTGTTATGTTGTTGCATTAGGGCAGCGGTAATAGATGGATATTATGACAGCTATAATTATGTTTTATATTTGTTATTGCATTGATATTTATCCATGTTTTGTTAATTTTGAACAGACGGACAGAAGTTGGGTATATGGTAGACAATTTACCTCTGCATATAGCAAGGGTGTGGATGAATTCTGATGTTTGATTAGATCTATGTTTGTTTAGGTCTCTGTTTGATTAAGTTGATGTTTTGTTTAGGATTGATTAGTCTCAATTACATTCATGATTGCATAGGATCGAACGATTTATGTACCATTAAACAGATTGAGTTGATCAATTTTCTTTGTTGATTAGACTATCAGTCTTATTAATTACATTGACAATTTTCCATGTTTTGTTAATGTTGAACATATGGACAGAAGTTGGGTAAACGGTAGACAATTTACCCCTGCATATATCAATGGTGTCGATGAATTCATGGAATTTATTCGAGGACGATTTGATGATAATGTCAACATATCGTGCCCATGCCGTGAGTGTCTTAATCAAATGACAAGGCCCCAATCTGTTGTGTATGATCACCTTCATATTTATGGGATGTCTAGTGGTTATACAAAGTGGGTATATCACGGAGAAGCACATGATGTTGAAGTCCTGGAAGAACAAGTGCAAGGGGATGATAATGATTGCCCTATGGCAAATTTTGGCGATGATGCAATGGGTGCCAGTGAGGATGACAATGAAAATGATGGTGGAATGACAGATATGTTAGAAGATCTATACAAAAGGGTATACAATAGGACTCCTCCAAGGATAAACAATAGTGACATCGACAATATGCCTCCGGGTGGCACAAGACCGTCGAAGAGAGTTAAAGCAACAACACCAGCTGCGCCACCTACAGCCGGAGTCAAGACAAGGTCAGCAAAATGTTTGGCCTTAGCTGCACAACAAGAACACACAACCCTTGCATCATCAGAGCAGTTCGTTCATGATGATCAAGATGTGACAGAAGGAGAAGAAAATGAAGAAGATTTTGATGTAGACCTGGAACTGCAAGAAGGCAAGTATTATCTCGCATTTTCCTTTTTATAATTGATAACTTGTTGTACACTAATTGCTTTTAATTGTTTTCATGTTTTTTTTTGTAGATGTCCAACCTACTTCACAAAGGGGAAAAAGAAAAGCAACAAGGGGTAAACAGCTTGAGCAGATGACAAGAGCTATGGGAAAAAGGTTGCCCATCCAATTTGTTGAAGGGGTTAGAAGGCCAGTCAAAGTGGTCCAAGCAGCTAAGTTTGCAGCAGAGGCTGGTCTACACATTAGGAGATCTATGCGTATTGCCCCAACCTGGAGAGAACTCATGAAAAACAACCCCAATGGCTTGGAAGACTTCATGGGCAAATTCTCTGTAAGTCAATTAAATAAATTATTCTCCATCTTGTTGATTAAATGTTATAATTTATTTGACTAAAGCAATCTATTCACCTTGCTAGACAAGGTTGGCCTTTGACACCAATTCTAAGGCAGCCAAGGACGCTTGTACAGATGCACTGAAGGGTGGGCTAAGGCAGACTAGATATAATCTGAAGAAGGAATATTTTGATGGAGTTCCAGCAAATCAAATTAGTGTCACATCTCCTGCACCCTACGTCAGTAATGAGGATTGGGGAAAACTTGTGGAACCATGGTCAGACCCGAAGTACAAGGTACATTCTATATGCATATCTTATCCTTTTGAATCTATGTATCTGTATGAATTAATCTAATTCAACTATTATTGTAGGAAAAATGTGAAAAGAACAAAGAAAATCGAGCCAAAGTTAAGTTCCATCAGGCTACGGGATCTCGCTCATACGTAGCACAGCTCAATTCTCTGGTATGTACCAATCATCTTGTCATTATTCATTTTCCATCAAAAATTAGTCTACATGAAGCTCTGTCCATTATACCTCCTATCAATTTTAAAATAATACCTTCTAACAATTATTGTCATCTTGCTTCAAATGCAGAAGCAACAAAACAATAATGAAGAGTTAGATGCATTGGACGTTTTCAAACATTTGCACAACAGAAAGAATAACGGATTTTCTGAACCTGTCAAAAGCGCAATAGTAATGCCTTCTTATTCCTACCTTTTATGTTATTTTTCATTCCATGCTAACATGCTTCCTTATATTAGTTGCACTGAATTGAGCTTGCTGCTTTTCATATTTTCATCTAAGTTTTCTTAGCTTCCTTATATTCGTATTGAACTGATCTTGCTATTGTTGTCATATCTGTTTAGATGCTTCAAGAAAATAGTCTATTATTTGTTTAGACTCTGTTCATAAGTGCATGTATGTATATGATGCCTGAAAGTTGATATGTGCACTAAATAGCTTTCTTGTACGATGCCTGAACTGTTTAACAAATATTTCGTAGCAGGTAAACTATCTCTTAAGTAAGAATGCAATATTTTATCTTAGTCAGTTGCACTACATTACTTAGCCTTATATTGTACCTTCTTTTGGTAACTAGTGATCTGTAGTGTCATTTTTTTTCCTTAATCAATCAATCTAGCAAACCAAACATGATGTTTACTTATATGCACTTCTATCCAAACCCTCAGCATGTGTACTTCTATCCAAAAACTTAGCAGACCTTTTATGTTTGATTTTCTCTATTTATTGGCTTAGGCTCAGATGGAAGCTATGATGGAGCCTGATGCAGATGGCAATGCGTCATCTGCTACAGAAGTTGTTTCTAAGGTATTGAACAGCAGCTGTGCAACTAGCAAATTCCTTGGCAATGTTGGCTTCAAATCAACCTCTACAAAGAATAAAAAGACATCGAGAGAAGAACTTCTTGAGAAGCAACTTGAGGAAGAGAGGCAGGATTCAGCTAAACTTCAAGAGATCGTTGACTATCAACAGAAAGAGCTTGATGACCTAAAGAAAAATGCAGTAGAATCTACTAAGGCACTGATCAAAACCCAAAAATAAGTGGAAGAATTCAGGAAGAGGCAAGAGGAAACTGAGGCATGTATTCGCCTTATGATGCGCAGGGGATGACTTAATGACTTGATGAATTGCATGCAAGACATGAAACTTATTTTGCTAAGCTGCTATCTGCAGTTTGAACTTGTTCCAAATACTTTTATGTAGCTTCCTAGTAGTATTTATTATGTGGCTGTTGAAATTGTGGCTGTTGAACTTGCATGTTGACTATGCATTGGTCATACTATATATATATATTATTTGTGATGTCTATTATGTGCTACTATATTGTTCAGTTTTTTACCTCAATCCGTGTACTATCAATATTGGGTTGAATGTCAATATTTCATAAAAGTGCGAGATATATATAGCCCAGGAAATTATGGGCTCAATTTAATTGTGCATGACAAAATTTGGGTTATATGCAGCCCATAAATGTTAGAAAAAAGAATGGTGTGGGCTGGAAAGAAAGGCTAAAAGGCTAGAAATGGACAAATTATGGCCACGAATAAATTATGGGCTCTATTCAAATAGCAAAAAAATATATTAGGCCATGAATAATGGATCCATGCTGGGCCTGCAAAAATCGCTGAAAGAAATTAAAAATAAAACGTGGCAGCAATGACACGTCACCTACCATGTTGGATGATGACATGGCACCAAGCCCCTGGCCTTGCATTTTATGACGATACACTTCATGACACAATAACCAATCGTCATAGAAAACATATTTACTATGACGAAATGTAGTCATTTCGTCATCAAAATAAATATATGACGCAGATACTATGACAACCATGTTTTCGTCATAAGGTCGTCATAAAACACCTACTATGACATATTTTTGACTTTGCATGACAAATATCAACCGTCAATAAAAACCACTTCTTCCATTTGAAGTAAAAAAAAAAAGGAAGGTTGAAGAGGTTGCAGAAACAGTCGGCCGTGATAGGAAGAAACAACGACAAACTGTGGAGCTTTCAACATTGTTGCCAACATTAACCTCGAGCAAGAACAAGACCGTCCAGACATCCTTGACCTCGGGCAAGGGCAAGAGCAAGGTCAAGGGCAACAAGACTAAGGTTGCAATGGCTACATCGACTATAATATAATGATAAGGCTGTGGGGGCTACACCAACTATAAAGAAGGCGCCAATGGCATCTTCCAATAGCAACAATAGTGCTGCTACCCCTAGAAAATTCATGGTGGACTCGTTCAAATTGCCAAATTCGAGCAAATCTATGATGTTGGTGCCATCCACGTACTAATGAAAGGTATATATTTTTTAAATAGCTTTAATATGTATGGATGTATGCAAATCTAGTGAAAATTAGCAATCCATATGTGTTGGTGCATGATGATATGTTATAAATATATAGTGTATTTGAATATGGTTTATTACAAAATATATTGCTAGGATTTAAGTATAGGCCTTGTTCTTTTCAGTGTTGAGTAAAGTTGAGTTTTACTGTAGCAAAAGTTGATAGCTCTCGAAAAAGGGTCTAAAGAGGCTAAAAAATAATTTAAAAATAGTTTTAAAATATTTGATAGGAACACTAAAAGTCTTGAAAAAATCGATACAAATTATTACAACATATAGGCTATATAAAAATAACAAATTTTGCAACAGTAAAACTTAACTCAACTTTACACTGAAAAGAACAAAGCCATATTTGCTATTTTTATTTGTTCTGAGCATTATGGATGCACTAATTGTCATTACATCATTTATATCTTTGTACTTCTCCAAGCAAGTGCAAGTGCAAATGTACAAACAATTGAAGAAGAAAAAGAAGAGGAAAATCCAAAAGCAAGAAAAAAAACTCACTTCATGTGTCTGGCAACATTTCACAAAGTTTGAGAAGAAGGTGAAAAATGAGGATGGTTCTATCATCAAAGTGAATTGGGCAGAATGCAATAGGTGCCCACATAAAGTTAGGTCTGAAAGTTCAAATGGTACAAATGCTTTTAGTAATCACTTGAGGTACAAGTACAATGTGGTTAAAGGTCAACAACTCATAAGTCAAATTTTTTTGTAAATTTAATATTGCTATTGCAAAATAGTGTGACATGTACAAGAAAAGTGATTATCTGTGACGAAAACGCCGTGACATTTCCAATTCCCGTCATGGAAAAATGTTTTTTTGTGACACTTTGTTTCTGTTCGTCATAGATCGTAGCCTGCATCAGTCGGCCAGGTTTTTCAGTGACGAAACATAAAATGTTGTCATAAAACACTCGTAGATATCGTCATAAAATTGAGGGCCTCGTGTTCGGCTACTGATCCAAGGATGACGTCACATACACATGTATACGGTGATGATATGTTTTCGTCATGATGTCTGACGTGGCTGAGTTGGTATGTTGTGTGTCCGACGTCGCATTTTTTGTTTTGAAAAATTAAAATTTCCAGAATTGTGGAGCCCCCTGAAGTACGTAGTGCATGTGGGACCCACGTTTGGGCCACAAGTAAAAAAACGTCACATACACATGTATACGGTGATGATATGTTTTCGTCATGATGTCTGACGTGGCTGAGTTGGTATGTTGTGTGTCTGACGTCGCATTTTTTGTTTTGAAAAATTAAAATTTCCAGAATTGTGGAGCCCCCTGAAGTACGTAGTGCATGTGGGACCCACGTTTGGGCCACAAGTAAAAAAACTTTTTAACGCTGCCGCTCCTGGGAATCGAACCTGCGATCTGTGCTATGAGGCGATGACATCCTTCCACTGAGCTAGAATTAGTTTGTGAGTTACAAGTAGATTATGAATTTGATGTACTGTATGTTGAAGCCCAGCGGGAGTCCAGTACAAGCGCGCCTCACCTTGGGCCTTTCATGCGTTGGGCTTGATCCGAGTTCGTCTGTACGAAGATTGCAGCGCCGTCGCCGAGTCGCGTCTGTACGAAGGCTGCAGCGCCGTCGCCGAATCACGTCTGTACGAAGGCTGCAGCGCCGTCGCCGAGTCGCCGTATCATGAAGCCGCCGTCTTGCCGAGTCATCGTGAGACCATGTCGCCGAGTCTCCGTCTAGCCTTCCCGCCGAGTCACCAGGCTACCATATAAGTGCTCGCGACGCGATCACTCCATCACGAGGCGCACGACCCATGCCTAAGTGCATGATCGATATAGAAACGCCGACGCCTGAGCAACCAATCAAGATTCCATCGATTGCTAATTCGGTACTAATCTTGTATCCTTGAATACACTATTTTACTATTAGTGCAACAATACCTCAAGATTCTAGTTTAATTGAGTAAATGAGTTTTATATTAAGCAGATTGATTTGTTAGTTTAAAATGGATAAGACTAATTATTTGTTTTTGTTGTCTGAAATATTGTTTTCTTGGCCTACCCTCGCCACCATTGCTGTGGAAGTTTTTAGCACATTGTGCGGTGTCTATAAGTGCTAAGTGGATCGAGATAACATCTAATTGATTGTGCCGAACGACAGAACTAATCGGAGATAACATAAAAGCGGAAAAGGTATCTCTTTTTCACGGTGTATGTTGATTACTTCGCAGGATTGGTTACTCGTTAGCCTCCTTTTGATATATTTGATAATCTATTTGTTTAAAAACACATTTATACATGTTTAATTATTTTTTTTGCTCTCATGATGTTGAACAGATGATGGACAGAAGTTTGATAAATGGTAAACAATTTACCCCTGCATATATCAAAGGCGTTGGAGAATTCATGCAATTCATTCGAGAGAGATTTAATCAGAATGATGGTATATTTTGCCCATGTCGTCGATGTCTTAATCAGACACGAAGACCTCAGTCCCATGTGGAAGATCACATTCATATTTATGGCATGTCAAGTACATACACGAGGTGGGTTCATCATAGAGAATCATTCGATGCTAACGTCGTGGAATCTCCGGTTCATATCGATGAAAATGATTGTAATATGGAAAGTTCTGGTCACGATGGCTTTGTTGTTAGTGAGGATGACAACGATGATGGAGGAATGCCCGATTTGATTAAGGATTTCTTCACAGCCGCGGACCAAGATAGACAACATCCAAATTTTGCTAAAGTGCTTGAAGATGCGAAGCGGGAACTTTGCTCAGAATCTACATTTTCAAGATTCTCTTTTCTCGTGAAGTTACTTCATGTCAAGTCATACTATCGGATCAGCAATTCTGCTTTTGATGCACTAGCGAAGCTGTTGTCACTAGCTTTCCCTCATTGCAAACTTCCCAATTCATTTTATGAAGTGAAGCAATACCTCGGTGAATTGGGTCTTGGATATGATTCTATCTATGTCTGCTTGAATAACTGTGTGCTATTTAGAAAGCAGTATGAAAATAGAGATGAATGCCCAATATGTGGAGAATCAAGGTGGAGAGATGCAAATGGTAATAGGCGGGTTCATCAAAAGGTATTGAGACATTTTCCACTAATACCAAGATTGAAGAGGTATTTTACTTTAAGAGAAACAGCAGAGGACGCACAATGGCACAAGTTGAAACGACAACCAAATGATAGTGAAATGAATCATCTTGCCGATGGGGAGGCGTGGAAAGACTTCGATAGAAAATATCCGGTGTTTGCTGAAGATGCAAGGAACTTGAGGCTTGGCATAGCTACTGATGGTTTTAATCCATTTGGCATTATGAGTTCCTCATACAGCATGTGGTCAGTGCTTGTGATGCCTTACAACATGCCACCATGGATATGCATGGATCAGTCAAACTGCATGATGGCATTACTCATACCTGGCCCAAAATGTCCTGGAAAGGATTTCGATTTATTCATGGAACCTCTCATAGAAGACTTGGTTGAACTATGGCAAGGTGTCCCTACTTATGATGCATTTACCACCGAGTTGTTTAATATGTGTGGTGCAGTTATTTGGTGCATCCATGACTACCCTGCCTTAAGCACTTTGTCAGGGCGGACTACAAAAAGTTATTATGCATGCATTCATTGTGACAAAGATCCACTGTCACGGGGTATAAGGAATAAAATATGTTACATTGGCCACCGTTGTTACCTCTCAATGGACGACCGTATGAGGAAAAACTTAGCTTTTGATGGACATCATGAAAAGCGTGAGAAGCCAGGCAAGTTTAATAAAGATGACCTTTTGAAGCAACTAGAGAAAGTGAAAGATGTTAGACCAGGAAAGCATCCTCCTCCTCCTACGAATAAGAAAAGAAAGCGTGACGAGAAGGATGAACCTCAATTATTTAGCCAAAAGGCCAGATTGTTTGATTTGCCATATTGGATAGAATTGAAGTTGCCACACAATCTTGATGTGATGCACATAGAGAGAAACATATGCATGAATCTTCTTGGTACATTAATGGATATAGTGGGGAAGAAAAAAGACACTATCAATGCTAGGCTTGATTTGCAAGATATGGGCATAAAGAGTGAATTGCATTTAGAGGACAGGGGAACCTCATATCGAGTTCCACAAGCATGCTATACCTTGACAAAAGAGCACAAGATTGCATTTTGTGATTTTATTAAAGAGGTGAAATTTCCAGATGGTTTTGGTTCCAACTTATCTAGATGTATTAGTGTTGATGGATGCAAGTTACAAGACTTGAAAACTCATGATTGTCACATCCTTCTACAAAGAGTGTTACCTGTTGGCCTTCGGGGAATCGTGCGTAGGGATATATATGAAGCAATTGCAGAGTTGGGGAACTTCTTTAGAGAATTGTGTAGTAGAAATATAAAGATATATGTGCTGGAACGACTTAAAGCTCAAATCCCAATCATTCTCTGCAAGCTTGAGAAAAGATTTCCTCTTGCCTTCTTTGATGTGATGGTGCATTTGGCTGTTCATCTACCGGATGAAGCAATTATGAGAGGTCCAGTACAATTTGGATGGATGTACCCAATAGAGCATCGATTATGCACTTTAAAGGGTTTCGTGAGGAACAGGGCGAGACCTGAAGGGTCCATTGCTGAGGCATATGTAGCTGATGAGGCCTTGACATTTTGCTCAAGATATATGGACAATGTTGACACTAGATTTAATCGGGGACGAAAAAGTGGGGATGGATCTCTTGAAAATCCAACGGATTGTGACATCTCTGTTTTTACACATGGTGTTAATTTAGTAGGACACCATAGGGTTACGTACCTTCCTGATGAATTTGACAAGCTGGTTTGGTATGTGATGAATAATTGTGATGAGGTTGATCCCTACGTGAAGTGAGTAATTATTACTATGTAAATTTTAATTTGATGCTAAATATGAACTTACTTTTGTGTTAAGTAATGGTATGCTGGATTTTTCTTTTTTGCAGAATGTTTAGACAAGAGATAGAGAAAGAAGGGACAGATGATATTAACAAAAGGTTGATGTTTGGATTTTCAAAATGGTTTAAGAACCATGTAAGCGAGAAGATAGATGGAGTTAGTGATCACCTACGTGCACTGTCATGTGGTCCAGATCTTCGAGTCGCAATATACTCATCATGCATTGTTAATGGCGTCCGGTACAACACCGTCGATCATGAGAAAAACATGAAGACATAGAATAGTTCCATCATGGCTGAGGGTACTCATAAAGGCCAATACACGGATTTTTATGGTTCACTGAGAGAGATAATTGAGTTGGTATACAACTCAGATCTACAAATTCGTCAGTCAGTTGTTCTTTTTCGATGTGACTGGTACAATCTAGAGGGCAAGACGAGAGGCATTAAAAATGATGGATATTTCAATTCTATCAATATTGAGAGTTTATGGTACAAGACAGATCCATTTATTTTGCCCTCTCAAGCAAAAAAAATATTTTACCTACCAGACATTCAACGGGGCGCAAACTGGCGAGTTGTGCAGAAGTTTGAGCATAGGCATCTATATAATGTGACTGAAAATGAGAAGCCCAATGGTGTTGGTGCATATCAAGAAGGAGAATGCTCTGATAATGAATGTAACGTGCAAGATAGCAATCAACCTTCGAACACTCTGCACCGTGATGACGATGAGGAAGTCCAACATGTTGAGGCTACTGTACTGCATAACATAGTCAACCAAACTAGACAAGTGGATAGTTCAAGTGAGTCCGATGAAGATGACACTTTCGTGCAGTTTGTTGGTGATAATGAGCATGACGATATTTCGATGGACGAGAGCAATGAGAATTAGGTCTGTACATATAGATTTCACCTTTGGTGTTACCATTTATGTGGTTTTATTTATGTCATAGACCAAAACTAGAACTACTACTTACACTTTGTTTTAAAATTTCAGCAAAGGAATGTCAAATTGAAGGATAAAAAAGAGAAGTGGGTATCCTAGAAGAATATGAAGACATGGATTTGCAATCTTTGTCATATGCAATTCTGAACCTCTCTACAGAATATATGTTAACCTAGCTGTACAATTTATAGATTTTCAAGTTGTATTTTTTATTTCAAATTGTATGGCCAGTTATGATAAATAATCGTAGATGTTATTGTTAGATTTTGCATGATTAACAATCAGATATGGATGCTTGATAATTGCAGCAAAGGGGTTTATTCAGTTTTGCCAATATATTTCAGTTTTGGGCAATATTTCAGTTCTGCCCATATATTTTTGTTCTGGACAGGGGCAACATCACAGTTTGGTCACACACACTTTGTACAGAATTTACCCTTTCTACAGAATTCAAACAAAGAGAGATGCTCCAAGCTGCCCTTGGCAGTGAACAAAATTCAAACAGAGTGAATCAGTTATCATCCTACAAGCATACAAATGTTGTCTCTCTTCTTGGAGGAAGATCCTCGACGGATCTGCTCTTGACATGCCGGGAGTAAAATTGTAATTTGGACAAGCTTGCCATCCTTCACATATTTCCAGAGCTCATCCAGTAGATTATTAAAAAAATTCTCATTTTCACCACATTATGGGAATAAATCATGGATTTGGTCAATATCCATCATTAAGCAAACAAATATGCATCTTGAGCTAGCTATATTCTATCTTCAGCATTTAGAAAGGCAGTAGAAGAAACAAATGTTAGTTTTTTGAGCTGAAGCATACAACACCATGTAAGGCCTCCTGGTTTACATCCAAAATTTCAGAAGCTGCAGATCACATTGACCAAAATAATTAATGGCAAAACTTGTATACAACTCAAATGCATGCACTTTATCTCCAAAATAAGGCCAAGCATAATTCAGTGTAATCAAATTTACAGAAATAAAAGCAAATGTAATCCGTGAATTTATTTTCTCCGTTTAGACCCACTTGGCCACTTGAGCTCTTATAAAGAGATGCAGGAAAATAAATCACACACTGACACACTCATTAGTTATGTACAGATCATGAGGGAATCAAAATAAATTACACACTGACACACTCATTAGTTATGTACAGATCATGTACATTTCTATTCAGGTATGGCTATCAATACATAAACTAGTATAGAAAAAAGAACAAAATTCGAGCATATACAAGTAGCTAAATCAAAGCTACAAAGGACATACATTCTTATCAGGTATTGCAATCTAAAGCAGCTCCTGTGATTCCCCTACACCAGATGGAAGAATCTGCTCTTCTTTTCAGCTAGTTGTCACTTGTTGTTGGGTCTCCTCTTCTAATGTTACATGAGTTGATCTTCCACCAGAAATGGAATACAAATTAAAGGTAAATGTGCCAATGTCTGAATTAGAGCTTCAGCTCTCTGTCTCTTCCTGCAGAGAGTAGGCACTAGGTCTAAAATCACAGTTGAAACACAATGGTATTCCATTTCTCAGTTATAAGTATGGAGGTTACATGTCAAAATTGAGAAATCAAAATTGTTCTATCTGTAAAGCAACAATGCAAAAGAAAAATTGTCGTGCCAAGACACAAAAGCAAAATACAGGGTACACTACAATTACAGGGTACAATACAAATTGGAAAAGCAAAAGCTCTGTCCATGGATGTCACCCTCCCCGCGCCGCCGCTGAGCTCCTCCATGGATGCCGCCCTCGCCGCGCCGCCGCTGAGCTCCTCCATGGATGCCTGACGCCCTCACCGAGCCGCCGCTGAGCTCCTCCATGGCAGACGCCCTAACCACGCCGCCGCTGACCTTCTCCATAACTGCCGCCCTCAGGGCGCCACCGCCGAGATCCTCCATGGCAGACGCCCTCGCCGCGCTGCCAGCCAGCCGTCGTCGGGAGGGTAGGGTCTTTTACGGGAAGGTGGGGAGAGCATCGATAGATACAAGCCTGGTCTTCGATTCCTAGTTGGGCATATATTTTTTTTCTTAGCTAGGCTGGCTCCGACATGGATAGTGTGGGTTCAATATTTTTTATCTAATGCTTGTCTCCACAAACCGGTCAAGGCCTTGTACATTTCAGCTTAGTGTAGCGTAGCGTAGCTTTTCAATGAAATTTATCTTTTTTATGTAAACTATTTGATGTAGTAATTTGTAATGATTTTTTTTGGATTTTTAGTATTCCTCTTAAAAATCCTAAAACTATTTTTTAATTATTTATTTTTAATATTTAAACCTCTCTTTAAAAACTCTCAAATTTTACTAAAACGCTACACTACGCTACGTTAAGCTGAAATGTACAAGACCCAAATGAGTTTGTGAGTATAAATGCTATTTTTAATTTTTCTATAATTAGACTTCAACAAACTTTTATTGTTCTAGGTAAAAATTCTAGAGATGACTTCGGGTGGACGATTGGGGGTGTGGGTGGGGTGGGTAAAAGTCTTGCAACAGCTCTGTGCTTGTCTCTACGCTCGAAAATGACTTGGATTGCGTGTGCTCTCTACCTTGTTACAATGTTCACTCATTTTAGGCTAACTACAACTTGTATGCAAAGATTGGTCCGATAGGTGGTTAGGGTCTTTATCAGAGGCCGATGAGGCCAGGCTAGATGGTCTAAGCAGTGGTCCAACCTAGAAAGGAGCTCGGGCAGATGACAGGGATATATAAAAGCCATGCAACAGCTCCGTGCTTGTCTCTACACTCGAACAATGAGTTGGATGGCGTGTGCTCTCTACCTTGTTGCAGTGTTCACTCTTTTAGGCTACAACTTATATGCAAAGATTGGGCCGACAGCTGCCCAGGGTCTTTGTCGGAGGCCGACAGCATAGATGGTCTAAGCACTATGTGCAATTTTCACTCATTTTAGGCTAAGTACAACTTGTATGCAACAATTGGTCAGGGCCTTTGTCGGCGGCCGGTACGAGCCGTACAGACCGGGTGCTCTCATCCCAATACATGAGGAGGAGGGGCTTCGTTGGTAAGAACCATGTAAGAGTTCTATGCTACTAGGGGGTTTGTCGGAGGACAGGGTGAGGCAGCACAGGATGGATTCGAGCGGCTGTAGGACTTGTATAGACTGGGTGCTCTCATCCCTACCGATCTAATTTTTTTCTTATTTTCTCTCATCGTTTTGATCAATATCTTATTTTTCTCCCGCTTAATTGTTGTTAGCACTTGACTAAAAAAAAACAACAGCAAATTGGGGAGGGCGCCATGTTTTCCCGCACTAGAAAATTTTCTCCCGCCGCTTGCTCCCACTAAATTAAAAAAGGCCCACGTCCCAGCTGCACAGTGCATCCCCAAAATAGCCTCCTCCCTTCTCCACAGCTCCGGTTCTTCCACAAACCCTAAATCGACTAGGGGCAGCGACCTCCTAGTCTCCTACCTCAAGGCCCGACGCCGGCGAAGGCCTCTCGGGGGAGCTGATCGGTGCCTTCTTTTGCACTCCGTCGCCTCCAGCCGCCGAATCGTGCTCCGTAGCTGCAGGTTAGTTATCTCCTTCTCCATCCCCTCATCTGCACAATGCATCCCCTAAATAGCCTCCTCCTCCTTTCTCCGCAGCTCCGGTTCTTCCACAAACCCTAAATCGATGAGGGGCGGCGAGCTCCTACCTCAAGGCCCGACGCCGGTGAAGGCCTCTCGGGGGAGCTGATCGGTGCCTTCTTTTGCACTCCATCGCCTCCAGCCGCCAAATTGTGCTCCGCAGCTGCAGGTTAGTTATCTCCTTCTCCATCCCCTCATCTGCTTTGCCAGCGATACCCTCTGCTGTCAATCGGTGTTCACAGATTGCACAGGAGACTAGCGCTAGTTTGATGCAACACACGCACTGCACTGGACTTGACTAATTAGTTTCATGGGACATAGGCGAATGCTACTAGCAGGACAGCAACCTGATGCGCAAACACATCCGTTTTACTCTAACATTAATATTTAGACCATATGTATTAGTCTCCACATGCAGCTTGTTTTACTGCTTGCCGAGTGCACTGATGTTTGGTACAACATACACAAAGAAATATTTGGAAAGACAATAAGTGCATTACCTTCTAAATTCTATCTTACTCTATAATGACATAGATTATTTTCTAATAGCTTTGTTCTTGAGTATTTTGTGTATGCAAAGCTTTCCAGAAAATAACTAGACATTGCAAGTGTTCCTTCAGATTGAATAAAGAGACTAATAAAGAGATAGATGGTCAGTTGGTAGTATATTGTTTATTCTGAAATTTTGCTAAGGGCCATCCTATTACATACTTGATAGAAATTACCTAGTTTAACCAAACAACTAGCTGACAAAACTTGTTTGTGCTACTGGTACTTGTTTGTGCTACCTTGTTTAGTCATTAGCTAGCTTGTTTGTACTGATCTGAACTTGGTTTTAGATCTTTTTGGTCAGATTGTCATGATAATGCATCATTCCTTTAGTACTTTGCATGCCATGGAAGTTAAGTGTTTCACTTACTGTTAAACTATACAATGCATATCATATATCCTAGGCCTTCATATCATCCAATCAGGAGCAGCCAATGAGAACACGATTCAGCAAAGAGATAGGTTATTTCTCTTACTATCTTTTCACATGAAACTATGAATGTGCTTGTGCATGATGTGTCATTCCTTTAAGTAGTTTGCATACCTATACTCTATGTTGCATGTTAAAATATGCTCACGTTTTCAAACAATAATATTGTTTCTTTTATAACATAGAACCTGAACCACATTCATATGAAGAGGTGCGGCGTGCAAACATCGCTCAGATTGAAAACAAATTACAATCCCTTGGTCTTCACCAACTTGCAAAAAATCTACGGTCAACTAGCACTGTAAAGCCTAGGAAACCTAAGGGTAGAAAGAGAGACGACTCCGATTATGATCCAGAAGAGGATAGGGAGACCGAGGGAGATGACACTGCCATCATCACTTCACCCTCAACTTCACCCTCAACTTCACCCTCAAAGGTGCTTGTTCATCTATCTTGCTGGGGGCTAAGGATGTTAGTTACTGTTTTGCATCGCATCAGTTTTTTTCATCTAATTTGTAGGTGTTGCTTGCTTTAGGTTATTGTTGTGTTGCTGCCTATTTCTTTTAGTTCACACAATTGCATTGATGATTTCTTCTTATGTATTAGAAATATAAGAGAGTGGTCAAAAGGCTTGCTGCAAGACCCAAAAGTTGTGACACCGACAACATGGCTCCAGGTGGCACAAGGCCTTCCAAGAGAGTGAAAGCAACTACACAGAGAGAGCAACCCAGTGGAGTCTCAACAAGATCAGCAAAACATTTGCTTCTAGCTCAGCAGCAACAACATACAACCATTCAAGCTTCAGGGCAACTACTTCATGATGATCGAGCTCAGAGAGAAGGACAGGAACCAATTGTGGAACCTTTGAGTCCGCCTACGGACTAGTCCTATAGAGAGGATTTTCATCCTGACAACAACAACCAGACAGCCGATGAAGGCAAGTTTATTCTGCCATGCTCCTTTTGAGTTTTTTACCTCCTTGTGCACTAACTGCTTTGATGCCATCTTTGTACAAACACCAGGAGCTGTTCGTAAAGGGAAGAGGGCAGCGACAATGGGTAAACAACTTGAGAAGATTAATAGAGCTACGGGAAAAAGGGTCCCCATCCAAATTGCCGAAGGGATGAGAAGGCCAGTGAAAGCAGAGCAATCTTCTAGGCTTGCATCAGAATCTGGCATTCAAATTAGGAACCATGTGCCTGTCCTCACACACTGGAAAGAATACAAGGACAACAATGTTCATTTGGATAATTTCATGGGAAAATTAGCTGTAAGTAAATTCATTCTACTTACCATCTCATGTCTATGTAGCTTTTTCATTCTAGTTGTATTGATCAAATCCTTATTTAATTACTAACATCTGTTCATAATTATATTTAATTTAAATGTTCAATTCATGCTAAGATTGTGGTTGCATGCTTTATTCTAAGTCACAATTATTTTTAACTAATCCATTTATCTTGGTAGGTAAAGCTAGCCATTGATAAAAATGATAAGGCCACCAAGGATGTATGTACTGATTTATTGAAGGGTGGCATACGACAGAATAGATATGTCCTGAAGAAGCGATATTTCGATGGTGTTCCAGCAAATGAAGTTCGTACGACGTCTCCTGTGTCTAATATGACTGATGGGCAATGGCAAGCTCTTGTTCAGAAATGGTCAGACCCCAAAAGCAAGGTGCTAAGTATGAACAACTTGTTTTTCCATATTTCACAAATGAATGTATTTAACTGAATTATAAACTGTAGGAAATCTCTGAGAAGAACAAGCAGAATCGT
This sequence comes from Raddia guianensis, assembly GCA_036346415.1. Classification (NCBI taxonomy): domain Eukaryota; kingdom Viridiplantae; phylum Streptophyta; class Magnoliopsida; order Poales; family Poaceae; genus Raddia; species Raddia guianensis. Next base: position 35,346,167 of record CM070542.1, on the reverse strand, counting down.
GCTAAGGTGCAGTTCCATCAAGCTACAGGATCTCGTAGCTACATAGCACACTGCCATTCAATTGTTAGTACCAATTATTTTCTTATCATATATTTTTGACTAACAGCTACTCATTTATTATGAATACTTACAAGATATTGTTTTCATTATGTTCGCTATATACTCGATTACAGAAGGAGAAGGCCCAAGTTTCAGAATTGGATGCATTGAATATGTTTAAGGCATGCCACTACAGCAAGAAGAAGGAGGCATATTCTGAACCTGTGCAACGCGCAATAGTATGATGCTCTTCATAGTTCTATTATTTGATTACTAAATAAAAGTTAGAATTATAAACAGTGCATCTTTCTTTCTTCTAGTGTTGGCAAACTCCAACTATATATATGCTTGTTGGTATGTAAACTAACCTATACTAGAAAAAACCCAGTTGATGTCTTACTTTTTATTGAACTACAATATATGTACCATCACAACTTTTTCTATCATTAGCCTGATGGGTTCTCCTTTTTCACCTGAATTTAATTAGCAAATATTACCTCTAGACCTTGGGCTTTCTTATTGTAGCATGGAGCCAGATCAGATACCTGGGGTTATAAGAACATCAAACTATGGGAATAATGCCTGTAGTACTCTTCCAGACTTAACTTATTAAACAGAAGCCTTCTTTGGGAAAATTAATCAGGCAGTATACTTTTTATTTGGCTACATTTTATTTGCCTTCGTATTCTGAAAAAACAGAAATAAATATTTACAGTAGTTAGACCTGTATGTATACACACTACCGTGCAATGTCTTCTATTGGGAGCACCGTAGTTTCAATCAATATTCATCATTGGATCTTTGATTTCAATTTGTTAGCCCATGAGCCTTGGCCAAAATCATCACGATCATTTTGAGGTCTAGCAAATTCTAATTGACCAGCTCTGGAATACGACTTGCTCAACACCCTAGGATCCATGTTATGTCCATTTAGATGACTGAATTCATTGAACAATTAGTTTCTGATTTATGAATCTGTGCTAATCTTGTGTAAGTCACATATAACAAAAGTTTTTTTTTTGTTTTAAATGTTGCATGTCAGAGTGAAACCATCTCGTGTGCATTGGAGATATGGTCAATGAGCTGGTTTTGGCATGAGTGAAAATTTATTTCTAAATAGGATGCAATAAACTAAAGTTTTTTGTTGTTTTACCTAGCAGCCTGTGAACTATTGCTGTAACTTCTTTCATTAAAGTATGGAACTACTGACGATTAAATGAAAAAAAATACATTAATGTGTGTGTCTGAGCTTGGGCCTAGATTAGGTGCAGTCTTTACTAATTTATTTTGATTAGGCCTAAGTAATTGTTTGTAAAGAATGCTCCCATTTTGGAAGAGAATTACATTGGATTATTTTTATTCTTATTAGTGTCACATCCTATTTTTTTGTCTAAACAAGTTTAGTAAAGTAAGTTAATCCGTTCCAATATAAGTCTGAAATTTACCTCTCTATGATCATACCGTTAGTAGATTGGTTGCTATTATAAGAAATAATCAATGAAGTCAATTCTATACTACATTTTTGAACCAGCCAATAATTGTTACATCAAGGAGGGCATGTTCTGAACAACAATGTCATAGCTGAGACCTTGTTTACATTCTGAATAGAAGTACCATAACCAAGGCCTTGTTTTACATTCTAAATAGCATACAAAATTGACCTTGTTTTATCGTTTCATTGCTAAAAAATTCCACATTTGTTTGGAGTTGAAACTTAATCATTTTAGCATTTCAGCATAGCCATCTACATATATTTCCCTATTATGTTTTATGTTCCTTACTTCCAATATGCAGCTTCATTTCCTCTTCAATATGTTCACAAATGATTGAATGTATATTGTTGTCTGTGAATTACACTCTTGTCAATAACACTTCAATATATATGCTCAAATCTTTACAAATGCATGCGTATGAACTTCTCCATAATATCAACCCATGCTATGCTCAAATTTATCTGTTCGTTATGTTAGGTTGAGATGGAAGGTATGCTGCAGCCTGATTAGGAGGGTCAGTCATCATGTACTCATATAGAGGTTGTCTCAAAGGTTCTAACCAATAAGAATGCAGCTAGCAAATTCTTGAAGAATGTTGGCTTAGAGACAAACACTTCGAAGACGACAAAGTTGGCCAAAGAACAACCGCTTGAGGAGCAACTTGAGGTAGAGAAACAGGCAGCAGCTGCAATGCAACAGACCATTGATCAGCAGCAGGAGGAAATTGATAACCTGGAGAAAAAATCACAAGATTTAGATGAAGTGTTGATGCGAACCCAAAAAGATATGGAGGATCTCAGGCAGAAGCAAGAAGAAACTAATGCATACCTTCGCATTCTCATGCGCAGTCAATCCAGCAACCAGTGACTTGCATATCTTGCTTATCCTCTCATAATTCTGTTTTGGGCGATTGAAACAGTGGACACGAAAACTTTTTTTTGCTTAGCTCTTCGATTTGAATATTATGTTTAAACTTACTCGCCGTATGTGTGGATCTATGTGAACTATTCTATATCCTTTTGCTGAATATTAATTTCACTTGGTGACAATGGTGCTTTGTTGTGCATATATTGGTCACAGTCTGTTATAGTGTCTGTTTGCATTGGCCAAATATTTTATGATGGTGCATGGAAGTGTTTTGTGACGAATAATATTGTCCACATCTCAGAAAACTATGACGAAATTAGCCGTCGCTAAAACAATCTATGCCATGCGCTTGATAACGTGGCATATCTGTATTTCCTGACGAACATGTGTCCACGTGGCTAAAATTTATGACGGTCCGATTCGTCACTAAAAAACATGACACATCACCAGACGCGTTGGCTGCTGACTAGGCACAAGTTCATCTGTGACGAAAATTCTCGTCACTACAAAATGCCAAGTCAGCATCCATTATGATGAAATATTCGTCACAAAATAATCAGTCAATGGCTTCCATGGCAGGCCGAATGGCATTTTTTATGACGAAATGGTCCTTATTAATGACATTTTTGGCTCCTTTCGTGACGAAATATTTTGTCACAGAATGTGCTCTTCCATGACGACAAAATGTAGCGTCATAAATTTTTATGACGAATTTGTTCAATTCGTCGTTAAAAACTTTCTATGACGCACATACCATGACAGAAACAGTTTCGTCATAGGTTCGTCATAGAAGATCTTCAGTGATGATTTGTAGACATATGATGACGAAGTGTTGACGTCACAGAAACTGATTTTTCCAGTAGTAGTGATACACAATCTCTAGTACGCCGACACAATGAAATATAACATTGAAAACTATTGGGAGCCCGGCAATGCGAGAGATAAGAATACTAGCCTACCTTTTATTTTAGCAAAAAAAAAAAAAACTGGACTAACTAGTTACGTAAATGATCAACTTACAACATATCATCAAGGCTTTGAATTAGTTGTATTAAATACATGAAACATCACACTTTATCGCTCAAACAAATATACGGATCACTGATACGTACATTTAATTTATTCTGTTATCTCATCGACTCATCGATGGATAGCGGTATGAAACAATGAAATGCTGTCCTGTACGCACGTAGTAAACACGCAATGTCAGGCAAGGTTTATTCCATGGGCATGCGGTGCACTGCAAGCAAGTGAGCAACCGCTGTACAATCGCTTGCCGTTGCCGGCCGGCTGGCTGCCAATGCCATGGCCTGATCAGCGATCACTTCTTGGCGAAGCAGTCCTTGGCGATGGCGCACGCGACGAAGCAGGCGACGAAGCTCGGGGGGCTGACGATGCTCGCGATGCACGTGATCGACGTCCCGCAGCCCACCAGGCACTTCTGGCAGCTGGCGGGGCACACGGTGGCGCCCACGGCGCCGTCGTCGAGGAGGGCGAGCTCCTCCTCCAGCTCCAGCTCCGGCAGCCGCAGCGGCGCCGCAGCGTCGCCGCCGGCGTCGCGTCCGGCGGAGGCCGGCACCATCAGCGGCCCGGCGCACAGCAGCAGCAGCATGCACACGGCGGCCATCTTCAGATCAGCGGCGGAAGCCATTACGATCGAGCTAGCTTGTGGCTTGTGGCTTGTGCCTTGTGCCTTGTGCCTTGTGGCGCAGGGGATGAGAAGGAAATAGGTGTTCGATTATGTGTGTGATGCAGGAGCTAGCCAGGGTGTGCATGTTGCCATGTTCTATTTATAAAGGGCGCGCGCATGGATGGGAATGGGATATGGTACGTACGTACTGTGCAGTATTTAGGGTTAATCGATCGTTGAGTGTGCTTCCATAACTTTGTTATGAAGATGCTGCATGCGTGTGGTGCATCAGCAAGGAGATGATCTGTCGACATCGTCTTGTACAGATGCACCGATATCAATACCGCCGACATAGGTATTTGTCGGCGGCTGGCCGACGACACTGCTCCGCCGATGTAGCGTCTTTGACATATATAGGCTAAATTTGTCGGCGGCTCCACCGACAAAGACGCATACAAGGCTTGCCACCTAGGTTACTGCTGTGTCGGCGGCCCAACTAGCCGACCACACAAGATCCCCCTGACGGAACGCGCCGGGTGACGGCGCTCTGGCTAGTGGACCCCACATGCGAACGATAGCCTGGCATGTGGCATATCAATATGGTCGGTTGCTACTAAGGCCGCAAACACAGGACCATCAAGGTGGCCTCGCTGGTTTGCCTTGCCGCCATCTGTGTCGGCGGCCCACAAGACAGTGGCACAAAGTTTTGCCGGCGGGTATTATTTCGCTAGCTTGGCCGACCACATAGACCCCATAGACGTTGCGGCCCCGCCGCTTTCTGGCCCGCCCTCTGCTCGATCCGAAGTATTGTTGTGTGCAAACTTAGGGTTTAGAGCATACCCAAGACATAACAAGTTAATCCACGAGGTTTTACCCGCCTTCCTTGCACTTTCGGCATAAGTTCCTTGGTAACCCGGACATGCCCGTTACGAAATTGATACAAAGTCAAAATTACAAAGGACTGTGTGTCGAAAGTGCAACGCAGGGCATGACAACCATATGGAATGACTTGTTATTAGGGATGGCAAAAATACCCATGGGTTCGGGTACCCGCGGGTACCCGACCCGATGGGTCTGGGTTTGGGTCCAGCTTTGGACCCATGGGTATTTTACTTCGGGTCCCGGTCCGGGTCCGGGTCTGGTTTTGGACCCATGAGTACCCAGACCCGGACCCGAACTACAGAGGTTGACAAGTGGACCCCTTAATACCCCTGCACTCTCACAGCCTCACTCCGGTAGCCCGGTCTCCCCTCATTCCCCAATCCCCCGTCTCCTCCCAGCCTCCCCTCGGCTCCCCACATCCCGCCGTCGCCCCTCTTCCCCCCAATCCCCATCTGGCCATCTCACTGCCCAATCCCTATCTCCTGCCCCTCTTCCCGCGGCCTCCCTCCTCCATGGCGGTGCGCCTTCCTCCTCCCACGGCGGCGCGGCCTCCTTCCTCGACGGTGCGGCCTCCTCCGGTCCCAGGGCGACGCGGCCTCCTCCGGTCCTCCCCCGGTCCTCCCCCGACGGCGGCGCGGCCTCCTCTGTATCCCAGGCAGCGGCCTCCTCCTCCTCGGCAATGGCGCTGGCGCGTCTGTGGCGCGGCCTCCTCCTGGCTCCTTGCGGCGGCGGCTTCCCTCCCGTTTCTAGCGCTGAGGCTAGACCCGATGGGTACCTATTAGGGTCCGAGTACCCATCGGGTCTGGGTCTGGGTCAGGGTTTAGACCCGTGCACACATTCGGGTCTGGGTCTGGGTCTATGTTTCGGGTCTCGGGTCCGGGTCCACGGAAGCTGGACCCGGAGGTACCCGGACCCATTGCCATCCCTACTTGTTATGGATCGAGCCGAGGGAGGGCTGGAATAGGGTTGGTGCCTGAAGAGGAAGGAGTCTGTGTGGTCGGCCTGCATGTAGGCCGCCGACACAGACTACGTAACCGGTACATTTCGGACTATGGCCCACAAGTCAGTTGCAGAGAGTAGTGTGGGCGGTTTCAGACAGGCCGCCTACATAGAAAACCTGTGTCGGCGGCTTTTCTATTAGCTGACCACAAAGCTCCTAGCTGCCTTACTTGCGAGTTCTCCCTTATTTGCCCCACATGGCAGAGACATCCATTTTTCTACCAAGCGGGACCAAACTCAACTGCAACTGTTCGGGACGTTAAGGCACTGTCAATGGGAGAGACAATGTGGTCGGCTTTCATAAGGCCGACGACATAGACCTCTTCGGTGGGCTCAGAAATTCAAATTTACGGACGCGCGGACTAGTGATTGTGACATGTGTCGGCAGTTTGATTATGGCCGATGACATAGCCTGCCGTCATGTTCATTTGTCAGCGGCTTTTTTTGTGACCGCCGACATTGGTATGTCGTCGGGATTTTGGCCGCCTACACTGAGTTTTCGGCCGCCCACACTGATTTCGTTTTCTGTAGTGATCCTATCCAATAAAATATCATAACTATTAAAAAACGCTTTTGAATACATCTTGTTAGCTAGTCCCAACTTGTATTATGTATTCATATTCGTATGCAGGAAATAAAAAGGATCCAAGATCCATGATCCGGCCTACTACGCTCTTAGATCCTTCGCCGAGCTTGAAGGCCGGTGCGACAGCTTCCTTGGCCGGCTCTGCCCCCTCCGAAGCACAAGTTTCGTTTGGGATCTGGTCGACCTCTGATTCCTCTTCCCCAAAACCTAGTCTTCCGCGACTTCTTTCGTGGCTGGGACGGTGTCCCCCCCCCCCCCCCCCCACCACCACGCAACGCAACACACACACACACACACACCCCTAGGGGTGAAAACGGGTCAGTTACGGTCGGGTAGTGGCTCATATCGTATCTACCATAATTTTTTTTTTCGGATATCGGGTCAGATACGGGAAGATCAAAATCGGGTCGGATACAATTACGGTTATAGGTTTTTGCGGTCGGGTAGAAAACGGATAATAAATTGATGGGTAGAAATCGGTTATCAGGTAATTAATCGGGTCATATGTAAATTACATAGGATTCAAACAAATAATAAAATTAAACTAATACAAGTTCAACTAACATAATAGTCCGATATTGCAAGCAACGATCGTTGAACATAATAGTCCACATGATTGTTAAACAAGATGCAAGGGCTTGTATACAGCAACATATTATCCTATTGTGTGAAGCAAGTTGTGCAAGCAAACCATCAATTTATTATCCAACCGAAAGTCCTATTAATGAAATTAATTTGCATCTCAAAATAACAAATTGATTGTACTTCTCAAAGCAAACCATGCATCAAATAATCCTGATGTGACTATGTCAAAAACTTAGTTCATTTGGAAGAACACAAAACACTCAATTACAAATAAAAGCTATAATCACATTCAATTCAAATGAAAACCCAAACTGAACTCACTTTGTAACAAATATCCTGATGGAACACTACAGTTAATTATATTCTCTGGATTGACTATGTCTAAAGCAAAAAACACTTTAGCAACTACAAACATCAAGAGGGCTAGATACACGAGATAGATAAAACTATCTAAAATCTGGCACCAGTATTATAGCAAATATATTATTATAAAAAAGAATTACCCATTCTGTAAATTGATCAAACCTTGAAGGCAGCCGGCGGCAGGGCACGGAGGAGGCGACGGGCGGACGTGGCTTCAGAGGCGGCCGTCGGCAGGGCATGGAGGAGGCGGCCGCAGCGTGGCTTCAGAGGCGGCAGGCACGGAGGCGGCGGCGGCGACAGCGTGGTTGCCGGGCAATGGGCCATGGATCGAGGCGCGGGCGGAGTGGAGGCGACGCGGGATACGAAGAGGCGGAGGCGGTAGGAACGGAGGAGGCGACCACGAGACAGGGAGGCGCTGGGAAACGGAGGGTGGCGGCGGGAACGGAGGAGGCGACCGGCGAGGCAGGGAGGCAGCGGGCAGCAGGGAGCCGGCGTGGGGGGAGGGCGGCTGGGCGTGTAACGAGCTAGGGCTACGGGAGGAGTGGGCAGTGGCTTATTGGGCCAATGGTCATCCTCCGCCAGGATCCAATCAGCAATCAACTTGATCGTGCAGTCCACTATATCATCCATAATGGGTTTTCCGGGAGCTCTAGCTCCCCATAGGTAACCTACCTTTGTGGCTTTGCTCAAAACAAAAGAAAGAAAAGGCTAAGGAAAAAGGGGGCGCTAAGTCTGAAGGACATCGTCGGCCCGTTCTTGCTCAGTTGGGATGTTCTCTTGCTCGGCCACTCCTCCCAGGTCGCTCGTAGGTAGCACAAGGGATGGATTCTAGGTCTATCACTCGCCCTGGTGGCTATTGCTCGCACCACGCAAGGGAAATTATTAGAAACTCTTGTTTTGTTGCCAAGGGAGATGATTAAGAAGATTTAGTCAAGTTATACTTGGTTTTTAAAAATCTTTAATATTTTTATATCAGTATAAATGATTATTTTAAAATGAATAAGGTGTTTTTAATTAAACCAAAAAAGGTGGTTATATATATTTGGAAAGAGTTTTAAAAAAATCCTTCTTATTTACATTACTATCAACCCTCAAATAAAATACATAAATATTTCATTTCAAAAGTGAAATTTTTCAAAATATATGTATTATGTGTTATAAAATGGTTTTGAATAAAGAATTTTCTATTATCCAAGATAACCAAATGTGTCCATCTAAATATCAAATTTTGATTTACGACTAGTTTTTACAAATTATGTTTTGAAATGCATACGTTCGCTATTTTTTTGAGATATTTTTAGTTAAATATGTGAAAATTTTTTATAAAAACTGATTACCTTTTTTAAAAAATTATTTACAAGAATTCATTTCCTAGAAACAAAAACGATTCAATATTTTTTTGACGAGATTAGTTTTACGAAAGGCAATAATTCAAAGCATACCCTTCAAAGACCTGGAGCATTTCTCTTAGTTTAAAAATTTTCTCCAAGTCCGTATCAAGAAAGTGCTTGAAAGCAAAAAAAAATAAAAATAAAGGTGTGTTGTTTTCCTAAAGCTTAGTTCAAAAGCAGATTTAAATTTTGAATATCTTTTGGTTCTAAAATTTGTATTACCTACAGAGATAACAATACATCTTTTTCAGCTAGTGGAGACAGGAGACTATACCCTGGAAAGCATGCATGAATTACCATGATACGTGTGTTACAACCTTAGAGGCACAAATATATATATTTCACGTGCACGGCACTTAATACAGATAGACTGATACGTACATTTCTTGGTTACCACTTCGAGTCAACCTCACCGTTTACTGAGCAAGAAATGCAGTCCTCCCAAAGGTGTATATATGTGCTACGTTTATACGTACCATGAACGCATGCATGCATATGCATACATGGGGAGGCACGTTTTATTCTTTAGGCGGTATCGGTATTATGTATACTCGAAACGTCCATCAACGTACTGGATGCGATAATCGATCGAGCACACAAGCCAGAAACCTAAGGCAGCTAGCTCGATCACTTGCTGAAACACTTGTTTTTGAAGGCGCAGGTCACGAAGCAGGTGACGAATTTCGCTGGGCTGGGGAGGCTGGTGATGCACGACTTGCCGCAGCCCAGCAGGCACTTCTGGCAGTTGCTCGAGCACGCGGTGGCGCCGGCGCCGTCGTCGAGGAGGGCGAGCTCCTCCGCGAGCACCTCCTCCTCCAGCTCCTGCAGCCGGAGCAGCGCGGCGTCGCCGGCGCCGGCGCGCTCCGCGCAGGCCAGCATGATCAGCTGCCCGGCGCACAACAGCAGCATGCACACGGCGGCGGCCATCTTCAGCGCGGCGGAAGCCATTGCCGGCGGCGACGAAAGCGAGAGCAAGCTAGCTAGGTTTGGGTAGATTTGTATTGTACTGTTTGATGCTGTTAATTCGATGTGCAGAGGTATCTAGGGCGTGCAATGCTATTTATAGCAGGAGGATGGATCGCCCTGTGCTAATTAGGGCTTGGTTTGTAGTCAAGACGTTGCTTGCTAGTACACGTATTTATCTTTTTTTTTGATATATTTCTTTAAGAATTAATTTGAGGCTGCATATATGCATGTGGTGCATAAACAAGGAGATGGTCAGCCCAGGCCTCACCATTCAGCAGACGGTAGTTGCTAGCTTGAATTAGTCTGGCTGCTAAGCGATGCCACAACAGGGAGCATGTGCGATACCCAGACCTGGTCTCTTAATTAAGCTCAAATGCAAGTTGGGGTTTATGTATTGTTATCGTACGCTTCTCCTTCTCTTGCTGTGAAATTGAGGTTGGGTTGCATTTCAACCATTGATAAACCCCTCCGGCCGTGGCTAACTGGCTATGGCTACGATGGCATGCATTCTTCTTCTTCCTCCTCCTCCTCCTCCTCCTCCTCTTAGGGGTGAAAACGGGTCGGTTACGGTCGGGTAGTGGCCCATATCGTATCCTACCCTAATTTATTTTTTCGGATATCGGGTCGGATACGGGAAGATCAAAATCGGGTCGGATACAGTTACGGTTACGGGTTTTTGCGGTCGGGTAGAAAACGGATATCGGATACTATACGGACGGGTAGAAATCGGTTACCGGATACTTAGTCGGGTTATATGTAAATTATATACAATTCAAACAAACAATAAAAATAAACTAACACAAGTTCAACTATCATAATAGTCCGATACTATAAGCAACAATCATTGAACATAATAGGCCACATAATTTTTAAACAAGATGCAAGGGCTTGTATGCGGCAACATAAGGAAACAACAAATTTTTTCTTCTGTGGTTGTGTGTACGGTTGTGTAAAGCAAGTTGTACAAGCAAACCACCAATTATTATCCAACCGAAAGTCCTATTAAAGAAACTAATTTGCAGCTCAAAATAACAAATTGATTGTACTTCTGAAAGCAAACCATCAAATGATCCTTACATTATATGACTAAGTCAAAAACTTAGTTCATTTGGAATAACACAAAACACTCCATTACAAATAATAGTTATAACCATATTCAATTGAAATCAAAACCCAAACTGAACTTACTTTGTAAAACAAATATCCAATGGAACACACTACAGTTAATTATATTCTCGGTATTGACTATGTCTAAAGCAAACAACACTTTGGCAACTGCACATATCAAGACTGGCACCAGCATTATAGCAAATATATTATTATCAAAAAGAATTATCCATCACGTAAATTGACCAAAGAAAACTACGCAACTTTCATGATATCTAAATATTATGTAAATTGATCAAAGAAAACTACACGGCTTGCAACTTGCAACGGAGACGGCACAAACCTTGGAGGCAGCCGGCGGCAGGGCACGAAGGAGGCGGTCGGCGGGCGTGGCTTCGGAGGTGGCCGGTGAGGAATGGAGGGGTTTGTGTATGAGCAACTCTCCAACCCGGCTGAGCCAACTCTCCCAATGGGCACGAGCAACGACGACTGCCACCATTTGTGTTGGTGCCCACAGGAGTCTTCGTGCCGCGTTGAGGCCAGACCGAGAAATCTTTTATGTTAATAGTATTTTATGTACCTACGGTAAAATAGAAGTAAAAAACAAATAACAACGTTGTATTAAGAAGAAATTACACCAGAGTGTGGTGAAGCCATAATATATACCACATTTTATATCATAAGAAAGTAGTCCACATCACCCTTTGAGAAAATTAACTTCAACACCACCGTGTGAATCCTCGTGCTCTCCAGACCTTCTCGTGGAATAAAGCAGGGTTAGCATGCAACTACTAGATAGTTTTTCTGAAAGGGATAAGATTCATCCTATGAAAGCTGAGGGCTTATTCATATAAAAACATTTTACTAACAGTTAAAAAAGCATTTAAGAAACATATATAAATAAATAGAAGATTTCCATGTTACTTGAATATTAACAACACCATGGCATAGTTTTCAACCTCGGTCACGTCTCAGATCTCAACAACATGGATCTTCTAGCAACAACACACTATCGAAATAACGACCTTACCCAAGTCAATTTAGATAAGTGTGACGTATATTGTGAAATCTACTTTGTCCTCTTTTAATTGTGGGCATGACCATTCGAATGATTTACGCTGCAAAGATTATACGCTTTGTTAACTGTTGATCAAAACATGACAACGATTTAGCCGTCAGATTGCTACTTATGTTAGACAACTGTAAGCTGGCCACTTATGTTGGACGGTCTATGATTGACGGCTGGCCGTCGATCCTAGTTAGGATATATAGACGATTTGTTTTGCTAACGTAGACGGTTTATATGGTACAATACCTTCTTACGTTCTTCTTTCCACCTAAGATATAATTGGCCTTCCATGGTCAACATCCCTCTCTATTCATCTATGAAGAGCACGGTCAGAATGCCGGCAAGTCCTGAATTATCCAATTTCAGAAGGGCATGTGTCTAATTAGGCCTTTACAAGAGAGAAAAGTGAGGCATTAATTGAATACTCTTTTCAAGGCTCTGACATCTACACTCGATTGATGTAACGTACGTAACAACATATAATAGAATTAATATCTTAGTTAGTACAGTGATTGTTATCAAATTTTAATTAAACAAGTACATAACGTCGTAATCTAATTTTGTACAAAATATTCGTTCGAGGAGATAAGCTAGCTCAAGAGTAGTCAGTTGTGTACTTGTTGTGCTGGTCGTTGGCAAATTGATTATTCATGGCATGCATTGTGTTACGCAAATTGCAGATGACTTTGACTAGTCACTAGTCCACTAATATATTACTCCCCGTTGCGAAATATTGTCATTTCGATATTTACACGGTCTTCAAATACTATCTTCCAAAAATTATTTATAACGCATTAAAATCATAATATATGAAACTTCTTTTTAAGACGAATCTATCTATACAATTTTTATATGTTCTCAACCTAAAAGTTTAAAAACTCTATAAATAAAGTTTTAAAACCTTGGCTTAGGACAAATTGCAAACGACTACAAATTCATAACGGAAGAACTAATAATTACTTGCAGTGATCGAAGCACCGAGAGTTAATTCGATAACTACTTCTGCCAAATTCCTGCGGAAAGCGTGCACTACATCAAAATTAAATCTATTTGTGTTGATTCAAAACCACTCATCCGTGTTTGTATATCGGTTCGTCACTAGAACCGACACAATTGTGAATTTTTGTAAACACAATTTTTGACATAAAACTAGTGAAAAAAGATTAAAAAAATTATTTTATTTCAACCCGATATCATCCTCCCTATCACCTATCAACCACCTATGCACATTTGACGCACTATTTTATATGAAATTTTAATGTTACATTATCTAGGAATCGAACTTGGGACCTCCTCGCTCCTTCATCACCCTTCTAACCATCTCATCGTGAGAACCGACATAAGCAAGGATTTTTGTAAAAATGATTTTTGGCTTAAAATTTATTGCAAAGAAGGTAAAAATATTTCTTCCACGCCGGCACCATTACAGCCCTAACACTACTAACCACCTATGCACATTTAGCACACTATTTCACATGAAATCTTAATATTACCTTACCAAGGAATTGAACTTGAGACCTCCTCGCTAGTCACCACAATCTCACATTTCTAATATCCCACTCCATGTCAATGCTCCTATTAGAATAGGACTTGTATGCATATCTTTTAACCTATGTTTTTCAAATCTTTAAACAACTTTATATGCATGCAAAGACATTAAATAGAAAAGTTTTCAACTATAAAGTTATAAATTTCATTGAAGCCTACAATTTTCATGTTAATTTATTTTTATATGACTTTATTTTAATAAATTAAAAATAAACTATCATTGCAATGATTATTTAGTCATATATATTGCTTCCAATAAAAAGAATGTTAGCTACAGAGTTGTAGATCTTCTCGAGAACTTCAATTTACAAATAACTTTTTTCATTCGACCTCATAAGAAAAAGTTATAAAATTTCAAAGACCTAAAATTCCTGAAAATACATATTTGTTCATGTCGATTCAAATTATAACACAAGATTCAAATCACCTATGTCAACTTGTGTCTAAAAAAGGGCCACCTCAACAAGCATCGCACCGCCGCCGCCTCCTCCCGCTTTACTCCCATCTCCATCGCCGCCGTCGCCTCTTCCTTCACCTACGCCGCCTCTCTCTTCCCTCCCATAACCGCTATCGTCATCGCTGCCGTCCTCGCCTCCCGCTTCACTCTCGTCTCCATCGCCCAGGGCCGGTCCTGGGTTTTCTGGGGCCCGGGGCGAAATTACAAACGGAGGCCCCTAGCTAACATAACCAAGATTTTTTTTATGCTACCATATAATTAGACAATATTCAATGTATTTTAAAAATTGGTATCGATAAACAAATGAAAGTACGCAAATGAGATTATTTACCTCAGAAATTTCTTCTAACACATCTATAGATTTATAGATGTGTGTAAGTACGAAGCTGTAAAAATAATAGGCTTAGAGAGGGATGATCACAGATCCTGTGAGGCTGCCGAAGTGCCGATAGACGGATGAATAATGAATTGAATATGAATTGCCGTTCCGACGGTGATTTTGTGTCTTGGTGAATGGTGATTGGCGATTTGGCGGCGCCGCGGCGGTCGGCGGAGTCCACAGGCGTCGGGCGAGGCGATTAGGCGATTGGTGATTAGGCAACTGACTTACCGACGCAGCGCATCCAGCGCTGCCTGCCTTGTTGGGCCTCCTCCACGCACGCGCTGCGCTGCCGAGGAGTTGCGCTACGATGGGCCATCGCGAGGCGAGCAAGCGGCGAGGCGCCGAGGCCTAACCATGGCTGCATGGCCCATCGCGGCATCACGAGTTCGCGACAGCATGCATGGCCTATTGACGCATCATGCACCGAGGCATGAGGGCCATCGCGAATCAGGCACTGGGGTCTGGGCTTTGTGCAGCGCTAGGGGGGCCCACCATTTTGGGGGCCCGAGGCGGCTGCACTGCTCGCCCCGCCCCCCCCCCCCCTCCCCCGGGGCTGGCCATGCCATCGCCGCTGCTCCCGTCGTCGTCCCCGTCACCGTCGCCATCACCGCCCATCTCAGGACCAAATGCAGAAGCTCACCCAAAGTTTCAGCGTGAAAAAGGTAGAAATAAAAAGGCTAAAATAACTTTTAGGAACAAAATTCATTAACTCAATGTCAATTTAGAAAACAGAGATGAACTGGGTGCCATTTTAATTTGTTTTGTGACAGCCCATTCATAGTCGCTTGTGTGACCAGATATCCAGATAGGCGCACTACTATGCACATGGTCTTTTAGTCCCGGTTAGGAACAAAATTTAGTCCCGGTTTCCCCAACCGGGACATTAAATTCGGGAGCTAAAGAGTTGCACTATTACGCAAAAAAAATATGGCGAATCCAAAGACTCGAACCTAGGATGTCATGCCACTACACGACTCTCCACTCACCATTCTAACCAACCCATCCACCCACCCGTATTGATTAGAGTAGGATATGTATTCCTTTTGAAGTTTGCTGGAACGAGCCTTTAGTACCGAACCTGTACTGATGAGCTCATATCAGTATGGGTTCGTATTACGAACCTGATGAGTTCGTGCGCCAGCTGGCCTGCACGCCTACAAAAGGTATTTTTACTGTTGCCTCTAACCGGTACTGAAAATCTAGAATTGCTACTGTTGCTACGAATTGGTACTGGTGCACTATCAGTGCCGATTTCAATCCAACCAATACTGATGCCGGTAAATTTGATCATTTCTCTAGTAGTGGTGGTATTCCGTACCTAGATAATATTGAAGCTCTTAACCTGTATCCTTATCTGTTAAAAAATAGCACTTAACTCATATTATTATCGATAAAAAATATAGATAATTATCCATATCACCAGAAAACGAAAATAGATTTCAAATTTAGACCTTGTGTTCACCCTTGCTGTATCCTGGTGCCATTGCCGGTGGGTGATTTCCCAGCACATGTTCCATCGTATCACATTCAGGGTCATTCTAGAAATTTCATGCAGGTTTGTGCTTCATCAGATGCAGATTGTGACATCCTCAAAATTTTGGATTTGAAATAAAAAAAAAAATTACGAGTTCAAATTTATTTTTATAAAAAAAAACATTTCCTATTTATATCAAATTCGGAGTTCAACTCTAGTTTGAGAAGAATTTCATTATTTCTCTAAAATTTCCGTTCTTTTTCCGAGCCTTGCCTGACACTCCTTGTTGCAGTCGATCGAAGCCAACTGTTCATCCCAAAATCCCAACCTGAGCTCTATTCATCCATTATTTTCCTAAAAACCAATCTAGCCAGTGTAGTCCTCATCACCATCGTGTCACCATTGGAGTGTTGCCGAGTTGGCGAGAGTCGAAAGCGAAAGCAGCGGTGACTTCTCCAAATCCTCACGATACTGCTACCAAGTCGACGTCGGTCTTTGCAAAGACCGAGCCGGCGCCGTTGCAATTATTTTAACCCCAAAAGAAAATAATAATTATTTTTAAATAATTTTCAAATTAAATTAATCCCTGAACCACATGTTCAGTCGTGGCATCCTATCGAAACCACATGTGCTCGTTTTTACTCCTATCTCCTCGTCTCCAAGCTACTAGCCGTACTCTATCCCTACCGGATTAATTTGAGCTAATCCAAACTGAGTTGGTTTGATTCTCTCTCTATCCTTCCATAAATACCTCGTCACCCGGTAAATGCTCATCTACTTCGTGCATCGTCATCACCCAGTAAAAACTCATCTACACCCAGAGCTTCATGACGTTGCCGCCGCCGCCGCCGCCGTCTTTGCCGCTTCGGTGAGCACCCGCCTAGCCGCCCGTCGTCTTCCTCATCTCCGCTGCAGGCCGCCATCGCCGTCCTCGCGTGCAGCCGGAGCAGCCGCCATCGTCGGAGGCCGCCTCGGTAAGGTTCTAGCCCGAGGAATGCCACTCCATGGTAGGATGCCGCCGCCTGCGAGCCGTCGCCGTCCGCCATCTTCCGCCGCAGCCTGCTGCTCCGCCTGGGTTGCTGCTCGCCGCTAGTTGCTCCTGCGGCTGCTGCAGTGGCTGCACAGCTGCTGTTTATGTGCTGCCTTGGATGCTGCTCGCTGCGGGCGTTGCTGCTGCTTGCACGCCGCCGCACAGCCGCTGCTTGCACGCCGCCGCACAGCCGCTGCTCGCTGCCGCTTGCTGCGCCGTCGCCGCCAGGGGCGCTTCGCTTGCAGAGAGGCCGAGTAGTTGCCGTCTCTCTCTCTCCTCTATCCGATGCATCTGTGTGGATGAGGTGTGAGGCGATTTCCATTATTAAATCCCCGCAGCCGGTCGGTCCGAGCCAAGTAATTTGAGCTCAACACTGTTTCCAAACCTTGTGGCCTAAGCGTCCCAAATTAATTTTAGTACTCATATTTTATTCTAATCTGTTTTATTATATACTATTGTTTGTTTATGCTGTTGTTTATTGATTTGTGATTCGATTACGTGTAGACGACGCCGAGAATACCGGAGGAGAGCTTAACGCGGTGTACTCGAAAAATCAAGGTGCAAGCTAGTTACATGTTGAATCCTAATTTTATTTTAGTTTTATTTACTGTTCCTAGATTTTAAACATGCATGCTTAAGTTTATATTATTTTACTTGATTAGATTATAGCTAATACATGTGTCGTGTTAATCATCTATTAGCACGTTTTACCTTCCATTGCTGCCTAGTATAAACTACTCTTATATTATCGCCATCCTTGAATTTAGTCACGTCAAATGCTTAGTCGCTTCGATGGGAAATATATTTACTTTATGATGGGAAATCATTCAAATTATTGGTAGAGAGAATCTACTCTTTATCTGTGATTTTGGTTAATTAACTCAACTAAAATCAACGTGGCGTGAGTAGACTCGAGGTGGTGGCTTGATCAAGTGGTTGTGTGGTTCGTGGAATGCCACCTCAGTCGACGTAAGGACCGAGCATAGTGGATGATCTAGCCAAGCATAACCGTACAACCATGGGTGTTAATAATGGTAATACCTTAGTTGTTACCTTGGGAAATCTTGATTTGGTTTGTCAAGGTGGTGTGGGTGTGGCTTGCTACCACCGTAGACCCATCTGGCACACGAGGGGACTCCTGGCTTGGTGACGAATCTGCCGTGGTGAATCCTTAGTGAGGCATTCTCGAATCTAGACGTACCGAGGATAATGGCTTCGTCTCACTCTCGGGTGAGTCCCATGGGTAAAGTGTACCCACTCTGCAGAGTTAAAACTATCATGATAGCCGTGCTCACAGTCAAGAGCAAGCTTAGGCAGCTCTACGATGTTACCTCACCTTTTTAATAACTAGCTTGTCAGAGGGTAGGCGGGGATTGCTTGGACAATGAATGTCGGCAAATGAATGCCGAGCAGTGCATTACAGGGAATGTATTGCCAGGGTTTCGTGTAGAGTTGACAGCGAATGTTATCTCGGTTTCGTGCTGAGAAAGCGATATTATTAGTGTTGAGAAAACTTGAGTAAAGAAAAAGAATTTATTCTTTGAAACTAATGCTTTACAACTGATAGGTTTGTTAAAAGTGCTCTTTATGCAAATGAACCATCCCATGTTCCTTTGACACCTTGCATTCATACTTAAGATGCTTGCTGAGAACATGTTTATTCAGATTTGTTAGCAGGTGACTACGATGGAGACATATACGATGTAGGCGATCCAAACTACTAGATGTGTAACCTCCGAGTCAGATGCTTGTGGCAATTTGACGGGACATCACCGACGCGGATTTCCATGTTCTTCTGCCTGCTTTATACTCTGATATTGTAAGAAGTGGCAAATTGTAACACCCTGACCCAAATTAAGCTAGAGCCCAAATTACCGCTTACGGTGGCGACGCATGCATAGCACCTGCTTAGACTTTTCGGCCTCGCTTCGTCCAAAAGGGTTAACCCGAGGTGCTATGTTTGGACCTAACAGGCTTTATATACTGAGTAAACTCTCTGTCAACTGGCAAGGTGATACTATTCCACCACTACCAATCCACATGGGCCAAACGGGCCTCTAATCACAATGGGCCGGGATATCACATTCACACCCCCTTAATTGGCTGACGTCCTCGCGCACAGCACACCGCACATGCGGCAAATGTCCCAGGATCTCCCCCGGTATGCGCCCGTGTGTTTAGTGCCGACCCATATGCCATGTCATGTGCCCATCTCGGCCCACACGCCCATGCGCTATATGCCCGCGCAACTAAGCCCACACGACCCGCACAGCGAGGGTTGATGCTCTGATACCATCTGTAACACCCTGACCCAAATTCGCTTAGAGCCCAGCCTGCCTACGGGCTGGCCCACGCATGCATAGCACCTGCTTAGACTTTTCGGCCTCGCTTCGTCCAAAAGGGTTAACCCGAGATGCTATGTTTGGACCTAACAGGCCTTATATACTGAGTAAACTCTCTGTCAACTGGCAAGGTGGTACTATTCCACCACTACCAATCCACATGGGCCAAACGGGCCTCTAATCACAATGGGCCGGGATATCACACAAATAGTCCACGACTTTATGTTTATTTCAATTTAATAAGGCGTATGGTTTGATCATCTGTTGATACTGTGTGTACTAGCTATGATTCCTTGGGACTAGTACAGAAAACACAGAGGGGTCGGTTTTGCAAAGCCGGGTCCCGACACAGATGCATATTTAAATTGTCATCCATATTCATCTTAAAAGATACTACCCCCCTTCAATACGCTATTTGTCAGGTCAAAGGCAACATGCAAATAATTTATGAAAGCTATTTCAACTGTGGATGTGAAAACGATACTCCACCCAATATTCTGTAAACTATGCACTAACCAACAATCTGGAGCCGGTTATCATTACAGTAGCCTGGACAAATGAAAAAATTCAAACAAATCCAAACATTCTATAGATCATAATAATTATTTTAACAAAAATAAAGTTTCAGGCAAAGCTGCCCGCAAATACTTCCAAAAGGGTCAAATGATGTTCAGAATCCAAAGGAAAACTGTGGCGACAACATCAACGTGCGCTGTGCAAGACCTACAAAACAAAACACCATGCAAAGATGACAAAGAGCTTGACCTGCAGGGATGATCAGACCACTCCATACTGTTTCTTACATAAAATTACAAGTATAGAAAAAAATTCAAAAATTTTAAAGCTTACCGTGCGCTGACTCCTTTGTAAATGGATGCTTTCCGGAGAATTTGAGTTGAATGTTTACTATTCCATACGTTTCCATGATCAATAAACATGCATTTGATTTTAACTTATTTTAACTAATCGGGTTACAATTATGTACGGCAAAGTACATTAATTGATAACCTTATCCGATTAAAATTTTAACTTTTAGCCTTTCAAAATTAAATATTATAATTCAAACATTATTTAAAGGCTACATCGACGTATATTATTCTATTGTAACATAACAAAAAACATAGAAACATACATTTCATCATCACGACATTCGCATCATTTAACTAGATATCATAAAAACCTCAAAGAATTTGAAATGAACTTTAAAACACAAAAAAAATTCAAAAAAAGAAGAATTAAAATGTTTCCAATAATCGACGGCCACGTTTTAGCCGTCGACACTGTCTTACTGGCGGCTCACTGTATCGACGGCTTAACGTCTGGCCGTCGATACAACGTAGACACCGTCAAACCCCTCACGGTAGTCCAAGCTTTGTCAACGGCTGATTGGTCGGCCGTCGAGAGTATTTATATTTATCGACGGTTATGAACTGGCCGTCGAGACTAATGGATGTGTATCGACGGCTTTGTGGTGGCCGTCGAGACGGTAACTGGCAGTCGATTCTCCTGCCGATTCCTGTAGTGTCTTATGGCCGATGGCCAGGGCCCAGTCATCGACCATAATATCACAATATGGCCAACGGTCAGAGCCTGGCCATCCACCATAAGCCAGTGGATGCCATGGTGGATGGCTCCAGCCGTCGACCATAATTTAAAAATACGTTGGATGGCCAGTGTTTGGCCATCGACCGTAATTTTCAAATTAGGATCAACGGGTTATCATTGACCATGAGCTGACGGAAGGGTACCATGAACTCCCCATACTAGGGTAGACGGCTTGGAATGACCGTCAACCATAATAGGGTCGGCGGCAAACCGTCGACCATACTTGTTATGGTTGACAACTTGCCCTGGTCAGTCTCCAGTCGACGGCCGGCCGTCAACCCTAGTTATGGTGGATGACTTTGCAGTTTAGGGTGGACGGTTTTGGCAGTGGAGAATGATCCATTTTCTTGTAGTGGAAAGGGAAGAGGGTGACCATGGTGAGGTGGGCAAGGATTGAGGGTGAAAATGGATCATGTAATACCCAACTTGTACTCGTTCCTATTTAATTTTTGTAAAAAACATGGGGTTTGCGTACGGGTAGTTAGGTGTCGAGTACGGGTAGTACCTAGATAGTACAGGCTCAAGTACGAATCGGATACAGTTCGTCCGATATCTGGACAAATACCCGGCTGATCTGGTCAGTATTTTAAAAATAGGTACCTGCCTCCCAGCGGCCCACCCCATGAGCGCCTAGTAAGCTAGTCTCCATAGCACACATCTCGGACTGCATAGTTAGGGTTTACTTCCTCCACCCCAGTCCCTCGAAACCGCCGTCGTAGTGGCCTTCCCCGCGCCGCCGTGGCCATCCGCTCGCCTTCCCTGCGCTGCCACTGCAGTCCCCGCATCGCCGGTGGTCCGTAGCCATCTGCGCGCCACCGCCACCATCGACGGTTCTTATATAGTTGGGGTTGGAGTTCAAAAGGAGGGCATCAATTATGACTCTGCATCTTGTGAGGTTGAAGTTCAGACCAAGGAGGGTGTTGATGCTAGTAGCCACACCTACTATAAAGAAGGCGACAATGATATCTTCCAATAGCGACAATAGTGCTGCTACCCCTACTAGAAAATTCATGGTGGACTCGTTCAAATTAGCAAATTCGAGCAAAGCTATGGTGTTGGTGCCATCCACGATGCTAGTGAAAGGTATATATTTTATTAAATTGCTTTAATATGTATGGATGTATGCATAGCTAGTGAAAATTAGCAATCCATATGTGTTGGTGCATGATGATATGTTATAAATATATAGTGTATTTGTATGTGGTTTATTAAAAATTATATTGCTAGGATTTAAGTGCCTTATTCTTTTCAGTGTTGAGTAAAGTTGAGTTTTACTGTAGCAAAAGTTGAGAGCTCTCAAAAAAGGGTCTAAAGAGGCTAAAACATAATTAAAAATAGTTTTAAAATCTTTGATATGAACACTAAAAGTCTTGAAAAAATGATACAAATTATTACAACATATAGGCTATATAAAAATAACAAATTTTGCAACAGTAAAATTTAACTCAACTTTTCGCTAAAAAAGAACAAGGCCATAATTGCTATTTTTATTTGTTCTGAGCAATATGGTGGCATTAATTGTCATGACATCATTTAAATCTTTGTACTTCTCCAAGCAAGTGCAAGTGCAAATGTACAAACAATTGAAGAAAAAAAAAGAAGAGGAAAATCCAAAGTAAGAAAAAAAAAACTCACTTCATGTGTTTGGCAACATTTCACAAAGTTTGAGAAGAAGATGAAAAATAAGGATGGTTCAATCATCAAAGTGAATTGGACAAAATGCAATAGGTGCCCACATAAAGCTAGGGTTAAAAGTTCAAATGTTACGAATGCTTTTAGTAATCATTTGAGGTACAAGCACAATGTGGTTAAAGGTCAACAACTCGTAAGTCAGAATATTTTGTAAAATTAAGATTGTCGGCCATTGCAAAATAATGTGACAGTAGTGATACACAATTTCTAGTACGGCCAACACAATGAAATATAAGTTTCAAAACTATTGGGAGCCCGGCAATGCAAGAGATAAGAATACTAGCCTACCTTCTATGTTAAGGGAAAAAAAATACTAGACTAACTAGTTACGTAAATGATCAACTCACAACATATCATTAAGGCTTTGAATTTTTTTGCAGAAGGGGAAGAACCCCGATTTCCATTACCACAGGAATAACGGAAACAATGTCCTTTACAAAATAGAACTAGGCTAACTGAATTCAGACCAAAATGAAGGACAATACCACGATCGGCGACCTCGCTTAATCGCCACGCCTCACAACCAACCAGCACCACCATTAAACGTTTACAGTCATTTCAAAACACAGACACAACAAAAAACAAGCTTCGGAGAAGCCTAACACCGCCCACTAAGACGTTGAACACTCTGGGAAGGGGATATCAGTCCTCCTCCTCCTCCAACCTCCTCTTCTTGGGTCGGTTATCCCTGCTATCCTGGTACTCCTTGATGACTTGGAAGATCTTTGCGACGCCCATTTCAACCAGCTCTTTGTCATCTGACTTCAGGAGACCTGTCCAAAGATTAGCAAATGCAAGCATTTTATACACCAGCATCAAAGGATCTTTGATTCGGCTTCTCTCGAAACAACTATCATTTCTGGTCAACCAGGTAGTCCAAACAATAACAGCGATACAGAAGCCACTTAGCTTCATATTTTCCCATTCCACTTTTGAAACCAATACCAAACTTGCTCAAAGTTTTTGGGGGTTGTATCAGCATCCAGTATGTTAGCAATAACTCCCCAAAGCGTTTTGGTCAGCTTACACTCAAAGAATAAATGATTGCAGGTTTCAACCTCTTGGCAGAATTCACAAGTTTGGTCTCCCAACCATCCCCTTCTATACAGGTTTTTCTTGGTCAAAACTGCATTCTTTTGACAAAGCCAGAGAAAGATTTTGATTTTTAGGGGAATTTTGATATCCCAAATTTTCCTCAATGTTCTATTGCTGCTGTTGCCATAAAAAGTTTTGTATATTGAGGCCACTGTAAAAATCCCTTTCTTCTCAGGGATCCATTTATACTCATCAGTTTTTCCAGAATTATGATTCAAAGAAAGAGACTTCATCATATCCTTCCAGCAAGAATTTTTTCCCTCATCAACATCTCTTCTTAATCTTAAAGCCATATCATTGTCCAGGACTTCTGACACAGAACACTTTGTATTTTGACAGATATCCAAAATCACAGGGAACGGATCACTTACAAGTTTATCACCATACCACTTATCATACCAGAAACTGGTTGATCTGCCATCCCCAACCACCACTCTTCTATTGTTCAAATAGAACTGCTTAATTTTCATCAGATCTTTCTAGCAGGGTGAATCAGATTGCCTTGGTTTTACTAAGGCCAGGCCCTGCCCCTTGCAGTATCTAGCCCTAGCAAGATTCTGCCACAAGCCATTTCCTGTTTCCAGCTTCCAAAGCCATTTGCAGAGCAAGCTAATATTTAACTGTCTAATATTCTGAATACCCAGGCCTCCTTTATCTCTAGGCATAGTAATTTCTCCCCACTTGATTAAGTGATATTTTTTCCTTCCATCCGTCTCACCCCAAAGAAATTTCCTTCTGATTTTATCAATTCTGTTACAAATTGTTTTAGGCAAAAGATTTATGGACATAGTATAAATGGGCATACTTGAGAGACAAGCATTAATCAAAGTAAGCCTACCACCAATGGATAAAAGTCTTCCCTTCCATGAACAAAGCCTCTTAGAAATTTTTTCCACCAGAGCTTCCCAATTGCCAACATTAATTCTTCTATGACTAATTAATGCCCCCAAATATTTAATGGGAAAACATCCCACCTCACACGTAAAAAGCTCAGCAAATTTTTTATCTTTGTCAGGATCTCCATTGACAGAGATAATTTCACTTTTAAGGAAATTAATTTTGAGACCTGACATCTTTTCAAAAATAGACAACAAGAATTTAACATTAACTGCAGACTCAATATCATCTTGAAGGCACAGGATAGTGTCATCAGCATATTGAAAAATAGGGGTTCCATTCTTTATTAAATCTTCAGCTAATCCTTTTATCCTCCCCTTTTTCTGGGCAAAGGAAATCATCCTACTAAGGCTATCCACAGCAATATTGAAAAGCAGGGGGGACAAGGGATCCCCCTGTCTCACCCCCTTACAGCTTTTGAAATATGGACCTTTGCAGCCATTAACATTTACTGATAATGTTCCATTTTCAATAACACTTTCCATCCACTTGCACCATTTTTCATCAATCCCTCTCCATTTCAAACATTTCTTCAAAAAATCCCAGTTAATCTTGTCATAGGCTTTTTCGAAGTCAATTTTCAGGAAAATCCCACACTTTTTGCTATGCTTTGTATGATGGATTACCTCACTGAGAGCCATAATCCCATCCATTATGAATCTATCAGGGATAAAAGCATTTTGGGATTTACTAATAAGCTTGCCCATCACCTTTTGAATTCTATTAGTCAACACTTTGGTAAACCATTTATAAATGACATTCAACAAGCAAATTGGTCTGTACTGCTTCACAGCCTCAGCGTCAGGACTCTTTGGAATAAGCACTATAGAACCATAGTTCATTCTTTCTATATCAAGCTCTCCTCTAAAAAAGCATTCAGAGAGGTTCAAAATATCATATTTGATAACACCCCAACATTTCTGATAAAACTCAGCTGGGATACCATCTGGGCCTGGAGCTTTATTTTTCCCCATTTCATCGATAGCTTTTTTGATTTCAGTTTCAGTAAACGGGCCTATAAGACCCTCATTATCATAACTGTCAAGCACACTCCCATTTCCCCACACAGCACTGCTAATATTAAAACTTGTAGATTCATAGGATCCAAACAGACTCCTATAAAAATCTGTAGCATGCTTTGCTAACATAGCATCACCCTTGATGACCCTGTCATCTTCCACAAAATGAGTGATTGTTTTTTTCCTTTTTTTTCCACTAGCCAGCATGTGAAAATATTTAGTATTTAGATCACCATTCAACAACCAGGTGGCCTGAGCATTTTGATGCCACTTCTTTTCCTCATCTTTTAGCATCTCATTTATATTTTTAATAATCTCTATTTTCTCTTCACATTCATTTACTGATATATTGTCAAGACCTTCCTTGTTTTCCAATTCACAAAGCCTTTTTTGAAGGATCATTCTATATTTTTTCCTATGACCATAGAGGTTGGCACCCCAACCTTTAAGGAATTTTTTAACTCTTTTAATCTTAATGATGAAAGAGCTAAGAGCATCCGAGGATGAGACTTCATAATTCCACACCTTCTCAATCTCCTCCACAAAGGACTCCTCTTTTATCCAAGCTATGTTAAATCTGAAGTCCTGGGCTTTCTTTGTGCCTTTCTCACCATTGTCTATGACAATTGGATTATGGTCAGAGAGAATCCTAGGCAATTTAAAAATGTTGGTCATAGGGCAAAGCAGACTCCAATTAGGAGTAACAAAAACTCTATCTAGTTTCTCCAAAGTGGGGGGATTTTGATTATTTGACCAGGTAAAATGATTTCCCACAACATTCACCTCTTTTAATGACAAGGCATCTAAGATATTGTTAAAAAGCTGAGACACACTACAGCTTTTCCATCTCTTGTTCTTATCCTCAGGGAATCTAAGAATATTGAAATCCCCACCCATTAACATGGGCTGATCAATCTTACTGCAAATCTGCCAAAACTCTTCCAGAAAGGTTTTTTTATTTTCAGCTTGAGCAGGTCCATACACCACCACAAGAGACCACTTAGTCTTAAGTATTTTATCCCAGAGACTAATCAAGACGAAGTAATCACCTATCACACAAGGGCCCACATCAAATCTTTCAGATTTGATTCCAACTAGAATCCCACCAGATCTCCCTTTTGCTGGACTAAATTTCCAGAAAAAATTCTCATCCCCATCAATACTCTTAAAAAATTGGCTTTATAACAAGACTTTTGGGTTTCAACCAGACCAATGAAATCCAAATCATAATCTCTGATCTTTTCTCTAATACTAAAAACCATGCCTTTTTTCCCCACCCCCCTACAGTTCCAAAAGATCCCTTTCATCTTTTCTTTTTGCATTTATTATTATTTGTCCTCCTAGAAAGACAACCAGGCCTCTGTCTTGTCTTTCTTGGGACACTAACAGCTGGACCTCCAAGCTGTATTTTACATTTCTCAAAGGAAGACTGAATAGTACCACTCTCCCTCAATTCCTCCTCATCATCCTCATTTTCCAAGTCCCCTCCCCATTCCAGGATCTGTATCCCCCCCTGAATATTAATACCATTGAACTGGTCCTTTTGTTCCTCATTTTTCTTATATAAAAGCAATCTAGCTTCTTCTAGGTTTTTTATTTTGTCAAGAATTTCCATCTCTTCATCTAGCACTTCCACTCCCAAGTCTTTAGCATTTTCTAATAAAATAGCATTTTCCAAAGGAGCAAGGAGTTATGAGAAGAGAAATTACCTTCCAGGTTTTTTCTTTTTCTAGATCATTTGAGCCTTTTCCAGCACATGTTTTTCAGAGTGGGAGATTCTGGAGCTTCTCCTTAGACCTTTTCCTGTAGGTTTTTCCACCACCTCTTCGATGCGCTCACTGATTGAATCAACTTCTTTGTTCTTATCTGCCCAAAGGATCTCCTTAATCCCATCCTCTGAAATTATAGCATTCATTTCCTTGCATTCTTTAGGCATGTCAACACTTTTGGCCATGTCCTCATTAACCATCTCCTGAATAGTCACAGATGACTTCCCTCCCAAAGCAGATTTATCCTGGATCAGACCAGCACCATGAGTAAGCAAATGTTGAATAGGCATGGTATATTGGCATGAGGACATCCACACTTGTCTGGATTCATCCCCAGAAGGACCAGAAGATTGTCCAGTCCTTAGACCATCATGATAAGCTTTCTCCAGCATTTCTTGAATCAGCAAATCCCCATCCTCAGAGTTTTCGATATCATAGGATTCATCTCTGCCCTTGGAGACCTCAGGATCATCTAACACAATCTCTTTACCCTTTGTTTCATTAATGACCTGAGCAGACTTGTCTACTATATCTCTATGCATCATTTCATCACCATTATTGATTTTAGGGGGGGCAGATCCACTCAGCCTGTTAAACACAGAGCATTTCTTAGTGTTTTCCTCCATCATGTCCTTGAACATAAAACCAGTGGATGAGATATTAGCCTTATCTCTATTGACCACCATTTCAGCCACCCTCTTTTGTTTTCCAAGAACTTCATCCTTTTCAACTTCAAAAGAAAACCAGTATTTCAACTTTCCAATTGCACCTTTCACCTTGGGAGGAATTTCATCAATATTCTCACACCAAATCTTGGCTCTAACAAACTCAAGCTTAGCAAGGCTAGCTCTATCCACTTCCACAGTAACTCCAACAAGCCCACCAACGGTGCAAACCACTTCTTCCGACCTTTTGTTCAGGGGAATATTTTTTATCCTTACCCAGGTCTCCTGAAGTTCCCCACATGAGCCAACTTCCCCTTCCCAGGCTGATACTTTCCAGGCAGCATCTATCAAACGCATATTCATTTCTTTAAACTTTGCCAATTCTTCCACTTTCTGAGCATTAGGCAACCTCATGAGAAACTGGTTCTCCTTGACTACTCTAGCAACACATCTCCATGTATTGCCAAGAATTGTGCCAAAATCCACCTCAATGTCTCTAGCAGAAGCCTCCCCTCTCACTACTTTGATCACCGCAGTGCATGCAAGTTCTCTAGCGTTTACTTCTGAGGGAATATCGTCAATAAAGAAAAACCCCTGACCCTTCGAAGCAAAACCACAAAGTTTGGGGACATAGTCAGATTCCTTTCGCTCAAGGCACCTCTTAGAAATGTGCCCATCCAAACCACATCTAACACAGCGAGCACCACCTCTACAATCATGAGCAAAGTGTCCCATCCTATTACATCTATAGCAGGGGCCAATGATACGCTCACCTCTGGGTTCTTGCTGAATAACCGCATCAAATTTTGCTGAATGACCACCCTCACGGAGCGGCTTCTCCTCTTGCTGCACTGTGTTCACTTCATCCTCATCTCGAACTGCATGTCTGTTCTCCCATCCATCGATTCTTTCTGGATCCATCTCCGCTCTATGCGCCCATCTTCCTTCCGATCCCCCATTCTTGATCATCTTTTTCCCTTCCCAAGCATCTACTTTCTTGTTGTCCAGGGCTCCTTGATCTAGACGATCTCGATCCAGATTTGGCACTTGATTCTCGCCAGAGCCTTCTCTCAGGATCTCACCGCGATTTGGTAGATGAGCTTGGTGATGACTACGAGCCTAGGAGAAGCGACCTCGCCCACCTCCTTGACCAAAGCCACCTCTCGGAATCCATCTACCGCCACCAAATCTCGCCCCCAGCCTCTCCCCCGATCCGCCATGGGAGATTTCACAGCAGATCTCACAACCTCCGCGTACGTTCGCCTCCCTCTCACTGACGAAACCCTAGGAGAGGCAAATGGGAGAGGAAAAGATTTTTGCCGCACCTCACGCCAGACATGCGAAAAGATAACCCCAATCGACCGCGAATTTCCTTTGTTACCCTCGCTTTCCTGGGGCAAACCCGAAATTTCGCCATGAGAGACACGCAAGCTTTCTCTCTCCTGCGTGCGCTCCGCCTCGAGATCTCCGCTATACACCGAAGGCCACGAGAGAACCACGTCGTGCGCCATCCCCCGTCTTAAGGCTTTGAATTAGTTGTATTAAAAACATAAAATGTCACACTTTATCGCCCACACAAATATACGGATCACTGATACGTACATTTAATTTATTCTGTTATCTCATCGACTCATCGATGGATAGCGGTATGAAACAATGAAATGCTGTCCTGTACGCACGTAGTAAACACGCAATGTCAGGCAAGGTTTATTCCATGGGCATGCGGTGCACTGCAAGCAAGTGAGCAACCGCTGTACAATCGCTTGCCGTTGCCGGCCGGCTGGCTGCCAATGCCATGGCCTGATCAGCGATCACTTCTTGGCGAAGCAGTCCTTGGCGATGGCTCACGCGACGAAGCAGGCGACGAAGCTCGGGGGGCTGACGATGCTCGCGATGCACGTGATCGACGTCCCGCAGCCCACCAGGCACTTCTGGCAGCTGGCGGGGCACACGGTGGCGCCCACGGCGCCGTCGTCGAGGAGGGCGAGCTCCTCCTCCAGCTCCAGCTCCGGCAGCCGCAGCGGCGCCGCCGGCGTCGCGTCCGGCGGAGGCCGGCACCATCAGCGGCCCGGCGCACAGCAGCAGCAGCATGCACACGGCGGCCATCTTCAGATCAGCGGCGGAAGCCATTACGATCGAGCTAGCTTGTGGCTTGTGGCTTGTGCCTTGTGCCTTGTGCCTTGTGCCTTGTGCCTTGTGGCGCAGGGGATGAGAAGGAAATAGGTGTTCGATTATGTGTGTGATGCAGGAGCTAGCCAGGGTGTGCATGTTGCCATGTTCTATTTATAAAGGGCGCGCGCATGGATGGCAATGGGATATGGTACGTACGTACTGTGCAGTATAGGGTTAATCGATCGTTGAGTGTGCTTCCATAACTTTGTTATGAAGATGCTGCATGCGTGTGGTGCATCAGCAAGGAGATGATCTGTCGACATCGTCTTGTAGAGATGTGTAGATCGACTGATCATCGCTCGCCGGTTTTTCCTTGAGCTGCATGCGTCTCAACCACTGAGCAAGTGAGCATCTCGTTGAATAGCTAGCTAGGCTCTGGCTTAAGCTTCCCGCGATGGCATCTACTCCGTAGTTTTTTCTTTTCTTTAATTTCAATCCCCCGACCACTAGAAAGACGTACCAACATTTTATTTTTACCCAAGTCCCCAACAATATATGGGTCTCAGTCTCTCAGAGCATATATAGCTCCAACATTCATTTTTTTTTTCAGCAAGATGAACTACAATTAACACTGCCCTTAAACATTACTTATGCTAGAGTTGGTGAACATGTACACATCGTCGTGGGTGGTGAGATCGTGACAGATGACGAGAATGACGCATGAACATATATAGTAGCCGTAAGATCAATCGTTGCCTGCATTTTAGCCGAGGTTTTTGAGGTCATGCTTGTTAAATTTGTTTTTCTCGGATTTGATCCAGTTAGCCTACGTACGGTCCCATCGGATTGCAAGAAGTTTCACATGGATCCATATTATATCCATCATTAGCTTGCATATTTTATCCATCCTATCCAATAAAATATCATAACTATTAAAAAACGCTCTTGAATACATCTTGTTAGCTAGTCCCAACTTGT
This sequence comes from Raddia guianensis, assembly GCA_036346415.1. Classification (NCBI taxonomy): domain Eukaryota; kingdom Viridiplantae; phylum Streptophyta; class Magnoliopsida; order Poales; family Poaceae; genus Raddia; species Raddia guianensis. The sequence continues at coordinate 35,315,125 of CM070542.1, read as the reverse complement.
ATTTTGTATTCATGTTCGTATTCAGGAAATAAAAAGGATCTGCCCCCGTCGAAGCATAAGTTTCCTTGGCCGGCTCTGCCCCCGTCGAAGCATAAGTTTCGTTTGGGATCTGGTCGACCACAGGCTTCCCCGCCGTGACCTCTGATTTAATTCCTCTTCCCTAAAACCTAGACTTCTTTCGTGGCTGGGACGGTGTCTCCCCGGCCCCAACGCAACACACACACACCTGCAGTAAGAGTTTCGCTCGGGGTTTGAATTCCCGTGCTTAGGGGCTCATCTCGATCGAGCGTTGCCTCCTGTCTCGCCCAAGTCTTGGATCACCGATGCTTCCTGCCCAGGACTGCAGGAGACCTCTCCACACTTACAGAGTCCTCTATGATCAATCCGTCGATGGTTAGGAGATTCTTCGGTGACCACCAGTCAGATGCCTTTGCTCGCATCGGCTACTCAGCGGGGCTGATGTGCTCTCCTCTCCTAGGAGCTAGCAGGCAGAGGCCCACGAGGTCAACCATAGATGTGCCCTTTAGAGCACTCGTTGTTCGCCTTTAATCCAACCGGCCGGGCACATCCAGCTGAGCGGTGCAGGCTCTGCCATGAGGTCTAGACTTAGCGGCGCCGCAGGCTCGAACTCCTCCAACATGTATTCGCCAACGTGGCTCACCTTCCACACCTCAAACTCCTCCCTTGTCTTCCTGTCATGGGAGAGATCGGGCCCACATCCTAGTCGTCGTCGTCGTCTTTGCCCGCGAACTAGTGCATGGCTAACACCTCCTCCTCTAGCTCCCGCCGGTGGGTCGTCCTCCGCAAGGATCCAATCAGCAATCACGTTGATCGTGCAGTCCATTATATCATCCATAATGGGTTTTCCGGGAGCTCTAGCTCCCCATAGGTAACCTACCTTTGTGGCTTTGCCCAAAACAAAAGAAAAAAAAAAGGTGTATTGTTTTCCTAAGGCTTAGTTCAAAAGCAGATTTAAATTTTGAATATCTCTTGGTTCTAAAATTTGTATTACCTACAGAGATAGCAATACATCTTTTTCAGCTAGTGGAGACTACCCTGGAAAGCATGCATGAAACACCATGATACGTGTGTTACAGCCTTAGAGGCACACATAAATATATTTCACGTGCACGACACTTAATACAGATAGTCTGATACTTACATTTCTTGGTTACCACATCGAGTCAACCTCACCGTTGACTGAGCAAGAAATGCAGTCCTCCCAAAGGGGTAGTACACACTACGTTTATACGTACCATGAACGCATGCATGCATATGCATACATGCGGAGTCACGTTTTATTCTTTAGGCGGTATCGGTACAAGTATATATATACGTAATGGATGCGACAATCGATCGAGCACACAAGCCAGCAACCTAAGGCAGCTAGCTCGATCACTTCTTGAAGCAGTTCTTTCTGATGACGCAGGTCACGAAGCAGGTGACGAATTTCGGTGGCCGGGGAATGCTGGGGATGCACGACCTGCCGCAGCCCAGTAGGCACCTCCGGCAGTTGCGGGAGCACGCGGTGGCGCCGGCGCCGTCGTCGAGGAGGGCGAGCTCCTCCGCGAGCACCTCCTCCTCCAGCTCCTGCAGCCGCAGCAGCGCGTCGTCGCCGGCGCCGGCGGGCTCCGCGGAGGCCAGCATGATCAGCTGCCCGGCGCACAGCAGCAGCATGCACACGGCGGCGGCCATCTTCAGCGCGGCGGAAGCCATTGCCGGCGGCGACGGAAGCGAGAGCAAGCTAGATAGGTTTGGGTAGATTTGTAGTATTGTACTGTTTGATGCTGTTAATTCGATTTGCAGAGGTATGTAGGGCGTGCAATGCTATTTATAGCAGGAGGATGGATCGCCCTGTGCTAATTAGGGCTTGGTTTGTAGTCAAGACGTTGCTTGCTAGTACACGTATTTATTTTTTTTTTGATATATTTCTTTAAGAATTAATTTGAGGCTGCATATATGCATGTGGTGCATAAACAAGGAGATGGTCAGCCCAGGCCTCAACATCCAGCAGACGGTAGTTGCTAGCTTGAATTGGTCTGGCCGCTAAGCGATGCCACAACAGGTTGGGGTTTATGTATTGTTATCGTACGTTTCTCCTTCTCTTAATTAAGCTCAAATGCCATAGCCAGACCTGGTCTCTTAATTAAGCTCAAATGCCAAGTTGGGGTTTATGTATTGTTATCGTACGTTTCTCCTTCTCTTGATGTGAAATTGAGGTTGGGTTGCATTTCAACCACTGATAAACCCCTCCTGCCGTGGCTAACTGGCTATGGCTATGATGGCATGCATTCTTCTTCTCCTCCTCCTCCTCCTCCTCCTCCTCCTCTTAGGGGTGAAAACGGGTCGGTTACGGTCGGGTAGTGGCCCATATCGTATCCTACCCTAATTTATTTTTTCGGATATCGGGTCGGATACAGGAAGATCAAAATCGGGTCGGATACGGTTACGGTTACGGGGTTTTGCGGTCGGGTAGAAAACGGATATCGGATACTATACGGACGGGTAGAAATCGGTTAACGGATACTTAATCGGGCTATATGTAAATTATATACAATTCAAACAAACAATAAAAAAAACTAACACAAGTTCAACTATCACAATAGTCACTATAAGCAACAATCATTGAACATAATAGGCCACATAATTGTTAAATAAGATGCAAGGGCTTGTATGCGGCAACATAAGAAAACAACAAATTTTTTCTTCTGTGGTTGTGTACGGTTGTGTAAAGCAAGTTGTGCAAGCAAACCACCAATTATTATCCAACCGAAAGTCCTAAAAAAGAAACTAATTTTGCAGCTCAAAATAACAAATTGATTGTACTTCTCAAAGCAAACCATCAAATGATCCTTATATTATATGACTAAGTCAAAAACTTCGTTCATTTGGAATAACACAAAACACTCCATTACAAATAATAGTTATAACCACATTCAATTGAAATCAAAACCCAAACTGAACTTACTTTGTAAAAAAAATATGCAATGGAACACACTACAATTAATTATATTCTCTGTATTGCCTATGTCTAAAGCAAAAAACACTTTGGCAACTACACATATCAAGAGAGCTAGATACATGAGAAAGATAAAACTATCTGAAATCTGGCACCAGCATTATAGCAAATATATTATTATCAAAAAGAATTATCCATCATGTAAATTGATCGAAGAAAACTACGCAACTTTCATGATATCTAAATATTCTGTAAATTGATCAAAGAAAAATACACGGCTTGCAACTTGCAACAGAGACGGCAAAAACCTTGGAGGCAGCCGGCGGCAGGGTACGAAGGAGGCGGCCGGCGGGCATGGCTTCGGAGGTGGCCGGTGAGGAATGGAGCGGTTTGTGTACGAGCAACTCTCCAACCCGGCTGAGCCAACTCTCCCAATTAATGGGCACGAGCAACGACGACTGCCACCATTTGTGTTGGTGCCCACAGGAGTCTTCGTGCCGCGTTGAGGCCAGACCGAGAAATCTTTTATGTTAATAGTATGTTTATGTACCTACAGAAAAATAGAAGTAAAAAACAAATAACAACATTGTATTAAGAAGAAATTACACCAGAGTGTGGTGAAGCCATAATATATACCACATTTTATACCATAAGAAAGTAGTCCACATCACCCTTTGAGAAAATTAACTTCAACACCACCGTGTGAATCCTCGTGCTCTCCAGACCTTCTCGTGGAATAAAGCAGGGTTAGCATGCGACTACTAGATAGTTTTTCTGAAAGGGCTAAGATTCATCCTATGAAAGCTGAGGGTTTATTCATATAAAAACATTTTACTAACAGTTAAAAAGCATTTAAGAAGCATTTATAAATAAATAGAAGATTTCCATGTTTACTTGAATATTAACAACACCATGGCATAGTTTTCAACCTCGGTCACGTCTCAGATCTCAACAACTTGGATCTTCTAGCAACAACACACTATCGAAATAACGACCTTACCCAAGTCAATTTAGATAAGTGTGACGTATATTGTGAAATCTACTTTGTCCTCTTTTAATTGTGGGCATGACCATTCGAATGATTTACGCTGCAAAGATTATACGCTTTGTTAACTGTTGATCAAAACGTGACGGCGATTTAGCCGTCAGATTGCTACTTATGTTAGACAACTGTAAGTTGGCCACTAATTTTGGACGGTCTATGATTGACGGCTGGCTGTCGATCCTAGTTAGGATAGACGATTTGTTGTGCTAATGCAGATGGTTTATATGGTACAATACCTTCTTACGTTCTTAAGATATAATTTGCCTTCCATGGTCAACATCCCTCTCTATTCATCTATGAAGAGCACGGTCAGAATGCCGGCAAGTCCTGAATTATCCAACTTCAGAGTGGCATGTGTCTAATTAGGCCTTTACAAGAGAGAAAAGTGAGGCATTAATTGAATACTCTTTTCAAGGCTCTGACATCTACACTTGATTGATGTAACGTACGTAACAACATATAATAGAATTAATATCTTAGTTAGTACAGTGATTGTTATCAAATTTTAATTAAACAAGTACACAACGTCATAATCTAATTTTGTACGAAATATTCGTACGAGGAGATAAGCTAGCTCAAGGGTGGTCAGTTGTGTACTTGTTGCGCTGGTCGTTGGCAAATTGATTATTAATGGCATGCAATGTGTTCTGCTAGCATTTTGTATAAAATATTAATTATTAGTGGGTAGAATTAATAGATATATACATGCATATACGCAAATTGCAGATGACTTTGACTAGTCACTAGTCCACTAATATATTACTCCCCGTTGTGAAATATAGTCATTTCGATATTTACACGATCTTCAAATACTATCTTCTAAAAATTATTTATGATGCATTAAAATCATAATATATGAAACTTCTTTTTAAGACGAATCTATCTGTACAATTTTTATATGTTCTCAACCAAAATAGTTTAAAGACTCTATAAATAAAGTTTTAAAACCTTGGCTTAGGACAAATTTAAAACGAATACAATTTCATAAAGGAAGGAGTAATAATTACTTGTAGTGATCGAAGCTCTGAGAGTTAATTCGATAAGTACTTCTGCCCAATTCCGGCGGAAAGCGTGCACTACATCAAAATTATCAATTTGTGTTGATTCAAAACCAGTCATCCGTGTTTGTATATCGGTTCGTTACTAAAACCGACACAACTGTGAATTTTTGTAAACACAATTTTTGACATAAAACTAGTGAAAAAAGATTTAAAAATTTTATTTTATTTCAACCCGATATCATCATCCCTATCACCTATCAACCACCTATGCACATTTGACGCACTATTTTATATGAAATTTTAATGTTACCTTATCTAGGAATCGAACTTGGGACCTCCTCGCTCCCACATCACCCTTCTAACCATATCATCGTGAGAACCGACATAAGCAAGGATTTTTGTAAACACGATTTTTGGCGTAAAATTTATTGCAAAGAAGGTACAAATATTTCTTCCACGCTGGCATCTTTACATCTCTAACACTACCAACCACCTACGCACATTTAACACACTATTTCACATGAAATCTTAATATTACCTTACCTAGGAATTGAACTTGAGACCTCCTCGCTAGTCGCCACAATCTCACATTTCTAACCATCCCACTCCATGTCAATATTCCTATTAGAATAGGACTTGTATGCATATCTTTTAACCTATGTTTTTCAAATCTTTAAACAACTTTATATGCATGCAAATGACATTAAATAGAAAACTTTTCAACTATAAAGTTATAAATTTCATTGAAGCCTACAATTTTCATGTTAAATTATTTTTATATGACTTTATTTTAATAAATTAAAAATAAACTATCATTGCAATGATTATTTAGTCATATATATTGCTTCCAATAAAAAGAATGTTAGCTACAGAGTTGTAGATCTACTCGAGAACTACAATTTACAAATAACTTTTTTCATTCGACCTCACATGAAAAGTTATAAAATTTCAAAGATCTAAAATTCCTGAAAATACATATTTGTTCATGTCGATTCAAATTATAACACAAGATTCAAATTACCTGTGTCAACTTGTGTCTAAAAGCGGGCCACCTCAACAAGCGAAGCGCCGCCGCCGCCTCCCGCTTTACTCCTATCTCAATCGCCACCATCGCCTCTTCCTTCACCGTCGTCGCCTCCCTCTTCCCTCCCATCACCGCTATCGTCATCGCTGCCGTCGTCGCTTCCCGCTTCACTCTTGTCTCCATCGCCGCTGCTCCCGTCGTCGTCGCCGTCACCGTCGCCATCATCGCCCATCTCAGGACCAAATGCAGAAGCTCACCCAAATTTTCAGCGTGAAAAAGGTAAAATAAAAATGCTAAAATGACTTTTAGGAACAAAATTCATTAACTCGCTGTCAATTTAGAAAACAGAGATGAATTGGGTTCCATTTTTGTTTTGTGATAGCCCATTCAGAGTCACTTGTGTAACCAGATATCCAGATAGGTGCACTACTACACAAATGGCCTTTAGTCCCGTTTGGGAACAGACTTTAGTCCCGGTTTCCCCAACCGGGACATTATATTCGAGGGCTAAAGAGGTGCGCTACTACACAAAAAATATGGCAAATCCAAAGACTCGAACCTGGGATCTCATGTCACTACATGACTCTCCACTCACCTTTCTAACCAACCCATCCACCCATTCAAATTGATTAGAGTAGGATATGCATTCCTTTTGAAGTTTGCTGGAACGAGCCTTTAATACTGAACCGATACTGATAAGCCCATATCAGTATGGGTTCATATTACGAACCTAATGAGTCCATGCGCCAGCTAGTCTGTATGCCTACAAAAGATATCTTTACTGTTGCCTTCAACCGATACTGAAAATCTAGAATTACTACTGTTACTACGAACCGGTACCGATGCACTATCAGTACTAATTTCAATCCAACCAGTACTGATGTGTCGTGCCGGTAAATTTGATCATTTATCTAGTAGTGGTGGTATTCCGTATCTAGATAATAGCGAAGCTCTTAACCTGTATCCTTATCTGTTAAAAAATAGCACTTAATCCATATTCTTATCCGATAAAAAATATAGATAATTATCCATATCACCAGAAAACGAAAATAGATTTCAAATTTAGACCTTGTGTTCACCCTTGCTGTATCCTGGTGCCATTGCCGGTGGGTGATTTCCCAGCACATGTTCCATCGTAGCACATTTAGGGTCATTCTAGAAATTTCATGCAGGTTGGTGCTTCATCCGATGCACATGCATATTTAAATTGTCATCCATATCTTAAGATACTACCCCCCTTCAATATGCTATTTGTCAGGTCAAAGTCAACTTGCAAATAATTTATGAAAGGTATTTCAACTGTGGATGTGAAAACGATACTCGACCCAATATTCTGTAAACTATGCACTAACCAATAATCAAGAGCCGGTTATCATTACAGTAGCCTGGACAAATGAACAAATTCAGACAAATCCAAACATTCTATGGATCATAATAATTATTTTAACAAAAATAAAAGTTTCAGGCAAAGCTGCCCGCAAATACTTGCAAAAGGGTCAAATGATGTTCAGCATCCAAAGGAAAACTGTGGCGGCCACATCAACGTGCGCTGTGCAAGACCTACAAAACAAAACACCATGCAAAGAGGACAAAGAGCTTGACCTGCAGGGATGATGTTAGTTTACCAAAAAAAAAAAAAATGGTACTGATATACTTGGGGCAACCTTTATCCATTTCACCTCAATTCCATTTCACCCAAAGAGCAAAACCAGCAAATGCTCATCTACATCCTTTATCCTTCTAACTTCTTAACGAATGAATTAGATTTGAGGTATAGCTGTTTTCCCCCTAACAACTTGGGGAAACAGCAATCACAGTTTTAACATGATTTTGCTGTACAACCAAAGGAGATACAAAGGTTAAAAAAAAAAAAAAAAAAAAGTCAAACCCCGTCACTAATCATTCTGATGCAAATGATGAGCTAGAGATTTACAACTGCTTTTCACCACCACATGCAGTGACAAAATCCTTCCTCGTTCACCCAATGCAAGACACTCAGTTTCAAGAACAAGTTTCTTTTTCCCCACGGAATGATGGTTCCAAAGACAAAAACTAAGCTGAGTATTTACAGCAAAGCAGGGGCACCTCCAAACTGGCAGCTGATTCTGAGTAACTATTACTTCACTCGAAAATCATGCCTGAAGGTTGTAAGATTTTGGCTGAATCTGTCTCTGTTCTTTGGTTCTAAGTTTCTGGTGACATCAGTCATCAGCTTATCAAAACATTGTGAAAGGTGCTGTTGTTGTTCAGCAGGCTGCAAAACAAGAGTAACAAGAGGTGCTTTAGCTCTTCAAGATAATCATTCATTCTATGCTAAACTTAGATGCAGCCATATATTCAAGAAAATGATAGGCTTCGATGGGTCTAAAACTCCAATCCCATTATCCTAGCATTCTTCAAGTGCAATTGTCCCAATTCACAACTATAGAATGAAGTCAACTAAGAGCATGAGCAACAGGGTCGCCATCTGCGCCTGCATCACGCGTAACTGCTCGCGCGCCCACCCACGCAGACACAGCAGCGTTTGAATTTTTCTCCCACCCGCGCATGCGTGATGCAGGCCGCTTTGACAGCGCCCCTGCTGGGGATGCTGGAACAAAAAAAAAAGTTCACCAAAAAAAAATGTTCTTTTATTTTCACATGTGCTAGTGGAACATAATGAAGATGATTCTCACTATGCAGTCAGTGCAATTTGGATCACAAGAGTGAAAACATATCACTTCAACTTAACAATAAATCCAAATAAACATGCTCTTTTCTCACCAACTTGATGCAGTGTACAGTTTATTAGATGCTAAAATCCTATCTCATGATTTCACAATATCCCTTCAAAATACTAGATACAGCATCTAGCACTTCTCTTCTATGATTACAGCTTAAAAAACTTATCTCCTTGTCTAAAAAATAAAAGAAAGGCCTACGACTGATGACAAAGTAGAGTTTCAACAAAAGCACTCTAATCAAAAGGTTGTAGATACATGATTGATATTAAAACATAAAAAAAAAACCTGTCTCCTTGTTTAGAAAATAAAATAAAGGAGCAAAGTAGAATTTCAACAAGAGAAACAATATTCTGAAGGACAAAAGGGGGAATGCACAATGGAACTTCAAAGAGAAGATTACACTAACCTGTGATGCTAATATTTGTGCTCGCAGATCACTAAACATCTGTACACGAAAAAATTTATCAAAGTGGCATAAAGACAACGAAAAATAGAATGCGTGTAAATGAGAGAATATAAACATGATTATTATTAAAAAATAGAAGGCACCTGTTCACTGATCATTATCAAACTCAGTATAGGTCTACTGAGACTCCATTGATTACCCGCATCCTCAAAGATAATGATCTCAAAAAGTGTCTTCAGTATCTGTTGCAAAAACAATGTTATCACATAATATTGATTGAGAACGACAACAACAATAACAACAAAGCCTTTTAGTCACAAGCAAGTTGGGATAAGCTAGAAATGAAACCCAGTAAGAACCACCATTTTTTTTCTAAAAAAGAGAGGATCAATAGCTTAGCCATGGTCCGGATTGCTAATTTTCATGAGCCCCTATCTAAGGCCAAGTCTTTGGATATGTTCCAATATTTCAACTCTCTCCGTACTCCGAGTATCAGTGTACCTAAGAATTCCCCTATTGCACACCTCTGGGTGCCTTCATTGAATATGTCCAAACCATCTCAATCAATGTTGGACAAGCTTCTCTTCAATTGGTGCCACCCTTACCCTATCACGTATACCATCATTACGAACTAAATCCTTTCCCATATGACCACAAATCCATCTCAACATACTGCTTCACTTAACTGCTGAACACAAACCTGAGGAAACAAATGGGGGACATCTCCAATATGCCGAACAAGATTCAATGCAGCTGGTGATGGAGGATTATCACCAGCTGTAATGTTGTTAAAATAGAAGGCCGCCAAGTTATCAATAGCAGAAGCGCACTGCCAGAAGGAAATAACATAATACAGATTAAGCTCAACGCGCAAGTACTAAAGAAAAATGTGGATACCAAAAACAACTGATTATTGTTAAAGACAATAATAAACTTTCAGGCAAACACATGCAATGATCCACCACTAGTGTTCCGTTATACTCCCTCCATTTTTTTTATTTGTCGCCGTTGATTTTAAGACATGCCCTTTGACCATTCGTCTTATTCAAAAAAAACTATTTAAATATCATTTATTTTGTTATGCTTTGTTTTATCATTAAAGGTACTTTAAGCATGACTTATATTTTTGCATATTTGCACTAAACTTTTGAATAAGACAAATAGTCAAAGGACATGCCCAAAAGTCAGCAGCGACAAATAAAAAAGAAAGGAGGGAGTAACATTTTTCAAGCTGTAAAAGGATCCATGGTAGCGTACCTGTGTTGATATTCCCGTATCCAGACCTTTTAAGCCAGCTTCAAGCGTACTGACAATATGCACAAATGTGCTTGTATCCAAATTGAGAACAAAACTGATATGATTGTTGAACAGAACTTCCATATATCCAAAGAATGCTTTTGATAGCTGCAACAAACCAATAGCCCATTCTTAATACTTCTACATATGAAATGGAAAAAAGTTCAAGCATCTGACTGACCAATAAGTGCCCATTTTTCATCACAAGGTGCCAAATGATCTTTTATTCTTTGGCTTTAGATTATTATAGGCTAAAGCAAAACGTCTTATCAAACTATCTATACTTCTTTTTGTCATGAAGTTATAGAGAGTTTTCTAGTAACACCATGGGTCAAACGAAAACAACCTTTGTGACTTTTAATCTCAGGGGTAAGGTTGCGTACACCGATCCCTGCTTACCCCGCTTTTGCGGGAATTTCCTCAGAAACATTGGGGTACATTGATGATGATGATGATGATCTGACTGACCAATAAGTGTGTCAGTTGTCACATGATCTGGATTACAGTATCCAGACCGTGTATTAGCGTATGGCCAAGCCAGTGGAGAGACATTAACCACATAATAATACTAATCTTATGTGAAGGGTAGTGGTTGGTAATTGACAAGGAGGTGAGGAGCTAACCTACGTAAGTCGTAACCAGCACTGTTATGTGTGTTACAAGAGTCTGACCAGAACAACCAATGCAAAATTCCATGGTCAGGCCAGCAATAGTTCACATCCAAGAAGAGAGCTATGGCTAGTTTTATGCACGTCTCTCTTCATGCGCCAACTCCTTTCAACTACCTGAATGAACTAAGGTTATAGCAAGGGCATTGCAAAAATACAACGTAACTACAACCACAAGGTATCACCTACTATAATACTATTAGAATCTTCTTTATATCAATGATTGACAATGTCTTCGAAATTATTTCAATTCCTAGGTTAAAAGTAACAAACTTGCAGCATCCAAGATTCCAAAATCTGTCTTGAGGCAAATATTCTGGACTCCACTACTGTGTCAGACATTTCCTGTTTCCTGCTGCTTTGTGTTAATTTTTATTGCTTGTACTTCATATATATCTAACTTTTACTTTATCTATCATGTACCAATAGTTGTGGGTGCTCTCTTTTGAAAGCTCATGTTCCCAGCCAAAGCCTGGGACAGAAGGAATTGGGCGCTGTCTTGCGGCTGCCGCGCCCACGCCCAGGTAATTGGCGGTACGACACCACCGGCCAGTTATCGATGGCAGCGCCTAGGACTGATTTTTGGTGGCAACCAAACGTGTTGTTTTCTCCCTTGTCTCCTTTTGTTATCTCAAAATACCCTAAACATGGTATTAACTGAATATGGAAACACCTAACCTAGGGCAGCTGCTGCACCTTCTGCCTCATCCTGGCCCACGGCCTCCTCCTGCTGGACCTCCTGCCCTGGCCTATCTCTACGGTAGTAAACCCTATCCGGAGGAGGCCTAACAGGAACCGACCAGTTGCGACCAGGTTCTTGAAACATGGGCACTAGTTGCACCCTTTTGCAACTCTTCCATATTTAAAACACACCAATTACCTAAATACATGGTGCTCAATTTACAAAGGAGGAAAAACAACTCAATCCTATGCCTCTCCCTCTCCCTTCCTCTCCCCTTTGGCTATGGAAAGGCTTGTGAAAACCCCTCTCCAACCGCATCAGCGTTTAAGCATTGCTACAAAACCACCTTAACAAGTTTGGTTCCTATTCAGACTGTATGTCAAAATTCAGAACATCTACTTCACCCGTCATTTTGCACAGTGTTTTGAGAAAGCTGACAAACACAAGAAAAGACAACAGCATAGGACAGCAAAACAATTTTAAACTAACCACTGAAGTCCAAAGATGGCATGAATACCTTTTTGAACACCATTATATCAGACAATGGAACAGAGAGGGTCATCTTTAGAGATATATCAAGGGCATCTGCAAGTGCTCTGTCACCATAAAGCTCGAATACACCAAAATTGACATAGCTCCCACATAAAGCTGTCCATACAATTCCATTAAATGTCAATTAGAACAGTAAAACAATCAGCAAAAAGATTACAAGTCTTATGCCTGCAATGTGAATTAAAGTATTTCTAAAAGAATACAGTATAAGCACAGTAATGAGCTCACAATTTTCTTTTGATGAAAAGAAAGAACCACCTTCTAAGAAATTGTTACTACTACTACTACAACAACAAAGCCTTCAGGTCCCAAACAAGTTGGGGTAGGCTAGAAATGAAATCAAATAAAAGTCACAACCTTTTATGAAATTGTAACTTATGGAAACAAAACTAAAATCATAGCAATGGTTTGTGGTTTACAAAACCTAAACTAAGTAAAATGTCTCCCGGCCTCATTAGGTCCTAGAAAACTGGCCAAGAAGTCAAGAACTTGTGTATCCAAAAATTTATCAGAAAAGTCGTAATTGACTATTGACAACAAATCATCTTAAATGGATTGGAATAAAAAGAAAGTCAAGCAACTCATTGCATGAAGCACAATAAAACCAATTGCGAATTGGGAACCAGCTACTTGTTGCTAGTTTTGCGAGCACAAAACAATCATCGCGCGTATTCTCAACCACTAAAGCTATCATGGGATTTTGGAAATTAAAATTCATCTCAGGCCATCTCTAAGGATTGAACTCCAGTGTCGTGACTTGATATGAGTTTCAACAAAATGAAAGACTTTCCATTTAGGGCAACATACAGTCCACAGGAATAGGTATTGCACTCAAGTAAAAAAACAAGCCAATTACTAAAGTGTTTGAAAGGTTTTGTACCATACAACGAAGTTGGCATGGCAAGAATATTTCACAGAAAAGGTGCCATCTAAAAATTTTAAAAAAATGAGAATAAAGCCTGTGCGATTAGAGCTCTCTACAAAATTGAGAAAAAAAAAAAAAAAGGTTCCCAGAGGTAATCAGATTTTGCGCAGCAGCGAATAACACCATCTAGTCTCAGGAAACTGAAATCAACTAACTTGCAAAATACATAAGAAAATGTTTCAAAACACAATCGATACTCACCCCTTGAAAGAACGGTCAGTGAAATCCACATGCCTTTGTATTTACTTCCATAAATATCCGTGCCATTAGGAAGCAATAGAATCCGTGAACCATAAGCCACAATCAGCTTGCTAATCTCTCGGAATAGCAGAATTCCATTTGGAGATGATGAATCAAATGTCAATCTTTGAGCTTTGTTCAAAACAAATTCACACATAAATTTGAGCAAGGGTGTGGTGACCTACATAAGATGATATTACAGAGCCATTGAACAGTTTAGAAACCAAGGGTTATAAATAATAAAGTCAGCAAAAACATTCAACAGGTACAGAACGACACAACTGCTCAAAAAATAATGTAACATCGGTATGGTTGACAAATGACAACCTCTGGATCATCAGCCCACACTGAAATGGCTCTCAATAAAAGAGGCATGCGAGAAGAATAAAGCCAGTCAAAAAGGAGGCCATAAGCCCTGCGGCTGGATTAGACAAACAAAAGTACAATTACTTTCCGAAACATAGGCGCTGTCATGAACTTAAGAATCGTAATTTTTTTCTGTTCAGATAATATACCTGTTTGTTGCCATTGCAATACCTCGTAGATCTCTCATTAAACCAATAAATGCATACTTTGCAACATCAGTTCGGAAGGCAGTATCATCAGTTGCCTCCAAATTAACTGCAACCTGTGATGAAAACAAAAAATATGAATGCCGTAAAACCTTTAATGCATGAAAATAAGTAGATATGCACCTGCAGAAGTGGCTCCATAAAACTTCTGAATTTTACTGGGCCATCTTCCATGAAGACCAAGAAGCCTAGGATATAATAGAAGGTAGTTCTACTGCGGGAACATCTGTATTCTTCAAGAAATGGGAAATTTTCCCGCTGAAAGGATGATTAGTGAAAATGGAATCATTTCTAAGACCAACAAGCATATGAATCATGTGAACAAAAGCTTGTGGGTAGAATTTACAGAATGATTTGCAAGGATGAATTTTGTACTCTCCAGTTTAAGCAGCAGCTTTCCAGTCATATAGCTGATATGATAAAAATACAAATTAAAGAATTGCCATCATGCCAAACATAAGAATATGAAAATTGAAAGAATAGAGCTATAACTTTACCCAGATGCAAGCTCCTGGAAAAGAGATAGAGTATGATCAATAACATCCTCACACTGCAACCACATAAATAGTCAACAACAGCTTATAGATCAAAGTTCAAGCCAAACTCAGTAGATTAAAAAGCCACCTCAGCATAGCACTTCAGATTTGTAGCTATTTTGCCAACAATGACATTGAGTAAAACTAAGTGGTCGTTCAGTCCAAGTAGCTCAGACAATCTTGCATACAACTGCTGCAGCAAAGAGGCAGTGTTTTACCACATTTGACCAAAAGGCATATCAAGATGCACTAAACATAATAGTATATATTTTGTATCTAAACCTTTGCAGAATGCACGGCTTGGTCTCCTACATATGATCTTCTGAAATTTTGCACGAAGATGAGAATAGCTCGGTCAAGCCTTTGCTTACTTGATTTTTGATATCTCTACAACGAAGGTATAGTCAGGTCTCGTTTACACAATAAGTCTATGGAGCTTATAAAGAAACTAAGATATGTTAAGCAAAGTAAAAGCAAGATGTGAGGGCATATCACAAGCCTAGAAAATAGGACGAATAAAAAGTGCGACTGTGAATTAAGTACTTTAACAACAATTAACACATAAATGTTCATTAGTGCTTTGCAAGAACAGAATCGACAAAATCAAAGGTTCTTTGAAAAAATCTGCAATATTTGTGTATTACTAATCAAAAATTACAAATAGGATTTTGTTGTTGTGACTCCAAATAAGATGCCTTCAACAAATGCTATATCCAAAAATAGAAAATTAGGTTGAATCCTAAATGGCAAGTGTTCGGTCATTTTCATTATATATTATTTTGCCTGAAAAGTGATAGCTAACATGTTGGATCAATGAACTCTCATGGTGGCTGCAAGAAACACTTAATGGTTTCAAAGTTACATTCTCAGAACTGCAATTCTAATTTTCACAGGAAATGGATAGTAATGAGTTGTCTATTTATGATGCAATATTGGAAAATATTAACGCTGTAAAAATAAAATAGTTGTAAACAAGCATCATCAAACACCAGTCCTGCCAACAGAGGTTGTCATATTCTATACAAGCTGATAGTACTAAAAAAGGAAAACCATGATGCCCGCAAGTAAACTAGCGCAGTATATATGTTTAGCGACCAAATCATTTTCATCAAACCTGCGCGTGCACCCCAGTGTCAGTAATGTTTATCAACTGTAACACACGAGCTGAAAGTTCTGCATCAAGTAACTCCTGTGAATCTTGGCTGCAACAGGAAACGAAAAAATTTGTTCGTGAAAATAATAGAAGAAAAAAATGTTTGGCAGGCAAGGTAGTTGCTCACCCACAACCAATGGTCTGCCTAATCTTCAGAATGGCAGCAATTACATGGACCATCCATGCAATCTGCCCCTCAATGACAGAGAGCTCATCAGCATCTCCAGAAGCGGGTAATCTTGACCTTTCCTGTGAAAATATTTGACTTTCAATTACACTCTTCTAAACAAAGAACTTGTGGAATAACATTAAGGTACCGTATAAGCTCGTAGAAGAGGCTCCATGATATTCATGATGTAAAGACTACTGCTTTCGTACTGCAACTCATTGAAAGAAAATAACAATCAGGGCATGTATGCAAATTGCAAATAAACAAGGGGGTTCAAATGTAATAATGTCAGCAACCTATACCTATTGCTAACAAGATTATAGAATTGAAGTGATTTTATTAAATCCATCTGGATAAGTAACAGATATAATTAAAGCAAATATCATGTTTACGGTAAATGGTAGAAATGATGAGTTGATGACCAGAGAACTCCATCCCCTTTAAGGAAATATGAAGACAGACATAAACCCTTATAGTGGCAGGTGGCAACCTGAAATAATTAACCTATCCATTCCTAGCTCAATTTGCAGAGTAGCCTTTCCATAAATCACCTCCTCTTTTCACAGAAGAGGTCAGAATAAATTGAAAAGGGATTAATGATTGCAGGAATCACTTAAACAGTCCCCCAGCAGAAAAGCAGGTAGCTACTAGCTGTACTGGAACGAAAGGACATCTAATTCCGTTTGTAATAGGACGTTTGTAATAGGACGATGAGAATATTTTCTTCATGAATTCTAGCCATCTGCCGGCACAACCAAAAAGATCACTCCAAAAAAAAAAACATAACTGGTAGTAAGCAATTTAGCATTTTGATTCAACATCACTTTACAATCCCTTATTTTTTCAATTGTATCCTATTTGTTGTATGTTCTGTTCATAGTTCATCCACAATATAAATTGTAACATTTTTTTAATAGCATCATATCAAATACAATGCAGGCATGCAGTAAATATAAGAATGCTGAATTTGAACCATCCATTGCATTTGTCTTTTACATGCATACGGTAAAAGAGTTTCCTACCATAGTATTATATCGATAACAAATCATGCAAAGGAGAAAATAATGCATGGCAGAAGGAAATTCTTATGCTATATACAGAAACTTAAAGGAAGTGCAGGCAGTAAGCAGTCGAAAGATAACTACAACTCATGTTTAATCAATAGTGAACGCTACTTTCAGTGAAGCTGGAACAGGCCCTAAATCTCATTAATAGAAAGTGTTCAATGATAAGGCATCATTAATTCAGTAGCATATGGTTTTAAATAATGAGTTAAAATTATTGTTCTAAAAAAATCATTCTTAAAATTGAAAACAAAAATCCATTAGGTAGTAACAACCTGAAATCTACAAAGATAAGGAAGACTCTCCAGCTGTTCCTGGAGAACATCAACATTATCCAAAGGATTTTCAGATGAGTTATCCGCAAAGCTGGCCTGAAATGAACAGAAATAACAAAACATTAAGAGTGACAGCACTTAGTGAGTTAATTCTTGAACTGAACTAAAAGAAGTAGGTGCAGCTCTTACTGATGACAATACCTGAACAGAGTTCATTCTAGAAGTAATAAAACCCTCTGTAATTTTGGGCACAGTTTTATCAAGCAGACTTGGTGTGTCTCCTTTCAAATAAGGCACGGATGTCACCAGCCTTGACCAAAGACTTAAAAGGTAGTAGACACTGTTACTGGCCCACTACAGAACAAATAACAAACAGCATACCAGTCATAACACTCACAACATTGATCACTGAGCTACTAAAGACCTAACCAGTAAATGAGCAAGAAGCATGCCTGCCAAGACAGCAAGGATTTAGTTGTAAATTCTGCTACTAGGCCAATCCATTCGCCATAGAACTCAATATTCAGAAGCTCTGACAACTGCACATCCCATTAAGTTAAAAGTTTCACATTTAATCTTAAAAGGATTAATTTGTAGACTGAATATAACAACTCAAATTATAATAGCCAAATGGGACAACCACCAGCAATATTCCATATTTTTGTCCAAACATTGATAAGAATCAAATGTAACGAAATGACCTGGCAGTGAATGCCAATCAACAATTCTAAAGATAGCACAATGTAAATTTGCAATATAAGTATATAACGAACCAACGCATTGCTTCAGCCTTCAATGATCAACAAACAGCAATAAGCAATCACTCATTGTACAAAGTAAAATACAGAAGATTTGGAATAACCATCATCCCCAATTGAGAATAACAATCATCCCCGCTGGTACCAACTGTGTCAGGGTCACCCAACAGAAGTTCTACCAAAAAATATGGAACACTTGACACTTCAATATATTTATTTGCGCATATATGAGGTAGCCATAACCACAATACTTAACCCTTAAGGCATATAACAAGGATTATAAATATAAAATTAGTTCATTTTGCTCAAGTACAGTATTTTTTTAAGGTCACTTACTAAACTGCACGAAGCAAAAACCAGCAGTCTAAAGAATCATTTCTTATTTTGTAATGGCAAAAGTGAGAAACTGCAACTAAATAATGGCATGAATGCAAAAAAAACCAATAATAATACACATAACGTATGTGTAAAATTAGCATAAGTAGTTAGTTGCTTCTCTTCATTGCTAATGTTACAGAACAATTAAGATATGCAGTGGGTGGCCATTCTTTGGCCCTCTTTGATTCGCGGTTCGTTTGGTTGACCCAAAAGTTGAGAGCCTTTAAAAAAAATACATGGAAAGGCTAAAAAATTATTTTAAAATATTTTTGAGATCTTTAAGAAAAATCCCACGAAACCCTATAAAGTTACTACAAAATGTTACAATGAATAGTCTGTACAAAAATAATAAATTTTAGCTCAACCGAACAAAACCAAACCAAACCGCAAATCAAAGAGAGCCTTCATGTAAATAGAAGAATAGCAACCTGGTAATTCACTTTGAAACGTCCCAGAAGACGGCAGAACTCATGGTAATTATCATGATCAGCAAGACCTGCAAAGTCAAAATAAATTACATAAAATCATCTATGTTTGCCTGGCATGGAATCTCTCGACCAACATGAATCAACTTGAGAAGATTAAGTATATTAACAAGTAAGCATATCAAATCAAAGGACAACATTTACTCTATGCTAGCAAATTTGACTTCTATACTATCCAGCAGTGATGGTTAGGTTCATTAAAGTTTTATACAGTGTACAAAATTATTTGGTAGAGAGTTTTTTTTTTTTTTTTTACCACAGGTAGAGAGAGTTAACCAACTCATGTTTGGACTAAATGTTTCTACTAACAGAAATGGGAACGCATGAGGATACCTAAATCAAAATATTTGAGGATAGACTTAGATCAAGATTATTCTTCCATATAAGTGGACTAAGAGGAAGAAACCCAGCATCTATTACTAACTTGGCAACAAAAGTTTCTGTAAGTGTAGAACCTTGGCCTGTTTGGAGTATCTCTCTGGTGCCTGACATCAAATGAGAGAGAAATTGCGAACGTGCAGGGTCCTCCACAAAAATACTGCGCCTGACAGAAGCAAGTCTGACAAGACACTCCAAAGCCTGTGGAGAATAAAAGACTCACACAAATATGAGTGCAATACATAGATGGATAAAAACTAAAAAGTGGAATCTTCCTACGGAATAATAAAATATAATGTGTTTGGATGTGGTGGATTAAAGTGAGATAGTTAGTTTTAAGTTTTAACAGGTTCTGCCTCTGGCCCACAAAAAGAATGCCAGAGAAGATATAAATTTCACAATAGATGGGAAGAAACCTGCTTCCCAAAGACATGACAACATTAAAAAGGATTACTACTTCATGGAACATCAATTCCAGCACTTGAGCTTGCAGATTTAGCAACCACTAACCAATACAGAACTTGCAAATTGAATTAATGGCCAAACCCATCAGACGGCAATTCTTTTGAAACATGTGATTTTTTTTTATCATAGTGTGCAATGTGCATCTTGTGAATAAAAGAACAAAACACTCAATAAAAAATGAAGACTACTACTATTTACTATCAAATCAACCAACCAAAGTGTACCTCTTTGGAGACACGGTTATCATTAACTTTGTAGTAGTCAAAAAAGATCTGGACAGTCGAAGGATCTTGAATGAGAGGCCTCCAAGATGGAGGAAGCTGCATCAAGATAAAATAATAAACACATAAACAGAGCCAAAGTGTGATACAATGACAAGTTAATTGTTGCACAGGAAAGCTAACAAGTGTGCAACAAATATACCTGCACTGTTCCAAATTCTTCGGAGCTTTCATCCACTGGAGAACCAACAAAGTCAAATGACAAGCACTTCAATGCAAGTGAAAGTGGGACATGCCTAAAGTCATCTGGTACTGCAGTTCAAATACAGGCAGTGTCAGAAGATGAAAATAGATCAATGTACGTATTCCAATACAATTTACTGGAAAGAAAACCCATGCAAAGATAACAGCTTGAATATTACCTTCGCTTTTCAGCTGGTGTAATGAAGTTAGAGAAATCTGGAAAATCTGTAGAAGAAACTGGTCCTTGAATGAACTTGCAATTTTTCTGTGAAGAGTCATAGGCATCGTACTCGGCTACATGCATAAACCACAAACACAACAAACATTAGGCAATTTTTGTCTTAAAGCTAACAGAAGAAACAGAATTAACAAAAAAAATGGGTATGATAGTCAACGAAGTATGAACTATCAAGTAAATGGTAAGAAACTTTATCGATCTGGTCCAACTCATCATAAGAGAGATAAGTTGCTAAAGAAAAATAGAAAACTAAGAAGTGAGATATAAATTAAATGTCAAGTAAATGGTAAGAAACTTTATCGATCTGGTCCAACTCGTCAAAAGAGAGATGAGTTGCTAAAGAAAAATTAGAAAACTAAGAAGTGTGATATAAATTAAATGGATACACAATGTGATTTATTTCACATATTAAGGAATCCTATTATGGATATAAGCACAAGTATTGTTATCAAATCAAACAGAACTCTATTTTATGAGGCGTTCAGGGACATGTAATCATGTATTCAGAAGCTATACAAAAAAAAGGAGAAAAAACAAGAAGGAACGCGTAGATCATACTAGCATTAATGTAGTATAACAAAAAAAGAATTTACACATTACAGACAAAAGGGTGTTGATAAATTTGCACCACAGCTCCTAACAGGTAAAATAGATCTTCCACACCTGATATAGTTTCAGTCACAAGGAGTCAAGCACAACTGCCAAGTGCCTGCCACAACCCCCACCTATTATTTAGGCCCAGTTCTTTTCAGCTTAACGACTTATCTACGTTTTGAAAACACATATGCTTTGAGTTTTTAAGTCTGTTTTTTCGCTGTTTTGAAGGTGGGTCCTAACACTTTAAAAAGCAAGTCAAACGAAATGTATCTGAATCTCGAGACTACCTCGAGAAGCTCTCGAAATTCAGTCATTTCAGCAGTTCAGCCGTTCAGCTGTTCAGATCAGCTCAAAAGAACAGGGCCTTAGTCATCTATTCTCATCGGTACTAAAGCACTTGAAGAGTAATATTATTATGCCGACCATAGCTTTCAATATTTTAAGAGCATATTATGTTGCCATATGTTATCATGAGTACTAAAGCATTTTCAAAGTCAAATATTAATATGCTGACAGTAGCTATTTATATTTATAAGTCCTCTTCTTCAAATTGGTAGAATTAAACATTATTATTCCACACCTGGAGATTATACATGCAATTTCCAAGCTTCTGTAACTGTTTATTATGGTCACTCACCCATGCTTCTGTAAGACTTTTGTTTGTTCTTGTACACATGTAGTCACCCACTCACCAACAAGATGGTGTGGGTGTTTATGTTGTTCAGAAGTGTGTAAGCAATCCTTGGGTAGTTACTTACAATTGACCCTCTTATGCAGGCATGTGGTGTTCTATATAATGGCATTCTTCTGTAACTGTTTGTTATGGTACGCATGTAGCTACCCACTCACCCATAGGATAGTGCCTATGTTGTTCAAAAGTGTGTATGCACTCCTTGTGTAGTTACTTGCAATTGACCCTCTAATGCAGACATGCAGTGTTCTCCGAAGGTATGTGCATGTGGCTTTCATATGCACCATCAAGCAAGATATGTGTGCCAACATAAAAGAGCAGTTTTAAACAACAAAAATTTGTGCAGCCTCGTACAATGTGTCTGCATCAAAAACATTTTGAAGCAAGGCACAATTAAAACTTAATCAATCCATGTATTACTGTCAATGCCTGATTGTACAGGATAAAGAAGAAACCACTTACAAAACTATTCATGTTAACATTCTAAGTCTCACCTGGTTCATTTCCATGACAAGAAAATCAAGTATCTTCAATCCTATGAAATAATGATCTTGTGATGCTGCCTGAAATGAGTAAAGACAGAAGCACAAGAGACAATTTTAGCAAAATGTGGCAATTAACTTGAAACAGAACAGGGAATCAAAAAGATATATAAATTACTATATATGAATTGTTGATAACAGAAGCTTGTGTTGCCATTTTATTTCCCTTTTCAGTAAATAAATTAATACAATTGATACTAATAGTGCATAGTAAAGGCAAAGAAATCAAGTTTTAACATGACAATGATGCTATGATCAGACTTGAGAGGGGGAAGGGAACGCCGGCAACGGGATCTCGACGGTAGCGAAAGCCGCACATGG
Source organism: Raddia guianensis (assembly GCA_036346415.1). Taxonomy (NCBI): domain Eukaryota; kingdom Viridiplantae; phylum Streptophyta; class Magnoliopsida; order Poales; family Poaceae; genus Raddia; species Raddia guianensis. Next base: position 35,292,518 of record CM070542.1, on the reverse strand, counting down.
GGTTGGGACAAGCCACGCATGGTGCGGTGGGTACTAGACCAATCTTTTAATTCATTACTTGCCTAATAATACATACATGATAATGATATCACTTTTATAGGGATGACTTACTTGGGCCCTATGAAAGCATTCTTTAAAATAAAGTAACTAACCTTACATATAGAAAGTAATCCTACCTAATGGAAGGTAATATAATCTAATCCCTTATTTCCTAATCACATGGCGGACTGGACCCATGAGCTACAGTACCAGTGTACCACAGTGCTGTTCGCACGGCCCTATCTTATACCCATTGTAGCCCACATGCACATAATAACTTCCCCAATCCCCACCCTTCGCAAAACACCTCGTCGTCAAGCCGTTGGTTAGGGCCAATGAGAGAAAATGGTGTTGAAGCTTGTAACTCCGTCGAAGTGCAGTTGTTGATAGCCGAGGTATTGGTCGGATCTACATCATCATAGCCTCCTGCCTGGTCGGACCATGTCTGTTTTTCACGCGTGATCGCCCAGCCTCGTAAGTCGAAGCATGCAGCCATAGCCCATAGGTGGCACAAGAGGGTTCCAACTGGAGCATGGTGCCACCAATATCGCCGTCACACACTGTCATGAGCATGACGCCAAGTGTCACCTCCTTGGAGAGGGTGATAGCGTCGGACAAAGCAACCATTGTAGATTTGGCATCCTTTTGTGCCTTGGCTGCAGCTTCCTTCTCCATCAAGGCCTTGACTTTCTCCATAAGAGATTCAAACATATCTATGAGCTGCTAGGTGGCAGAAAAAGCCATGGGAAAGAATCGATTGTTCTCATACAAAAATGCTATGGTCGAACTTGAGAGATGGAAGGAAATGCCAGCAAGGGGATCTCATGCCGTCCATGGTGCAGTTGGTACTATAGCAGTCTTTTAATTCATTGCTTGCCTGATAATAGATCATGATATCCCTTTTATAGAGATGCCTTACTTGAACCCTACGAAAAAAATCTTTAAAATAAAGTAACTAATCTTATGTATGGAAATTAAACTTATCTAATGGACAGTAATATAATCAAAGAGATTAGATCATATTAGGAAATAAGAGTTTAGATCATATTACATTTCATTAGATAGGATTACTTTCTATAGACAGTACCATGGGTACAGTTCATGGATGCCAGCACACCCATGGGCAGCCCTATCCTATACTCGTGGGGGGCCACATGCTCAGGCTTTTTCATAACAAAAAGGAAAGTGAGCCATTTTCACAAGTGTGATACATCGTATCGACTTATTAATTATCTGTTACTTTACAATGGTTGTTTAGTGTAAGTAAAGATGTTTTATTTCTGTTTACCAAAAGAAATGTTCTACATTTTCAAGGTAAAATATAGAATATCTTCCTAAACTATACTGAGTTTGGTGAAAGCATACTTACTAAATGAGACCATTAATTTGGGAGAGATTATTTCTATTGATAACACAGACTAGATATGAGTACATTGGTGGAGAGAAGAGGGGCTAGCAAAGGGGTGGATTAATGGCATAGTACAACAGACGAATTTAGAAAAGCACGATATAATAATCCAATGCACTGGGGACATTGTCACATGGACGTAGCCTAGTTGTATTACAGAACCACACATGGTTGGGGTAGTTGAAGTCATAGGCTCAAGTCCACGTTCTTCTTAAAAATGAAAAGGACAAACAATTCATCCTGTGTATTCTCATTTTTCAAAAAGAAAAAAGTTGTGGACATTTCTAAGTGTGTGCGCATGAGGCTAAACATCGTCGTCAAAAAATATAGAAGAAAAAATATTAGCAGTGTAATACCGTGTGGAAATTGCAACAGTTGTAGGTGTAAAAAAAAATTGGAGCGATCCAAAGGCTAGAAAAGTGTAAATACATAAAATAAAATAAAATAAAATAATTTCTCATAAGATGGTTGAAAGAAAATCTGATGATGTAGTTAAATGAATCAAAATAAAATTCATCAGCAATTCCTATATAATTATCAACTGAAAATAGCAATTTGTTGAGCATCATCGGCAGATTTGGAAGGAAGTGTTTGCTTCTCACAAGGTTATAAAAATATTAAGTTGGCGGTTAACAAGGGATGCAAAAAGCCGCAAAACCCACAAACCTTGTGCCAAATAATGTTCATAATCATATAGCTCAAGCCATCAATAATTAAAAACAATCTTATTTACAATTTGTTGCATTTTAAAATGTTCAAAATCTCTATAATTCATTGTATGCATTCATTGTATGCAAAATCCTTGATTTCTCTAGGGTTGTCATTTGATTACTTAGTTCGAAAGAACAAGTTTCAGTCACTGAACTGGCTAAGCCTTTGATATAAATCTGATTTAAGAAAAATTAGCTTTCTAAGGTATAGAATTCTCATTTCCTACCAAATGTAGGACAGTACTTACAAGAGCTAAGAAATCTGTCGCTTCCTTCACAATCTCTCTAAATCTGTCATCATCAAACCATCCAAATTTTGTAATCCGACATGCGAGCTGAATTAGGGACTTAGTCACAAAGTCTTGCAATTTATGTCCTCTTCCGGCAAGATAGTTCATGACATAATTCCCTTCACACAGATCACATCAAGGTTAGCCTAGCTTAGCAATAAAAAAAACGCGAAGTTATGCCCCCAAAAAACATTGGATGTAGATAAACAAGCTACATATTTCAGCTACATTGCAGAAGAAGTTGAGAGTTGAGAATAAAATGGAAATAAATGATTATCTATTCTAGCTATGTTACAGAGTACAGACACATAAAAAAGGAAAATGGAAATGAATAAATTATGTCCTCCAGATATGTTACACAAGATTAAATGCTTTCACGAACAAAACGAAAATAAGGTGAGAACCAAGAAAACAGCAAAATTATGCATAGCTAACTTACACTGAATGTCACTACGAACAAGTTACAACTACTTTGTGTGGTTACATGCTGCACACAACACTCAATTCATATAGTAACAAATAACAAAAGACATAAATGCCAACAAGACATGCAGATGCAACAGAACAGGAACAGCCAAAACTCAATGATATATGATTTCATGCTATATGTTCTCGGAAAAGGAACATTACGGATATCAAGGCGCAACTGCAGCGATAGGCTGCGGTCAGAGACTTGCTTCAACAAACTTGTACTGGCTAACATCAAGGCATATGGAGTTGACGCATTGTCCAATATATATTGGCACTGTGAAATGTAGTCACTGTTCTCCGAGAAGCACTTGAGGGTGCTTGCTGCAAGTGCTCGTTCTGCCGAGTCTGTAGAATTGTAAAGCTTTTCACACAAAACCTCTAACTGTGCTAAGCTCTCCATTGAGGACATGAACAAGGAGCTCCAATTTTCCGGTTGACCAAGTATCCAAGGTTAATATGCCACCAGGTTCTGAATTAATATCCACGAATTTGCATGAATGTTCATCACAAGCTCAGAATTAATGAGTTAGGCATTCAGTCCAATAGAAAACTTGAAAAGTACCATAAGGGCTTTGAAGCTGAAATATATGATTGTAGCACAGGAAGAAGGATTGTCACAATACATTCATATTACAAGTGAAATGTTTCAACAAAAGAGTTTTCTCATGCACAGTCTTTTCAATGACGCTTAATCAACGATTAAGACCCAAGACACAGGAGAAAACAGCTAACAAAAGCTTATGTCGCCAATACCAGCCACAACTCAGCCTGGGGTAGAGTGATCTGCAAGAATGGAAATGCCAAACTCAGAAACGGCCAAACCAGCAAACAATAGCACAGGCAATGCACAATGACATAGTAACATAATAACCATCTAACAAGAACTTCCTGCTGCAGTTGTTAAGCCAGCCGATTCCATGGCGCAAATACATGCACAAACATCTGCACAGGCATCTCTACTAGTACCACTTCAAAAGCCTTTTGTGGTGATGAGTGATGAATGGATGATACGTCACTCATCCAATCAAGCATCCACGCTTGACGATTCCCCCCTGCCAATCTCTGGATCGCCCCCAACCCCACCGTCCCCACACCCGATCCCAGCCCAGCGCTGATCTGCCTAACACGCCACGCCGCCCGGCCGCCCAAGCCACCAATCCCAACCCTCCCCCACCTCACGCCCTACTGCTGGCGGCTCCGCTGCCTCCGATCGGACACATGCACCCTCGCGCCACCTCAGAGATCTCCGCTGGTCGGATCTACCCCCCGCCACCGGCGGCTCCGCAGCACCTTCTCCGCCCGGTCTTCTCGGCGTCGCTGCGGCCGGCCGGATCCGGGCAACGCCGCCATCAGTTCTCAAGGGGCGGAGGAGGGGAGAGCCGGCTCTAGGGAAGAGGAAGCCAAGCAGCGCCACGGCGCAGGGAGGAGGAGGAGGAGGAGACCGACGGGAAAGAGGCCGGAGGAAGGGTTCCCACCCGGAGCAGAGCTCGGTGTCGCCGTCGCCGCCCCCGCGCAAGCCCGGCGCCGCGCTCCCAATCGCGCCGCCGCGCGCTGGTGGGAGGAGAGGGAGGGGGTGGGGAGCACGACGAGCGCTGGGATCAGCAATCCCGTCGGCGGCGAGGGGAGTGGTGGGGGATCGGGGCTCGGAAGGAGGCTCAAGGCACAAGGCTGGAATGAATGAATGAATGAATAGATGAGCTGAGCGGATGTGCTGTTTGTTGTGTGCTGTGTGCTATGCTTGATGAGCGGGGTGATGCCGTGATGGGTCGGGTTGGACTTTGCGTCCGGAGATTTCTCACCTTCCTCACTCACGGCTAGGGTCCAGCCCACGCGTCCCTCTCGCTAAGCTATCATCGGTTACTGCTTTGCTGTGTGCCTGTGTGCTACTACCCGCTGATTTCATCGTTTCCCCTTTTTCTATTTTTTTATATCGAGAGGAAAAAATGGTTTGGTTTTTTTTGTGTCCGCGCGCGAAATCGAAAATGCATGGGACGCCATTATTTCAAAACCCTATTTAACCCTACTTGAAACATAGCTTCATACGAATTCTCTATGATCGGCAAAATGAAAGGCTCGTTGTTTCATTTTGGTATTACGCCGCATAAATAGAATTACGTAAGAATTGATTGGAAAGTCCTAGTTAGATCAGACGAATTCCATATAGTGCGTATTTTAAAAGTAGGGTTATTGCATAAACATTGCTTTCTTATAAATACTTCGCATGAACAAATTGTAGATATATAAAGTAGAATGGTGTTTGAGCTACTTGATATGGCGGAGAAAGTTGATGGTGTTTTGGAATTCCACCCAGCAAATCCACCCAACCAAATAGGAAAGATGATCATGAGGTATGCTATTATTAATGTGTTTGTCCAAAAGGAATAGTCCATCCATTATAAAATGAGTTGGACTTCTTCCATTCATTATAGAATGAGTTGGACTTCCCGTCGAACATTTGATGGTAGTGATGCCATCGGACACCCACGCAAAACACGTCGTGTGCGCCTGCGCGTGTGGAAAGATTAGCAAAAGTTGATGTGGGCCCTGTGCAATTAGCAACTACCCCACGTCGCCATGCAAAACCAAAGTTGTAGTGGGGTCGTGCAATTAGCAACTCTCTCCCGCCGACACGCAAAACCATATAGAAGTGGGTCCTACTTGCATGCACCTGCAATTGACCTTCTGTAACATGATCATACATGGATTGAAACATTGCAAGTGACCCACTGAAGCATTATCATACGAAACATTTTAATTTGCCTATTCAAACATGCTCATATACCTGTTGCAACAATTCAATTGATCAATTAGAACATTTCAGATTGCGTACTAAAACATGCTTTTATATTAGTGGTAAAAATTCAATTTGCCACTAGAACATAATCGTACATGGACTGGTGCATGCTCATATAACTGGTGGAACATTTTAATTTACCCACTAGAACATGGTCATATACATACTGGAACGATTCATTTGGTCTACTAGAACATTTTAATTTGCCTACCGAAACATGATCGCACGCATACCGAAACAATTTAATTGGGCTACCAGTGCATGGCCCTACATAGGGCAGAACATGCTCAAATAACTAATAAAACATTTTTATTTACCTACCAGAACATGTTCGTATGTCTGTTGGAATAATTCAATTGGTCTACTGCAAAATGTTCTATATGCTATTACCCCACAAAAGACAGGACGGGTCCCACGTTCACATGAATGGAGAGGGTAGCGCAGGGAGCAAGTACCCACCAGGCAAGTCCACCTATGTCACTGCAGGTTTCACACTCTGTGTCGACGGCAAAAGCTGACGACACAGCCACCCAAAACGCCGACACAATCATGTGTCGTCGCCCGGCCGATGACACAGGTTCGTCAACGTTGAGTCGACGACACAGGCAATTTTGTGTCAGTGGCCAACAAAAAAAACGATGACAAGAATGCCTCCAAGGGCGGGCCACCTGGTGAAGGCCTATGTCGGCAGCCAACGTCGGTCGCCGACAGAGATAAACCTAATGGCACGGCTGTGTAGACGACGCTCTCTCACGTGGGCCCCGCAGGCCAATACTGAGACGCCACGTGCAATATCTGTGTCGACGGCGAAGGTGGCATTTGCGGCTGGCTAGAGGGTTTCGTCCCCTGAAACGACTATGGATATGCTATATATGTTAGTATCTGAAACATGAAAGGGCAACCTAGCTACGTATACCATCTTAATTACCTACTGAATATACTGGTACAACCATAGGTTTTGATTCTGCATGACCTTGAACTACTTCCTATCCTCCTCTCGCTCCGCCTGCCTCCACTGCTCGTTTGTTTCCCTTTCTTGCTACAACTTCTCGATTAGCTTCTACTGGGCTTCCAGCTACTTCTATAAGTATCCTACGAACAAATAAGATATAAAATGTATTACCTCAAAAACAATCGAAGTAGATGTAGAGAAGCGAGAAGCGAAAAGAGCTAGTCACTTACAATCTTCTCCTAGGCAGCCGATGATATCGGTGGTTGTGTGTCGTCAGGTCGGACACGGGGTGTGTGTGCTTGCCTCCATATGGTGAACCCATCGGGCTCAAGTCCCGTCTCAGTCTCCTATAATTTAATATGAAATGTGAAGCAGTGAACATGAAACATATAATGAGAGTTTTTCTTAGTATACTTGCGATATCGCGCGACGTGATCCATGCCTTGTCCTCCTAGGTAAGTGGCGCAGATGTTGGGGTTAGCATCTCTATTAACATTGTTCCTCCTCGACCTCTCGATCTCCTGCTAGCCTTTGTGATTGAACACCTAGGTTGGTCCCACATGGCAAAGAAGTCCTACCGCTGCCAAACGGGACCGCCTCAAAGTCCTTTCATCTCAGGTGTTAAGTTGCCGTGAGGGGGATTTTGTGTCGTTGGGATCGTGCTAGCCGCCAGCACAACTCAATTCGCGCGGGCTCCGAAATTCAAATTTGTGCGACGGCAGGAGAGGCGACGTGGCTAGTGTCGTCGGCTGTCGGTATCCTGCCGACACAAAGCATCATGCCACCCAATGGATAGTGCGTAGGGTATCTGTGTCATCGGCTTCTGCATTGCCACCGCGACATAGCCTGAAATCCCTTTTGTAGGGTTTTCTGCTGTCAACCTAGTTAATTTGACCGACGACGCAGATCTCGGGCACGCATGCATGCATGCAACATGCAAGCTCTGAGAGTATGCTGTTGGGGTTGGACGCTAGACCCAAAGCATTACCGCTATAGTAGGCTGTTTGGTTGCCTGCATCCAAAGAGTTTTGCATCTAGAGATACAAAATTAGGGTGTTTAGTTGTCTTCTCACCCATCTGAACCAGGCTCTACAAATGCAATTAACCCCTCCGGGCCAGGCTCTAGAGATACGACCAAATTGGGCGTTTCTCGAGAGCCAGGCTCTGCGGATGCAACAACAACCACATGCGCGACACATTTGATTCATTTATTTGATATATCTTTTGATTAGTATTTTTTATTACCAAACCGATTTCAAAAATGGGTTATTGATATTTTTTCGAATAAAACAAGACCACACTTGCCATATAAATTTTAAAAGTTTAAAATTTTTGTTTTTGAATTTATTTATTTATGAGACTTTCTTTTGAATTTTTTTATTTTCGTAATTGATTTTTTGTTATTTTGATTTTCTAGAATTTATTTTTAAAATGTTTCATCCCTCTTTTGAATTTCTCCATGCCATTTTCTCCTTAGTGTAGTCAACCAAACAACGTCTCTACGTAGCCTGTACAATCTCATGCACCTAACCAAACAACTACCATTTGCATCATCTCAGTCTGGCTCCAACCAACCTGGCTCAACTCATACAGTCTGGTTCAACTGAGAAGGCAACCAAACAGCCTATTTGTAAATTGATCTAGTCTTCAAAGTGTAACTTTGACCACCAAAAAGTCTTATGACTTATTTATGAAATGCAAGTAAATTATAATATAATATCAAGGAGGTTCTTTTCTAAGAGAACCTATCCTTATGATTATTATGATTATTATGTGCTCAATCTAAATAGTTTAAAAAGTTTTTAAGGATAAAGTTTTAAAAGTTTGACTTAGAACAAATTTAAAATAACTACTAATTTATAACTTGGGTGATATTTAACCATGGATCAGTTGGATACAAAATGTATAATTTAACGGTATATTGGTGAAACTTAAAAGGAAATGCATGTATTAATGTGAAAACTAGTAATCGCTCTAAATAAATCTTAACGGTGAAGCACGAAGTGGTGAGTGCTGCTTCGGGCCTTGCATTCAAACCCCTCGAGTTTCCTTTCACGTGTAGACCTTTTTTAAAAGCCATTTTTACCTTTCCTCTTTCTATGCATCTTGATCAATGATATTTTCGATCTATTCGCTAAAATGTCTAGCTCAATGCTCAGAGAAAGCAGCCAAAATCACAATAATAACTAACCATTAGCTATAGAAAAATCAAATTCTTCAAATACCCTCATGTAATCAATCATATTTATTATATGATGCCCAACCGAAATTTTGTTTGTTGAATTGCACGCAAACAATGAATTTTGGTTCTCAAATATGCCCACCAAATCAACAATTATATTATGGACATGCATAATCTCATCATGCTTTCAAAGTTCAGAATTTATATTATGGTGGCAAGAATGAGACAGCCGACACAAAAAAATCCCAATAATACTTCAAATAAACACTATTTTCGTTCGGATAGCAGTTCGGATTGGTTCATCTAGGTACTCCTACTACTCTTAAGATCAACATTCTTTCTTACAAACCAGTGAAGAATTCTCGTAATTTGATATCAATCAATATACATTATTAAGATTTTGAAATCAAAGATTTATCTCAAATAGTAAGGTAAAAGGTTGTCAACAAATATTAAACTATGTTTATGTTGTGTGCTCTTTATTAATCAACTTAATAAAAGATGCACATTTTCTCTAATGACTGGCAGGGAGGTAAGATCCATGGTCACTAGAGTCCTGGTGTGCTTTGACAATGACATCTCACAACATTCGGTGACACAGATAAGCAATACCGTGACGACGTTGATGCAAGAAGTTGCAACGTATCACAACACATGCGTGGACCGAGAACCAATCTCCTGATGGCACCAAGTATTCGGGTTCATAGCGTGCCAGTCAATTTGACCTGAAAATGGCAAGGAAAAGGTAAAATTCTCTAATCGCTTATAAACCAATTTCACAAGATATCAACAAATAAACCGATAATCAATACTGCTCGGTGCATCCGTGATGAACAACATAAAATCTATCAACTATCGGATAAGCCGACAGAGCAAGATAAATATCTAAAACCTACTATTCAATAACTTCTCGATCGGTAAACGAGGAAAATGATCAAAGAAAAACCTGATTATCTAACTGGAAATATTAGGAAACAAACTACCCGCTGCCGCCACGTGTACCTAGCTACCCGCCGCCGCCGCCACTGAGCAGCAGGCCGGGTTCGCCTGTTAGGCCTGTACGCCGCGCGCCCTAGTTGGGATGTCTGGGCCGAGAGGGAGCAGAGAGGGGAGTCGGGTCGAAATTTTGAACTAGGCCCTCTTAGTTTTTTTGCCCTTTAATATTTTCATGAGATTTTCTATTTAACCCAAGACTTCTTAGAATTATTCAGAGCATTCTTGAACTCCGATTTAGGTGATTTAGAGCCATCAATTTACAAATAATTACTAGAATTTTAATATATTTTTATAATTATATTTTAATTGCTTGGATCGACTAATTATTCTGGTTTTCTCAAACTACGTATAGACAACGTGTTTTTCGGTACCGCAGGACTGTTGCCGGGAATCTTAGTAGGAGATCTGCAAGCTCCGACTTCTTTGAAGGCAAGCTTAGGCCTTGTTTGTTTCAGATTAATGTAGAATTGCGTTTTACTGTAGCAAATTTGTGACCCCCATAAAACACGTTTCAAAAAATCATGAAAAAAATATTTTACAAACTTTAAGAAGTACTATTTAAAACCCCACAAGAATGACTACAAAACATTACATCATTTGGCTTATACAAAAATAACAAATTTTCATTTAATTTAATTTAATCTGAAACAAACAAGGCCTTAGATACATATCTCTATGCCAATCTTATAACCTAAACTATTATTTGAAAGTGCATCTAGGCCCTATGTGGGTTTTTGATGGGGACCGGGGTCCCGATCTTCCGACAGGTAAGACAAACTCGATTGGTGGAGAACTCGACGTTGACGATCCGGCTTCCAATCAGAACAAATCTAAGTCTGCAATCGCTACACCACTATCTCCGTTCGTTATCAACCATGCCAAGACGCGGTTGATCTCACCACGAAGGTTAATTCCTGCAAGCGAATCGAGAATACAAGCAAGAACATGGCAGATGCAATCTCAATATTACAGATTATCGATTAAGCATACGAATTGGGGTTCCACAAACCGGTAAACGGTTAAGCTGCAACGGCAGAACAATCTAAGCAAAACTCAAGTCTAAACTAGCGATGGCTATTGAATTTATGGCGACGGCTAGGGTTTGGGACGCAGCCCTAGGAGGTACATGGGCTATGGTCCCAAAGTGGAGCGTCACAGCGCCCGGCAGATTCTGGTCGCAATCTTCTTTCGACGATTCCCGTTGATCCGTAAGGAATTTGGAGGTGGGACTGGATCCGTTGGAAAGATCTCGTTGAGCGCTTGTCTGCGCATACCAAGAACGTCCCATACGAGGTCCGTATGCATTCGGGACATCTTAAGTTGACTGCGTGGAGATGGCTGAATCTGACTCGTGGACAAATTGGGCTCTCTCTTGGGCCGACCTTATAACGACGTGGCTTGTGGAAATAGAGGGCGTCGAAGTAGTCGAGATGCGTCTTTCTTCAATACGTCTTGAGCTTGGGGAGGTGGCCACGGTGGAGGCCGAACTGCTGGCGGCAATGACGGCTTATCAACACGACGACGTACATGCTGCTGGCTTGTACGTCCTCGCCATGGTGGTGGTCGGCGAACCCATACAGCCGTAGACGTCGTAGTACGTGTAGATATAGTAGAAGATGTCGTAAAGTGTCGTCAACTTATTATAGATGAAGAGGTCGAAGATGAAGTAATCGATCGAAAGCTCGTCGACGTTCATGCTGGCAAAGTAGTCAACGGAAATATTAATGATCACCACATTGATGTAGTATTGGTCATACCTATGATGGACATGGTCACATCAGTTTTGGTGATCAATGACGGGCAATTATTGAACTAACGTGTTTTATGAGTTTATGCACTTATTTTAATCTTGAGAAAAAGAATGTGAGGTGCTCATGGAGAAATTGAAGGTAAAAGGAGAAAATTGTGCGGAGTCTTTAGACCTAAATCTTTTAATTTCAATTTGAGTCTAAGGACACACCGTACTTTTAAGTTGGATGTGACAGTAAACCATTTCTAGATAGTCTAAGTGCTCACTGTTGGTGAATCTTGATACATTCTATCCACCAATCAAATTTGGTGGTGTTTTGCTGAAATTCATGCTGGGCTATCCAATGTTGATATCGGACTATCTGATACAAATGGGATTGTTCCGATCCTCCCCTCTCTGTCTCTAACTCGCAAAAAATTTCGGACTATCTTATATTTTCTCCGGAGTATCCGATGTACATCAGAATGTTCCGATGCTTTGTCCGATTGACCCCTCTCTGTCTCGAAATCTCAAAAATATCGGACTATCCGATATGTTCGTACTCCTTATTGATTTATTATTCTTTGAACATCTCCATAACTACTTCAAAACAACTAAAATAGCCATCGGTTCGAGTTTCTCTCACTTTCATATCGGACTATGCGATATGTAATATCGGGCTATCTAGTGTCTGTCAGCCTTAAACGACTAGTTTTTGGGTGGGGATATTTATTCCCCTCTCTCCCACGGGCTAGGGTTGCCTTTCACATTTACTCTGAGCTGAGCACTTATTGCAACCCTAGAGCCTCACCTTCCCCTCTCTCTCGTTCCAAATCTCATTGATTGTATCCTTGTGGGAGTGTAGAAGTAAGATCTGAGTGTTTTGTGTTGATTGAGCTTCATCCTTGAGCCCTTGTTCTCACCTCCAAGTTGGTTTTCCGCCGGATTTGTTACTCTTGGAGTTTGAGGGCTCCTAGACGGCTTGGGGTCACCATTGAGCCACCGAGACTTGGTGTGGTGGCTGTGGAATGTTTGTGAATGTTGGATTTACCTTCGAAAGGGAAGGATTCATAGAGTGAAACAAGGAGTGTTTGGTGCAACCCGGGAGGCAAAGGGTCAAGAGGAACCCCGGCATAAGTGTGACCGAGCCACCTAAGCATAGAAGTAGGATCCTCAAAGATCCGAACTTCAAGAACAACTTCTTGAGTCTCCTTGTGGCTTTGGTTTCTTTCTCTCTTGATCCACTTGTTTATTACTCTCTAACCTTATTTGGTGCATGTAACACCCCAACCTCAACTGGCGGAGCCAGGATTTCATCATAGGAGGGGCCGACGGATAATAAACTAATTTGTAGTATGATCCTATCATTATATTGAAAGCGAGCTATATGCAGAAAATATTTTGCAAAATATCGTTATGCTATGCAATAAATTGAGTCAAATATGCCATAACAGTATATAAAGCAATGATAATAGTATCGTACCTTGCAGAGGTTGTTATGTGTGGGGACACTTAACCGTGATCAAATGGCACATTTTTTTTCTTGCATATTCACATGACATTGAGTCGTGTGTGGTGTGGCATAAACTAAATAAACAGATTATATTTTATATATGTGTATATGTATAGCAAGTGTTATTCAGTTCTTTAGAATAAAGGAAGATTACACACCAATAATACAATTATGTTCATATTGGACACGATGATAACTAGCTAATAAAAATATTTGAAGTGTCTGAAAAGCAATATGAATTACAATTAGTCAAGCCCCAAATGTATATATTAGTGAACGTCAAGAAGCGGTCTGCAAATTTTTGGTCAACTTATCAAAATATTGTGCACTAACACTATTTCCAAGCACATTACATGTTATAACAAATATACTAAGTTACGTACTATTCATAAATTAAAATCATTTTCTTTGAAAAGAAAACTTCAAAGAACTATGGTAGTCTTGTAAAATAAATTAGTTGTGAGAGTATGTTTAATCAATACTAATAGCATATTTTTTAGAACTGAAATTAATCATATAAATTAATTATATGGGCTTAAGTTTGATACAACATCCTATATACTACTTAGTGTTGCACATAGATCATAGGGGTGGCTAGGCCCCTGCCAGCCCCCTTGTCTCCGCCACTGTTGAGGCTCAAGATGCTACCACCTCCTTCCATACAAAAATTTGGCAGAACTTCCCCTATTACTGGGACATCCAAACAGGGAACACACAAATAAAGCATAACGAGCATCAATATGCAACCAACTATTTATAAGACAAAGCTAACACATGGCAATAACCACAACCACCCCAAAACAGATACTTTCTGGCGACCGTCAGAGAGTATTAGCCAAACAGCACAAGCGTTCCTTAATAAGCTATTACACACTACCAAGGTAACAAACAAGTTCGAGCCAGTTCATTGCATTAACAAAATGTTGGATTGGCTAGCTCGTGTGATGAGCAAAAGTGTGATCTACTCCCCTTTCCGCGGATGCTGCTTCAACCATCACCTAAAAAGACCACAGAAGAGCAAGAGTGAGTTCAAGACTCAGCATAGTACACAATAGCGAGGTTTGAATGCAAACATAAGCACTAATACATTATCCTCAATTGCGGCTCCAATCAAAACACAAGTTTCAATGCAATGCAATGCAATGCAATGCAATGCTTTATGATCTTTAACATTTGCGAGCACCGGTATCTGAGCGTACACCCGTCGATGTACTGCTCTAACTCCATCCCGTGGAGGTGCTCACTGTAGTGAGACTTCCCCGCCATCCCGTGGGGGGTGCCTACCTCTGTAGGTCTTATCAAGAGCACACCGGATTAGTCATATAGCCTTTACGTAGACCGAGCCCGTGGCTCACTGGACTAGTTAGCTATATGACTTTCTCATCGTCCTGGCTCGAATGCATGCTTTTATGGATGTATGCAACATAAGCATGGCTAAGCAACATATTCCAACCTCCTTCCATCACTACCCTCCATGCATCCATTCATCAATAAGTTTATCAATCATAAAGCGATATATATATATATATATATATATATATATATATATATATATATATATATATATATATATATATATATATATATATATATATATACAAGACACTATTCTAGCATGTATTACCACCCACATCGCATCATGTACTTGCCTTAGTTACCCGGAGGAGTGGAAGAACGAATTGTCGATGCCGATCTCGAAGCGGTGCCTACACAATCCAAGTATGACAATCAAACGATTGATACCCTTACTAAGCCAATGCTTATACTTAGTATCCCATTTAGCACTTCCCCTTTCCGACCTCTAATACATTAGGCTCCCAATTTTTCCACAATCCTCAGCTATTCACTCTTAAAGTGGTTAACCACAAAGGCTACTTGTCGGGGATTAGATCACGGCCCATTGCCATGGCCCACTCCTTGACGGCCCAAACGAACAGCCTACCAGGGCCTAGTTCCCTGGAAGGTTCTATCTGGCCCATATGCATCTGCCAATGACTTCTTAGGCGGCATGGTGCGTAATGGCCAAGGAATCGTGTTTGAGTCCGACTCGAACAAGGGTTCTGCACGGCTACGTGAAGACCCGGACGTGGTTTCCCGGATTGGAACAAGACGTCGTGATCCCCAAGACTAGGAGTATGCTTTATCTATCTCGGGATATATTTGGCATGTCTTGAGTTAAATTCACGATCTCGTAGTTAGCCGGCCCGATATTCCCCCGGTAGGTCGGTTTGCTCAGCACTATATAAACAGGGGGCCCTTTGGCGTTTGGGGGATCCCTGGCATTGAGTTTTGCATCTTAGCATCTAGCGTAGAGCTTTGGCACTGGTACACACATAATCTCGCCGAGACTTGTTCGTCTCGTCGAGCCACCTCTTGTATTCATCCCTGATATATAAGAAAGGCTGGACGTAGGGCTATTATCTCTCCCGAGAGGCCTGAACCAGGATAAAAACTGCTGTCTCCTATTCGTTGTTGTTTGTTGTTGTTCGGCGTGTCTCCTATCTCACTCTTGAAGAACCTTAGTTGACTTGGGTCGTTATCCCAACCGTCGATAGTTGGCGCCGTCCGTGGGGACACGCAGATCGAGCATGTCGAACTCTATCAGCGACCAGGAGATTATTCCTGAGGGATACGACTCAGAAGGACAGGACGCTTCATCCCCTGTTAGTTCAGATCGATCTGTTCGGTCTCGAACGCTTTCTGTATCCGAGGCAGAAGTCTCTGCCTATATGGCAGAGATAGCCTCAGATCGCACTCCCGTCATTGACGATGACTACGGAACTGATGATCTTTACGACGGTTTAGATCTGTCAGACTCCAAGGCTATGTCGGTAGATTCCACCTGTGGCGACACAGCGATGACGCCGTCAAGCATACCTTCTTATGGCCCCCGTAGCATCAACATGGCCGATGCAAGAACCTCCGGAGATCCTGCACGGGATGCGGCGGCTGGCCAGGTCGGGCAGATTAATTCTGCCCGGCAGCAAGATGAGGTCGCGCTGGCTGCTCACGAGCAAGACGTCATTCGCCGCAGCCTCGACACCTCTATCAATCAGACCTTGGCACGGTTTCGCGACCGGTGTAAGCGGCAGCGTCGCGACCCACCTCGCGTGCCGGCGCTAAGTCTCCCAGCAGAAGCCTCCCCTGTTCGGGTCGATTCCCCGCATGACCGGACTCCAGTCGGGCAGAACGCAGATGGTTCAGGGATCCCGGGACCCATAGATCAGAGTCGGGAACGGCTCGAAGCTATAGCAACGGTCCTCGATCCACCAATCAAGTTGATCTCGCCCGCATGGGGCGTCTTCAAGCGTCTAACCTAGAGCGACCGGTGAAGGCCTAAAGTCTCTAGGAGAAGTCAACTTCTCCTCCAGCGTATGACTAAAGCCTTTCGGAATGATTCGGACAGCTCGATCGATCGCGTGACCCCGTCACCATCGAAGGTCCATCATCCATGAGCGAGCTACCGTGGTCGCCGTCGCTCGCCGAGTCCTCGTAGTCATCGCGACCACGGGGGCAGCGCGCGCGATGATCACAGACGGTCCTCTCGTGAGGAGCGCATCGTCGCGACCATGAGGAAGGAGCGTGGTGGGTTGTCCCGGAGAGAGTGTCTCCAGGCCGAATCATCCCGTTCAGCAGGAGTTCCTCCGCGCAACAGGACCAATGTCTTCTCGAGACTAGGTTCTGCCAGGGAAGGTGGCCGGTCGTATGTCTTGGGCTGCAGGGCTTTCTCTGACGAGCTTCGTGCTGTCCGATGGTCCTCAAAGTTTAAGCCCGGTCACATGGAGAGGTACAATGGGACTCAGAACCCAGAGGAATTCCTTTCCATCTACACTACAACCATCATGGCAGCCGGGGGTGACGAGCTTGTTATGGCTAATTACCTCCCGACTGTCCTTGAGGACGCTGCTCGGACGTGGCTGTTCAATCAGCAAGAGGGTTCCATCAGCTCATGGAACCAGCTTTGTGACGCTCGATCGCTAATTTCCGAGGTACATTACGTGCGTCGGGCAAGGAGGATGATCTGCACCAGATGATCCGGATGAGCGGGAGACCCTCCGCAACCGTGAAGCGTTTCATTAAGATCCGCAACACGATCCCGAACATCTCGGACGAATCATTGTCCGCGCCTTCAAAACGGAGTCCGCGACGAGCGGCTCACCCAGATCTTGAGATCAATGAGACTGGACCGCCAACGACTGTTCAAAGCGGGTGATCGCTATGCCAACGCTGGCGGCGGGCGTGTTCGATATAAAAAGCGTTCGACAAGGGCTCGCGACTTTGAAACTCGGGGCTGGTTTTGTTCTCATCTCCCCTCAAGGAGAGCAACTCCAGTATTCTATTCAACTACACTTTGCGGCGACTAACAACGCTGCGGAGTACGAGGCCCTCCTTGCGGGACAAAGAGCGTGCAAGTCGCTTGGTGTCCAACGGCTGACTGTGAAGGGAGATTCACAGCTGGTCATCAATCAGGTTAACAAGGAGTATCAGTGCTGCGATGACTCAATGGCGCGATACTTGGTTGAAGTGAGGAAGTTGGAGCGACATTTTTGATTTTTCGAGGTGCTCTTCGTGCCCAGGAAGGACAACTTCCTGGCCGACCAGCTATGCAAGTTTGGATCCTCACGCGAACCTGCTCCGATAGGGGTGCTCGTCGAGCACCTTTACAAGCCCTCAATCACATCTCCGGACGAGGCAACTGAGACAGGTGGTGCTGTCTCCATCATCGAGCAGGCTGCGATCTGGACAACGCCATTTGTCCGGTACCTAGCGGATGGGACCCTGTCCGAAGATGAAGCCGAGCGTTCCCGGCTTACAAGGCGTGCTTGTCCATACAAGCTTGTGGACGGCATCCTTTACCGTCACGGTGCTCTACGAGTCCTCTCCAAGTGAATCTCTCAACAGGAGGGTGTGTTCCTCCTTAGGGACATACATGAGGGTGCCTGTGGCAACCACACCTCCTTCCGAACTCTGGTCGGCAAAGCGTTTCGCATGGGCTATTATTGGCCCACTGCGTTACAAGATGCCCGGGATATCGTGACTAAGTGCAAAGCTTGCCAATTTCACGCCCGGAAGGCACATAAGCCCGCCCAAGAGCTCCAAACGATCCCCCCATCTTGACCTTTCTCCACATGGGGTCTGGATCTGCTCGGCCCGTTCCCTAAGGGGTACAAGGGCTATACACACTTGCTCGTCGCCATCGACACATTTACAAAGTGGATCGAGGCAGAGCCTGTGTCATCTCTTCACGCCAAAACGGCTGTGCGCTTCTTCAAAAGCAACGTGGTCACACGCTTTGGGATTCCCCATAAGCTGATCACCGATAACGGTACCCAGTTCCGAAGCGAGCTATTCCAAGAATACTGCGAACAGCTGGGCACCAAGGTCTGTTTCGCCTCTGTGGCACATCCACAGAGTAATGGAGCAGTCGAGCGAGCTAACGGACAGATCGTCCAGGGTATCAAACGACGCGTGTTCGCGGCACTCCGCGAGCACAACAAGGCCTGGGTCGACGAAGTTCCTTCCGTCCTTTGGGTACATTACCTTTTCTGACGGTAGAACGGCAATGGCGAAACTCCTTTTCAACTGGTCTACGGTGCAGAAGCCATCCTGCCCGTCGAAATAGTACTCGGCTCGCCTCGCACGAGCTCGGTCAACTTAGTTGACGACGAGTAAGAGCGCCTACTCGATCTCGACCTTCTCGAAGGCACACGCGACCGGGCACAAGTCAGAATGGCGTGCTATCAGCAAGATCTTCGCAGGCACGCTGCCAAATCGGTTCGACCAAGGGCTTTGAAGGCGGGCGACCTCGTTCTGCACCGTGTCCAGAACCTGTCCAATGCCTACAAGTTAACTCCCCGTTGGGAGGGTCCGTTCACGGTCGTTTCCTTTGCCGCCCGGGGCTGTTCACTGGCAATGGAGGACGGAGAGAGGCGACCAAAGACTTGGAACATCGACCCGACCGTAAGTTCTTTGTGTAGGTCTCTTTGTGTGTTTGCTTAGCCTTGCGCTTTTTGTCAAACTTCACGCCTTAGTTCGTCCAAGTCCCTCGGGCACCATGTAAAGTTCAATCCAATTTTTAAGTGAATCCTAGTTGCCTCTGTGCCCTTTTCACTTCTTGTCTTCTGAAGACTACCTCTCTCTCTCTCTGGTAACACTTAATGGCTGCCCGGTCTTGCGAACTCTTGGCTCCGCTATTTTCAGGTTTCCCTACTCGTATCTCGTTTCGGTAAGTTCCTGAACTCAGGGTTGCGTAACATGGCTTTTCCACCTTGCGGCTAAGTCTGCTCTCGTAAGCCCTCCGCGGCAGAGGCACTTACTGCTTGGCACGACCACTTGGCAAAGTCGCGCTCGTAAGCCCCATGGCGGAGGCACTTTCCTTGTTCGGTTACTCTCGGAACTGCCTAACTTACGTTGACGAGCAGTCCATGGAACGAGTCGATCAGGCTGCGGGTGTCGCTCTATCTCTCTACGCACGTGCTCGAGTTCGCAAGCTTAGGTTCTCGAGCATCGTCCGTACCGGGGGCTAGGGTGTCGCTCTTTCTCTTGTGCACCTGTTCGGGTTCGCAAACTCAGGTTTCCGAGCAGATGCACAACGGGGGCTGGGAGTTAGGCTAAGCGCTCTACCGGTTTTCTTAAACTCCTTAGCGCTGTTCGCTTTTTTCTTAGTTTCTGTTCGTTCCTGCCTTTTTGCTGCTCTTTTTTGCAGGAGGAAAGGTAAGTGCTTTATTGCGTTAATCAAAAGTTTGGTACAAAGCGCGTTTTTACATTCTGACATGGCGCTACTTAGGAGCAAGCTGCTCCTTTAGCTCCTCAACTTCTAACTTGAGGCGCACGACTTCGCCTTGAGCCTTGATTCCTTCCCGGGCTTCTGCTCGGAGGCGTTCGATCTCCTCCTTGCTTCGCTTGGCCTGTGCCGCAGCTTCTGCCCGGATGGCCTCGACCTTTTCGGTCTTGGCGCGCAGCTGGTCGGTCAGAGCCTCGCTCTGGCTAGCTCGCCGCTCGACGGTCTTGAGCCGCCTGTCCAGCTCCTTGACGTTCTTTTCCGTGGTGATCGCCCTCACCGCCATCCCGCGCAGCTCCTCGATTTCTTCCTGTGAAGCCCACAGGGTTGAAATCTTCTTCTGGAGTCCCGCGGAGGTTAGCTCCTCTTTGGCCAGCTGGGCCTTGAGCTTCTTGACATCCGCCACGAGCGCCTTCCGCCCGTGGGACGCGTCGGTGAGCTGCTCTTCGAGCCACTTCGTGCGGCCCGGCTTCTCTTTCGTGGCGCCAGCCTTCACGGCTTGCGCGCGAAGCTCCTCGGCTTCTTTTAAGAGAGCCTCGCAGGAACGCTCTCTTTGGTCACTCGGCCTTGAGCTTCTTCGCTTCGCCTTGGTGGCTCGGCTTTGGGCAGCCGAGAGGGCTTCGACCGGGATCCTCGTCTGGAGATGCTCCGGAGGATGCGATCTGGCGCGCCTGTTCGATGGTGATACCGTCTTCGAGTTCCGCCATGGTGTCCCTAAAGACCTGAGGGAGAAGATCAAGTCAGTCACTCTGCGATGATGCAGCTAAACTGAGCAAGGTTTGGTTTGGAGTTTACCTTGCCAAGCCGATGCTTCAGACCTCGGCGTAAGCGGTCTTCGAGACCGTGCGTCATGAAGCCCCGCTCGTGCGGGATGAGACGGGCGCGTTCTTCCCATCGCCGCCTTGTTCGCTCCTTCTTCTTGTGGGGAGCGTGCGCTTTCGAGAGCGGGAAGCGGCAGGCGGCGCTTCGTCTCGCGCTCCTTCTCCTCTCCTCCTCCTTCTTCCGCCCGAACGGCTTGGCGAGATTGAGCCACTCCATTGGATGGCGCCGATACTCCACGCCAGGCGGGGCGACTTGCGCGACCTGCGGGGGGCTTCTTCTGCTCTCGAGGCGGGATTTCACCGCCGCCAGAGAATCTCGTCGCCTCGGGGTGAGCTGCCTCGCGACGAAGTGCTGGCGGGACAGCCCTCGGTCCCGCCTGAGCAACTTTCGAGCCATCGTCTTGGCCCGTATGCGTGGCGCCGCTCGCCGCCTTTTTGCCTCGGTGTTCCACCACGCCCTTGGTAGCGTCGAGTCGCTCGCAGGAGAACTGGCGGGAGCAGCCCCACGCTACTGACTTGTTCTTGAGGTCGGCCAACCTCATCGCCCATGACGCACCGTCGTGCGGTACTCAGGCGGCGAGGATCGCTTCGTAGCCGCGGCAATGTCGTCGTGGCAATCTCCTCTCGGGCGGTGACAAAAGGAGATGATCGTTAAGTTTAACGCGGTTAGGAAATTGAAAGATCAAATATTGATCTCTACATACCGCCGTGGGAGGCTTGATTCTCGATCTTCTTTCTTTGGAACTTTCCGCCTCTTCCTCGGGGCTCCTTAGCGGCTTGCCCTTTGGCCTGGGTGTTGAGGCGATGAGCTCGGCTCCCGATCGAGTGAGCACTCTTCTCAAGCAGCGCAAGAAGCTTTCTTTCTTGTGCGACTTCTTCCTCGAGCCTCCTCGCTCGGCGACTGTTACAACTGTTCCATGCGGCGGGGTGAGCTTGCGTGTGACGCCTAAGCTAGAGGGCCATGGTCTTTACCTCTTCGTCGCTCTGCTCGGCGAGGAGGGAGGGGCTTGGTCTCTTCCCGCTGGGCTGACCGCGAGCCCGCTTGGTTTGTTCGGCGCCCTCCGCCGCCATGGGTGGTCTCTTCAATGTCTGGCGGCCGCCGTGTCGCGGCGAACTCCGCGTAGGCTCGGCCGCCATCTTGGGCTTTGTGGCCACCTTGGCCTTGCCCTTCTTCGCTTTCTCCTTCTCAGAACCAGAGAGTTCTTCCACGATCCCGCCGAGGATCAACTCATCTTCCTGTGTGTTTGAGAAGCAAAGGTTAGCGTGAATAAGCGATGCAAATCTGGCGCCTTGAGCGAGGTTCGAGCAACTCACCTCGGTACGTGCGGACGAGCACGTTCCTCGGACGGTATAGGCCACCTCGCGGTGACCTCGCTATCCTTCTTCGCCGCCTTTCAAGATGGCGTCGACCGCTTCGGTCACCCATGCGTCGGTGGGTTTCTCTGCCTGAACAGAAGGGATCGTCATTTCCTGTTCGGATGGAAATTATCAAAGTAAAGGTTGTGTCTTAAAGGCACTTACCCGTGCTCTCCCTGGAGATGTTTTCCTATCCCTCTATCTTGTAGAAGGGATAGGGCCTTCTCCGCAGCGGTCAAACTCTGTTCGCTGTGTAGTCCCGGATGATCTCCCTGCCCGTGAGCCCTAGGCTCACGAGGGAGGCGATCTTCCTCGTCAAAAACCAATCCTCAGCGGTCATCTCCTCACGAGGCATTGGCGTCCCCTTCGCCGGTGCTTTCCCGGTGAAGACGAGCTTGCTGTCGTTGCTTCGCTTGCTGTAGAACCACCTCACCCACCACGCGCCCATCGAGTCGAGCAATGGTGGGCGAAGTCTGCGCGTCGTCGGCGATGGCGGAGCTTGAGGTAGTAGCACCGAAGGCTGAAGCGGCGGAGCTGCTCCTCGTCCTTGTATAATAGTGGAGGAACATTTCCCCGGTGGATCAACTCCCAGATAGCCCTCGCGCAGTGTGCAAAGACGGCCATCTGGATGATCTTTGTTCGGATTGAGGTTCGCTACCTCCAATCCGCTAATGTTTAAGAAGGCCTCGGCAAGTCGCTGGAGATCACAACCCAACAAAGGCGAATCGCTTTCGAAGTTAACGAACTCTCCCTCCAGTGCTCGGAGTATCCTCCTCCCGGCGCCTCCATTCACGGTGTCGATGTGGCCCTCCTCCTCCCAGATCCTAAGGTCCTCCTCGGTCAATGGTGCCTTTGAATTTGGCCATAGCGGTTCCTGTATCGGACGGCGGGGTTGGTGGTGGAGTTTGGGTGCTTGATGCTGAGCGTGGTTGGAATTAGGGCTTGGAGAGGAAAGGCGTGAGAACAAAAGTGGCTGGCCGCGGGCGGCTTGGATGCTTTTATAGTCACGTATAAGCAGCTCTGCAACGGTTTTGCCCCAAAAACGGCTAGTTTTTACCACAACGGCTAGGTAAAGCGTGCTTTGTTTTCATCTTGGCAATGATAGGAAGTTACCGTTGGAATCTGCCAACGGCTATTTTTCCAGTGTGAAAGAGGATCCTAAGGCCTAGAGGGGGGGTGAATAGGCAATTTTAATTTCTTTTTCTAAATTATTCTCAATTAGGCAACAAGTTAAGAATGACCCAATCCTAGTTGCAAGTCAAGTAAGCGGAAGCTATAAATAAATCACAAAACAACTATGACATGGCATTCAAAAGAACACAAGCAATGCGAGAGAGTAAATCACGGAAATTAAATGAGAGAGTGACACGGTGTTTGTTTGACGAAGTTCGAGCCGCAACTCCTACTCTCCGTTGAGGCTACCCCTTGCGACAAGGACCGGCTCGCTCTCGAGCCTACCGCCTCACTCACTCCCGGTAGTCGTTCGCCACTCCGCGAGGTGGACTCACACCCGACACCGACTCGAGAGTAGCCACACGCCAAGGCCTACTCCCAAGCCCTCGCCTCCACGAAGGATATCTTCAAAAGTAACAAGCCCGAAACGCCTCGATCATGCCGGATCGAAGGACTTCCATGAAGCTCGGTATTGGGGTTTGATGGATTGTGGCCTTGGATGATCTTGTGGGTGGAGGAATGGCTCTAGAACACCTAATTGATGAGCTATGAATGTGGTAGGTGAAGTGGAGCAGCAAACCTCAAAGTAGCCAGCCACTAGATAGGTATTTATAGCCCCTAGAGCAAAACTAGCCGTTGCCCCTCGGAAGAGGACAAAAAGACTAGCCGTTACACTCTACCGAACGCCGTCCGACGGGCTCCGGACGCCGTCCGACAGAGCGTACTGCTCAGCAAAAATAAGTTTACCGGACGCCGTCCGGTCCTCACCGGACGCCGTCCGACAAGAAGAGATCACGCAGCGCCGAAACCACCGGACGCTTCAGACGCCGTCCGCAGCGAGAAAGCCCCGAATTGAACCTTATCGGACGCCGTCCGGTAACTACGGACGCCGTCCGGCAGTGAGTATCTAAGGACCGGACGGCCACCAGACGCCGTCCACCGTAAAGTGCCTCGGATTATAACTCGACGGACGCCGTCAAATAACGACCGGACGCCATCCGGCAGAGAGTCTTGTTTTGGTGTTTGGTGGTGGACGCCGTCTCGCTTTTCAGACGCCGTCCGGACAGAGAGGAATTTTTCGAGCTAAAATTTGTGGGGAATTTAGGTGGGTTTTCTCTCTAGAAATCTCACAAGGATATATATGGGTTTTTAGAAGTGGTGGACTACGAAACCGAAGTTTCGAGAATTCAGCAAAGATCCAAGCATAGTCAGAAATTGAACCCTTTTGAAACCGACGAAAAACAAGAAATAAACCTAACTACTCTAATTTATCGTGACCTCTCTCTCTCTTGGTCACGCATTTGAAATCTTGGAGCAGCTCAGAAAATTGTCGACACTTCAAATTAGGGTTTATAAAAATCACCGAGTCTTCGCTAGGGTTCCGAGAAGTCCAAAAACCCCCTAGCCCTTTATTAATTAATTTTATCATCAATGCCACTAATAAAAATTAGGGCTCAACGATGCTCACAATCTCTCCCTTTGAGGCACTTGATGACAACCCAAAAGAGAATAAAATTTTTGAGCTGCAAAAAGGGTTAGTGCAATGCAAATATGCGAGCAATTTTAAATTTAAGACAACCACAACTCGACCACAAGGATGTGCAAGTAAAGGAAGCTCCCCCTAAATTCATGCAAAAAATAAATTTAGAAGCCAACAAGATTCAAATGCCATAAAATCAACCAAGGTAACAACCACAAATTTCAACGAGTATCGAGGCAATAAATAATATTACAGGGAGATGTCGTCGCCTCCGTCATCTCCCTGGCCGCCGGTAGAGGAGCCCTGACCTCTGGGACGCTTGAACAAGGGCATATGAGCTGCAGAGGGGACCGACCGAGGTGAGGAAGGATCATCAAACATCTGGGTTGGTTGAGGATTTGGCAAAGAAAAGTTGAGATGACGAGCGACTTCTCCACCCGTGAAATGAATCTTACCGGAGAAGGATATGGTGTGGTGGAGGCACAAAAGAAGGAAGCGAGGCCAGGAAGGAGGGTACACCCAAGGATGAACCGGTGGTGGGTAGGCGGTGGGCGAGGAAAACTCGAGTCTGCTGGTAAATCGATAACTGTTGTGGGCATGTGAATACCAACCATATGGATTTGCCCTTCCGCTTGGCATAAACATCGCCCCCATGTCTTGCATAGTGACTTAAATTCTGCGAACTCATCTCGCCAAGTACGTCTGCACGCCTCGCCAAGTCTCATCTCTCTGCGGGTGGTGCCCGGCTCTTCTTTCACCTCGGTGTGAAAATTTCTCATATCTGTCTGTGACCCCTCATCTCACCTATCAAAGCATCATACCACGGAGGAGGGATGCTTTGAAGAGGAGCTTGCACCAGTCTTTGGCACAAATGGTCGCATTAGGGGCGAGGAGCAAAACGGGAGTGGTGGAGGAGCATCATCACCAGGTCTAGCTAACTTGGGCTTGCTCCCAAGAGAATTCAAGAAGTTCTTCATCGATGCTTTTTGATCCTGTTGTTCCAACTCCTTACTTCATCATTTGTTACACGCTCTGTCCGGAGAGCAATAGACCAATATAGGGGCTAGAGGTAGTGCCCTATTAACTTCTCTGAAGATGGCGTCATCAAATTCTCCCAAGAGGGTAGCTCCAACATTGATGGTCTTGCCTGTCAGAAGAAATAACATGAACCAGCTGCAAATGGGAAGAATTCTGTCGCGATTGCCACCTCGAACAAACAATGTGCTTCTGAGTATAAGATTAATAAGGCGGACTCGTCATGCATGGCGATTTGCCTTATCAATACTAATTTCTTCATCATCAAGATCCGGTACATAATCGACTTCACCAAAGGAGGATATTTGCCCTCCGAAACCATCTTCATAGCACACCTCATTCAAATCGGCACGAACTGGAGTACCCAAGGCGTGATTCATCTCGGCCACTGTGATCCTTTGAACCTGTCCATCAACTGAATGATAATAGTTTGACTCTGTCTCGTCTTCGGCAATCAGTAAAGTAGCAAAGAACTCACAGTTCCTCTCTTTGCTCCAGGTCAACTTCTTGTTTGAAATCAATTCAGCCAAACCAGGAGTGGAGCTGAATATAGTGTACCTCTCGGTCTCGCCTCATGCGGATATCTCTGTCCAGTCTACACAGTGAGGGTCCCTAGGGCCAGTCGAGGGAGCAGAGAAGCACATGTACAATTGTTTCTGAAACTTGGTGTAGAACCTGAAATCCCTGGTCTCCTCTCGCCGCTGAGGGTACCATCTGGCATAAGTAACAGACCTCTTCTTCCTCAAAGTTTCCATAGATAGCTTTAGAACCATATCATCCATGGGGTCGTCCTCAGCGACCACGGTCTCAGTGACATCCTCATCAATAGGGTCCTCAGCGAATGTCTCATCATCAAGATCCTCGGTGGTGGCAAAGGAAGATCCCGCCATCCGAGTCCAATGGAGTCCCTGATCAGGCTGCTGCTGAATGTCCGCTCTAGTTACTCTGCTTCGACGAGGAGGAGCGGCACTGCTAGCCGTCTCATCTATGTAATCTGGATCGCCCTTCTATCGCCATTGTCACGGCGACCACTCGAGGTCTGCTCAAAGCCCTCCCAAACTTCTTCAATGATTTCGACATCTCGAATTGCTCCCTTTGACCAAGTGACCACAGATCAGAACAACCTGCCACTGTCCAACGATCCACTGACAAGATGCCAACCCACCACGGTCCAACCACGAACACTAACGGAAAACCTATTCAAACCTAGAACTCGGTAAACAACCAAATTTGGCGGAAATAGAGGCGGAAGCCGTTATCGAGCCCTAAATGGGAAGGAGGAAGCTGCGCGGCGAGGAGATCGTCCCAAGGCCCTTCCGGTAGAAAGGAGGAACTCGGCGGAGTTGAGGCGCGACGAACGGGCCGCCCACCTCCAATCCACGCGAGGAATCGAAGAGGACGACGAGGGGAGGCCGCCGGTGGTGGTGGAGGTCGCCGGAGGTCGCCGGAGGGACTTCCCCGGTGAGGAGAAAGGGCAGGGGCGGCGCCGGTTTGGGAGGAGAGAGGAGATCAAATGAGGAGAGAGGGAGGCGGAGGGGTAAGTTATAAGCAGTTCCGAGCGGTTTGTCCCTGTCGGACGGCGTCAAGCAGATTATCGACGACGGCGTCAAGCGATCAGTCTGAGCATGATCGACTTCGTCGGACGGTGTCGCGAGGAAGCCAGACGGCGTCCGACAGTGGTATTGAGGCTCGAATCGACCTTTGTCGGACGGCGTCCGGTAGGTACCGGACGGCGTCCGACAGTACGAATTCGGCTGACGCACACCCTGTCGGACGGCGTATCATATGATTTTCAAATATTTTCAACAATTTTAATGCCATATGATTTTCAAGAGAGGAAATATGCATATGGAGCAAATTTTTTCAAAAAGGTAAGATTTTCAAAACTAGAAGTTTGAAATGGTAAGAAGATAAGGATAATCTATTAAGCTCAAATTTGTTTTGGCTTGAAATATAGGACAAGAATGTGCTCACCCAAAATTAAATTTATCTTTTCACCACTAGAGGGAGTTTTGAGATCATGAGTTGAAACTAAACTCCCCCTAAATGTGACAAGGGTCATAAGCAAATGGAAAAATTCAAATAAGACCCAAAAGTCACAAAAATCAATCAACACGCATTTGATCTATCTAGTATGTTGAGTTCATTTCTTAATTTGCAAAACCGTGCCTCATCCAAGGGTTTGGTGAAAATATCCGCCAATTGGTCTTCCGTTCGCACGTAGGCAAGCACAACGTCACCCTTTGCAACATGGTCACGAATAAAGTGATGTCGAATGTCGATGTCCTTTGTACGGGAATGTTGGACCGGATTGTTGGCTATTTTCACCGCACTTTCATTATCGCATAGAAGTGGCACTTTTTTAAATTTTAACCCAAAGTCACTAAGCATACGAGTCATGTATAAGAGTTGAGCACAACAACTCCCCGCCGCTACATATTCCGCTTCCGCGGTAGATAGCGCCACGGAGTTTTGCTTCCTCGAAGTCCATGACACGAGTGAGCGTCCTCACAAGTGACAACCCCCCGAGGTGCTTTTGCGATCAATTTTGCAACCGGCATAATCCGAGTCGGAATAGCCAAGAAGCTCAACACGCGCTCCCTTGGGGTACCAAAGACCTAGGCTAGTAGTGATTTTTAGATATCTCAAAATGCGTTTTACGGCAACAAGATGCACTTCCTTAGGGGATGCTTGAAAGCGAGCACACATGCACACACTAAACATAATATCGGGTCGAGAAGCGGTAAGATAGAGAAGCGAACCGATCATGGAGCGATAAAGCTTTTGGTCCACGGGCTTTCCATCTTCGTTCAAATCAAGATGCCCATTAGTGGCCATTGGTGTTTTGATCGATTTGCAATCGTCCATTAAAAAACGCTTGAGAAGGTCCTTTGTATATTTCTCTTGACAAATAAAGGTCCTTTCCCGAAGTTGCTTGATTTGAAATCCAAGGAAGAAAGTAAGTTCTCCAATCATCGACATTTCGAATTCCTTGGACATCATTTCTCCAAAGTCCTTGCATTTAGATTTGTTAGTGCATCCAAATATAATATCATCCACATATATTTGACAAATAAATAAGTCATTTTCAATAGGCTTTAGAAACAATGTGGAATCAATCGCACCGGTTTTAAATCCCTTTTCTAAGAGGAAGTCCCTAAGACGCTCATACCATGCTCTAGGAGCTTGCTTGAGACCGTATAGCGCCTTAGTGAGCTTATAGACATGGTTTGGGTGTTTGAGGTTTTCAAAACCGGGCGGTTGCTCGACATAAACGAGTTCATCAATAAAACCATTTAGAAAAGCACTCTTAACATCCATTTGAAAGAGAGTTATGTTATAAAGAAGCGAATGCCAAAAGTAACCGAATAGCTTCAAGTCGAACAACGGGGCGAGGTTTCTCCATAATCAAGTCCTTCAATTTGTGTGAAACCTTGCGCCACCAATCTTGCTTTGTTTCGCACCACTTCACCGTTCTCATCTTGTTTGTTGCGGAAGACCCATTTGGTTCCAATGACATTGTGATCCTTCGGTCTTTCCACAAGTTCCCAAACTTTATTGCGGGTGAAGTTGTTTAGTTCATCATGCATGGCGTTCACCCAATCCGCATCCGCCAATGCCTCATCAATAGTCCTAGGCTCAACAATAGACACAAAGGCGTGATGCTCACAATAATTAGCGGTATGAGAACGGGTTCTTACGCCTTGATTGAGATTGCCAATGACTTGATCTAGGGGATGATCCTTGGAGAGAGTGCGGTGTTGTTGCACGGGTACTTGTAGATCAACGTCTCCCCCTTGAGCTTGATCAACTTCAAAGTTCGCATCTCCGTCCACCGCTTGATCTTGAGTTGTTGGAGAGGTGTCTTGAACTTGATCATCGATGGAGGTGGTGGGGGTGATTACTTCATCTTTTGGTGCCTCCGGTGTGGGTCGAATTTTCCCCAACTCCATAGCATCATGCGGTGGCTCATCACCTACATTTCTTGTCAAATCTTGCTCATTTTGCGAGCCATTAGTTTCATCAAACTTGACATCATAGGCTTCCTCAACTAGCCCGGTAGAATTGTTAAAAACTCGAAAAGCTTTTGAGCGAGAAGAGTAACCTAACATGATACCAATGTCGCACCTCTTTTGGAACTTACCCAAATGAGTCATTTTCTTATAGATGTATACCTTGCAACCGAAGACTCGAAAATACGAGATGTTGGGCCTTCGTCCCACTAGTAAATCATATGAGGTCTTGTGAAGGAGTCGGTGGAGGTAGAGGCGGTTGATGGCATGGCACGCCGTGTTGATGGCTTCCGCCCAAAAAGCATGCGGCGTGTTGTACTCGTTAAGCATTGATCTTGCCATCTCTATCAAAGTACGGTTCTTCCTCTCCACCACTCCATTTTGTTGGGGAGTGTATGCCGCCGAGAATTCGTGCTTCACACCTAACTCATCACAAAATTCTTCAACATTTGTATTAGCAAACTCGGTGCCATTGTCACTCCTCACCTTTTTACTAAAAGAGTCAAATTCCTTTTGAGCTTTCAAAACAAATCTTTTAAACACGTCACCGGCAAGGGATTTATTTGCAAGGAAAAACACCCAAGTGAAACGAGAGAAATCATCGACAATCACATGACAATAAGAATTACCGCCTATGCTCGCATAGGTGGTTGGGCCAAATAAGTCCATATGCAAAAGTTCAAGTGGTCGGGATGTAGACATAAAGGTCTTAGTCGGATGAGAATTAGCCACTTGCTTGCCGGCTTGGCATGAGCTACATAAATGATTTTTCTCGAATTTGACATCCTTCACTCCAACAACCAAGTTGTCTTTAAAAACCTTTTTCAAAGTGTCCATTCCAACATGTCCAAGACGTCTATGCCACAACCAACCAAGAGTGGTTTGAGCGATAAGACAAGTCTTGATTTGAGAAGTTTCACGGTTTGAAAAATCAACCAAATATAAGTTTTGAAACCGGGTGCCTTCAAATGCAACACTTTGATCCTTAGTGGAAACAACACGAACTCCGTTGATCGAAAAGAAGCAATCAAAACCCAAATCGCACACTTGAGCAACGGAGAGGAGATTAAAGTTGCAAGCTTCCACCAAGAGCACATTAGAGATGGATAGGTCATTAGATATTGCAATTTTACCTATACCCTTTACCTTTCGCTTGGAGTTATCCCCAAATGTGATCTTGTGTTGGGGTCCTTCTCCTCCTCTAGTGAGGTGAACATACTTGAGCTACCGGTCATGTGTTGAGTGCAACCGCTATCGAATATCCAATGCGGCGCCGCTCTTGTAGTTCACCTACACACACAATTTCAAGCTTGGGTTTTAGGTACCCAAGACTTCATCTTGGGTCCTTTGGAGTTAGTCATCAAACATTTGGGCACCCAAATGGCTTTTACATTCTTCTTATTATTTGGTGCACCAACATACTTAGCATAAGTAGAGCCATTTTTCCTCATAAGCATGTAGCTAGCATCAAGCACTTGAGTTTTAGACATGAATTGAGATGTTTTAGCAAGAGGACAAGCAATGGCTTTATGTTTTCATTTTACATATGTGGCAACGGTCCTCCCTTAACGAAAGTTAGCTTGGCTTACCCCAACCACCCTTGGCAAATCCGGGATGAAATCCCAAACCATGCTTACCCAAGGTATACCTTTGCTCCCGAAGCACCTTGTCAAGAGAGTTGTTCCCCACAAGCAATTTAGCCAAGCTAGAGTCTAGTTGCTCAATTCTATCCTT
The DNA here is from genome assembly GCA_036346415.1 of Raddia guianensis. Taxonomy (NCBI): domain Eukaryota; kingdom Viridiplantae; phylum Streptophyta; class Magnoliopsida; order Poales; family Poaceae; genus Raddia; species Raddia guianensis. Next base: position 35,261,041 of record CM070542.1, on the reverse strand, counting down.
AAGAAGCAAATTTTCCTTAACTAGCTCATTAGCACATTTAGCAACACCACAAGTGCCAATTGAACAAGCATTTTCATTTGGAGAAGTAGCACTAGTGGGTGAAGATGAGCTAGCATTAGGTGTGATCGTGGGTGACAAGGTAAAGGATGTGTCATGAGATAAGCTAAGTAAACCGTCTATAGTGTCAATCAAATCACAAGTCACACCAACATTGCATTTCTCAATTGAGCAATCAATCGGAGTTTCAACATCAACATTAGAACTAGCAAGTTTATTTTCTAGAATTTCAACTTGCAAATTTAGAGCTTCATAATCATCTTCTAGAGTTTCATGCTTTTCTAACAAGTTCTCAAATTCATTTGCTAGCTCTTTATGCACCTTTACTAGCTTCTTTCTCTTAGACTTTTCCTTCTCTAGAGCATTATTCAAATCATCAATCAAAAGTTTAAGCTCACTTTTAGAGAGGTGCTCATGTGTTACCTTCTCCTCTAGTGCCATAAGACACATGGGAGGTGAGGGGTTGTCGATGGCGACTCCGGATATCTTCGTGTTTTCATTATCGGAGGAGTCCGCCCAAGAACCTTCATCATCGGTGATCCATTCCCCAATCACCTCTTCTTGGATATTTGCGGTGAGGCAAAGCTTTTGCTTGGGAAGAGCCGGAGGAGCGTTTTCCTTGATCGCAAGTCCGGCTAGCCCATGAGCTCTAGTATCTTCTTCTTCGGAGGAGGATTGAGAGGACGATGAGCTAGAGCTATCTTCCTTCTTAGTCTTTTGTCCGGCAAGAGCTTTCTTCTTATCCTTTGATTTGTGATCACTCTTGCGGTAGTGACGATATTTCTTCTTGTCATCTTCCTCTTGATTCCTTGCCTTGTGCTTGTTCTTTTTACTTCTTGGGCAATCCGCCGCCAAGTGACCCTTCTCTCCACATTCATAGCAACGCATCTCGGAGATAGGTCTTCGTCTTGAAGAGGATGATCCGCCATGAAGCTCATCTTCTTGATCAACTTTCTTGACCGCTTGACAAGGAGGGCCAATTCTTCAATCTCCGAATTGCATCATCGGAGTCTTCATCATCTTCTTCAATTTCAACTTTCTTCTTTCCACTTTTGGCTTTGGCGGGAGAGCGATTGACTTCTTGTTGAGCGGAGACTCTTCACTTTCAAGAAGCCGCATCTCATATGAGTTGAGTTGCCCGAGGAGCTTTGTCGGTGTCATCTTCTTGAGCTTTGACTTAGATGCTCGAATTAAGGTCACAAGTGGATTGAAACTAAATGGCACAACGTCAAGCATCTTCCGACAAATGTCAATGTCTTCCAAGACCTTCTTCTCCGAACATCCGGCAATTTCATTTACGATGGGGTTCAACCTAAGAAACATTTCGTTAACACTTTCATTAGGAAGCATCTTGAATTGATCAAATCTTTTTGTAGCACGAGATAGCTTCTCCTCAAGCATCTCAAGCACTACCAACATGAATTTCTCTAAGATGCTTCCAAATGTCATAAGCTTTAGAGATTTCCAATGCTATCAAAGACTTGGAAGACACACTAGAGAGTAAAGCATTTACGCAATGGCATTAAAACGTTTGTACTTAGCATGAACTTCATCAAGAGCAATTGTTCCGGCCGGAGGGTCCGGATAGCCGGTCTCACAAGCAACCCACACATCATAGCTAAGTGCCTCTAAGTAACATTGCATCCTAATTCTCCAATAGTTGTAGTTTGTTCCATCGAAAATAGGAGCTTTTCCAATTTATATCCTAGGCCCCTCTTGAGCCATCTCCTAGCGGTTAAGCTAATACCGGAGAACCTAGACGCTCTGATACCACTTGAAAGAGGATCCTAAGGCCTAGAGGGGGGGTGAATAGGTAATTTTAATTTCTTTTTCTAAATTATTCTGAATTAGGCAACAAGTTAAGAATGACCCAATCCTAGTTGCAAGTCAAGTAAGCGGAAGCTATAAATAAATCACAAAGCAACTATGACATGGCATTCAAAAGAACACAAGCAATGCGAGTGAGTAAATGCGGAAATTAAATAAGAGAGTGACACGGTGTTTGTTTGACCGAAGTTCGGAGCCGCAACTCCTACTCTCCGTTGAGGCTACCCCTTGCGCACAAGGACCGGCTCGCTCTCGAGCCTACCGCCTCACTCACTCCCGGTAGTCATTCCGCCACTCCGGCGAGGTGGACTCCGTCACCCGTACACCGACTCGAGAGTAGCCACACGCCAAGGCCTACTCCCAAGCCCTCGCCTCCACGAAGGATATCTTCAAAAGTAACAAGTTCAAACGCCTCGATCATGCGGATCGAAGGACTTCCATGAAGCTCGGTATTGGGGTTTGATGGATTGTGGCTTTGGATGATCTTGTGGGTAGAGGAATGGCTCTAGAACACCTAATTGATGAGCTATGAATGTGGTAGGTGAAGTGGAGCAGCAAACCTCAAAGTAGCCAGCCACTAGATAGGTATTTATAGCCCCTAGAGCAAAACTAGCCGTTGCCCCTCGGAAGAGGACAAAAAGACTAGCCGTTACACTCTACCGGACGCCGTCCGACGGGCTCCGGACGCCGTCCGACAGAGAGTACTATTTTGGTGTTTCGCTGGTCGGACGCCGTGTGGCTTTTCCAGACGCCGTCCGACAGAGAGGAATTTTTCGAGCTAAAATTTGTGGGGGAATTTAGGTGGGTTTCTCTCTCTCTAGAAATCTCACAAGGATATATATGGGTATTTTTTGAAGTGGTGGACTACGGAAACCGAGTTTTCAAGAATTCGCAAAGATCCGGCATAGTCCGAGAAATTCGAACCCCTTTTGAAATCCGACGAAAAACAAGAAATAAACCTAACTACTCCTAATTTATACGTGACCTCTTCTCTCGCCCGGTCACGCATTTGAAATGTTGGAGCAGCTCAGAAAATTGTCGACACTTCAAATTAGGGTTTATAAAAATCACCAAGTCTTCGCTAGGGTTCCGAGAAGTCCAAAAACCCCCTAGCCCTTTATTAATTAATTTTATCATCAATGCCACTAATAAAAATTAGGGCTCAACGATGCTCACGCAGTGTCCGCGCTGAAGGCTGAGTGCTCTGCTCGGACAGATGTCGTTCCCTGTTCGATGCAACAGAGTTGCTCGATACTGGTCGGGTCTGCTCGGTCTCGAATAGGTCTTGTTCGGCTGAACCGTGACCTATTCGGTCGCTTGTTACACATCTTTGTAGCACCAAAACTTCCCTCTTCGTGACTTGGAGTCTCAAGAGGAAGACCCCACTCTAGTGAGTCCTTCCACTTGAGTCTCGGGGGCTAGCTGTCGGGGATTAGATCACGGCCCATTGTCATGGCCCACTCCTTGACGGCCCAAACGAACAGCCTACCAGGGCCTAGTTCCCTGGAAGGTTCTATCTGGACCATATGCATCCTGCCGAACAGCTTCCTAGCTGGCATGGTGCGTAATCGCCAACGAATCGTGTTTGAGTCCGACTCGAACAAGGGTTCTGCACGGCTACGTGAAGACCCGGACGTGGTTTCCCGGATTGGAACAAGACGTCGTGATCCCCAAGACTAGGAGTATGCTTTATCTACCTCGGGATATATTTGGCATGTACTGAGTTCGTTACGATCTCGTAGTTAGCCCGGCCCGATATTCCCCCGGTAGGTCGGTTTGCTCAGCACTATATAAACAGGGGGCCCTTTGGCGTTTGGGGGATCCCTGGCATTGAGTTTTGCATCTTAGCATCTAGCGTAGAGCTTTGGCACTGGTACACACATAATCTCGCCGAGACTTGTTCGTCTCGTCGAGCCACCTCTTGTATTCATCCCTGATATATGAGAAAGGCTGAACGTAGGGCTATTATCTCTCCCAAGAGGCCTGAACCAGGATAAAAACCCCTGTCTCCTGTTCGTTGTTGTTTGTTGTTGTTCGGCGTGTCTCCTATCTCACTCTTGAAGAACCTTAGTTGACTTGGGTCGTTATCCCAACCGTCGACACTACTAGTTTAACAAAACCTCGTCGCGGCCTACACTGGGTAGCAACACTCCGGAAGGCATAACTTCTAAACCGCTAGGCCAAATTGCGCGTTCTTAGGCTCGTTGGAAAGCTAGAAAGATAAGCTACAATTTCTTCAATAAGGACGAGCCCTGAATCCTGGCCGAAACACTCTAATTCCACTGGACAAGCTACTGCACTCATAGGCCACAAACTCCCCTTAAAATACAAGCTCAGGATTTGCATTTCTTCCCAAAACCCATCCTAAACCAACCCATACAAGAGCTAGATGCAGAAATTCACCTTAGATTCCCAACATTTTGCTAGGGTTTGGAGGAAACCCTAGCTCTCCTCTTCTTCTTCTTCCCTCCTCCTCCTTCCTTCACTTGGCCGGCCTTCCCCTCCTCCTTCCTTCACCTCTCCTTCCCTTTCATCCCTTCCTCCTAGCTTCCTTGCTGATCCCCACAAGCAACCCTAGATGGGTAGCCACAGGGAAGGGGAAATGGGAGAGGAGGGTGGCACAAGGAGGTGCCGGACGACGGACAGCGACGGGCGGGAGCAGCCGGCGAGCTAGAGAGAGAGAGATGGGGGCAGGAGAGCTCGAGGAAGGGAGAGATGAGAGGGACAGAGAGATGGCTGCCCCTGCCTTATCTCTTCAGCTGGGGGGTCGGTGGTGGCCTGGGCTTGGCCCACCGGCCCACTGCCCCCTTAAGCATTGGTATTACAGTGCAGGTGGTATCCTAATATTGCTAAGGGTTTTTAAACCCTAGTTTCAGCAATATTAGATACTCTGATTCCATATCAGATAATCCGATCCATATTGGACTATCCGATATATATCGGAACATCTGATATTGTTTTATGTTGTGCTTAATTTTCTAGAAAATTTGTAAAAGCCTATTCACCTCCCTCTATGCTTCATTACTTATTCTTTATAAATTGATTGATTGCATGCATGTAGGCTAGAGTGTGAGTTCCTAGACACTTCAATTTATTGCATGCATGTAGGCTAGAGTGTGAGTTCCTAGACACATCAGTCTTTTAATTATTAATGTGTGCAAGCCTCCTTTGTATAGAAGTGGTTGCATTGGAATTCACTATAAACTGTGACTTTGTGAAGCGGAAGCTCCATGATGGTGTTTTTTTATTAAACCCTAATCAACTAAAAGCAACGTAATGTAGTTGGTTAGGGGAGGCTCGGAAGAGGTGGTTTTGGAGCTGTGGTTGTGGTATGGAGGTCTCCTCTACTAAGGACCCAAACTTGTAAATTGCTAGACCAAACTAAGCAGTACAACCTCTTGTGCCTTCTAGCCCTGACTTAGTATCCTGCGAAACCTACTAACCACTTGCTCGTAGGCATGCCAGTTATGGTTCGAGTCTTTGCCCTAGGGGAAGGTCGGACCGCCTTTGGTCGTCTACACCTGAGGGACAACCTTGTTCTTGAGATCGAATGGCTTAAATAGGGAATGACTTAAGGCGGTATTCTGACATAGAAGGCGCCCTACTGCGGCGGATACTGATGAGCTGGGGAACCTAAAGAGAGGTAGGTGAAGTTGTAGTGTAATGGGCCGGAACAACCTTCTATCATATCTCCGTCGGGATGAGACGGGGCTTGTGGGGAACTTGTACGCACTCTGCAGAGTTAAAACTATCAGGATAGCCGTGTCCACGGTTATGAACTGGGCAAGAGGTTTTCATATGTAGTCTCACCTGTTTAATAATTAAACTTGACTAGTGTAGGCTGGGACTGGCCTGGTGCGATGATGCACCTTCCTTTGGTACTCGTGATGACTTGATCAATTCATGCATTCAACAAATTATAACATGCTAACTAAAAATTGACTAGAAATAGGCATTTGTGTAAATAACCAATTTTCCCATCCTTTGTCATTGCATACATCGTTAAGGATAGCTTACTGGGTAACCGCGTACTCATTATATCTATCGCGGATATACTAGTATTTAGGTCTCAGTCCGAACTAGCTAGGAGGGTCCTAGTGCAGGTGTGTTGGCTTAGCTATGGTGTCCGGGTCAATCTTAGATGACATCGCTGTCGCTCATTGCTACTCTAATGTTTTTACTCGCCTTTTACTTATTTAGTGATGTTGAGCAGGGTTACATGTCTTATTGTAATAAGTAGATGTTGCTTACCTTGATACCCTTAATTTGTTACTTTACTTAGTTAATGTTTGCATTTGCGATGATGTACACCGAATTGTCCTTCATGAGAATTTGAGATACTAGCATGAGATTGATATCATCTCATGGTGTTGGATTCCATATGGAGACACCGGGGTCAGACAGCAAGTGACTAGAGTCCCGCCTCCTTGCCCACGACATCGTCTCCATGCACCTTCCTCGTATCAGCAAGGGTCTTCACCATCTTCTTCTAAATGGGTGGAACAACGTGAGGATGAGTGCAACCAACTGCATTCAATGAACTGAACCCCATACCTAATGCAAATAATAATAACAGCCTGTATAGTGGGGTTTGGGTTGTTTTATTTGATTAAAGCCAGCTTTGCAATAGATTAATATAAATGACTCAAGGTCTAGCAATTTTAACAAATTAAATAAGTACTTTGCTATTATATGCAATTATTCCATTTATGTGAGGGTAACAAGTGGTGGCACCATATCAATCGCTATGGCGCGCGTGTCCCACATGGTTGAACCATGCATGTCATAGCCATGGACATGTTTCTCACAAAACTCCAAACGGTGAGCTGGTGGCCATAGTCATGGGTGCACCATTTCCAAACAAAGCAGATCCATTCCATAGTCATTGACATGGTCCCCTAAATTAGTAGATGACATAACGCACACTTAGCCAAGAGGTGAAATCTTCGTGAGCTTAACTAAGGCTGGACTCGAAGAGGTCCAATAGATCATTAGGTGAAGGTATTTTAGTTCTTTAAATTCGACCTTTACACTTAGGCCATAAATGGCACCCAAGTGCATGGACTTTCTCTTGAGCTATATCGATAACGACAATAATTCGGGATCAGTGACCAGCTATACCACTAGAATTTTGACGGAGCGGGGCCGCGCCGCGCCGACGCACGGGTGGGGTAAGCCAGGGTAGTGCAGGCTGGAGGAAGGCGGTGGAGTGGACATATACGAATGTATGGAGGACGCCGTGGATCCGACCGTGGACGGCGGGTGCGTCGGTTACAAGAAGCGCCAGGCGGTGGCTCAGTGGGGGCGCGGGAGTGCGGGTTGCCGAGGGAGACAGGCGCTGCCGCCATTGGGACAGGCCGATGTTGCCGGTGCCGGTGCCCAAAAACTACTAACTCTACTGAAGAAACTAATCAAAATGATGAAAACAACTATGAGATGTCAGGCTGGCCCCGACCATTTCGGTGATCTCGCCGTCGCCGTCATGTCACTGCACGGGCTGGAGAAGCCAAGGCTCCACCGGCCATCACCAGATCGAGCGTCGCCCATGGGTGGGGCCGTGGAGGTACACGACTGAAGTTGGCACGTAGTGGAGGGCCGTACACCGGATCGATCTGGCGCAACACCGACGGGGAGGCGGTGTAGACGACGCCTGTGTTGCGGGTCTGCAGTATGGCAAGGGTGGACGGAGCGGGGCCGGGCCGCACCGCCGCACGGGTGGGGTAAGCCAGGGAAGTGCTGGCTAGAGGACAGTCAGGGACTCGGGGGGGACGGATGGAGCGCCGCCTGGGTGGCGCCACAACACGGACGGGGGGAGCCAGGGTGACAGCAGTTGGAGGAAGGCGGTGGAGTGGACAGATACGAATGTCTGGACGACGCCGTGGATCTGACCGTGGACGGCGGGTGCGTGGGTCACCAGGAGCACTAGGCCGTGGCTCAGTCGGGGCGGAAGTGCGGGTCACCGAGGGAGATAGGCAGCGACACCATTGGACAGGATGTTGCCGGTGTCGGTGCCGAAAAACTATTATCTCTAATGAAGAAACTAATCAAAATAATGAAAACAACCATGCACGGAGGCCGGAGATGTTAGGCTGGCCCTGGCCATGTCGGTGATGTCGCCATCGCCGTCATGCCACCGCACGGGCTAGAGAAGCCCAGGCTCCGTCGACCATCACTGGATCGAGCGTCGGCCATGGCTAGGGCGCGCAAAGCGGGGCTGGGTCACGCCACCACACGGGCAGGGTAAGGCAGGGCAGCGCCGGCTGTAGGACGGTCGGGTGGGAGGGGGCTAACGAAGCGCCGCCTGGCCTGGGCCGTTCTGCCGCGCAGACTGGATAGATCCAAACGTCTGGATGACGTCGTGGATCCGGCCGTGGACGTACGTATGACGCGCGGGTGTGCGGGTCAGTCAAGGCGTGGATCGCCGGGCGTGTACGTCGTCGCAGTCAGGGTTTGCACCGCCGTGGACGTGAACCGCCAGACGTTGCCGTAGCCGCCGATCGATTAAACCCTGGCTTGCCTGGCTCGGTCGTTCGACCAGGGGAGTAGCGTAACCCGCCGATCGTCTGAGGAGTAGAATACACACACAGACACACAGATACCGTAAACAAAAATCTAGCAATGCGCGCGAGAGTTAAACAAAAGGGAGAGGAAACACGTGAATTATAACCACTAAAATATTGTTACAAGATACATATATCCACATGCAATATGGATCATTACATTGCGTACACGTTGATTGAAAGCACCTGGGAAGGGAAATTACAAACTTAACTAAACCCAACCAACAAGAAATGGTAGGTCATTAATTATTGACATTTACATGTGTAAAATCAAACCGATCGAGCGACGGAAGTATGCATAGGCTTAATCAACTCAGTAAATGATGATGTTGCATCTCTCGAAGCATAGCTTGAAGCAGACACGCTTGTTGGGGAGGCGCCTGCACCGCCAGTAACAAGTGTGGAAGCATTCGAAGTCGAACCTATCAGCTGAGAAGCAGGCGGGCACACCGCCGGCGGCCGCCGTCCCAAGAACGCTCCGCCCTTTGATGACTCCGTCCTCGTGGGTGGCCATCGGCGCCGGCTCTGCCGTGGTAGCCATCAGCTGCCCGCTGAACAGCACCACCATCATGAAAGCAGCGAGCACCTTAAGCGTGGCCCTGGAAGCCATTGCAAATGCTTGCTTGCTTGCGTTGAGGCTGGAAGCAAGCTGCAGGTCAGGTGTCTTGTTGGCTCTTGTAGTCTTGCAGGCTTGGGATATAGATGTGCAGCTTGGGCTTCTATTTATACGGCAGAGAAAGTTGCATGCATGCGACATCGAGTCGATCGTTGGACTGGGGGGGAGTGATTAGCTAGAATACATATCTTGTCTTGATTCGTATCGCGAGCTATACAATTACAGCCTGACTGCAGGTTCCTCGCTGTCATCCAGAAAATCAAACAATGGAATTAAGGCCTTGTTCTTTTCAGCGTATCATACCGTTGCGTATTACCGTAGCAAATTTTGTTATTTTTATATAACCTGTATGTTGTGATAATTCGTAACGATTTTTTCATGAATTTTAGTAGTCCATCCAAAGATTCTAAACCTATTTTTTAATTTTTTTATAATATTTAGACCTCTTTTCAAGGGCTCTTAAATTTGCTATAGTATTACGTCAACGCAACGATACGCTGAAAAGAACAAGGCCTAAAGTATAAGTATGCCACCAATTAATTAACGGATGCATGATTAATCCCATTGTTGTGATACGCACTACTGATTTCAGGACTAAGTCACCAGCAAGATATCACGCAGCAGGTTCTAGCTAGCAGAAAAGCGCTTGTTAATTATGTTTGTTAAACAAAGGAATCCAAAACAGCGTCGGGATCACTGTTTTTTTTTTGTTTGGAGATCTTGATCGTGCCATATATGTTGTCCTGCAGCTGGCATATACTATCACTTCGAGTAGTTACATGCATCGTTGGTAGCACGACCGGCCGGCATGCCTATGCACGTACGTTTTCTCAATTTTTTTTATTAATTCCATTCTGGCTATCCTAAATATCTCCCATGGCTAGCTGTAAATAGGTCTTGATCTTATTTCTGTTAGGATATGCACAATAGTATAATCCGCAAACGTATATATGTAACGTAAGACGTACGTGTCAACTATATTAATACGATCGATAACGCTATGTATCTTAACTCTGATGGTATCAACCGCTCCACCAATCCATGTTTTAGGTTGGATAGTCCAGCAGACATTCATATATAGCCCATGTTAACTTTTGTACAGCTTGCCCGACCATTCGTTCAGGACACAACATCACTACTACGAAATTGCTACACATCAGTTGATTTTCATACCTGGAAAAACTCTCAGTCGAATCCGCGAGCCGTCGTATTCTTCCCCTCCGGCGAGCTCCTCCGCCGCGGCTGCCGCCGCCATTGAGGGCTTGGGCTAGGGTTAGGGTTCGGGTGTGGGTGGGGTTCCCCGGGCTTAGAGATGGCTGGTAGGAGGTGGATGACCGGCGGTGGGTGGGGATCAGCGAGGCGACGACAACGGCACCGGAGCCGCCGGGGGAGGGGCCGGGTGAAGGCGGTCGGGCCGGCGCACGTACGGAGGTAGGATTAGGTTGGACGGGTGAGACGACCCACCCAATTACCACATGCTAATGGCCTTATCATGCCAAGATCATAAAGTAATTATGTGGGTTTAGGCTATTACACATGAATAACATGTCCACTACAAATGCCACTTCGGATGCGAGGCCGAACCAGAGTTATGCAGCAGAACAATAATAAGAGAATATCATGCTTTATTACATCATGATGCCATGCAGGGCCGAATGTGCTAACGATACATTAAAGTCCTCTTATTACTTTAAGCATACAAAGCAACAAAACAATGCTCTTTATTGTGATATTCATCACTTAACATTACGCGAAGCGTTCTACAATAGTCTTCCAACAGGACCATATCCTTAGAATATGGCTCCATTTCAAAATGCCCATCAGTGATAGGGATGTCTTGGCTTTCAGTACTCACGTAGTCTTTCGGGTTCACATCTAACCAAGGGTTTAATATATAGCAAGAGAGTACTACGAAGTACTCAGCAAGCGATAATAGCAACATTTGAAATGTGAATAGACCAAGAGAAGATCTTCTTTAGACTAAGCAAACCTACTCCAGTCACTTCTTCCTACTTTACTATCATAAAATATCATTTTAATTTAAAAGAGTTCCAGCTTGTAGAAAAGCGCTTGTTATCTTTGTTAAACAAAGGAATCCAGTTCAACAAAGAAATACAAGACAGCGGTGTGATATCACTGGTTATTTTTGTTGGAGATCTTTATCGTGCCCTATATATACGTTGTCCTGCAGTTGGCTAGCTTATACTATCACTTCGACTGATTACATGCACTGTTGGTAGCACGACCGGCCGGCATGCCTACTGCAAGACAACATATAGATTATACGTATGTTTTCTCAATTTTATATTAATTCCATTCTGGCTATCCTAAATATGTCCCATGGCTGTAAATAAGTCTTGATCTGTTTCTGTTAGGATATGCACAATAGTATAATCCGCTAACGTATATATGCAATGTAAAACGCGTCATCTATATATAATACGATAATGCTATGTATTAACTCTGATGGTATGAAACGCTCCACCAATCCATGTGTATTAGGTTGGATAGTCCAGTAGTTATTCATCGTAGCCCATGTTAACTCTTGTACAGCTTGCATAGCCACTCAAATCCTATCAGTCCGCTTCAACCCTGGAAGCTCTACATCTCTCATCGCGAGCTGAAGTGAGCTATGGCTGATGAGGACATAAAAAAGAACACGAACAAGCCTACTACTTCCACTACGGGCACTACGTCAACGCTCATGTCACTACGTTGACTATGTTGCCACAAGGACGAGAGAAGAACAAGTGGGTTTGAATGATTGGGTCAAATCATTCCATCTGTCAAAAAGGGAGGTCCATCATTTCATAAGAAAGATACAAGAACCTCCCTCACGGTCAAGCAATTAAGCCTAAGTACAAGCCAAAATACGTCGGAGGCCTCATTCGGCCATCTGTGACCAGTCTGGATGAAAACGGACAGCCAAGCCACATACGACGTATAAATGAAGAAAATGGGCACTCTACGAAAATCTTAAGGGATAAGCTTTCCAACGGATCTGACCTCACATCTAAATTCATCTGGAATCAATGGGAATCTTCAAAACAATCAAGTAGGCCAAATCTACTAGATGCTACGTGACCTCAATTTTGGGCCCATAGCCCATGTACCCCTAGGGTTTCATGGGGGTGCATGCCACCATGGCCAACACATCCCTCTGTCCCGTCGTATGTCTGCATATGGTCGCTGCCCCTCTTTTTCTTTATTGGGTTTATTAGATTGGCGTTAGCTGTACACTACTTATCTTGTAACTGCGCGTGTTGACTAGATCGTCCATTTTACTCGTATTCAGAACCCAACTCTTTATTTGTGCCTAATATACACTTGCAATTCAGATTGTTTTTACCTTTGTTCTTGTTTTGTTCTTCGATTGTATCGCAGCAATCTTTGTGATAAAGTCGATCATGTCCGACATGGTTGATAACGCTCGTCATGGTAGCTTAGCGATTGTCAGGATTCAATCCTTCGTGGTTTGTAGCCGGATCATCAAGGTTGTCGTCACACCAAATCAAATCTACCCTTCTCGCCAGAAGATCGAGCCCCATCCTCCATCAATGGCTGCACATCTCTCTAATTCCTACAGCCTGAAACTATCATCTCAAAATCAACAAATTTTGTGGTTACGCACAGTGTGGTCTACGTTGAGTTGGGGTTTAGGATTTGTGGATGGAGGTGTGATAGGTCATCCCTTTATCCTTTCTCTTGTTCATTCTCTCCCCCATTTCTTTCATATCCTATTTAGAGATGAGGATGGATGGGACTTGGAAGATAGACGTATTTGGGAGGAGTTGAGTAGATTTTGGGAGGGAAATGGACTGATTTAGGAAAGAAGATGACCCCCAAATTTTGGGAGGAGATGTTTTTACCTATATTTCTCTCTACTACTCAGTTTCTGACAACAAGGTGTTGATTTTGTTTTCCCCTTCTTTGTTCATCCTTGGCCTCAATCCAAGCCATGGAGGAAACATGGTTTGATACCTAACATCAATACGTACCTATCCATATAATCTCATGGTAAACATTTTCTTGAGATTTTTCGTGAGTTTAGGATGCTTCTCTTCTCTCTACTGGTTGGCTTTGGCGAACTCAAACAACAAGTACAAAGCTAGGGTCTTGTTCTTTTCATTTAAAATAAAATTGTAATAAATAATTTTTGTACAAATAAAATAATGTATTACTTTGTAGTCATTTTTTGTGGGGTTTTAAATAGTTCTTCTTGGAGTATTGAAAATAATTATTTTATAATTTTTTAAACTCTCTAAAACATCTCTCGAGGGATGACTACTTCTTCAGATTAAAATTTTCAACAACTTTTAGGGAAAAAAAAGGGCCTATGCCTCGATGATGCGGTTACGCTCAGTGCTCCCTGAGACAAAAGCATGTCACAAATTCACAATGAGAACCGGTGAAATCCTAGTGTATTAAATAGGCTCGGAGAAATCCTAGAATGGCATGGACTTCAATGTCCATCTCTAGTTTTTTTCATTTTAAATTAAATTAAACAATGAGTTAAATGATGTAATAATTTGTATTTTTTTGGATTTTGAATTATTGTTTTTAGTGTTTCTGAAATAAACTTTCATATTTTTAAAGTACTTGAGACGTCTTTCAAGTGTAGCACAATTTTTTTTAAATTAAAATTTTTAGCGGCAAGACCAAAAGCTCTGACGCAACCGCAGAGACAACGACCTCCCCTCGCAGGCGATTGGACAGCCCCAGTGGCCAGTGCTGCCACATTATCCAATGGATGCACAATATTAGTGATACTGTTTCCTGGCTTGACTCACGTATCTATCTATTAGCTTAGCTTCGCTACTTATAGCGCTTGCGCTATACCTTACCCCAGAGCTCGCCACGTTAGCTTTCCTGGCTCCTCCTTCGCCCACGTCGCCCCTGCTTCCTGCCGTCCGATCCCGCCTCGCTGTCAGCCCATTTGCCCGCCCGTTTGCTGGTTTCCCTGTGTGGACGAGTTTGCAAAAACCCCCTTGTTATTTATTAAATTTTGCTCCAGCCCCGCCTATTTATGGAGGTGCCTGGCCAGCAGTAGCCTCCCCGCCTAATTCCCGCAGCCCTCCAGTTCTTCATCTCTCGCAGATTCAGCCCTTTTTCGCCTTCAGAGGTACACCTGAACTTTAGGAAAATTACCCGCCAATGCCATCGCATATAATCCCATCGCCTCCCTACCGAGCCCTCTCTCGCCTCATTTTCCAGCCGCACCGCTCCTCCGCCCTCCTCTTTCCCTCGCCTCGCAAGGCCTCCTCCCATGTGCGCCGCACTGCCGTCCGCCGCTGTTGGCTCCTCGCAGCCCGGCCTCTGCGTTGCCGCTGGAGCGCCGCCGCTCTCTCCCCCCCAGTGCCGCCTCCCTTACTGGGCCGTCGGTGATGCCGGGCTCTCGGAATCTGGTGTGGTCGGATTTGTCCGCACCGGGCCCTAGCATTGCCGGATCCGTCGACAGTGGGCGTCGTCATGGCCAGATTCTCCAGCGACGGGCATCGGGATGGCCTGATCCGCCGCCGCCAGGTGCCGGGCTGGGTGGTAGCCCTAGCCGCCGTCGCTCCGGATCCGTCGATGGCTGGCGTCGTCGTGGCCATATTCCCCGGCGACGGACGTCGGGATGGCCGGATCCGTCGCTGCCGGACGCCGGCCTGAGTGCTAACCCTAGCCGTCGTTGCTTCTTCCTTCCATGTCGGTGACGATTCCTCTTCCCCCCTCCCCCGGCGCCGTCGTTCCTTCCCTGCCATCGCCTCCTCCACCGGCATTAGTGCTCCACACTGCATACCTCAAATTTGTTAGCGAGATGTCGTCCACAATATTCATTTGGATATGCTATTTGTTTCCTAAGCCTTTCCCCGATACTAACCTGGTACAAGTGCATAGAACTGCGTTTTTTTGTGTCTGAATAGGTGGTAGCAGGCTTCATGTCGTCTTCTTTCTTGTTCATACTTTGCATTGTCTTAGTCCAATACAGGATTTGATCTTGTTTTTACCTGCGGCTTTAGTTTGCTCTGAATTAACTGACTTACATAATACTGCCGTTAGTTGTTGGACAAGAATAAAGTGAATATGAGTGTTTTTTGACAACCTAATTGGACCAGAACCATGTGTATTTATAATTGAAACTGTAGGTTTATGTATATGTATATGATACCATCCTTTGAATATGCCTTGAATGCACAGGCAGCATGCCACAAACTCAAATCACTGCCAGTCTATCACCGCTATCCTGTGGACTTTCTTCGTTTTCTTTTAAAAAAAAGCCTTGTAGAAAATTTGAAGATCATATAATTTTACAGCTTATGACTTTTTTGTTTTTACAAGGCAAGGTTCCTTAGGAGACCTAACCTCCGACAATCTTTTTGTGTTAAAAAAAATGGATTGTTGGTATAATTTACGTTGTAGTGTTTCATTGTTTGGTGGACATGTCGACGGTTGAGATATCGATCTCAAGTCGCTAAGGTTCTTTAGAATTGAGATGGGAGATACGCCGAATAACCACGAACAGCAACGAACAGGAGACAGGGGTTTTTATCCTGGTTCAGGCCTCTCAGGAGAGATAATAGCCCTACGTCCAGCCTTTCTTATATATCAGAGATGATTACAAGAGGTGGCTCGGCGAGACGAACAAGTCTCGGCGATATTATGGTGTACAAAAGTGACAATGCGATGATCAGATGTGCTATCAGATGATGGCTTGACCAGATGCCCCCTAAACGACGTAGGGGCTTGGTTTATATAGTGCAGAGCAACCGACCCACCGAGGGAATATCGGGCCGGGCTAACTACGAGATCGTAACGAACTCGACATGCCAAATATATCCCGAGGTAGATAAGGCATACTCCTAGTCTTGTGGATCACGACTCCTAATCCAATCCGGGAAACCAACGTCCGGGTCTTCACGTAGCCGTGCAGAACTCTTGTTCGAGACGAACTCAAACACGATTCCTTGGCCACTACGCACCACGCCAGCCAGGAAGCTGTTCGGCAGGATGCATATGGGCCAGATAGAACCTTCCAGGGAGCTGGGCCCTGGTAGGCTGTTCGATTGGGCCGTCAGGGAGTGGGCCATGGCAATGGGCCGTAATTTTACCCCCGACAGCTAGCCCCCGAGACTCAAGTGGAAGGACTCACTAGAGTGGGGTCATCCTCTTGAGACTCCAAGTCACGAAGAGGGTATTTTTCTGCTACAAAGACGCAACAAAGCATCGAACAGTTATGGTTCAACCGAGCGAAGATTTGTTCGGGACCGAACAAACCCGCCCGCGCCGAGCAACTCGCTGTTCGTCGAGCGAGGAACGACATCCGTCCGAGCAGAGTACCCAGCCCTCGATACAGAAATCGGAAGAAGTGAGGTGAATCATCTCCTTGAGGCTGAACATCATCAAGGAGGGATTGAATTCTTAGTAGTGAAGAGCGTACCACCGCATCCGGTAAAATCAGATCTTCCGGGAGAATGAACATAGCAAGTCGCGAGACGGACTCGTGCTGCTGCATCCAGGCATTCAGATGCCTAGGAAAAGATAGGGGAACCACCTCTCGGGCTAGAGCTTGCCCGAGAAAATAGAGATTGCGCTCTTGAACGAACGTCGCGCTCAGGAGCGAAGGTGATGTGCCCCAGACGTAGATCGTGTGTTAGGAGCAGACAATGCATACGAGGGGGAAGGTGACCCAGTCCCCGAGCGTAGAGCTCGCCAAAGGAACCAGTAAACGATCGGTCCCGAGCACGGAGCTCGTTAAAGGAACCGAAAGTGCAACCAGCGAAGACCTACCGGTAGGAGCCAGCGCCCGGCGAAGAGCGCCTCAGGCGAGGTGATCCGGCCCGAGCACGAGCTCGCCACGGGACGGATCGCGCCGGCGAAGAGCCGCTGGCGCGAAGTGAATCACAACCCGATGCAGTCAGAGCCGCAAGAGAACGTGTGAAATCAACGCTTTACCCATGACGTATTCCTTGCGACAGCGTAGGCGTTGTCTTGGCAAGTGCAGAACCGACGCTTGGAGTACCCGTTGCGATGAGAATCGGCTTACGATGGGCATGCCCGTTGCGATGAGAATCGGCTTACGGTGGGCAGGACTCCGTTGGTGGCGCAATACCTTGACTTAGCCGAACTGTGAAGGTCAGTGCCGGGCAAAGGCGAGAAATCATACGCGGGCGAAGTGAATCAGTCTCCGGGCATGCGCGGAGCGAACCCGGAAAGAGAGGGATGCAGACATCGGTTTTGGTGGGGAAGCCTGGAACCTCACCGCGACCATCACCGGAGTCTGACGCTCCCCGTTCTTGTATAGCAAGGAAAAAAGAGAGTAAGAACAGGCTCTACGAAGAGCAAAGTGAGTTTTGGAAAACACGCTAAGACGACCTACCCCCACAAGACATAATTTTTCCCGTGTACGTCCCAATAGCGTTAGTGTCACCTCGGCGAATGCGGAACCGATGCCAGGAGTGCCCGTTGCGATGAGAATCGGCTTACGGTGGGCAGGACTCTGTTGGTGGTGCATTGCTCCGGATTACCGTGCAAGGAAGGACATAGCATGGATAAAAAAGACGTGTGCGGGCAAGTGCAGCCCCGCTGTGGCTAAGACCGCTAACCAGGGAAGGCGACCGACCTTAGCCGCAGCAAAAGCGGCGAGGCGAATCTTATCCGGGCATGGACCCGGCAGCGCTGGTGTCGCCTCGGCGGTGCGTAACCAGCACTAGGAGTGCCGCTGCGATGAGAATCGACTACGGTGGGCATGCCCGCTATGCGATGAGAATCGGCTTACGGTGGGCAGGACTCCATCGGTGGTGCACCGCTTCGGTTAACCGGAGCCGTACAGGTCGTCGCCAAATAAAAGACATGCTCGCACGTGGGGAGCGCTACGGGAGCGAAAGACCCACGAGGTTTTGGAAAACCAACGCTAAGGAAAGGAACTGAAAAACTGAAAACGTACCGGGGTTGCCGAAATTCAGCTCAAGTCCCAACTGACCGAGGAGAGGCAGTCCTCCGAGGAGCTGGCCGAGCAGCTCAAGACCGCCGAGCAGCGCTTGTATCAGAGCAAGAGTCTCACCGAGCAGCTTTTCCTGCAAAAAAGTGCAGTAAAAGACAAGGAAGAACAGGAAACCAAGAGCAAGGCGAACAGCGCTAGAAAGTTTTAAGAAAACCGGTAGAACGCTTGGCCTAACTCCCAGTCCCGCCAGTACTGCCGAGGACTGAGTTTGCGAACTCGAACAGGTGCACAAGAGAAAGAGCGACGCCCTAGCCCCCGGTACGGACGATGCATGAAGATCTGAACTTGCGACTTCAAGCACGTACGTAGAGAGTTAGAGCGACACCCGTACCTTTCTCGACGTATTCCATAGTCTGCTCGTTGACGTAAGTTAGGCAGTTCCGAGAGTAACCGAACAAGGAAAGTGCTTCTGCCGCGGGGGGCTTACGAGAGCAGGCTTTGCCAAGTGGTCGCGCGAAGCGAGAAGTGCCTCGCCATGAGGGCTTACGAGAGCAGACTTAGCCGCAAGGTGGAAAGGCCGTGTTACGCAACCCTGAGTTTAGGAACTTATCGAAACTAGATACGTGTATGGAACGATCCTTAAGATTGCGGGGCCAAGAGTTCGCAAGACCGGTCAGCCATCAAGTGTTACCAGAGAGAAAGAGGTAGTCCTCAAAAGACAAGAAGTGAAAAAGGCGCAGAGGCCGCGAGAATTCACTTAAGAATTGGATTGAACATTACATGGTGCCCGAGAGACTTGGACGAACTAAGGCACGAAGTTTGACAAAAAACGCGAGGCTAAGCAAACAAACGAAGACCTACACAAAGAACTTACGAAGCTGGTCGATGTTCCAAGTGCTGGTCAGCTCTCTCCCGCCATCCACTGCCAGGCGAACAGCCCCGGGATCCGGAAGGAGTTTTGATCCAGTCCCCGAGCACGGAGCTCATCACGGGGACTAGACGCGCACCTCGGGCGAAGAGCTGGCCGGCGTGAAGAGATCCAGTCCCCGAGCACGGAGCTCGTCGCGGGGACCAGACGTGCGCCGCGGGCGAAGAGCTGCCCGGCGCGAAGTGATCCAGTCCCCGAGCACGGAGCTCGTCGCGGGGACCAGACGTGCGCCGCGGGCGAAGAGCTGCCCCGACGCGAAGTGATCCAATCCCCGAGCAGCGTAGGGAACCAGATCTGGAGGGCGATCAAGATCGAAGGGATCGATCCGATCTGGCAGGGGAAGAGACATCCTGCCCTTCTGAGTCGTAGTCCTCAGGGAGAATCTCCTGGTCGCTGATAGAGTTCGACATGTTCGATCTGCGAGGTCCCCACGGTCGGCGCCAACTGTCGACGGTTGAGATATCGATCTCAAGTCGCTAAGGTTCTTTAGAATTGAGATGGGAGACACGCAGAACAACCACGAACAGCAACGAACAGGAGACAGGGGTTTTTATCCTGGTTCAGGTCTCTCAGGAGAGATAATAGCCCTACGTCCAGCCTTTCTTATATATCAGAGATGATTACAAGAGGTGGCTCGGCGAGACGAACAAGTCTCGGCGAGATTATGGTGTACAAAAGTGACAATGCGATGATCAGATGTGCTATCAGATGATGGCTTGACCAGATGCCCCCTAAACGACGTAGGGGCTTGGTTTATATAGTGCAGAGCAACTGACCCACCGAGGGAATATCGGGCCGGGCTAACTACGAGATCGTAACGAACTCGACATGCCAAATATATCCCGAGGTAGATAAGGCATACTCCTAGTCTTGTGGATCACGACTCCTAATCCAATCCGGAAAACCAACGTCCGGGTCTTCACGTAGCCGTGCAGAACTCTTGTTCGAGACGAACTCAAACACTATTCCTTGGCCACTACGCACCACGCCAGCCAGGAAGCTGTTCGGCAGGATGCATATGGGCCAGATAGAACCTTCCAGGGAGCTGGGCCCTGGTAGGCTGTTCGATTGGGCCGTCATGGAGTGGGCCATGGCAATGGGCCGTAATTTTACCCCCGACAGGACAGTTGAACATAAACAAACCTAAAATCTTTCAATAGCCTGTTGGAATCATTACAGAGCCTTTATTTGCTAAAATTCTGATATTACATGATTAGTCACTTTCCATGTGTCACTTTCCATGATCGATTATCTGGGGAGAACCTAGCTTCTGTTTATACACTTAGGATGCTTGACAGAAACGTTTCATTGTATTTGTCATTGACGATTGCATTACAGATGCAATGTCCTTTTTTTCAAAAAAGTTCCATGCAAAGTACTTAGACTGCAAAAATAAATATAGTATCGATAAAATCTGTCGTTGATTGACTGATGCAAAAATATTTTAAAAGAACAACTTGATGTTTCTTGGTGAATTATTTGCCGTAGATTTGCAGGAGCAGAATTGTCAGTTGGAAATGAACACTTCGATGGTTTCCCTTTTTTATATAGAGTTGGGTCCTGACACTGTGACACAAAATTCAACTTTTTTTAGCAAAACAAAATTCCACTTAAAACTCAAAGGCTTTCGAGTTTATTGCTTTTGGTACTCTTTTCTTGACAGTTTGCTTTTAAGTAACTCTACTTTTGTTTGTTAGCTTTTTTATTTTGGCCTAGCAATATTATGCCTTTCTGATGTTGGTTCTTCCCTGCATTTTATAAATTTCTCCTTTGTCAGTTGGTTGTACAGATTATATTACTGCATCTATTACGATTGCTTGACTTCTGACTACTTCACATCTGCTTCACGACTGTCTCATTTGAGCCCTACAGAATTTGGATGCTTCGTGGTTTGCCAATTGAGGATAGAAAACCAGTTCGGCTGCTTGATGTGCGTTTGTGCTCTAAGTTGAGGTTTTGTCTGCGGAGGGAGTTGAGGTTTTGTTTACGAAGGCTTTCTGAAGGTTATTCCAGAGCTGTATGTTACATAATGACTTAGTATGCTTGGCAATTTGATCCATGTTTTGCCGTGAGTTGCTTCGTAATTGCCCTACAGGTCCAGAATTTGTTTCTATGTTAGATTGTTAGGTTGATGTCCTTCTGCTGTTATGCAGGCATGGGGCTATGTTTTTTTGAACCGAGGCGTGGCCATTGAACCAGGCTCACAGTTCTTCCTTTGACGCTGAGCTTGAGATAAGGTGGGAATCAATAGATTGCCGACAATAAACAACCGTCTTGTACTGTACTTATGTGTTGGTCTGCTGAAATTACTCTTTTTATGTGTACATCTATTTCAGTTTTAGGCCTGGTTGAGATCCATTGCAAGGAAGGCCAATGTTGTTGTTTGTTTTCAACATTATGTATTTGGATTTTAGATGTGTCGGTTAATATTTAGTTGGGTATTTTCATATGCATAAATTGCATTAAGTGGTATTAGGACAGGTTTTTATGTAATCTCACATTGCAGCTAAATTGTTTTGCCTATTGTGCCCATATTGTTATCTTTAATAGTAGTCATGTTTTGTAGAATGTGACGTATTCTCCTTTTGAATGAGATGTATTGTCTGATTTTTCCTTTTCGATCTATTTACAGTGTAGAGCCATGCTGATGCCATTGTGTGTGCCCTATTAGGTATGATTTATGTGTAATCACCATGACCGAAACATGGCTATATATATTAAGCACTGTTCAAAAAGTAGTATTGTATATTATCTTGTGCACATTATATATGTTAGCTTAACTAATCTATATGCGGGAAAGCTAACGCGCGAACGCGCGTTTGTACCGCTAGTTACTACATATACAACGCGTGAGCAGCTGTCTTCCCCGTGCGACGTGTGTGGCTCAGCCGGCCCGTCCGCGCTCCGCCCCTCCCGGCTGGACGGCATTGCAGAGAGGTCCTTGCCATTTTTTTTCACTTTACGGTCCTGTCGAGTTCACATCCAGCTCCTTTTGCTGTTCTACTTTGCCGATGTTTTTTTTAGCTATTTACCGCCTGCGTTATTTCCGCGCTCAACCCGCCGTCCTTTTGGTTGCCACGCAGGGTCTGTTGCTGCCGGTTTGCGCCCCCAGTCTAGAGCGCATGCACAACGTCGGTACTAGGGTTCCTCCCTCTCGCCGCCGCTATCGTCTTCGCCCCGTTGGCACCGCCTCCTGCCCTTCGTCCGCCTCCATTTCCCCAATGGCGTCGCCATTCCCGGGCTCCTATTTTCTTCCCTCCTTAGCGCGTCGCTCTGCCACGCTCTTCGGTCCTCCATGTGGCACCCTCCCATGCTGCTCTCCTTTCCTTTCTTCGCGTTGCGGTCGCTGTCCGATGCTGCCAGTGCCGGCCGCTCGGTGTCGTCTCCTCTATCCGGTGAGTTTGGTTCCTATGCATGCCTCATATGGCATGCCTTGTTTGCTTGTCACTACTGCAGATCGGGGCTTACAAAGCGGCCCATCACAAGCGGTTCGCTTTGAGCCGCTTGCGACCCGATCGCCACAAGCGGTTCGTGGCCAACGGGCAGGAGGCGGGTGGGACGGGGCATATGCAAGCGGTCCAATGTACGAACCGCTTGCAGCTGCAAGCGGTTCCCGCCCAGGGCATTTAAGCCCTTCTTCCTCTTCGAGCAGCTCTCACAGTAGCACTGACGGTCCGAGCTGTTCATGCAGGGGAGGTGCTGCCTAAATTTTTAATTGAGCCTAATAGCTCTAAATTAAGGTTTCCAAGGTAAGTAAACATGGTCCCAACATCATTCTCATGTAGATGTTGCTTATCTTTTTGCATTCGATGTGGAGAAATATTGAATTGTTGTTGTTTGAATTGAAGGTGTTTGTTTTGCTAGCTCTCTCTCTCTCTCTAGATAATTTAAGGCAAGATGTTGATGTATTGGGGGTTTAAGTCCCAAATTAGTTTTGTATCCTTCTTTTGATAATGTATAAGATGTTGAAATTAGTTGGTAGGGGTGATTATTTGTTTTAGAGCTAGATCTAGCTAGGTGTTTTAGTTTTTGGGAATAAAATTAAATTACTTTTGTGTATATGATCATGCAACTAAAAAAAATTGCGGGGTGCACAATAAATTATTATTTTTTGTTGGAAGATGTCTATTTTGCTAGCTCTCCCCTCTAGATCTTTTGAGGCAATGTGGTGATCTATTGGATGGTTTTAGTTTCAAATTAGTTTAAAATAGTAGGTAGGGTGATTATTTCATTTGCTATAAAGCTAAATAGATCTAGGTGGAGTCGGGCTAGACATTCCCGGTGGAGTCGGGCCAGACATTCCACTGTAACCTGATACCCGCGGGATACTTCAAGATCACGGTAGACGAGGTGGTGGCCGGATTTGATGATATGGAGCTCGATATTGCCGGAGAGGACAATGTGACCAAGCTTGGAGATGCCCTCCATAACATCATTCTCTGGCAGAAGAAGTACATCGTGTTTCCTGTTGGTGTGGCAGCAGAACTCACCTCCTCCACCAAGACAGCCCACTCCACCGAGACGGAGCTCACCTCCTCCACCGAGACAGGCCACGCCACCACGCAACGCCTCGCCGGTGAGAAATAGCACTCCACCACCCGCTAGCCCTGTGCATAGAAGCCCAACACCGCTGGCAGCCCCTCAAAGCAAAAGGAAGCAGCAGCCTCCTAGGGGAACCACGGCGCCAATCTCCCCCTAGTAAGAAGGTTGCTAGCAAATTAAAGGAGCATTCCTGCAGCTAGACCGACTATAAGCAGCAGGACGGCTGGTTTCCCATTCAGACAGACAATGAAAGAACCCAAAAAACACCATATGAGATGACTCCTGAGGAGCTAAAGAAAAAGTCCAAGGCAGCTGTGGACGCATGGATCCAGTCACTTAAAGATAGAACAACTCCACCGCCAAAGGAACGAATTGATCCAAAGATTGCGGAAAAATTCACGACAACTGTTCAGTACCGACCGCCTCTCTACCGACTACCAAAGGACTATCAGAAAGCACGTCTTCAAGAGTAAACAACCTCCGGGCACGTACATGAGCAAGGAAGAATAGGAGGAGGCAAAATGTCTACAGATGGAGTATGACTTCATGAGGGAAGCTGGCCTCGATACCATAGAAGCCTCCCGTGGATTAACTGATGATCTTCCAACGACACAAGTCAGGTGGCCATTTAAGTTGGGCCAACCGTTGGTGAACCCTAAGGAGATACGGAAACTACCGGTCAAGATGCAACTCGCGCATGAATGGTACGAGCACACGTCAGCCAGGGGATATACTTTACTAAGCATCTCGTTTCAAGAAGAACATTTGTTTCGAGGGAATGATCAAATGATAAATCTTGATTTTGAAGATTGGTACCATGTGTACCAAGGAGACGCCTTCAACGTGTCCTTCATGACCTACTGGTGCCTGTGAGTGTCGACCATCCGAATTTATATATATATCTATACCTGCTGCTTGTCGAGAACACCTAATTAATTGGAACCCTAATTAATTAACTCAATTAACCCATTTTCTGTAGAATGGAGATACAAAGACTTAGAAAGCATAAGCCGTACTCGATTGGCTTCATACTTGGTTGGTCAACGAGGCTGTCTGGCAATACCCTGGAAAACCAAAAGAAATCCACGACTACGTTGTACATGCACTAGTACAACAGCACTACAAGCCATACATACTTCTGCCATTCCACTTTAAGTACGTGCTGATGTCCTCACTAACATCATGTTCTTATATTGCTTAAGGCACATGATGGTAGACTATATATGTACTTAATTACATTTCATAACTGTTGTAATATACGAATAGGGTTCCACTGGATCCTTATAGTCATAAAGCTTGACCAAAGCAAGATCATCATCCAAGACTCAAGGAAAAAACCGCAAAAAGAATACCAGTGGATAATTGACCTCCTTAACAAGGCTTTTCTGAGCTTTCAAGAGATTCAGAAAGGACATTTTAAGAAGGAATTCGATGTCAAGATAAGCGACTGGGTACGCTAAAACGACTAATTGCCCCTAGTCAATTAATATTTCTTTCCCTTACTGATCTATAATTGCCCCGCATTGACCATAGGTAAAACGATAAACTGCGAAAAACAACCTATGTGGCTACTATGTGTTCCACTATATCCAAATGATGTGTCACGGCGAGCTTGAGCCTCAAACTCCTGAAGAGATTCGTATATATATGCACGCAACCATGCATCTAGTTACAACTTAATAACGTTCTTATGTACTCCATTAATTTACATGGGTGCGCGTATTTATTTATTTCCCATTTTAATTGAATTGGCAGCCCGACATGGATAAACATACTGAAGTGTTACCGCATCATCGGGTGCTCACATTACAAGAACAACTACTCGGCTTCATTTTCGATGAGGTCATTAATTCCAAGGGCGAGTTTCACTTTCGAGAACCATATTTCAACACGAACGAACTAGGGACGACTTCTACGTCGTCAAAGAGTGGCAAGAAGAGTACTGCAAGGAAACAATGAACTCTTTGGTCCATTTTGCCCCATGTATATTAATTAGAAACTTTGTAAATTTGGCTCATTATTATTTCATGCATGTGTGTCTAGGCCGGTGTATATATAGTATACATTATTATATATATTATCTAATATATTTAAGCTTGTGTGATCGCTAATTATATGATCATCGTATATGTATTTAAATTTAAACGACAAATTAAAAAAACCCCTGCCGAAATATATATTTAAATATCTATTTGCGCCGCTCCCAAATTAACCAGTTAGAAAAGTGCACGTCTCCGCAGGCGGTTATTCAACCGCTTGCGGAGATGCCTCTCTACAAGCGGTTGGTGCCTCCAACCGCCTGCAGCGCAGGCGGGCCTGTAGGTCACGTGGGAGCTCTTATGAGCCGCTTATGGGCTGTAGGCCTACGGGCCTGTAGGCTCCCACTCTGGGAGCCGCTTATGATGCCCCTCTGCAGGGCTCTGCGCAGGCGGGCCTGTAGACCACGTGGGAGCTCTCTGCAAGCTTGTGATCGATGCCCCTCGGGCATCAGTCGTGGTTGCCTGCAAGCGGTTATAAAACCGTTTCCACAGGCCTTATGAGCCGCTTGCCCTAGCGCGATCCGCAGTAGTGTGGTCGTGTGGAAGGGCAGTCCTCTTTTGCAGCCTATGAAGATTTCCAGTATTTCCTGCAAGTCTAAATTTGTTTGTGGCTTTTATTGAATGTAGATTTGTTTCGCGCCCTTGCGAGGTTCGTGTGCCGTGATTACGCCTGGAGCCTGGATCGTACCTGATTTGGTTTGATCTTTCACAATGTTTAGCGGCAGGGATCTAATTCGGCCCGATCTTTCGCAACGTTTAGCGCCATTCATAAACCTGCAGCTATTCAGGTGTTTCTAATTCAGCTGCTAATATGTTGCTCCCGTTTAAGTGGGTGCATATGTTCGCAAGGTGCTTATTTGCTGGTTTGTGTGCAAGGAAAACCATTGGGTGGAGGTTTCGTTGTTTAGCCTTGCCTTTTTTGTTTCAGCCAGGCATTGTTAGAATGACCTGCCATCCATACCCAGGCTTCGTCGGGCTCTCAGGGCTTGTTTGGTTCGTAGCCTGGCAGGCAAGCCTGGGCCAGGCAACAGATCACAGCCCCAGGCATCCAAAATCGGACGCTTGGGAGCTCTGCCTGGGGCTTGCAGGCTTGCAGCTGCCTGGGCGTTACAACCAAACAAGCCTTGTGCATTGTGGATGGTCAGTGTCCTTTGTGGGCTTAGCGACATTTGTTCATCGTGTTTGTTCCGCTCCGTTTTTTCGGTTTGATTTCTGCGGCTGTAAGGGCTTGTGCTGTAGGTTTGTAGTTGCTTTATGGTCTATCCAGTTTTTGAGAATTAGGTCCACAAGGCAGAATTTGGGCATTCGTACGTTCTTGTTTTTTTACCGTATTTTGCTTGATCGTACTGGAGCCGTTATTCGTTTGCTCTTTGTTATCGTTAGTGGTTAGTGCACATATAGAACTGTGGTTGTTCACCGCCGCCCTCGCGCTCATACCTCATAGCTGCCTGCTGAGCCACCAGTACAAGGTCCCGCCTCTCTCCCACTCATCCTGCCTCGCTGCCTCTACTGGCCGCGCAGCCAATCTCTCAAAACGACCAGCCTCTCCGATTCGCACCACCTCAGATAGGATTCACCAATGCATACAGATATACTACCAGATCGCCGATATAAATAAGTCGCGCACAAAAAAAAAAAACCAGCATTCAAGGGCTCATTACATAGCCTACCAAACAGCTTTCCTGCCACTTCCACACCGCCAGCCCGCAACTATAATGGGCCAACCAGCTACAGTTACCTACCTAGGCCCTACTCAGCCCACATCACACCTTCTTTACACACTTCCATCACTCCCCCGCCACTATTCATATGACCGTCCAAGCACAGTACAATGCACATTTTCACCTTAATCACCGCAGCGCGCCGGGGCGAGCTAACCACCCTAGTATGCTAAACAATGGCCGAGAACCCAAACAGCGCAGCCCTTCTCGGAAAAGAAAAGAAAAGAAAACTATTCACATAAATGCTACTATTTGTTTTATTAGATTTAAAATTATCAAAATGCTTCAAAAAATATAGAACTCATCCAATACATTTAGAACTCAAGAAAAATTATCAAAATTGTTGTTCGCTTAAAATTTATCTTATTTATTGGTTTTAGTGCTGTATATTAATAGATAAATGTATTTTCTAAAGAAATTGCTTAAAAATTACAGAACAACTTTTTAAAAAACTTATGGCAAAAAAGAGGCAGTTTGAAGTTAATTACCAAAATGTAGGATGTTACAGTCATATCTCTTTTCCTCATGGCATGGTCAAACAACCTGCTTCCTCGATATATTCCCGCCCCGCACCCGCCTTGAATCTAGGGTTTTTTTTTTCCAATGGGGACATGGTGGTGCTCTTTCTTCACAGACCCAGGTGGCCTGACGTGCATCCGACGATGACTACGGTAGGTCTTTCCGTTAGGTGGCCACATGACATTCGATCTCGTGAGTGTCTTCCTCTTGCCATTTGTTAATTACCATCATGAACATCTTTCCGATCAATGAAGTTAGGGTTTGCTACCACCACATCTCCTCCCCTACCTGTGAGATGATGGAAGATTCTTTAAATGGGATGAAATGTTAACAAATGAACTTGGTAGGCGGCATGATAGTGCATATCACTTTTTTCCATTGCCTTTTGAATGATTTTCCTCTATTGCCTTATCCAAATTATTTTTTAAAATCATGTAAGTAGGAGCTCATCATTATGTAAGGCAGTGCTATAAAGCATAAATCAAGACACTAGAGTTGTAGACATATGTAGGATAGGGTCACTCGTGAAGCCGTTTGGACGGAAAGGAGGACAACCACGTGAGTAGCAAAGGCATCGCCACCAAAAAAATATGATGTTAGAGGGTATCCACCTGAACAAAGAAATATGCAGCCACCGCTTTGGCCATAGGGTGGTGTCCCATATGTGGCGAGAGTTGTGCTTGGGGGAGGTCATCATGAAGGAAGGAAGCAACACTTAGGGGAGTAGCTGGAGATAGGGGGATCAAGCAATCATTTTAGTTAGATTAGCCAATCATACATGGGTAGACCCGTGGGACTTAAGGAGGATGCACCATGCAAGGATGCGATGTGGCAACAATGATGGAGTATCGCCGCTTGGAGGAGATAAGGCTCAAGGAGAACGAAAACAACTTGATGTAGCGATGGTGCTAATCTGCAGTCTTGTGAGTTGTGAAGGCAATGTGGATGAACCAATGTGAAATTTTAGGATCAATTGGTTAGATTTGCAGTAATTAAAGAGCAGGGCAGTGGGGTCATGGAGGTGATTAGGGCATGGGTGTTGCAGAGGAGAGCGCCAATGCGCGGGCATGTTGGTGAGAGAGGGGACGAGGTGAAGAGGAAGGTGTAAGGGGGCTAATATTCAGGGCACTTTCGCAACCTGAACGATAGATTGGGGGAGCCCCAGGGGTGTGGTCGTGTCAGTATGTGCAGAGAGCATCCGATGTTATCCAAATATTTGATGATGATACATGATAGTTATGATAAGTT
Source organism: Raddia guianensis (assembly GCA_036346415.1). Classification (NCBI taxonomy): domain Eukaryota; kingdom Viridiplantae; phylum Streptophyta; class Magnoliopsida; order Poales; family Poaceae; genus Raddia; species Raddia guianensis. The sequence continues at coordinate 35,232,061 of CM070542.1, read as the reverse complement.
TGTTTTCAAAATGTTTACTAAATGCAATTTATAATCTTTCCATATTTATGTTTTGTAAATGCCCATTTATGCTAAAAATAACCCTAAAGTCTTTCTTTGATATATGCTAACCATAATTATGAGAGTACCTTCTGTACTCAATAATGTTGTTTAATTTTATGTAAACGACTTATACTTGAATACTAATATCAAGTGGGGTATGATGGTGCTAGCCGGCAAGATGTGGATTCTAATTCGAGTCTCGGTTGCCCTTGAGTTATGTGGCATATGCATTGATCTCATATTAGTTTACATATACTAAATATTCCACTACTTGTTGATGGTCCCCTGCCAATGTACTATGATGTTGTTATGCTTGTTGTATGAACAACAATCCATATCAGTTTGTTATACATAAATTATGCTAAGGGTTGTATGTGTTGTGCTATCGATTTTTGTAAAGATATGTGTGTGATGGTGTTTGATCTTGGAATCTATTAATTACGGGGCACATATTCGAATACCAGATTTATCAGCTTTCAATCGAGGATGCTCAGTTAGTTATTATTGGTCAGCTAGCGAGTATTATCTCCATTGAACGAATATGAATTTGGAGGGTTTACCACGGTGCCGGATGCTACCAGCTGAGCATAAGCTCAGTTCTCCTCGCATGTTTTAATTAGGAAAAATCGCATGTACTCTATATATATTCATTAACAAAACACACGACATATTGATCAATCATCCAAAAAAGGAAGATTATCACACACTTGTTCGCCAGGTACTTCAGGCAGTTGGTGGAGCACACGGTAGCGCTCATGGCGTCGTCGTCGTCGAGGACGGCGAGCTCATCCGACAGCGCCGCCGCCTCCTCCTGCTCTTCGATCGGCAGCCGCAGCGGCGCCGCGTCGTCGCCGGTGTCGCGTCCGGCGGAGGCCAATATCATCAGCTGCCCGACGCCAGCAGCAGCATGCACACGGTGGCCATCTTCAGCGCGACGGAAGCCATTGCGGGTGTACTGATCAGCTAGCTTTGGGTAGATATGGGGCGTATGTGCTTGATGCGGTTCAAGTTCTGCAGAAGTAACTAGATAGGGTGTGCTTCCTTGACTTGTTAAAGGAAGCCTTTTGCAATTTAAAAATGGTTTGATAAGAGTACGACGTACCTGTACTTTTACACCGAAAAATCCATAAAATTCAAGCTATTTTGTTTTTTTCCATGTTTTATTGCATTGTGCCAATTTTTAAAATTTATAGATTTTCTTATATCTTAAAAATACGAAAAAAATGCTAAACATTTGCGTAAATTTTAATCGAAACCCCGACGGTCAAAAAGTAATTAAACAAATCATTTAATCTTGTGTTGTTGATCTTGTCGACGACAACCTAATCTGATTAATATACAGTAGTTGATATCATCAATCTCAGGACATGGCTGATCTCATCGACCAAGATCACAAATCGATCTAATCAGCTAGTAGCAGATCCAAGCTATTGTAAGGAATCGATAATAGATCCAATCTACTGCCCTGGACATCAGATATGCAATCAATTCGGCACGAGCACGCGGGCACGGGCGGCTGACCAAGCATGGAGGTCCAAGGCGGGGCGTGGCTGCCAGGTTGGCCGGTGCAGTGGCGCGGCTAGAAGCTGGGCTACGCAGGTCACGGGCTGTGCGGGCGCCGAGACAGGCTGTGCGGGCGCCGAGACGGGTTTTTCGTGTGCCGAGAAAACTCGGATTTGTGGCCAAAAGCAGTTGGTCTGAACTCGGATCGACAGGGCAGTCGTGCCGATCTTGAATGGATGCATTCGGGGGTCTGACAAGTGAAAGTCAGTCTGGCTGATGTTCAAGTCAATGACGACGATCTATCTGAGGCGTTGAACATCTTATACAGGTCAGGCGGCGAGGCTAGCAGCGAGGAGAGTGTTGTATCTTCCAAGTGGAGAGGACTAGTACACAATCTGGTCGCTAGGAAGGTCAATCGGTGGGTTGGTAGAATGTCAACCAGCTCCAATTTCAGTTTGATAAAGTTCAATGGTTTTGAAAACTTTGACCTATGGCAGAGACAAGAGTCAAAAATCTATTGGCTCAACAGGGGATCTTCAACGATGTTCAAGCAGAGAAGCCGAAGAAGGTAGAGGATAACGAGTGGGAGGAGATGCAGCTGCGTGCGGCCGCAACTATTAGGTCATGTACCACATAATGGACCTGAAGACACCAAAGGAAATCTAAAATCTAGATAAGTTGGAAAGTCAATTATTGTCCAAGAATCTAACCCACAAGCTGTGTATGAAGCAGAAGATGTATGGGTTGAAGATGTAGGAGGACGGTGATCTCATGTAACATGTGAATGTCTTTAACCAGTTGGTCGTGAATCTAGGAAAGCTAGATATGACTATTAAAGATGAAGACAGGGCCATTGTTCTTCTTTGCTCATTACCACCTTCCTATGAGCATACGGTCACGACTTTTATGTCTGGTAAGTAGAGCGATCACCACTAAGGATATTTATTGTAGCATGCATTGCTATCTCAAGAACAAAGAAGGAAGAACAATGCAGTGGAGATTTCTATTGGTAGTGCTTTGTCGATCAAAAGTGAGCCAAGCAGGAAAGGAAATGAGAAGAAGGGCAAAAAGAAAAGGATGTAAATGCTACGAGTGTAAGGATCAGTGGGGACACATAAGGAAAGATTGTCCAAAGAAGGGAACAACTAACAAGACATCAACAGAAAGTGACTCCGATAGCAATGGCAAGATGCTCTTAGTATCAAATATGCAGTCAACCAAGGTGTGCACATTGCATTCTGAAAGTTATTATCATGTGACACACAAAAGGGAGTGGTTTCCTTCATACACAGCTAGGGATTTTGGTTCTGTTTATTTGGGAGATGACATGGTGTATCGTGTCATTGGAGTGGGATATGTCAAGATCAAGTTGTGTGATGGAGGTGAACAAGTACTTCAAGGTGTGAAGCATGTTTTTGAGTTGAAGAGGAATTTTACCTCGCTCGGAACCTTACATGAAGATGAGATGGTTTTCAATGCTGATAAAGATAGGACCATGAGGATCATGAAATAAGGTGGCAAGGTTATGATGATTGGGAAGAGTTGCATCGATCTCATCTGTACTGGCTGCGGGGAAGATCGGTTCCCTATGCAGGGAGTTGAAGGTGGAGCCACAGAAGGTGTTGCGGGGATAACATTGTATGTTCCACATGGCAGTGGGTTTGAGACCAAGCCAGACCTATAGGCCGGCTCGAAGTAAGCTGCAAAGTACCAACTCAAGTCCAAGTACACGGTGTTCGTGCGGGACAAACGCTTTCTGGTGGTGAAGTCATATTCACTGAGGTGAAATTTGTTAGAGTTTGTGTCGTATTATGAGTCGGTTACGTGAACTCTAAGTTGTAATAGGCAAGGGTGGGTCATGTGCGGTTGGACGCATATCTTGGTATCCTGTATAGCTACAGAGCAGGACGCACTGAGATCAATGACCGGCTTGTTGCCGCGACATGGGTGGTCCAGTGTACTTGGGTTGACTAGGGAGGAGAGCCCAAAGTCAAAGCCCCGCAGATGTATTCAATCGTACCGAACTACGTTACCAAATATTGTACCTTTAGTATTGTCTAGATCTTGTGTGGTGACTAAAAATCCTATCAGGAAGTAGCGGACGTAGTGCAAGCACACAACAACGAGCAGTTGTGCCTTGTATTTTCCCAAAACCTTATTCATCATCTCCTGGTGTAAGATCTCAATGTCGATGGGGTTTTGGAGGCCTACTCTCCCGTTCTCCGGTGCACATTGAAGCAATGGGACGGACTATTTTGTGGCAGCACAATTAAAGTTGAAAGAAGGCAAGAGGCAGAAGCTCATTGTCTATCTCGGTGTTCATATGATATTTATAAGAATATTTATGACGGGACATGCATCTTTTCAACAAGTTAAAATTACTCGCCCAATAACTTCACAAGTCACTATTGGTTTCTGCCTTCGTACCGAAAGATTATCTTCAGCTAGAGATAAGATTATGCAAAATGTAACTCGTCAGTGAAGCAGATAATTAATCCACCGGCAATGTAAGAAAGCCGACGATGATAAATCAGGGTGATCCACCTTTTATTAATACCCACCAGCATGCTAAGAATAATTTATTATTAGCTCTTTAGACGCTGATGGATTTTGCTTCGAATCAAACACGTACACCAATGTCAAAGGTGTTCGTAACAACATCGTACCAGGAACATGAAACCATTTAATTTATTATTGTATGAAGACACACATACACACATGCATATGCCCATATCCGACATGGATCCCTAAAACGTACGATTGGCTTGAAGGGAAATACAAAAAAAGAAGTTAAACGCAACCAGCGAGAAATTATAACAATTTATTATTGACACGTACATATGCCAAGTCAAACGTACCGATACAACGGCAAGTGGACTTAGGATAACACGTACCATCCCTGTAACCTTGAGATCGATCCTTGCACAGGTATCAGTATCACGAAGAAACAATTAAACAAGAGACAAACAGAGCGCACGTACGTCGCATTGGACGTCGACGTATATATAGGCGCATCTTGCTTCTAATTTTTTGGAGGGATGCATAAATCGTAGCATTTCAGGAAGCAGAACTGCATGATGTTGTTGGCCGGGGCCGGGGTCGGGAGGGGTAGCTGGAAGCACGGGCCGTAGCACAAGTGGAAGCATTGGAAGTCGAAGCCTGAAGGGACGCCGCCGACTCCGCACCCGTCGAGGCTCCGCCTTTCGACGAGCCCGCGGCCGCCGGCCGCCGCCGCCGCTGCCAGCAGCTGCCCGGCGGACAGGATCACCAGCATGAACACGGCGAACGCCCTAAGCGCGGCACTGCTGCAGGCCATTGCTCAAGCTGGCCGGCGAGCGTTGATGAGGCTCGAAGCACTCGCGTTGATGGAGATCGATGGATTGATCAGTGGTGCTTGCTGTTGGCTTGCTTGCCATGGCTGTGCAGCTGGGGCCAGTATTTATAGTGCAGAAGGTGCATGCGATCGAGTTGAGGCATGGAGGGAGTGATCAATTAACTAGCTGATCTGCCTAGTTGACTTGATGAATTCATATAGGAGTACATGTTAGTTAATTTGATCCTTTGTAATGAGGTGATTAAGTAAAGGTAGGTAACATGCAATGCACAGATCTCGTGCCCATATATGCGGAGCGACAGCTTGCTATCTAGCATTCTACGTAGTAGCTAGGTTTCGCGCTTTCATGGAGGAAATCTTAGCGAGAGATCTGCAGTTCTGCACTGCAGCCAATGAATAATCGCAGTGGTGTGCCACGCGTTGAGTTTAGAAGGAAGCATTTGTAGGAAGATATTACGCAAGATCGAGTAGAAAAACGGTGCAGCGCCATGCTCTCGTTAAACTAAAGAACCATGAGAGCGCCGTGCTCAATCGTTAAATGAAGAGGATCCCAGTAGAAGTGGAGACGATCTCGGCCACGCCTTAGTTAAAACCATCGATCATGCTCATGCATGATCGTTTCGGTTGCATGCATCGTTGCCACTTGGCAGGATGACACATACAATTTATAATTAACTGCTGATTGATGTGTCAATTCTGCATATTGTGTATGTCCATGATTTTGAAAGGAACGTCCCCTAAAAATGTATGGAAATTGGTTTAGTACAAACATATGTGTTTTGTGGCAGCATATTGTAAAAGTAAAGTATACGAATGGGAGCCCGGCCTATATGTCATTGGTGAAGTCGACTAAACCCACTGATTCTGCTTTTTGGAGGGATTTTTGGAGGGATTTGCTAGCTGAAGAATATTAGAGATCACTATATAAGGTATAGCCTTATAGGAGAATGAGAGTTGGATCTGAATAGATAGTTGGAGGAAGGATGAACCCCTTTCTCATTCGATGATAAGTGTCTTTGAGATATCTGTTTAGAACAACAGATCTCGGTAGTTCAAGCTTTTTTTTTAAAACAGAGAGAATTGTTGTTTAGGAGAGAAATTCCTTCGGGTATGGTCGTTTTGTGGAAGGATGTCTGTAGAAACCTGAATGCTTTGAATATAACTGAGGCCAAAGACCAAGCAATATATCTGGCTTCCTGAAAACAAGACTAAATGCTACTATGTTGCTTCTTCTTACTTATTGCCTTGGTGTAATGTGGGGGACTCGAAATATAAAGATCTGTGAAGGGCTAGACTGCCTCAAAAAATTAAGGTGTTTTGTTGGCTTTTAATCAAAGGAGTTGTGCTTGTGAAAGTGAATTTGAGAAAAAGGGGTTGGCTGGGGGACGCTCTTTGCGTTTTTTATGAGGAGATGGAGACTATTGATCACCTGTTTTTTAACTGTGTGGTTGCAAAACCGGTTTGGGGGATCGTAGCTCTGACTTTGAATGCTCCAAACAAACCTCGCGATTTACACTCCTATCTTGGGTGGTTTACAAATAATTTTAGAAGCTCGAAGAAATTTTGCCTTGTAGGCTTCACGACTATTTCTTTAGCGTTTTGGAAGCATAGGAACATGGTGTGTTTTGAGGGCAAACACATGAAATCTCCGGAGGAGATTGCTTATAATACTTGTGCTACTCTTTGTTATTGGGCAGGTTTGATGAAATCAGATGATCAGAAGCTTGCCAACATGGGAGGTGGAGAAGATCTATACCATTAAAGGATTTGCATGAGAAAGAGGGGGGATATCATGTTGCAGGCCCAAGGATTGAAGTTTTGTCGTGACCCCGGTACTTGTACAGAGAATCCAACACCATGAGGCAATACTAATCCCAGGCTAATATCTCATGATGGACAAATAGGCGGACATCATCGCAAATGCAGACATTAACTAAATAACATAACAGTTTAAGATACGAAGGTGGCAACATTTGCCTTATTACAATAATGCAAGTGACCCTGCTCAGAAGCACTAAGTATTAAGAACGAAATAAAAGACGATCAGAGTAGCGACGGAGAATCGGCGATGACATCCAAGATTGACCCAGACACCGTAGCTAATCATGCGCACCTTCACTAGGATCCTCCCGATCCGGCTTGTAATATGAAGATCAAATATATCCGCGATAGGTATAATCAGTATGCGGCTACCCAGCAAGCAATTCTTAACAATGAATGCATGAACAAGAGATGGATGGTTGTTTTGCCAAATCAGCACCTATCTACTTAAAAGTTTTGTTTTAGCATTAATTATTTAGTTAATACCAGCGAACATTCTACTACACAAGATTCACAGGCACTCTCTACCTACACTTGACCAGGGGGTGATCAAGCGGCTCTACATGTACTCTATACCCACACATGACCAGGGAACGGTCATGCGGCACAAATCCTAGCACTTCACCAAAGCAACCCCACAACACAATTTTTAGTTGATCAAATTCATCTTGAGTATCATCATGAAATCTTGGCTTCACAATGTGTAATTTTATTAAAGGTGACCCTATTAATTACCCAAGCACATCTAAGCAAGTACACAAATGATAGGCTAGTAAATCACTAAGGGTTCGACAAATAAGGCTAGTACATATTAGTTGATGACTAATAAGACATTAGGATAGATACTCACACACTAATCAGATTATGCATGCAATTAATAAATAATAAAACAAAAAGATTTAGCAAACTACGAAGCACTATGCATCTAGCTTGCCTTGGTAGAAGTCGGAGCTCTACGGGTCTACGTCAGCTCCCGGACAGCACCCCACACAACGGTCGCAACAGGTATCTAGCGTAAAAGCAAATAGCAAAAAGAACCAACTTCAATACAGAGAATATATTATTTATTAAAAAATATAAAATTCTAGGGATGGCAGCTGCGGGTTGGCCCCGCGATACTCGTCGGCGGTGGCGGCGGCGGTCGTGGGAGCAGCAAACCTTCGGCGAGCGATATCTTGGGCTAGGGACCTCGGTTTTAGGCGCTCTTGATACCGTTGGATTCGTATCGATGAGATCTAGGACGTCCTAGATGCTCACCAAAAACTTGGGTGATGAAAACCGGCGGAATCCCTTAGAGAAGCTTTGTGGACGCTAGGGTTTAGTGGCTAAGGCTCCAACTTGAGGCTCCACGAGTACAGTACTCTCAGTACACTGACAAGACATGCGAGACACGACAGGAGAGACGAAAACGTGCTGCTGCCCGCGCCGAGCGGTGCCGCCCTCGCGTGCTTCGCAAGTGGCCTCTGGCCCGCACAGACACACCAGTGAGACTGCGGGCGGGGCCCATCCTGCTCCTCCTGACGCGGGCGGCTATCTTAAGCAAACCTTCTCTCTGTCGGTCAATTCCACTGCGCCACAGTGACAGCCGCTCAGACCTGCAGGGGTCACTGTAGCGGTAATCATCTCTTCAGCTGTCTATCCACGCGTGATGTCGCATTAAATGCGCTCGTCCTTCGCAGCAAGGAGAGCCTTCGCCCAGAAGACTCCTTTCGGGACGCTCCCTGCCATATGGGCCCCGCTTGACAGCGGGAGGCCTTACGCGCGCCGAGGGGCTCACCCACACGCCCGCCTGACGTATGGGGCCCTCGCCCGGTGCGCCGACGGGCTCGCCTACACGCTGGGGCCTGGTCGCCCGCGTGACGTGTGGGGCCCTCACTGGTCTTCTGAGGAGCTCGCCCACACGCTGGGGCTGATCGCCCGCCCGTCGCGTGGGGCCCGGCTGAAGCGCGGAGGGGCTCGCCCACACGCTGGGGTCTGATCGCCCGCTGACGTGTGGGGCCCTCGCCCGGCCTCGAGGGGCTAAATCCCGTGGCTGGGCACGCCGATCACGCCGAGGGGCTCGCCCCACGCTGGGTCTCGATCGCCACTTTGGTGTGGGGCCCTCGCCCGGCGCTCTGAGGGCTCGCCAGCATTTGGGGCCAGTCGCCCGCCTGACTCGTGGGGCCCGCTTGATCTTCTCAGAACTCTTCGTACCCCGGTATTTATTACACCGACAATATATATAGTGTCGGGGGAGGGGTGGATTTTTCCAGGTTGGGTTGGAGAAGAATTAGGAAGTCTAAACCTACTCGAATTAGAATTCGGGACTTGCCGAATTAATATCCCGACCTTACTTTGGAGTTTGCAGCCAAAACTTGGTTAGGAGGTTACGTATGTATTCTAGAAGACTCCTCTCGGATTAGTGTTGCTCATGATTTCATGCGAAATACCTCCTAAATTGGGCCTTTTTGGGCTTAATCCGATTTTTCAGTAAACCCAAAAATTTGGAAAAGGTAAGACATATATTTGGGAACATAGGACACGTGTTGACACTGCCCCATCCCAATTCCAAGCAAGGCTTGATCATAAAATATTATATCAGACCATAATATAATAGCTATAATAGGTTTGTATCATAGAAAAATAATAAAACAAATTTTACCTTAGTTTTTTATGCCTTTTAAAAACACTTGTGATATCTAATACTTTATTAGGATGTTACAAAAAAAAATTTCAAAAACTTCTAGACCGCGGGGAGATACTTCGATGTGAAGTTTGGTGATCCTATGATGCTGTTTTTTTGGGGAGATGCGATGTTGGGTTGCTAGTTGTTGTTATGTTTTGTTCTTCGTCTATAATTTGGTAATCGGTTTCAGCTTGTGCGTATGGTAAAAACATGTCTTCTACCTCTGCTTGAAAAGAGAGTGACCCAAAATCTACTCTTCCATGTATCATTTCTTCATGTCTCTGCTATCTCTAACCACAAACTCCATCCACCTCGTCTTTGGCTCTCCAGTCTTCATCGACTCTACTTGTGTCTTGAAGAGTGTTGGGACCATAAATTACATAATTTGGTGACCGTCCATGTACGGATATACCAGTCTCCTTGCATAAACTCCACACACAACAATGTGGATTCTTCAATGTCATCTCGTGCATGGAATAGGACTGGGAAAAAAAGCTCGTGGCTTACAGCTTGTCTCTCAGCTCAGACAGGCTCGGTAGCTCGAAGGTGTTAACGAGCCTGAGTCGAGCCCGCTTTTGGGGTTCGTTTCTGAGCTCGGCTTATGTACAATTTTTGAACAAAAAAACGCTTCTGACTCGTGGCTCGGCTCGGCTCAGACTTGCTCGGCTCGACTTGGAGGTTTTACAAAGCTCGAAGAACTGGGCTCGGCTTGTTTTTGACCGAGCTCAACCGAGCCAGACTTGGCTCGGCTCATCTTGTTTCCACCCTAGCATGGAATAAGAAGCCAACACAAGAAATCACAAGAATGAATATTTATGGACACAAAGCCAATCACGCAAACGAGTATGTAACGTAGTCAAGGTTAGTGCAACGGAGATGAGAGGATGGTTATTTTTCAGTCTACAACTTTTAACAAAGACAAACAGTAGATTTGAAAGCAAGTAAATAAAAAAAAATGATATTGATATTTGATTCATAATCAATTGGCGCAAAACTTGAAAGTACCTTCACCCAACAATTCCTACGTTGATAAAAAAAAACCATTCACATTTACAAAACAATATACATGTTCAAGTATAACCAAATATTTTTCAAAACACGAACACAAATACTTAAAAAGTTTATAGCAGTGTTTACATGTTCCACATATTTACCCATAAAATATGTAGTTTTATCTCAACCTCGAACATGTATTGAAGACATTTGTAATCAAACAGTTACAAGACTAAATATTAATAGGTGGCTCTCTAGAAAGCTAGTGTAATTTACATATATACTTTTTTTTTAAAAGGGGGCTCCCCATTTTCCATTGCAAATACAACGGAAACAATGTCTACCAAACAATTATTACAATCTAATCTCCTATTACACGCATGTTTTTCCCATGTGATGGAGCCAAAGCTCCTATTCTTTTTTTTGCTGCTGCCGTAGCTTTTCCAATTTCCTTTAATTCCCCCGTCCTTTATCACATCGGGTGTTCCCTTGCTGCTGTATCTTTTCGAGCTTCCTTCAATTCCTCTTTCTTTTATCACCTTGGGCATCCCGCTGTTCAACCCCAGCGCTCCCTCCTTCCAAACAATTATTACAATCTAATCTCCTATTACACACATGTTTTTCCCATGTGATGGAGCCAAAGCTCCTATTCTTTTTTTTGCTGCTGCCGTAGCTTTTCCAATTTCCTTTAATTCCCCCGTCCTTTATCACATCGGGTGTTCCCTTGCTGCTCTATCTTTTCAAGCTTCCTTCAATTCCTCTTTCTTTTATCACCTTGGGCATCCCGCTGTTCAACCCTAGCGCTCCCTCCTTCCAACTTGCGCCGCGTTGCATTTTTTTTTCTTCCTAAATTTCAGATGAGACACCAGTATTCGATCTCTGGTGGATGAGGCGGCCACCACCGATCCTCACCACTGGGCCACCACCCAGTGGCATTTACATATATATTGCAGAAGCATTCACCTAGATAGATGTTTCCACATATGCACATAGCTCCGTACCTTCCCAATTTATCAACACATTGACGATATTACCTAACTTTCCTCAAGGTATCACAAGCTAGTGCTTAGCAACTTAACTGTTAGACTCGATCAAATTTAATTAAACTTATCGTAATTTGTACTGTACATTTCGTCTTAGAGCATTATTTTTTTCGTAGGAGGGCTGTAGTGTCCTTTAGGCAATGCCACATCGATCACTACTCTTCACCGGTGACCTGAACTTACGGTTGAGTCCTATTATACCACCACGACATACGGTTGGCACTATACAGACCGCCAAATTATTTGTGTTTGTGCTTAATTATGGGATGCTCTCAACATCACCTTGGCTCTAGGACCAAAGGTCACCTTTGACGACTAACAACGATGAGCTCCAGCGATGTAAAACGGTGGCTCTATTCATGGCAGATGGCTCACACGCTAGGGATGTTTGAAAATCATCGACTACCCCTCTGTATATATTTTCCTCTGAAACACTATTGGCGCATTGGGGAAGCTCTTACAATCTTTCTAAGAAAAAAAAGAGAAAACACTTTTCGTCAGCCGTCCGACGGCTGGACTTGGGCACTACTACAGAGCGGGCATTTAGTATCGGTTCGTAAGTGTCATCAGTACCGGTTTTTAGTACCGGTTCCAAAAACCGGTACCGAAGGCACATCTTGCTGCACCGTAGCGCACACGTGGCTCGTCGCCCGGCCCCCCAACACGTACCGGTTGGTGTCTCCAACCGGTACTGGTACGCCCACACGTGGCGCCTCCCCGCCCCCAACTAGTACCGGTAGGTGTCTCCAACCGATACTGGTAGGGGGTGGGGGGTAGGCACGACGACTGCTTTCCAGTATACGTAATTAATATATAAATGTGCGTTCTAGTATATATTATTGTCCTATGTAATTAATCGTGCACAATTAATAGGAAATAAGTCAATGAAATTAATTAACATATTTAATTGCAACTAATATATGTCACAACTGCTATCTATCTAGCTAGGCAACAAATATATAAGTACACATATGTGAACAATTCAAATAATAAGTACATACACATGTTTGATCTGTTTATCGAAATTTTTTACATGCATCGCTCTTGGTTGCAGTAGATATTGATCTCGACACTTGACTAGTCCGTATAGGAAGGCCAAACCTATTAATGGGGTCATGAAACTTGCCACTGGGATTTATGGTCTCATCGAGAATAACGCCAACGAGTTGTTCTTGCACTGCTCTGTCCCGCTCCGACGGGAGTTCTGAACCTCGTTCATCCATATGGCTGCTAATGGCTCCAATTTGGGTGTGCAAGAACTCACATACATAGTAGCCACATGAATTTGTGCCGAGCGGCTGACGCGAGATCTGTGAACAAAAAAAGATAATAGGGTGAAATGGGTGCATGAAAAGTTATAAGCTACCTAACTAAAAAGCTAACATTAATTACCTTAGAGGATCGTACAGCACCAAATTGTTGTCTAAATTCCCCCTCAATCGTCGCATGGAACCTTTCGAATGCACTACACACATGATTAAGAACTTTTAATGATTAGAGTTTATTTAAATTGAAAGGAAATAAAATTGGTGCAGTATTGAAAGTAACAGGAATACCGGCTCAGCAAGTCGATCATGCTTTGGTACCGGCTAACTAGATGCCTTAACGAGTCGAAAATTGTGATCCAGCTACTATCTAGCTCGATAATCACAAGGATCTAGTGATAACTATACATAAAAATATATATCATTGTATCTATATAATTAGTTGTAACATCGTGTTATGAAAAAGGGTTAGAACGATTCAATGAGAAATCACATACTTATAGTTCCATGGTAGATATATATGTGAATGAAAATTTTGACCCATGAGAGCATCGTAAACCGTGTTCTCTGTGATTGTTGGCGAGTCCATGAGCATCTTCTGGTTGACTTTTAAGGAGTTGATGAATCCTTTGTCAAATATTCTCTTCCTTATAAATCTTTGTATCTCCATTCTACATAAGATGGATATTTAGTTAATTGTGCTAGCAAGATAGTATAGCATAAGGGATTTCTGCAAAGAAAACACTTACAGAACCCAACAGTTCATCAGGCCCACGTCGAGGGCGTCGATCCGGTAGAGTTCGTACATCACCTCCCATTCGATAAAAAATGAACCTTCCCCGTGGAAAAAATCTTCTTGCATGTGCTTCACAGCGAACGCAACTAGACCATTGTTGTACGCTTCCAAATACCAATTATGGAATTGACGCATCTTTGTTGGTAGCTAGACAAGGTCCTCCCGCTTAACCAAAGCCCCGCCCTTGGAGAATTTCCATCTTGTCACTTCCGCATACTCGATATCCTTTATGCCCATTGCTTGCTCTGGAGCAAGTTCAGTTTCTTCGAAGAATTTTTTCATCTCCTTGGCCTTCTGCTCAGCTGACTGCTCATCTGCCTTGATCCTTTTCTTGCCCTTTGACAATGTCCGCTTGTAGTTTGATACAAGAGGTTTGTCTCTTGAATCCTTCAGATTTTTAATTGTTGCCATGGATCTGTGCTATTCGTCGCTAAAGGGCTGAATCTTCTTGGGAGGTGATTTTTTTTAAATGTGCAGCAACATGTTCTCTTACTTCCCCATCGAGCTCCTCTGCTTTCTTTTTGTACGGCAACTTTGGAAGTGGTGCCAGCTTCTTAGGAAGCGGAGCTAGCTTCTTGGGAGCTGGTGGCCGAGCAGTCTTTCTTGGTTTGGCTATCACCTTCTTGGGAGCTACTGGCCGAGGAGGTGATGGACTTGTACTTACATCGGGTTGTTCTATAGGAGATGTTGGGGGTGAATCACTGATGTTTGCAGGTGTCTGTGGGGTTGGGCTTCTTCTTCCATGGTCCTGGAGGTCCCTCCGTGGAGAGGACACGCTCACATCATGTCCAAAGATGATGAGCCTTTTGCGCCATAGGACGAAACTGTGTAGCGCCTCTCCTAGCTTTGTAGTCCCGTCACCTCTAGGAATGTCAAGGAGAAGGTCCTTGAACCCTGGGCATACCTCCTCCACCAAGACCTTAGCTAGAGTAGCCCAATGATAACTGTTCGCCATAGAGGAGCTGCCCCGGCTCCACTGGGTGAGCCATGCCATCAGCCGCCTTGATCGTGAGGTTTCGTGCTTCAAAGTGCAGCTCACAAGGTGTCCGTTGCTTGATGCCGTCGACAGGAAAGTGTCACAATTCCCCTTCGAGCCCACCTGAAGCGCAGCTACTCCGTCGTGCGGAGGGGGGACTGATGACGTCCGGAGGGGGTCCCTGACCCGACTCTAGCTGCTGGCTCAAGGCTAACTAGACCTGTTTACGAATCACTTCTAGCATCCCCTCTTGCATGTCCCTTTTTGCTTGCTCGAGCATGCTGGCTAACTGCATTTGCATCTGCAATGCTTGTCGAGCCTTGCCTCTCTGACGACTCCTAGAGGTCTCGGTGTCCTCAGAGAATCTAATCCTCCATGAGACCACGCCTTTACCTCGTGTACGCTCAGGGTGCTCCGGGTTTTGTAGGTCCCTTGTTAGCTCGTCGTTCTCCTTGTTTGGCACGAAGGTGCCTTGGGATGTCTCCTCGAACGATTCAACAAGCCTTGTTGCCACTTACCCTAGCTCGGGGCCAAACACCGCCTTCCCTTCATCATCAACGCGGTCGCCGTGAGCATAGAACTAGTCCCTTGCTCTTTTCATCGGCCACTGCAATGTTATGGGTACGACACCCTTCGCCAACAACTCCTGTTCCCGCCGATCCCATTTAGATAAAGCACTACGGTAACCACCAGGGCCCAGGTGATGGTGGTAAACCTTCTTGGATGCATTCCTCTTGTTCTTCTCACTCATATTTTGACCTTCTTGAGATTTCATGTATTCCACGAACGCATCCCAGTGTTCTGCCAACTTTGGGTACTTGTTGAAGTCTGTCATCTCATCCTTTTGGACATACTCCTGGTTCAACATCTTTTTGAAAGTCTGAAATGCGATGGCCATCTTTCTGAATGCGTAACGTTTGACATTCTCTTCGGTACCCTCAGGGAATGTGAATTGCTCCTTCATATCTGCATGCCCAGAGCAAGTTCTTCGTGTCTGTAGGGACCTGCTCCCACTTCACTATTCTAATGGGCACGTGGTCCCTAACATGGATGGCGCATGCTGAATTGAACGGCCCAATTGCAGTGGTGGGTGCAATAGGTGCACCATCCCCGCCGACTTCGGTGACCACATGCCTTGCCATTGACTTCTTGCTGGGACCTCGCAAATGTGCTTGCCTGCTCGGTTGATTGATCTGAAAGTATAATATAACCATGAAATGTTCAGAATATCGTCTATGCATGATAATGGAACCGATGACATATACATCTGTAATATTTACCTTGATGGATTGATTGGCCTCGTCGGGCTGATCTGCAGCCTTGACGGCCTCATCGAAGAGGGATTCGCGCTCCCCCGAATTCTACGAATCATATCCCGCAATAAAAGATTGCAAGACCTCATCAGCATCATAACCATCACCATCCATCGTTGTTTCTAACTCTAGAAGAAGGCATTAAAAATAATGAACAACGAACGCAGGTAAAAATTCGACATTGTGCTTGTTATTAGCTAGTGTTAAATGCATCATCGTCATGCTAATGTAGAAAAATAGATTCACACAATATTTCGACTAGTTCCTCTTGTATAAAATACGACTAGTTGGAACTGTAGAAAAATAAATAATAACTAAAATAATATCATGATCCACACAACAAAATATCATAATTCACACAACAATTCGACTAGTTCCTCTTGTAAAAATTCGATTAGTTGCTAATGTAGAAAATAAATATCGTCTATGCAATTAATAACATGATTCACACGTTGGTAGCAATCAATAACGGTAGCATATCAGAATTTAATAAGACAATCACTAAAATATATTCAATCTTTTAACATACAATACATCCGTAACTAGACAGCGCTGAGGAGGAGCTTGGGGACGTCACCGGCGCGCGGGTGGTCGTCGTCGACGTGGAGGAGCTCGGGGACGTCGCCGGCGCGGGGCGGGGCGGGTCTCCACTGAGGACGATTAGCTCGGGGACGTCGCCGGCGCGCGGGGGTTAGCCGTCGAGGAAGAGGACCTCAAGGACAATGCCGGTGCGATGGGGGTCGCCGCCGAGGAGGAGGAGCTTGGGGACGTCGCCGGCGAGTGGGTGGTCGTCATCGACGTGGAGGAGCTCGAGGACATCGCCGGCGCGCGGGGTTCTTCGCGAAGGACGACGACCTCGGGGATGTCGCCGTCATGTGGCTGGTCGCCGTCGAGGAGGAGGACCTCGGGGATAACGCCGACGCGCGGGTGGTTGCCGTCGAGGAGGAGTACATCGGGGACATCGTCGGCGTGATGGGGGTCGTCAGCGGCGATAAGGGGCGGTGGCGCGCAGGGGGTCATCGGCGCTAGGGTTGGAGCAGAGTGAGATTTGAGAGTGAGAGGGCAGCCTCGCGCGCTTCTCAATATAAGTGGGAGGGCTTCAGTCCCGGTTCAGTCCTGGTTGGTAACATCAACCGGGATTATTTCGGACAATAGTACCGGTTCATGTTACCAACAGGGACTAAAGACTCCCCGCACGCCAAAGTATGTTAGCAAATAAGTCCATCTATCTTGTACAGTTTTGTAATGCATATGTTAGCAAATATTTTTCTATAATTTATACTCCTTCCGTTGATTTTTATTTGATGCTTTTGACTTTTGGACACGCTTTTCACTATTTGTTTTATCATTAAATGTACTTTAAGAATGACTTACATTTGTGCATGTTTGCACTAATTTTTTTAATAAAACGAATGTTAAAAGGCATGTTAAAAAGTCAAAGGCGTCAAATAAAAAAACGCCCGAGCCATGTGTTTGTACAATTTTGATGAAGTTAGGTATCCATAAACATAGAGTACATGTGTGACATCATTGGCTAGCACGAACGGTTCATCCCTATAAGTCATTTGCTTGTGGTCCACGGTTGTCATATCGTATTTGTCGATCTCCACGGCTCGCAATTTCACCCACTGACACCAAAACAGAGGGACTTTCAAAGCTCCATAATCCAGCTCCCATATCTCCTCTATGAAAGCATAGTAGGTGTCCATGTTTCCATTGCTGTCCAAGGCATCTATACGAACGTTGTTGTTTTGATTGGTGCTCTTTTTATTCTGGTCAGTTGTGTAAAATGTGTAGCTATTTATTTCATATCCTTGGAACGATACAATTGTCGTGGATGGTCCCCGAGCCAAAAGTTTTAATACATCATCGTCTGTTTGCTTAGCCATCACTTGATTTTGTAACCATCCGCCGAAACGACCCATTTGTTCGACTGTGATCCAATCATATGCTTATCTGGGTATTGTTCGCATAGAACCATCTTGTGATCATGGATATATGGAGCCACTACAGTTGCTTGCTTCAATACGGTGAAATGTGCTTGTTTAAAGGAACATAAATCGTCGCAGAAGCATTCTTTTCTCCATAGAGTCCCTTTTCCTCGTAACCTGCCCTCATGGCGTGATACCGGGACACCAATCGGATTAAAATCGTTAATGTAATCGACACAGAACTCGATCACCTCCTCTGTGCCAACACCTTGGGTAATACAACCTTCTGGATGAGACCGGTTACGAACATACTTCTTTAGTACGGTCATGTACCTCTCGAAGGGGTACATAGTGTGTAGAAACACGGGTCTGAGAATTTATATCTCCTTGAAAATGTGGACAAGGAGATGGACTATAATATCAAAGAAAGACGGAGGGAAGATCATCTCATGGCTGACTAGACTATCTACTGCGTCATCCTATAGATTACATAACTTATTAGGTTCGAGGACCTTCTGTGTCACCGCGTTGAAGAAAAGACACAACTTTATGATTGTCCCTCGAACCCTGTCCGGCATAATACCTCTCACCGCCACTGCGAGTAACTGTATCATCATCACGTGACAATCATGTGATTTTATGTGTACGATCTTATTATCTTTTGTGTTTATCAGTCTTTTGATGTTAGAGGAGTACCCAGAGGGGATCTTCACGCTGCTCAAGAACTTTATAATGCTTTTTTTCCCTTCCTTGTTCAGAGTGTAGCTCGCAGGGTGGAGGTAATGTTGTCCTCTTGCTCTTTTTCTGGATGTAGGTCCTTCCTAACTTCCAGAAGCTGCAGGTCCTTTCGCGCTTGAAGTGTATCTTTTGATTTGCCATACATATCTACGTAGCCTAGAAGGTTCAAACAAACATTCTTTCTGATATGCATGAAGTCCAATGAGTGGCAGACATCTAAGTCTATCCAATAAGGTAAGTCCCAGAGTATGGATTTCTTCTTCCAAATGGGCTTCTCATGACCCATTCCGAATACTACAGTCGGGACAGACTTGCTAACAGGACCCTTTCCGAATATAACTTTCAGATCCTTTACCATAGAAAATACAAGTGTCCCACTCCGATGCTGCGGCTTCTTGCGTTTCGCATCGAAATTCTCACCCTTTGCCACATACCGATCCCTTTGCCACCCGATACCAATCAAGCTCAAGGCGAGATGTGCGCCACCCTTGTTGATAGCTCGACCACTTCATTCGGCAGTGGAATGGATACATACCATGACTAACTCCTTAGTCATATTAGCACAGCTGTGCGCTTTCCCTATCCATCCACACGAGGGGCCAAAGGTATCTGTCCTGTTATCGAGGAGGGGCAAATTCCATCTTGATTATCACACTCTTGACTATGTATCGTGGCATACCCAGTAGTCACCTTTATAACTGTGACATCCTCTATTTTGTCGTATGTCACTTGTATTTTCAAAAACATTAAAATTAAATAAAAGGGAATTGTTATATACAAAACCCTAGTTTAAATTACTTTTAATTAGGTTTAAAGCCAAAACCCTAGAAGACCTTTTCCAAAAATTCTGGAAAAATTCCAGTAATTCTTTGAAGCTATCATCAAGCAACCCTCCAAGTTTCATGCCTAAATTCCAAAGCTAGCTCGTGATTCCTTGAAGTTCTGCCGTCCTGCCGGGAGCTCGTCAAATCCATCAAATAAGGAGCAAACGAAAGAATCTCGTGCTCAAATTTGGAGGGGACCTTTTTGAAGCCTAATCCAAATTACCCTCCAAATTTCAGCTCAATCCAGCAAAGGAAACTCTGTTTTCTCGCTAAACAAGCCCAGATCCTATTCGAATTCTACCCGGATTAGAATTCGAGTCCTAATCCAACACCTCTTAGCCCAAGGCCTACCCCAGGTCATCCAAGACACTATATAAACCACCCAAGACACCTGTCCCAAGTCCCCATCACGAAATCCCTCAAGTCCCAAACCCTAGCCGTCAAAAATCCTCCCCACCGAAACTCTTTTCGATAGATCCCTCTCTGTGCCGTTGCCAAACTCAAGATTAGATGGTGCCATGTTGTAGATCTCGTCGAGACGGTCCAGATGGATACCTATTTCGTCGGATTTGGTGTTGTTTTGCCCAAGATATGGCTCGCCGGAGTTAGTTGCCGCTTCCGCCGCCCTCGCCGCCGGTGGCCTCGGCATCGCGCCCTACCGGATCCGCCATGAGCAACCAGCGCCCGCCACCTGTCCCCATCCGCCGCCAGCTCGCGCCATCCAGCGTCTTGCGCTTCGCTATGCGCCCGTGCCGCCACGCGTCGCCTCGCCGTTGGCGCTTGCCGCTTCAACCGCCGCTTTGCCGCGCGTCGCCTCCGCTTCGCAGCGGCCGCGCCGTCGTCTCCCGCCCGCGCCCCCCTTCGTCGCTGGCCAGCAGCCGCGCGCCCGATCGCAGCCCGCCGCGTGTCGAGCCCCGCTGAGCCCACACCGCTGGACCGCGCCGGTTCGGTCGGCCGGCCGGTTTTCGCTGGTTAACCGGTTTATTCTTTTCAGCCATTTTTCTGTTTTTCCCAAAACTTCCAGGAATTGTTCTGGGAGCATCCGAACTCTAAATTAGGTGATTCCAAAGCCATTATTTTTCATAAATCCCCTAGAATTTTATATATTTTTATTGAGCTATGTGTTCTATTGATTGTTTTGCTGTTTCTTGCACATATGCATATACGTGTAGATGTCCGTGTCCGCGTTGTTCGGGAGGATTGCAGGAGCTGTTCGGAGGAAGTTCCAAGACCCGGAGTACTACCAAGGCAAGATAGTTGCATCTTGTTCTCCCAAATTTATAAAACTTACCCGTTTATTGCTTTTATTTTTCTCATGCATAAAATGATGGGAAGGGTAGAAACCTAATATTCACACTGCGTCATTGACCCTGTGAATTAGCCTTTATTGCTGCCTTATTTATTATTCCTAGCCTATCCTTGTGCATAGTTGCTAGTGCTCGTGGGTTGGTAGTTGATTAGGTTCATCATTTAATTATTCTTGTGACTTGGTATGATTGGAGATGCTGAGTTACTTTAACCTAATCAACTAAAACCTACGTGGCGTGTGTTGACTAAAGGTGGCATAGTCGGGTGGTTTTGTGGAATGCGGATTGTGTGGAGGTAGTCACCTTGGTCTAAGGACTTTGGACGTGTGCCAATCCAGCCAAACCGAACAAGCGCAACCATAAGTGCTAGCATTAACATGTTGCGCAGCATGTGCTAGTCTTGGCTTAGTAGTTAGGGAAGACTGTTAACACACTTTACTTTGAAAAAATCGGGCTGAGGTCCGTTGGCTCAAGGGAGGCCCGAGTGCGAAACCTTAGAGGGGGTATCGGTGTTAACAGAGGGAACTAATGAATCGCCTTGTATTGTTACTTGGTCTGGGCTCCTAAGGAAGAGCTAAGATGCAAAAGTTTCACTCGGCTTATGGGTAAAGTGTGCTACACTCTGCAGAGTTAAAACTATCATGATAGCCGTTCCCACGGTTATGGGAGGGGAGGTAGGCCGTACATGGTAGTCTCATGTATTTAATAATAACCTGATGGGTTGGTTTTGGTTTTGAGTATTCGAGGCTTGTGCAATTTTGCAGAGGGGCTTTCGAAGCCGAGCTCTGTTTGTTATCTTGGGAGTCTATTCATCTTATTAATTGTTCAACAAACGATTTTACAACACTTTAATTAATCTTGACTAGAATAAGTGTTTATGCAAATTAACCACCCTGTTCTTTGTTATACGCGTGCATTCATTTATAAGGACTCTTGCTGGGTAGCCGTGTACTCACTATACAAAAACCACGGATATTTTTGTTCAGGAGAAGACTCGGTTCCGGTTAGACCACAGGATCAGGAGGGTTCTGTGCCGGACTTCGCGGAGGATTAGCTATCGCTGAAGGGTTGGATAGAGAGCATCGTCGTATTATTTATCTTGCATATCATTTGGGATTTTCCGCAATTCCGCTACTCTGAATATTATCTATGTATCTAAACAGACTATGGTAATAAGTAGTTGTGGTAAAATTACTTTTGCATTATCATAATATTTTCTCAGTTATGATGATTGTGTTGTGATGCTCGACCCGAGTCGCTCATGAGTTGCTAGCATTGATCTCTGGGACTAGCAATGGATCATGGGTAAATCCCGGTGAAGCCGGGGTTGTGACAATAACTACCTTGTTACGGTGTAGCGTTTGATGATACCAAAGCATACGAGTCAACATGCTAGGCATGCATGACAATCTCAGGTCTAATGACCATATAGGCGTACCACTCGAGACTATACGCTGATGGCACTATAAGAGATAACAACTCACAATGACCATATATTGTCCTACGATTTGCGGATGAAGACAATGAGATTCTATATGGTTTCAAGCCAAAGATGGTGATTGCTTTTAAGAAAATGGAAAGCTATGTTGGTGAAGGATCAGTAGTTTGCACCAGGTACATGAAAAATATTGCTAAGAGGGTTAGCAGTTTGTATAGGAACACTGGTTATTACCGGTAAGAAAAATGATTCATGCCTACATGGCAATTATATATATCATGCCTTTTCATTCTGTCTTCAAATGTAATTTAGGTTATATTCTTTACCCAGTAGGATACTATCACTTGCACCTAATTGATAATAATGATTATGTTAATTTATTCCAATAAGCAATAGAGAGGATACAAGACTCCATCGACAGTGGATTGCAGGCTCTTGCTGAATTTGAGGTATTTAAGGAAGTTCGGTGGGATCATGGCGCGTAAAGCGGTAGGCCGTATGCCAGCAAGTATGTCCACCTTTCAAATTAATTTGTGGTATTTTTTTCATAACAAAGTCATACATCTATATCTTTCTAGCTTTTTGGTGGACAATGTTTGGAGGCGAGACAAGGGAGCTGCAGAGGTATGCTTTTTGGTGTCACAATGCATCTCGTCTAGCGGTTGTGAGCGAAACTGTAGTGCATTTGCCTTGATTAAAACGACATTGCGAGGGCATCTTGGTTATGAGAAGCTTAAAAGGTTGGTGTTTGTTCACCGCAATTTGAAGTTACGCGTCAAACAAGAAAAGATGATTAAAGATCAAGGTGATGTTGATCCATAATCACTGACTCTTGATGATGGCCTGTTCAATCAATCAGACACAAATCATAGGATGGTTACATAGTGAAGAAGAGCATGAAACGACACTTGAGCAACTATGTGCTAGGATAAGGAAGAGTAAGAATACTAGTGTCAGGGGCAGGGCAAATAAGGGTAAAAGGACTATGAGGGGTGAAGATATATTGGAGAGCAAGAATGACATGGATAGTGAGAGTCCACTTAGCAGCCCCACTTATGTTGAGTCTGGTGATAGTAGCTCAAATGATGATGAAAATCTAGGTAATTAATTTGTGTGCACCTTCCTTGTTTCTATATTATTTAAAAATTCTAAGAAATTGTCTCGTTTTTTTCTGCAAGCCATATCTGATCATGAGACAAGCGCGCAAGAAAAGAATGTCCAAGTCAAACAAGGTGGAAAGGATCTTCGGCAAGGGAAGAAAAGGAGGAAGTGCAATACGAAGATCAAGGGTGTTAACAACTTAATGCAAGCAACATAAGAACTCATATGCAGATTTTTATTTGTGGTCATGTACTCATGCTGTCATATTTGGACTTTTGAAGTTGTGTACTATGGTCATGAACTCATAATGTCCTCTGTTAGTGTGGTACTATGGTTATCTTAATATGTATGATGTATTGTTTGATTATTGTTCTTGCCACTATTATTGCCAAATTTCGCTTTTCCCCTCAAATTCGGCAGGTTTTTACCCCCCAGTTTGAGAAATTTCGTTCGATATTTTAGCCAAAATTTTCGAATTTTATGAATTTCTAATTTATCTCTCGATGACAACTTTTTTACCCGCCAATATAAAAAACCTTGATATTAACTGATCGAAACCAGGGATTTTTATTTCGGCCAAAATTATTTCGGTAATTTCGGTCGACAATGGAATTTTAAATCACCTCCCGAAATTTTTAAATTCAAATAATTTTATAAAACTTGAGACCAACATATAAAAAAGAAGCCACAATATCCTTCTTTTCAGAACCTACGAGCTTAGTGAGTAGTACAAACATGAGGTGCATAGTTTGAGTTATTGGTCTGCTATTTTTCGTAACCTTTTTAAAATTCAAAATCTCTATTTTTATTTCGGCTGAAATTTCACGAAATCCGGTTATTTCGTTCGGTAACGAAATTTCTAGCGTTACGCAATATAAATCCCTGATCGAAACACATGTGTAGTCCTTCCCAAAAGGGAGGAACATTATTCTTATGCGCGCGGTACTAGCCAATTACTGGTACTCCGTAAAATATATTGCCCATCACTTTGCCGTCTTGCAGACTAGGCAAGCAGCAAAGCAATACCGCTAGGCGCTAGCCGCTAGCTCGATTAAACACGATCACCCTTTTGCCGGCCAGTCGCCACGGCCACTGCATGCCGCCTAGCTAGCTAGCTACTTGCCAGTGCAGTCCATGACGCTGATGCAGCCATCAACGCAGTCGGAGTAGTGGACGGGGTCCAAGCTGCAAGCCTTGGAGCATCCCTGTATGCACTGCTCACACTCGCTGGAGTGGCGGCGCCCACGTCCACCACCGCCAGCGCCTCCTCCTCCAGCTCCGGCAGGCGCAGCGCCGCCCCTGTGCCGCCGCCGTCGCGCCCAGCGGAGGCCGGCGTCATCTGCCCGGCGGCCAGGACCAGCAGCATGCACACGGCGGCCATCTGCAGCGCGGCGGAAGCCATGGCGGGCGTGATGAGGAGGAGTTAGCTTGCTAGCCTAGAATAGATGCACTTGTGGATCGGTGTGTGCGCGTGGCATTTGCATTTGCACAAGTATTAGTTTATTTATAATGGCCGAGTTCATGGCAATGTGCTCAAGGCAATATGCGTGCGTATACAGAGAACCAGAAGTAGTTGTGTTTTCCTCTTTTTTAATGTTACGAGAAAGCGTGTTGCACTTGTATACTTGCGTTTTGGGTCGGCATAAACAAAGGGTAAATGCTATTCAACGGATCACGTTAGAATATGGATGGGCAGTAAGTGTTATGCATGAAATTTGTCGAGATTAAGATTTGCATTTTTCAGATGGTGAAATATTCGGGGATTGAGATTTTCTTTCTCCGAACAGTGAAACATTCCTTGGCTTGTCTTGGGATATCAACTTGTCTGTTGCCTAGAGACGAACAGCTACCTAGGATCGATGGTGGCAACGTATTAGGCTACGCATTGCTTGCTGACGAGTTCATAAAGACATCAGGATTCGAGAGGCTTGGCGGTTAAGTCTTCCTTCTCGCGACGACTCGGCCCTGGAGCGCGTTAGGGTTCCAGAGTTGTGCCGGCGTGACACATAATTTGAGGGATTAGTTACCATTTGGGTTTATCTTTTCGTATTTGTATTCCTAGGACCAATATAAATACCCTCTCCCGTGTAAGGTAGAAAGATTCGAATAGACGATAAGCAGCCCATCTTCTTCATCCACCTAGGTTTTTACTCATGCAAACATTTATACACACTACAACAAATGATATCAGGGTCGTCAATCGAAATACCTTCGGCGGCCCAAGACCTGACGACACCAATTTGAAGCTATGTCGGCGGCTCTAACTCACACCGCTGACAAACATACTCGCTAGCACTATCCTGGTCGGCGACATGAGCTATGTCGGCGGTTATATAAACCCCGACGGCATAGGTCGAGCTGACATTTTGGCACGAACGGAATATCAAATTTTGTTGCCCACCAAATTGCGTTGTGTCGGTGGCCACACAAAAACTGACGATACCGGCCCTCCTCCCTCACGGCAACTTAACGGCCCAGACGGGAGGGCTTGAAGGCGGTCCCGCATGGAAGACAAAATGGCCACCTGATAGGGGCTGTGTCAGCGGCATTTCTAAGGCCACCGATACTGATCTGCCATGTGGCATCCAACGATCGAGCTGCAGGACCCACACGATAGAGCGCCGTCTCCGCTGCCGTGCCGTCAGGGTGTGCCTATGTCAGTGGGTCTTATTGGCCGCCGACATAATACTCCCCCAGCTGGTCGGCCCAGTGATGCAGTGTTGTCGTCGGGTTTAGCTTGGGCCACCGACACAGACAGCCTGTGTCGTCGACGTTGGTCGACGGACTTGTGTCGTCGGCCGGCCGACAACATATGCATGTGTCAGCGGTTTTTGTGGTTGTGTTGACGGCTTTGGCCGCCGACAATTAAAGATTGTGATTCCTGTAGTGACAATGATTTCATGGTTATAGTAAAACGCTGGAAGCAGGGGTTTTAATATTTGCCCGGGAGGTCTAAACCAGGATAAAAATCGCTTTGGTGCTTTCTTCCCTATGTCTTATGTTAAGATCTCTTCGACATCTTACAAGCCATGGTCGTGATATAAAGGGAGCTCTCTGGTCTCGCAATTCAAAAGTAGGCCCGACTTGAAAAGTTTGTTCCTAATCATTGATAGAACTCTATAAAAACTTCAATGAAATTTTTATGAGACTATATAAAACAACATGAATCATCCTATGAAACTGTGTAAAACTATCGGAAACAACCTAAAATGGCTAATTCGTTGCAGCGGTGATCCGTTGCCTAACAACTCAGCTCTCTAAACAAAGATGAAGAAGCTACGCATGATGTATAAACAATGGCATGGTTAGGCTATATGGTTATCCTATTTAGAGAAAAAAAGTTCCTTTGCAACAAACTTAGGATAATATATGTAATTCTAGCTAGGAGCGACCAGCGAGGCGCTTAAGTTAGCGTACATATATGTGTATAAAACCAGAAACGGTTGGTATTTTCCGTTTTTTTCTTATGGAAGCGTGTTGAACGTGGTGCATAAACAAGATGAAGAAGCGACGCGTGGCCAATAAATTACAAGGGACGATCAATTAGTTCACTAATTTAGTTGACTGGCCGGCCGGGCTACACGAAAGCTAGCTAAGCCGCCCATCTCCAACGGACTCCCCTAAGCATCCTCAACCCTAAAATAGGGGACGGATTATTCCTCTATGTGCTCCAACAGCATTATCTATTCTGTTCCCTAAAATAGAGTTTTTCTCTCCATTCCCTTATATGTAGGGGTTCTCTTTCCTCCCCTTATACAATTCTCCATATAGAAAACGCTGTTGGAGACGGAAGAAATATAGGGAGAGATTTTTTTAAAGGCATAGAAAACGCTGTTGGAGACGGAAGAAATATAGGGAGAGATTTTTTTAAAGGGAGCCTGTATATGAGGCTATAGGGGATCAAATTTAGGGATTCCTGTTGGAGAGAGCCTAAGGCCTTGTTTGTTTTAAATTAAAGTTGAGTTGAGTTTTACTGTAGCAAATTTATGATCTCCTCAAAAGGCATCTTAAAAAATTCAAAAAATTATGAAAAAAATTATTTTACGAATGAAGAACTATTCGAACCCCATAAAAATGACTACAAAATATTACACCATTTGGATTAAACAAAAATAGCAAATTTTCATTTAATTTAACTTAATTTAATTTAATCTGAAGCAGACAAGGCCTAAGAGCGTGTTGCTCGCTCGGTCGCTCTCTTCTTTTATTGGCGAATTGATCTCAGCAGGCGGACGGATGCCAGCCAATCGCTGGCCGCCCGATTCCGATCCCTATTTCCATGGTTGGATCTAGTAAACTTTTTTTTCCTGGCTGTATAAAATTTTAAAATTATCCAAAAGTTTCCATATTATAAAATATATATGCACAGATTATAACATACCTTTTTGTATATTTATGAGATTTTTATGTTCAGACTGATTCTTTACAAAGATATTAAAATAAAAATATTAATAAAACATGAAAAAATGAGATTGGAAGTAATGCATAGTTTTTAAGGGAGTGACTAGGTATTAGGTGCCTGTTTTTCTCAGGTTCATGCAGGCGCCTGCCAGAAACCTCATTTTACAGGCACTTTTCAGTTTTTTTAAATATGTGCTTTTGTACAACATGTTTGGGCCTTTTTTTTATTTTTGTTTCAGTCTTGGTACATCTCCGTTTCAATGGCACCATGCTCATTAACTTCATCTAACACTGCTGTCGGGGATTAAATCACGGCCCATTGCCATGGCACACTCCCTAACGGTCCAATTGAACAGCCTGCCGGGGCCCAGCTCCCTGGAAGGTTCTATCTGGCCCATATGCATCATGCCGAACAGCTTCTTGGCTGGCACGGTGCGTAACGGCCTAGGATTCGTGTTTGAGTCTGACTCGAACAAGAGTTCTGCACGGCTACGTGAAGACCCGGACGTGGTTTTCCGGATTGGATTAGGAGTCGTGATCCCCAAGATTAGGAGCTTGCCTTATCTGCCTCGGGGTATGTTTGGCACGTCGAGTTTGTTACGATCTCGTAGTTAGCCCGGCCCGATATTCCCTCGGTAGGTCGGTTTGCTCTGTACTATATAAACCAAGCCCCTACGACGTGTAGAGGGGTCGAGTGATCATCTTATAGATTATCGCATACTTGTACTCGCATAATCTCGCCGAGACTTGTTCGTCTCGTCGAGCCACCTCTTGTATTCATCCCTGATATATAAGAAAGGCTGGACGTAGGGCTATTATCTCTCCCGAGAGGCCTGAACCAGGATAAAAACCCCTGTCTCCTGTTCGTTGCTGTTCGTGGTTGTTCGGCGTGTCTCCTATCTCAATCTTCAAGAACCTTGGTTGACTTGAGACCGATATCTCAACCGTCGGCGATTTGGCGCCGTCGTGGGGACACGCAGATCGAGCATGTCGAACTCCGTCAGCGATACAGAGATACTTCCTGAGGGCTACGACTCAGAAGGACAGGATGTCTCGTCCCCTGTCAGTTCAGATCGATCTGTTCGGTCTCGAACGCTTTCCGCATCCGAGGCAGATGTCTCCGCTTACATGGCAGAGATAGCCTCAGATCGCACTCATCATCGACGATGACTACGGGCGATGATCTTTACGACGGTTTAGATTTATCGATTCCAAGGCTATGTCGGTAGATTCCACCGTGGAGACACAGCGATGACACCGTCTAGCATACCTTCGCATGGCCCCGCGCATCAACATGGCCGATGTAGGAACCTCCGAGGATCCCTGACGGCCGTGGCGGCCGGCGAGGTCGAGCAGATTAACTCGCTCGGCATCAAGACGAGGTGCACAGTCGCTTTCGCGAGCAAGACGTCATTCGCCGCAGACCTCGACGATTCCATCAATCATACCTTGGCACGGTTTCGCGACCGGTGTAAGCGGCAGCGTCGCGACCCACCTCGCGTGCCGGCGCTAAGTCTCCCGGCAGAAGCTTCCCCTGTTCGGATCAATTCCCCGCGTGACCGGACTCCAGTCGGGCAGAACGCGGATGGTTCAGGGATCCCGGGACCCATAGATCAGAGTCGGGAACGGCTCGAAGCTATAGCAACGGTCCTTAGATCCACCAATCAAGTTGATCTCGCCCGCATATGGCGTCTTGTGCGACTAACCTAGAGCGACCGGCCGAGGGCCTAAAGTCTCTAGGAGAAGTCAACAACTCCTCGAGCGGTAGCAGCCAAGCTGCCGGAATGATTCGGACAGCTCGATCGATCGCATGACCCCGTCACCATCGAAGGATCATCGCCCATGAGCAGGCTACCGTGGTCGCCGCCGCCGCCAAGTCCTCGTAGTCATCGCGACCACGGGGCAAGCGCGCTGATGATCACGGACGGTCCCCTCGTGAGGCGCGTCGCCGCCACCACGAGGAAGGGCGTGGTGGATTATCCCGAGAGAGTTTCTCCAGCCGAGTCCTCCTGTTCAGCAGGAGTTCCTCCGCAAGAACAGACCAACGTCTTCTCAAGACTAGGTTACGCGGGAAGGTGGCGGTCATATGCTCGGCTGCGGGGCTTTCTCCGACGAAGCCGGGCTGTCCGGTGGCCCTCAAAATTCAAGCCGGTCACATGGAGAGGTACAATGGGACTCGGAACCCGGAGGAATTCCTTTCCATCACGCTCACGCCATCATGGCGGCCGAGGGTGACGAGCTCGTTATGGCTAATTACCTCCCGACTATCCTTGAGGTCTTTGCTCGGACATGGTTGTTCAATCAGCAAGAGGGTTCCATCACTCATGGAACCCGCTTTGACGCCTCGATTGCTAATTTCGGAGTCATTACGTGCGTCTGGGCAAGGAGGATGATCTGCACCAGATGATCCGGATGAGCGGGAGACCCTCCGCAATTTCGTGAAGCGTTTCATTAAGATCCGCAACACGATCCCAAATATCTCGGATGAATCATGGTCTGCGCCTTCAAAAGCGGAGTCCGCGATGAGCGGCTCACCCAGATCTCGAGATCAATGAGACTGGACCGCCAACGACTGTTCAAGGCGGTGATCGCTATGCCAACGCGGCAGAGCGCGTTGAGACAAAAAGGCGTTCGACAAAGGCGAGCCGCCCGTAACCTGGTGTGGATGAGAAGAAGAAGAGCAGAAGAACGTTCACGGTGACAAGAAATCCCGGAAGAAGAAGAACAAAGGTGATCACGAACAATACCGTCGCGGTATGGATCGCGCACCTCCTCCCAAGGACAGGCGAAGAAGCCCAACAATAATTACAAGGGCAAAAGCACGCTCGTGGAGACGGACAAGGCAAGAAAGGTCCGAGCGACCGATTTTGCAAGTTCCACCAAAGACTACGGGCATGATATACGCCACTGTAGAACTTGGGCTGCAAAGCTCGAAGATTTCTACAACGGCAAGGGCCCAATGCCCACCCTGCCCGAACATGGTGATGCCGGTAAGGCCAAGCGCCAAACCGACGATGGTGATCGGAAAGATGATGACGAATATCAAGAACCCGTGAACCATATCGCCATCATTTTCGGCGGCTCCTCGGCTTACACCTCTCGGCGCAGCCTCAAGGAAGCTGCTCGGGAGGTCCACAACGTCGAAAAGGCAAAACCTCAGCCTGAATCGATGAAGTGGACTGAGGTCTCCATCTCCTTCTCTAAGGAGGATTGCCCCACTGGGATGACCAAGCCTCAGCGGCTCCCACGGTGGTCGCCCACCATCGAACGCGAGAGTTGGCCGTGTCTTAGTAGACGGCGGAGCGCTTTGGAGTTGCTTTACGCTAAAGTCTTGGACGAGATGCAAATTCCTCGCCCAAGTGAAGGAAGTCGCAATGCCCTTCTACGGAATTGTTCCGGAGAAGGCATCAAACCGTTAGGCGAGTTGTCCTTCCGTCACCTTCGCAACCCAAGCAACTTCCGGACAGAGTTGATCACTTTCGACGTGGTCGACTTCCGTCGGCGATAACGCAATCTTGGGCGAGCCATCTCTCGGTAAGTTCATGGTCGTGTCCCACCACGCTTACCATTGCGTGAAGATACCGGTCCTAACGGCGTGATCACGGTCAAGGGCAACTACAAAGTCATCTTGGATTGCGACGGCGATCCCTTGCCCCTGGTCGACCAGCTTCCGCCAGCGTGGTCTCAAGTTCCGCAGACCAAGTCTCAGACGCCCTAGGGTCTCCCTTCACCGGGGAGAAACCAAGGAAGTTCATTGCCGCTGACGATACTTCCAAGATAGTTCACTTGGGGCCGAGATGGACCCCAAATAGGAAAGCGAGCTTATTGCCTTCCTCCGAGCTAATGCAGATGTATTCACCAGGAGCCATCCGACATGCCCGAGTCCCAAGGAGGTAATCGAGCACAAATTGGCTGTCCGGCGGACAAGAAGCCTGATCGCGAAGCTTCGTCGCATTTCGAATTCAAACAGGATCATCAAAGATCGACAGCAAACCTTTCATTCTTTGGGTTCATCCGCGAGGTTGATCACACCGAGTGGTTAGCCAACCCCGTCATTGTAAAGAAGAAAGGTGGCAAGTGGAGGATGTGTCGATCACACGATCTGAACGCCGCTTGTCCTAAGGACAATTTCCACGCCTCAGATTGACCGGTGGTCGATGCGATCGCGGACGCCAACTTTCGAGTTTTTAGATGCTTACTCCGGTTACCACCAAATAAGCATCTCCCGAGGATGAAGAGAAGATCGCCTTCATCACCCCTTTCGCACTTTACGCTATCGACCATGTCTTTCGGTCTGCGCAATGTCGGTGCCACGTTCAAATACTAATGGAGAAGACCTTTCCGCAATGTGGAAAAACTCGGAGGTCTATGTCGGCGACATAGTTGTAAAGAGCAAGCATGCTCCAGATCATGTAAAAGACCGGCAGAGACTTTTGTAATCTCACCAGCATCGAATAAAATTAAATCCAGAGAAGTGTACCTTCGTGTTCGATCGGAATGTTGCTCGGATATGTCATTGGCTCGCAAGGTATTTACGCCAACCACGAAAAATCGAGGCCATTGAAAATATGCGGGCTCCAACTACCATAAAGGAAGTACAAAGCCTCATCTGGACGGATGGTGCTCTAAGCGTGTTTATTTCCGTCAAGGCGTAACGCTGGCTGCCCTTCTTTAAGGCCTGCGCAAGCACAATGGTTTCGAGTGGACGGAAGAAGCCGATAGATCCTTTCGGGATCCGAGCGATACTGTCCAATCCTCCCGTCTTGACTACCCGCGGCATGGCGGCAGCTCCCTGTACCTAGGTTGCACGCCACAAGCGGTGAGCTTGATCTTGGCGGTCGAAAGGGAAGGCCTACTGCGACCAATCTATTACGTGAGCGAGGTACTTCACGGATCAAAGGAGCGTTACCTCGAGGTCCGTGGCTACTCTCGCCTTGCTCATGTCCTCCAGAAGCTTCGCCACTACTTCCAAGCGCATCAAATCTGGTCCCGACCACGTTCCTCCGGGAGAAATCTTACGGAACAAGGAATCTAGCGGACGATAGCCAAGTGGGCAATGGAACTAGCGAGTTTGATCTGTTATTTGTCGCCCGAATCGCTATCAAGTCACAGTCCTAACCGACTTTGTCGCTGAATGGACTTGCCGCCCAAATCCCTGGAGCTCCCGAGCAACCCGATGAACCCCTTGGACCATGTTTTTCGATGGCTCGCAGACCGAAACTCGGGGCTGGTTTCGTTCTCATCTCCTCAAGGAGAGCGACTCGAGATTCTATCCAACTACACTTTGCGGCGACTAACAACGCCTGCAGAGTACGAGGCCCTCCTCACGGACTAAGAGCGTGCAAGTCGCTTGGTGTCCAACGGCTAAGCTGTGAAGGAGATTCACGGTGGTCATCAATCGAGTTAACAAGGAGTATCGGTCTGCGATAACTCAATGGCGCGATACGGTTGAAGTGAGGAAGTTGGGCGGCATTTTCGATTTTTGAAGTGCTCTTCGTGCCGTGAAGGACAACTTCGCCGACCAACTATCCAAGTATGGATCCTCACGCGAACTCGCTTCGCAGGGTGCTCGTCGAGCACCTTCACAAGCCCTCAATCACGTCTCCGGACGAGGCAACAGAGCAGTGGTGCTGTCTCCGTCATCGAAAGGTGTCATGGACGGGACAACGCCATTTGTCCGGTACCTTGCGATGGGACCACCGCCGACGACGGCCGAAGCGTTCCGGCTTACAAGGCGGCTGCTCCATACAAGCTTGTGGGCGCATCCTTACCGCCAAGGTGCTCGGGAGTTCTCTCCAAGTGCATCTCGCAACAGGAGGGTGTGTTCCTTCTTAGGGACATACACGAGGGTGCCTGTGGCAACCACGCCTCCTTCAGAACTCTGGTCGGCAAAGCGTTTCGCATGGGCTATTATTGGCCCACTGCGTTACAAGATGCCCGGGACATCGTGACTAAGTGCAAGGCTTGCCAATTTCACGCCCGGAAAGCACACAAGCCCGCCCAAGAGCTCCAAACAATCTCCCCATCTTGGCCTTTTTCCACATGGGGTCTGGATCTGCTCGGCCCATTCCCTAAGGGGTACAAGGGCTATACACACCTGCTCGTTGCCATAGACACTTTTACAAAGTGGATTGAGGCAGAGCCTGTGTCGTCTCTTCACGCCAAAACGGCTGTTCGCTTTTTCAAAAGCAACGTGGTCACGCGCTTCGGGATTCCCCATAAGCTGATCACGGATAACGGTACCCAGTTCCGAAGCGAGCTATTCGTGAATCTGCGAATGACTAGGTACCAAGGTTCATTTCGCCTCGTGGCACATCCACGAGCAATGGAGCGATCGAGCGAGCTAACGGACAGATAGTCCGGGGTATCAAACGGCGGTATTTGCTGCTCTCGGCGAAAGCACAACAAGGCTCGGGTTGACGAAGTTCCTTCCGTCCTCAGGCGATTCGCAGACTGACGGCCACCGGGCGGCCGGGAAACTCCTTTCCAAGCGGTCTATGGTGCGAAGCCATATCCGCTCAAATCGTACTCGGTTCGCCTCAAGACGAGCTCGGTCAACCTAGTTGACGACGAGCAAGAGCGCCTCGATCTCGATCTCCTCAAGGCACACGCGACCGGGCACAAGTCGAATGGCGCGCTACCAAGAAGATCTTCGGCGCACGCGCCAAGTCGATTCGACCTAGGGCTTTGAAGGCGGGCGACCTCGTTCTGCGCCGTGTCCGAACTTGTCCAATGCCAACAAGTTAACTCCTCGCTGGGAGGGCCCGCTCACGCTTGTTTCTTCCGCTTCGCCCGGGCCGTTCGCCGCTATGGAGGACGGAGAGAGGCGACCAAAGACTTGGAACATCGACCCGCCCGTAAGTTCTTTGTGTAGGTCCTCGTTTGTTTGCTTAGCTGCGCTTTTTGTAAACTTCGCGCCTCGGTTCGTCCAAGTCTCTCGGGCACCATGTAAAGTTCAATCCAATTCTTGATGAATCCTCATGGCCTCGTGTTCTTTTCACCGCTTGTCTTCTCGCACTATTTTCTCTCTGGTAACACTTGATGGCTGCCGGTCTTGCGAACTCTTGGCTCCGCAATCTTAAGGATTGTTCTCACCCGTATCTGGTTTCGACAAGTTCCTAAACTCGTGGTTGCGTAACACGGCCTTTCCACCTTGCGGCTAAGTCGCTCTCGTAAGCCCTCCATGGCGGAGGCACTTATCGCCGGGCGCGACCACTTGGTAAAGCTCGCTCGTAAGCCCCGTGGCGAGGCACTTTCCTTGTTCGGTTATTCTCGAATCGCCTAACTTACGCCAATGAGCGGACTACGGAACGAATCGAGTAAGGTACGGGTGTCGCTCTTTCTCCCTACGCACATGCTCGAGTTCGCAAACTTAGGTTCTCGAGCATCGTCCGTACCGGGGGCTAGGGTGTCGCTCTTTCTCTTGTGCACCTGTTCGGGTTCGCAAACTCAGGTTTCCGAGCAGATGCACAACGGGCCGGAGTTAAGCGAGAGCGCCACCGGTTTTCTTAAACTTCCTAGCTGCTGTTCGCTTTTCTCTTAGTTTCATTCGTTCTTGTCTTTTTGTTGCTCTCTCTTTGCAGGAAAAGGGTAAGTCTTTATTAACAAAATTTACAGTACAAAAGTCCATCTCGGGTTCTGACCCTCTGACTACCTAGAAGCGAGTTGCTCCTTGAGCTCCTCGATCACTTCCTTAAGGCGCAGGACTTCCCTTGGGCTTTGAACCCCTCTCAGCCTCACTCGGACGATCGGCTTCCTCCTTGCTGCTCTGGCTCGCTCCGTCGCGCTTTCAGACGGAGAGCCTCGACCTCTTCGGTCTTGGCCCTTGCTTGGTCGGTCGAGCCTCGCCTCGACTAACTCGGCTTGCTCGGCGGTCTTGAGCTGCTCGCCCAGCCTCCTTGACCTTCTTCTCCGGTGATCGCCCTCACCGCCATCCACAGATCTCCTCAATCTCCTCCCGTGAAGCCCACAGGTTGAGATCCTAGCACGAGTCCCGCGGATGTCCGCTCCTCCTTGCCGAGCTGGGCTTTAAGCTTCTTGGCTTCCTCCATGAGCTGGTTCCGCCATGGGGCGCCTCAGCAAGTCGCTCTTCAAGCCACTTCGTGCGGCCCGCATCTCTTCCCGGTACTCGCCTTCACGGCTATGCCAAGCTCCTCGGCTTCCTTTAGGAGAGCTTCAGAGAATGCCTCTCCTGGTCGACTTGGCCTTGAGCTTCTTCGCTTTCGCCTTGGTGGCTCGGCTTTGGGCAGCCTTGAGCGCTCTGCCCGGATCCCCGCCAAGATGCTCCGGAGGGAGGCCAAGACGGCGTCTGCTCGATGGTGACCCCATCCTCGAGTTCCGCCATGGTGTCCCTCAAGACACTGGAGGAAGAACAAGTTAATTATGTTGCGATGACGTGGCTAAGCTGAATAAGATTCGGCCTTGGTGTTTACCTTGCCAAGTCGGCGCTTCAGTCCGCGACGCAGGCGGTCCTCGAGGCCATGCGTCACGAAGCCCCGCCAGGCGGGATGAGGCGGGCGCGCTTCTTGCCGCCGCCTTTGTTCGCTCCTTCTTCTTGCGGGAGCGCATCTGCTCGGGAGCTGGAGCGACGGGCGAAGCGCTTTCGTCTCTGCGCTCCTTCTCCTCTTCCTTTTCCTTTTCCGCCCGAACGTCTTCGGGCGAGGCCGGAGCCGCTCCGCTCGGCGGCGCTATTGTTTCCACCGGCAGGACGACCTGCTCGGCCTGCTCGGGGGCTTCTTCTTGTTCCCGGGCAGCTGGGGTCTCACCTTGCTCGGCGGAGAATCCCGTCGCTTCAGGGGTGAGCTGCCCCTGCGTCGAAGTGCTCGGCAAGACGGGCTGCTCGGTCTCGCCTCGGCACCTCAAACCATCGCTTTGGCTCAAGTCCGTGGCGCCACCGCCGGTATTTTTGCTCCACCGCTTCACGCGTCTTTGAGCGCGCCGATCCGCTCGCTGGAGCCGGGCGGCAAGAGCTCCACGTTGCCGGCTTGTCCTTGAGGCTCGCCACCATCGCTTTGCCGTGACGCGCGTGCAGATGCTCGGGCGGCGGCGATCGCCGAGCGCCTCGACGGCGTCGTCTGTGGCGGTCTTTTCTTGGGCGGTGATGAACGAGAGTTGATCGTTAAGTCTAATGCGGTCGAAGGTGGAAAGATCAAAAGATCGATTTCTACATACCGCCGTGGAGGGCTTAATCTCGATCTTCTTCGCCGAACTTTCCGCTTTTCCTCGGGGCTCCTTGGCGGGTTCTCGCTTTGGCCCTTAGGCGTTCGGCGATGAGCTCAGCTCTCGTGAGGTGAGCACTCCTCTCGCAGAACGCAAGGAGTTTCTCCTGCGCGCAACCTCCTCCTCGAGTCTCCTTTGCTCGGCGACTGCTAGAAGCGCGCCATATGGCCGGGTGAGCTTATGTAACGCCTAAGCCAGAGGGCTATGGTCTTTACTCTCTAAATCGCTCTGCTTTCGGCGAGGAGGGAGGGCTTGGTCTCTTCATTGGGCTGACCGCGCCCGCTTGGTCCGCCCGGGCGCCCGTCGCCCTTGCTGGTTTCTTGGCGGTGGCGGCCGCCATGGCGCTGGCGAGCTCAGCGTCGGCTCACCGCCACCTTGGGCTTTGTGGCCGCCTTGGCCTTGCCTTCTTCTTGGCTTCTCCTTCTCGGACCAGAGAGATCCTCGACGATCCCTCCGAGGATCGGTGGTCCTCCCACGATTTTGAGAAGTGAACGTCAAGATTAAAACCAACAGTGTAAATCTAGCAACACGGGTGGGTGTAAGTGATTTACCTCGCTCAGGCGGATGAGCACATTCCTCGGACAAGTGTAGGCCACCTCGCCGGTGACTCGCTGTCCTTTTTCGCCGCCTTCAAAGATGGCGCCAACCCGCCGGTCACCCATGCGTCGGTCGGCATCTCGCTCGAGCAGATGGAATCGTTAAATTCTGCTCGGAGAAAACGATCAATGAAGAGGTTGAGTCTTAAAGGCACTTACCTGTGCTCTCCTTGTGATGTCTTCCCATCCTCTATCTTGTAGAAGGATAGGACCTTCTCCGCAGCGGGCGACTCATTCATTGTGAAGTCCCGGATGATCTCTCGCCTGTGAGCCCAAGGCTCACGAGGGAGGCGATCTTCCTTGTCGCGCACTCATCCTCGGCACTCATCTCGGGCCGAGGCATTGGCGTTCCTTCACGGCGCCTTTCCGTGAAGATGAGCTTCTTGTCGCCACTCCGCTTGTTGTAGAACCACCTCACCCACCATGCGCCCATTGAGTCGAAAGCGAGGTGGGCGAGGGTACGGCGCGTCGTCGGCGGTGGCCCGGAGCTTGAGGTAGTAGCACCCCAGCGCCGAAGCGGCGGAGCTGCTCCTCGTCACTGTATAATAGTGGAGGAACAGCCCCACCGGTGGATCGATTCCCAGATAGCCTTCGCACAGGTGTGCGAAGACGGCCATCTGGAGGATGCTGTTCGGATTGAGGTTCGCCACCTCCAATCCGCTAATGTTTAAGAAGGCCTCAACGAAGTCGCTTTCGGGAGATCGCAACCAGCAGAGCGAAGCTGCTCGGGTTAACGAACTCTCCTCCAGCCGCTCCGGAGTATCCTCCTCTCCGGCACCTCCAGCTACCGGTGTCGATGTGGCCCTCCTCCTCCCAGATCCTAAGGTCCTCCTCGGTCAGGCTAGTGCCGGTGAACTTGGCCATAGCGGTTCCCAGGACTGGACGAGCAGGGTTGGTGGTGGAGTTTGGGTGCTTGATGCTGAGCGCGCGGTTGGATCTAAGGCTTAGAGAGGAAAGGCGTGAGAACAGAAGTGGCTGGCCGCGGGCGGCTTGGGTGCTTTTATAATCCCGTATAAGCAGCTCTGCAACGGTTCAGTCCCAAAATGGCTAGTTTTTACTGCAACGGCTAGGTAAAACGGTCACTGCTTTTTATCAAGGCGATAGGAAGTTACCGTTGGAGTCTGCCAACGGCTATTTTTTCCAGTGTCTGCACTGAAGGCTGAGAGCTCTGCTCGGACAGATGTCGTTCCCTGTTCGACGCAACAGAGTTGCTCGGCACTGATCGGGTTTATTCGGTCCCGAACAAGTCTTGTTCGGTTGAACCATGACCTGTTCGGTCGCCTGTTACATGTCTTTGTAGCAGGAAAAATACCCTCTTCGTGACTTTGAGTCTCAAGAGGACGACCCCACTCTAGTGAGTCCTTCCACTTGAGTCTCGGGGGCTAGCTGTCGGGGATTAAATCACGGCCCATTGCCATGGCACACTCCCTAACGGCCCAATTGAGCGACTGCCGGAATCGGCTCCTGGAAGGTTCTATCTGGCCCATATGCATCCTGCCGAACAGCTTCTTGGCTGGCACGGTGCGTAACGGCCTAGGATTCGTGTTTGAGTCTGACTCGAACAAGAGTTCTGCACGGCAACGTGAAGACCCGGACGTGGTTTCCCGGATTGGATTAGGAGTCGTGATCCCCAAGATTAAGAGCTTGCCTTATCTGCCTCGGGGTATGTTTGGCACGTCGACTTCGTTACGATCTCGTAGTTAGCCCGGCCCGATATTCCCTCGGTAGGTCGGTTTGCTCTGTACTATATAAACCAAGCCCCTACGACGTGTAGAGGGGTCGAGTGATCATCTTATAGATTATCGCATACTTGTATCAGATAATCTCGCCGAGACTTGTTCGTCTCGCCGAGCCACCTCTTGTATTCATCCCCGATATATAAGAAAGAATTTGGACGAGGGCTATTATCTCCCGAGAGGCTGAACCAGGATAAAACCCACATCTCTGCTCGTTCTGTTGTTCAGTGGTTGTTCGGCGTGTCTCCTATCTCAATCTTCAAGAACCTTGGTTGACTTGAGACCGATATCTCAACCGTCGACAACTGCATTAACATATAA
Organism: Raddia guianensis; assembly: GCA_036346415.1. NCBI lineage: Eukaryota > Viridiplantae > Streptophyta > Magnoliopsida > Poales > Poaceae > Raddia > Raddia guianensis. Next base: position 35,192,698 of record CM070542.1, on the reverse strand, counting down.
AAATACAGAATATTCCAACATACAGCATGCTCTTATAACAAACAAAAAATAAAATAAATCTATAAAAAAGAAAGAGGGACCAACTATTTGACAAAGCGCCGCTATTTCATTTTTGTGCAGCGCTCATCAAAATCCCCGAGTTCAAGGTATTGCATCAAAAATTCTACTATCGCAAAACATTTTTTCCAATAAATGGAAATGTGGAAAGAAGTAGAAATTTAGTGGAATTTTTTGTGCCTGCACGATTTCGCAAATTATACGAGCAAAAAATCTCTCGACTTGAAAAATAGAAAATAAAATAAAATATATAATAATAGAAAACAAAATAAATCTATAATAAACGGAAAACAAAATAAATCAATAATAGATCAGACCTCGCGCAAAAAATTCCACTATCGCAAAACATTTTTTCCAATAAATGAAAATATGGAAAAACAGTAGAAATTTAGTAGAATTTTCACTAATTGAGTGCTAATTAAATCAAAAATAGCAAAAAAAATCAAAAAAATCAGAAAAATAGAAAATATTTAAAATGGGTTGATTAGGATTTTAGAAGAATTATGAAATTTTTCCTACGCAATTTGGACTCCGGATAAAATAGATACAAAAAAGAGAAATCTAAATGGAAATAAAATGGATACGTATAAGACAAGCAGGAGGAGCAGCAGACTGAGCGGAGCAGGCACATCGCTTGGCGGTCGCTTGCGGAGATCCTATGGCCGAGAGCGGCGCTGCGTTGGCGCTGTGTGCATCTGGCGGCCGAGAGTGGCGCCTGCGCGATTTCATCCAGCGCAGGCGCCTGCAAATTAGGAAACGCGAAAAAAAAACACAATAAATCTATAATAAACAGAAAACAAAATAAATCAACCCTATAAAAAATCTATAATAAACAAATAATATAACAAATTTACAAAAAATAGAAAACAAAATAAATCTATAAAAAACAGAAAACAAAATAAATCTATAATAAACATAAAACAAAATAAACCAACCCTATAATAAATCTATAATAAACAAAAAACAAAATAAATCTACAAAACAAAATAAATCTATAATAAACAAAAAATAAAATAAATCTAAAAAATAAATATATAATTAAAAAATCTATAATAAATAAATCTATAATAAATAAAATAACAAAATAAATACATAATAGGAAATAACAACTGGCTAATCAAACCTAATTAAGCGCACGCTAATTAAATGCAAACTAACCCCTAACGTTTGCTTGATCTGCTAATGAAACACACGCTAACTCCTAACGTTAGCCGGATTGATCACTCGGATTGGCCGGCGCGTACGCGGACATCGGGATTTCGCATCCATGGACACAACAGATTGAACGATCGAACGGCTCTCAGCAGCGCCTGCGCGAAACGCCGGCGCGCAGGCGCCTGCAGAATGGCCGTAGCGTTATAATAAAAGTCTCTTGTGGTGAGCGACAATAAATACTCTTATCACATTTTATTAACTTTAACCACCATACGACACAAGCTACTACAGAAAAATGCTAATACGTGTTGATTCTAAATTGGCCACTAGTATCGTTATGTGAATCGGCACAGAATAGGAAAAAACGATGTGCCTATTCTTCTGCACTAGCTTGCAACCGGCATTTATGACCCATTTTTTCTGCCAGTTTATGAGCAAGGTTTGGAGGGCCTAAGCTGAAGTGAGATGGCCCAAAATTTTGTTTAAGGCTGATAAGTTAGAATTTAAGAGGTTCTCGAATTTCTTTCTCATGTTGATATGCTTCTTTTGTGTTGTTTAATTTTAAGAGCTTTTGGAGGGATTGTTTCTTGATAATAAAAAATGACCACAAGAATCAAATCTTTTTTTTTTCAATTAACATTAAGCCACTCTGTACATTCTTATTCTTATACCTAGAACCGGTATAAATATATTCTAAAATCTTTTTAAATTTGCTAGCCAAGCTAGCACCGTTGTTCTGTTGCGATCGGTTGATTTTCTTCAAGTGACCATTGGTGCATTAAATAGACTAGCACCACGTACAGGAAACAGCTGATTTCTTGATAGCTGAAACCGTCGAGATAAACTAAAAAATATCTATTCTCGATGGCCGGTCATTAAGAATAGGCCTCGGGTCGAGAGAGGTGCTATTCATCGCACCCTAATTGTCATGAATAGTACTCTTGATGGTTCATTGATCCAGACGCGATCGAGAGTGGAGGTGGAGCTAGCCGTGAGGCCACTCAATAGTTGGTTCCATCTCTCTCGACAGCCATAACCAGGCCGTCGATTCAAAGAATGCTTGTGTGGGCCGTATAACAAGTGGCTAGATCATTGTCTTGATGGAAGCTATCTCGACAGCTCCCCTATGGACGTTGGGAGAAAGGTTACCCTTGACAACTAGGGCTAGAAATTTAGCTTGTGGCTCGCGAGCGGCTCGAGCTCGGCTCGAAAAAAGCTCGGATTCGGGCTCGGCTCGTTTACAAACGAGCACGAGATGAACACGTTTTTCAGCTCGGTTCAAAAATGAGCATGAACCGAGTCAGGCCTGGCTCGCTCGTAGCTCGTACAGATTGTATCATTATGTACATATTTGATGCTATTATTAATTTATTGTAACATGCAAGCTAATATTGTTGTGAACTTGATATTATTATTGTTAATTTATGTATGAAACTTATAGAAGCTAGCTATCGTAGTACCTGGCTCCCTGCTCAATTGCAAAGAAGATTTTGAGATTTGCAAACGAGCTCGCGAGCGCTCGTGAGCTTTACCGAGCCCGAGCCGAGCCGGCTTTTCAGCTCAGTCATCCGAGCGAGCCGAGGCGAGCAGACTCGCACAAGCTTGGCTTGCTCAGGCTTGGCTTGTTTCCACCCCTATCGACAACTTACTGCAAGCCATGCAGATTGCTTCTGGGGACAGCAAAGCTTCTGGAGGGGTTCTATTCACGACCTCATCAAAAGTCATCGAGAGCAGCAATTAATATTCAAGGAAAAATAACTCGAAAATGAAAAAAATCAGAATTTTGCAGCAATCGCTGCAAGCTACAAACCTAAAAGCAATACATATAGACCCACCCCACCCTATCTGGCATGCCACATCCATCCATCCATATAAGCATCAACAAACTTCACAAAATCTATACAAAACATACATATCATCATCAACATTGGATAGTCACAAGAACTGTCCTTAGAACAAGTGGTAAGGTGCTTGGTTGTAAAGCTTACCACCAGGGTTCAAATCCGCTGAGGGACAATAAAAAATCAGATCTCTCTTGACGGGATCTTATAGTTATGGGACCAAATCAGCTGAACCTCGCAATACTCATAAAAAAACATTAGATAGTCACATGCATAACCAACTCAAGGCATACTACATTCATATCCAACTCAAGGTATAAATGTATAGTCATCCATGTACATTATCATGCATACAATGTCCAAAAGATAGAAATACGATCTCGCAACTCAACACAATCTCGTTGCGGAATGATCGAAGAGCTAGGAGACAAAGTCCTATCACGGGGGTTGGCTCCCTGAGTTGTCCTAGCCTTGTTGACCATCCTCCACCCGAGCTACGGCTAGAACCTGACAATCGAAAGCTTAGTAAAAATGACCTATGGAGTGATAACAATTAATAAAGGGTGTACCTGTCTTTGGCTAAAGTCATTTGACTATCTAGACCATCCTTTAATTATTCCTTACGAATGTTCTTCTAGAACTAATCCCTGCCCTAAAATATAAGACATGCGTGCATTTAAAGATTTAAAATTCTTAATTTTTTACCATCAATTTATCCAATAATACATAGGTTTTGTGATACACAAATAACATCGTTGGATTTATATTTGAAAGTATTTTCTAATGATCATATGTATTTTTGTTATTACGAATGATATGCGATGAGAGAAATTAAGCATCAAAGTATACTATTGAAGACCATGCCAAGTCAAACCATGTCTTATATTTTTTTGGCGGAAGGAATATTTTTAGGCAAATAATGTGTTACTAATGCCTACTTTTTTTTGATACAGTTGTCCCTAAAATTAGTATATTTACCAATAGACCATAAAACACTTAATTAGTGTAATATTTTCTGACAGATAGTCATTGCATGGGGTGGGCATTCGGTAATACGGTATTTTTGGTTTCGGTTATTCGGTATTTTTGGAAGTTCGGTATTCCATATTTGAGTACTGAAGTTTCTTGAAAAATTTTGACTACCGAAACCGAAATACCGAATTATTTTGGTTCGGTATTTCCGTATCACCGCATCAAGGAAAGAAGGAGGCGTATCATTAGGATTAGGAAACTTGGTGAGGCTTGGATGAGGGAGAAAGGAGGCACATCACCTGTCAAGGCATCGCCGCGCTGGGAAACCGAGCCACCGCGTAGGGGAAGGAGAGGAGCTGCTGAGCTCCGTCGCAGTGTAGGAGGGCGCCACTGCTCTGCTTGCCGCCGTTGGCCACTGCCGTCGCCTGCCACGCCGCGCGTAGAAGGGCGCCGCCTGCCGCCGTTGGCCGCTGTCGTCGCGTGGCCTGCCACCGTTGGCCGCTGGCCGCAGGAGGGCGCGGTCATGGTGCACTCAGGAGGGAGGGGAGCCGAGGCTAGGTGAGGACAACGGCGCCGCCAACCACCATCCCACGCTTCATATCTGTGGCGAGGAACGGAGGAAGGACGGAGTGCGTGGGCATGTGGCTGCATGCATGAATGCGTGGGGAGGAAGGCCGAAGGCTTGGGGGAGGTGGGGGAGGCTCGGAGGCAGGAGGCTACTGGGTCGTGGCCTGTGGGGCGGAACTTGGAAGGAAAATGGGCCGCCAGTATGTTCGTTCGGGATTTCGGTTTTTTACGGTCCGAAACCGAACCAAATTTGCTCAGTTTCTGAAAGCATAAACCGAAACCGAACTGAAATACCAAAAAAACCGATATTTTCGGTTTGTTCGGTTCGGATTTTTTGGTTCGGTATAAAAATGCCCACCCCTCGTCATTGCCAACCCTTGCTGACAAATGGTTTGTCATAGGTGCAAATCGATCTTGACACCTATTGACGATTGGGAACAAACTTCTATAGTCGTGCTTATTTTTTAATTGAAGGAACAGAGAGCTCCCTTTCTAACATGATTGCGGCTTCCAAGGTGTCGAATGGATCTTGGCGTCGGCAACAAAAAAGGAGGCACGATGAGATTATTATCCTGATCCAAGTCTCCCGGCAAGGGATAACAGTCCTACATCCAATACTTAGCTATAATCAAGAGAGAGATTACAGAGCATGGATTTGCAATAGAAAAACCTAGGTAGGGTGTCTTTAGATGTGATGTGGAATAGATCTCTACCCTCACAAAGGAAGGAGGTATTTATACAGCTCAAGGAGGAATTTATAGATGCCAACTAATCCCTAGAATTTTGCCTTGTGTCGAAACCGTCACAGTAACCCTAGTGTGCTCCATCCTCATTAATTGGTCGGGTCGTCACACAAGTGATAGACACCAAATCTTCTGGAGTTTTGATTGCACGTAGTACTAGTACTATTTATCTTAATCACCAGGCAATTAATAAAAGGTGAAAGACGAGCAGATGAAAGCACTGCTGTCTGGACAATATTTTTTTAATTAGACAACGGAATATCATTCCGGCACTGTGTCTGGATATAGTTGTAAGCACAAATTAAGCTCTTTGCTTCGAAGCAAGCCCTGCAAATCGAGCTACTCGTAGCTAGAAAATACAATACTCCAGCTAGACCCGCTGAGTTATCTAGAAGCTAAAAATGTTCTCCTGGGCTGACTCTTCTGAAAATTAACATGATCCAAACATGGAGAAAGATGCCGGAAGAAATGTATATATATCACAAGTAGCAACACATTTCCCCAACACTAGCAAATTAAGATACAGGTTAGTAGTTCTCAAGAGCAGCAAGTCTAAGCTCAAGATCTAGACCATCCTCCAATATTCCGGCGCCACCATTGCTGCATGCTCCAGCACCCAGCTCCGGCATGTTCACCTCGAGGGCCTTCGTCGTGGCGCCGGAGGAAGACGTGGTCGAGAAGAAACTGTAGAAGACCGGCGGCTCGTCGTCGACAGCTTCACGACGCGGCGGCGACGTGTTGAGGCCAGGCGCCAGATCAGCTCCGCGGCTAGGGTTAGGGTTTGGGGGAGGAGGGAGATGGTGCAGCGAGCAGTGGATCAGCATGGCCCTATCCCACCTGTGGACGTTCATGTGTCCTCCCAGGGCCTGCCATGAGCTGAACTCCCTCTTGCAGAAGCCGCAGGTGTAGGGCGACCTTTGCGGCGGCGGAGGCGGCCATGCGAAGCCAGCCTGCGAGCTCAAGCTGCAGCTGCAGCTACGTGGTGGTCGCTGCGGCTTGCTGTGGCCATGATCTCTCTCCATTTGGACTGCAGCGCAGTAGCACGAACTTGATCTGAACTCTGAGCTAACAAGGTAGGGTGTACGCGCGTATATATAGCGAGTGATGTGGAAACTGGGGTACCAGTGTACTACAACAGTATCGTACTATGAATACTCTCTCACACACACACAGTAGGAGACAGATTTGTCGATAGCCAAAACCGTCAGAAAAACTCGAAAAAATGTTATTTCGATGGCCGGCCATTGAGAAATGCAGCATGGTCGAGACAAACCATGTTTTTCAACGGCATGACACTGGCGGCTGGTCGAGAGTTGCCATTGAGCTACCTTTTCTTGCAATACAATTTCCACTTGTTTCCTACTGTGTACATCCGTAATTGGTATGTGGGCCACATTACAATATGGTCTACTCAATGGCAACGAATCCTGTGCTATCAGGTATCCCGGTGCAATCTGTGCAATCTGCAAATCGCAGCCATCACAGCGGCATCCAACAGTCCACCCGAAAATGAAGCAAGCCAACGCGATTTCCTCCGAGCCGAGCCAACTTTCAACTCCCGCAGCCATCCCAGTAGCAGCCGAGCAGCCGTTCTGTTAGACTAGAGCCTATATAAGTCGAAGTGCGGAGACACATTGGTTATTGCCCTTAAAGAAAATCCTTTATCAAAGAATCACTCTCTCTCTATGAGAACTCTATTTTGGTATCTGAGCCCAAAAAGGGCTAACTAAGGCCTCCACTCATATTTGAAATTGAACTAAAAAACTCTTGAGTTGACAAAAATTCCAATCCGGATTCTACTCTTTTCATCTAACCTCAGCTCAAAACTAGAATTAGCTATCAAGATTCCTTCTTTCACTCTTCCACTCTCAAATCAGCAAAATTTCAGAAGAAAACTGACGGTTGCTTGGCTGCTACTGAGACGGCTGCGGGAGTTGAAAGTTGGCTCGGCTCGGAGGAAATCGCGTTGGCTTGCTTCATTTTCGGGTGGACTGTTGGATGCCACTATGACGGCTGCGATTTCCAGATTGCACAGATTGCACCGGGATACCTGATTGCACAGGATCCATTGCCCTAATCAATTGATTTGATGCATATAAAAGCACATGCAATGGGGGTGGGAAACCGATCAAAACAGTGTCGCATGTGTTCCAGTATTTGGATTGGCTCATATACACGGAGCTCTTGTTTTCGGGTCAAACCAACAATTAAGTTGGCTTAAAATATAGTTCGGCTTTACATTAATTATAAAAAGGGTTAATTGAATATATATATGCTACGTATATACTTCTCAATCTCAAAATTGAAGTTCGTATATAATCTTACATACAAAATCTAATTTTAAGATTGAGAAGTTTAAATAGATTGTATTTTCTTGCACACAAGTACAATGGTAGATTTCTCCAGACGTGCATTGCATAGGAAAAGGCATATGGAGTATGTTAGGCTCCAGCTGCACCCTTATGCTCGGCTCAAAGATCGTCATCCTTAATTTACTACCTCTTTTAATCTATGGTATTGTCTTGTTGTCAGAGGTACAATAACAGGCTATAGCGGCCGCTATATCCGGCTATAGCTACTGGAGGGATCAATCGTTAGGATAGTTCCCTTTCGCCGCTACGTGATCCTGGATGCTAATAGCGGTATATATTTACCCCGCTAAAACCGCTAAATTATCCCTAGTTTAGCGCCGCAAATTGAAGTGGGCTAAAATCAGTCAATCCAAAAACGACCCTAGTCATTCCCTGGCCCGAAATGGAGTTGTCAAGTTGATACTTAGTGCTAATCTGTTGTGTTCAGTAATGGTCATGGAACCGGTTGACATGTTCCTAATTTTATATTCACAAAGTTTCCTAATTTCTGCCATGTTTATGTGTATATATCACTGATTTTTGTCATGTTTTTTTTTCTTTTCTAAAACCACTAAATGGCATAGTGGCAGCTATAGCCTTTCATAGCTGTTGGATAGCCCTGCCGCTAAATGGCATAGCCGGCAGGTGTTATTTAAAAATCAGTCGTCTGAGAAGCAGCAAAACCGTTATTTAAAACATTGCAGAGGTAACAAATGCACCTTAAAATATCCTAATTTCATATATATCACCTTCTGCAAGGCAGCCAATGATCGGCCAAGCGATTTCCGGACGATCATTTCGCTTGAAGTATTAGATTGGCAAGTTATACCGTAAGATAGGTGTATGGCTACGAACGCTCGTTACTGCAGCCAAGATCCAGTACGTCTCGGAACAATGCCGAGCCAATGCAGGCAAGAACACGCGCTAGTACGTGACATGCATGTGCAGGGGTACGTTTTTGCGTGCGACAGACGCCTAGCCTAGGATAGCCAAAGAAAGAACAACGATGTGACCAAGCTCGTGGTTCGTAGTTAGACATGGAACGATGGATATACAACAATTCTAAAGCTTGAGTCGGTGCTATATATAGCTAGCTAGATAGGAGAAGAACAGAGAGATAAATATTAAATAGATTGGTGGATATGCATACAGGTGAGTCACACTGCATGCACACAGAATCACAGACTACTTTAGCTAGCTAGCTAGGTTAATTTGCTTATGACATATGCACTTCACTCCAGCCAGTTGCACACACACCCGGTTTCTCTATAGGGTTCCTAGCATAAAAACTCAAACCATAGAAACCGAACTGACATGACGCAGAGATTTTCAAAGCCAGAACTATTTCATTTCTACAAACTAATTTACATATGGTTTTCCCTTTCGGGAACCCCCAAAGGGTATTACAACAGAAAGGAAATTACCTTCACGAGGTAGACGCACACAGTTTAGCCTTCTTACAATATGCTATTTTACAGGAGGCTAATTACATACTACTAGTATTATGGTGGAGGTTCTCTTCAGACGCTCAGGGTCTTCAGAGTTTCTCTTCTTCGGTGGATGGTTGCTTGATGGGTGTTTGATGGATGCTGGATGGATGAGTGGGTGTCTTCTGCATTGCCCATGGAGTCCCTTTTATAGGGAGTGGGAGCACTCCTTCTCCTTCAGTGACGATTATTGATGCTCAGCCATATCTTGGAGCATATCTTCGGAATGATAAAGAATCTTGACGATGGGTGAAAGGTGGTCACGGAGAATGCCTTCAGGACTAAGTCTTCATGCAACCACTTTTCATGCAGCCACTTTCATGGTGGTTATGCTTTCATGTAGCCACTTTCATGGTGATTATGTGACGGGTGTGTCTTCCATGCGCGAATATATAGTATGAAGTTGCCGAATTCCAATGCCAATGCATTTCAAGCATGCATGGTTCCTACTATATAGTCCTCCGATCTTTTTATTCAACTTTTTTAACGTTTAAACACGTCTTTTAACCATTCGTCTTATTTAAAAAACTATGTAAATATCATTTATTTTGTTGTGATTTATTTTATCATGAAAGGTATTGTAATACAGGTATTATTTATCGTTCCATGCATGATCGGCTGCATATATGCGTGGTGTGCCGTGCTCTGCTGCTCTAGACATCCCATCGATCGGTCATATATGCGACGGATTCGCGGCTAAATGTATACAGGAAGTACATGGTACACTGTGCGTGCATGCTTTCTTTCTCTGGGGTCAACTCACTCACATTGCCGACGTTACTTCAGTAACTGCACCACGTACACGTAAGAAAATATACCTTCACGTTCCATCCTGAGTGAAACGATTGGTTGCACAAACGTTTGGTGGTCTCGGACTCGGACGCGGGGAGACGTATATACGTAACGAGCGGAGCTCACGCGCTTGGCGCGTGGGTGAAGCCCAGTGTGGTTTTACAATGCAGAGAACAACAGCGACAACATGGCAGCACAACAAACAATCCACTAATAAAGTTGTTCCGAAGAAGAATGAAACATGATAATAAAACCTCAGAAGCATGTACCAGAATTATTAATTAGAGCCAAAATATGAGTTGCTCATGTTCAGAGATGCTTTGATCATAAACTCTATTTCCATGTAAATTTAAGTTCTGAAAGCAAATCTCACAAGTCTGAAGCTAAACAATCAGTTGCGGTAAAAAAATTGAAACAACCAAATGTAGCTGATGAAATAATTATAACCTGTATTCCAGATGTGCAAACAGCCAAACACAGAGACATTAATTAGGCATTGTGATTTTCATCAAGGGAACATAGTGCTATTAAAAGGAGAAGATGATAATATTTCGTCAAGGTCTTTGGGGTATTGAAGCACTCTGCATAAGAACTTCCTGAAAGATGATTTTGAGTGCCCGATGAACCCAAACTATTTTGTGTGATGTATGACATGAAGCAATGACAATAATAAAGCCAAAAATTGTTATATGCACATAAAAGCTATCTTACTAACAATAATATGTTTTGCTTAATGACCCTATAGGCAAAGGATGGCCACCGATGCTGATATTCTAATCTAAATAGATCGGACTAAAGGAGAAAGCACCAATTAAAAATGGCTAACTTAACATACAATTTAGTAAATTTCAGAATGAGAACATACTCTATCACGCACAATCTGAGTCATAGTAAAGACATGGTCAAGAGAAAGAGAGGTCAATCCATAAGTCTCTAGCTTTTATCCTATCCATCATATGCTTTTGCATCGACCATTCAAATACAAAAAAGCATATTGTAACCTACAAAACAATACACACAAAGTCAAGCAGGCATAAGTCATATGAAATAAGATCATTAGTTTCGAGCTTGTCCGTTCTCAGAAACTCTAATGGTTATACTACCTTGGACAAAATGGTACATAACTAAAAGGGGATTCACCCCAAAAAAATCCAAATATGGACCAGTTCATCATTGGTGCAGAAGTATCTTAAACAAACATGTGACCAATAGTAATACACCAGTTCTCATCTTCTTTCGGCTATGCAATATACATAGGTAGATTCTTATCCAAAAGCACACAAAAAAAGATTCAATATTTGCCTTTGCTAACATTGAACCCAAGTAACAAAGTAAAACCTTGTCCGCGCTTATATTAGAACAGATAAACTTGTGCAAGAGCATTTTACAATAATTTATGTACTATACCCGAATTAAAAAATATAAGCATGCTGGCAACTCGTTAATCAGCATAGATATTAAAAAAATGCTTGCAGGTGCTGTAACATGTAGGCACACAATAAGAATATTATTTGTAAGATGGTCACGCCTCACAGATAAGTAAACACAACAGGTTAACAGAAGGTATGTTATATCACCTAAAAGTATTGTTGAACATATAATATCACCATTTTTCATTGGGAATTCCTGAAAAAAATATCTCTTCTTTCCAAAGGTTTCTTCGTATTATGCTCTGGAGATGGAAACCTGTAAAAGTTGTTCTGCACAAATATCTATTATTTCCAAAGCAGTTTTGTTGATTCTATTGTTAAGACTACAAAAATAAAATGTCGTTGCCAACCATTGGCCCTTTCATGTCATTGAAATGGCCAACCCCAATCAGCAAAAAACTCAATTGGTTACAAATTTTTTTAAAAGTAAATTTTCTCTTGTAATAACCTTGTAGGGACACAGCCAAATTTGTCTTTCTGATGAGAGCACACAACTATTTCCTTGCATTAATTAGCTAATGATTTTATAGTTCCAGACAAACAGGGAATTTTTCAGAAGCTAAAAACATAAGCAACTCAATTTGTTTAACAATAACAGCACAACATTGCAAAGAGTGAGCAGGCACTAGTGTCTCGAGTACAATAGCCATCGAAAAACTATATGTAGAGACTATGCAACGTTTAGATGCTCAACCCAAAAGCTACTCCTATCATCTTTCCTTGAAAATAAAATATAAGCACCATATATATGTAGGTGACCAAAAATATGAGATCTTCCTGCTTAAATCTGTAGCTTTATAGAGAGGAAAACAAGATTGATAATAGTACAACGCATAAACCTAATCTACCCGAAATTTAACTACCGGTACATATTACGGCTAAAGCAACACACTGATGGCGAAGCCCTCAATGGAAAAGCAGGTCTCTCAACGATTTTTATCAAATCCTCTGCTTCTCTGCATTAACATGTACTATTTTACAACACTCTGACGCTAGCCGCCGATAACTAAACTACAAGTTTCAGTCAGAATGCAAACATCAGAGCCGATACTACACTAAATAGGAGAGCTACTCTAGCCAATTTGCTGAGATCAAACGGCCGGACAGAACCGCACACGAGACGAGAAGAAACCAGATAAAATGTAACCTGTCAGGAAGACAAATCGGTGGTTCAAGCAGCAGCACGCAGTAACGTCCTGCTCCATCGATTTTACCCTGTGGTGTCAATATATCAAGCAGCGGACATAATCAGATCTCACACACTAAAACAACAGCCAACGAACGACAGCAAAATGCAAGAAAAAGTTGCGATATATTGCAAGGATAAGAGAAAAAGAGTGGAGAAAAGAGATGAAAGGGAACAGCGCTGCGGCGGCAGATTCCGGCAAGGCAGCCCCACGCTGGAACAGTGGAGGCAGCAGGCAGCGGTAAACCGCAAGGCGGCGGCGGCCTGGCTTCCAAGAGCCGCAGTGGCCGAACCGGATGCGGCTTCCCTGCTTCCTTTTCCTGCTCCCGTCTCTGTTTCTAATACGTGGCACCATTTTATTGACACCTTACTTTGGTGGCCCAGCAGGTGGAGCGCCGTTCCCCTCCCGTCTGTTAGTATTGCTTATTACCGCACCGTGTGACTAAATGGCGCCAAAAACAACTTTAGCAACCACATTTTGGCGGTAAAAAAAAAAACAGCTGCTCCAAAACAACACATGTACTTAAACACCTGGGGGGTCCGCTATCCAACTATCACAAATTAGATTCATCTCCACATAGCTATGGATTCTAACGTCCAGGAGCAACATGATGACCTGGGAGCACCATCCTATACAGAAGACTTAGGAGCAACATCACAATCACAGAATGTAAGATTTCTTCACATCTCTCTTGTTCAAATCTCTTCTCGTGTTCCCAGGTTGGTGAGTTTGGCTGGGAACATCATCCTTCCTCACATCTCTTCTTTGTCCAAAGTTTTGGCTTGGTTGGTAGTTTGGCTGCAAATATCACATCTCCTTCGCAAGATGAATTACAAATGTTTATCTGCAAATATCAAAATACATTAATGAAAGAATCCTCTAAAAAGTAAAAATCTGTAATGCATCTGCTAAGGGCTCTACTTGATATTAGTATCAGTTGTATGTATGAACATATGGCAATTCAGTTTTAGATTGACCAATACATTAAAGAACTACACTAGCCAAGAACTTGCTTATTTGATACTTGATTATTTTATATCCTTTCTCAATTGGGAACTGCTCAGAATCATGGAAACATTGGTGCTTGTCAAAGAAATAATTGTCCTGAAGAATTGATACCACATATTGGCATGAAATTCAACTCTGAGCAAGAGGCTTATGACTTTTACAATGTTTATGCTGGGAAGATTGGTTTTAGCATTCGACGGGGTTCTTTTCATTATGTGGGAAATTCTTCCATAATAAAGACTAGGACATTCTGTTGTTTTCGTCAAGGTACGGGCTTTCATGACTTCATTACAATACTATATTGGTATACTCTTAGCAGCATGTAACTTAATTATTTTTTACACAACAGGAACTCGTGGCTTTGACAAAAGATCAGAATCAACAGATTATGGTAAATGTTTTAGTAGACCAGAGACACAATGTATGTGTCAATGTAAGATCAAGCCTTCCATGGGCTTAATGTTTTGGTAATTGATGCCAACTGGGCCTCGACGGATCGCATCAAGGCTAAGGATGTTATTTGCTAGTTCTTTTATTTTCCTTGTGTGCGCAGAAATCGCTTCGCCCATCCGCCCATTGATGTCTGCAAGCTCATCTCTCTCGGTTGTAGGTCCCACTGAGCACAAGTTCCAGTTCATCCGAGTGAGTTCGGCGGGTTCTAGAGATGCAGTGTCCAGGTTCGAGAGAGTTCTGAGTGGGATAGCTATCCAAGATTCGAGTCTCTTAGCGCCTAAGTCTTGAAAGTGCAGAAGTCTCTGGAAGCCACTTTCCGGTGTCCAAGGGTTTCTTAGTGTCTAAGTCACCGGGTTCCGCCTAAATCATCCAAGTGTTCCCGCCGAGTCCACAAAGCGACAAAATCCAAAAACCGAAGCCCTAGACGAAGACAAGAGAGAGAGAGGTGTCCGAGGGTGCCGGAGAGTGGTTTCTATAGAATTTATGGTTTATCCATTTAGAAATAGGTGGTGAAACTTAGTTAGTTGGATAGCCCTTTCTCTTAGCTTTCCGGAATGCCCAAGATCATAAAAAACGGAGATCGGGAGCAAAAGTTATGAATTTTTTAGTATTTGGCCAGAGGGCGTGCTGGAGCTTGTCGGACGGAGTCCGATAAGTCGTCGGACGGCGTCTGACAGAGCACAATTTTGGCCTAAAACCCTGGTCGGACGGAGTCCGATAAGCCGTCGGACGGCGTCCGACAGAGTACGAATTTCGGGACAAAATCTGGTCGGACGAAGTCCGATAATTCTCCGGACGGCGTCCGATGGATTGATTCGAAACTTGGGAAAAATGAATCTGAGCCGTCCATTGTTAGGGTTTCGCCTTGTGTCTATAAATAGGGGCTTGGAGCACGGGAGAAACCTGAGAGAGCCTAATCTAGTAGCCACCCCCTTGCCCTAGCCACCAAGAGAGCTCCTCCCATGGTTCCCATCTCCACCTAGGGTTCCATGTGCTTGAGAGATTGAGAGGGAGAAGAAAAGAGGAAGAGGAAGAAGATGGTGCCCCCTACCTCCTCTCATCCATCCCCAAGGTTTGCCCCTTGTCCCATGGTGTTCTTGCCCTAGTTTCCATGGTGGGAGAGAAGGGGTAGTGGTGAGAGACGGTCTTCGATCTTGTGCTCTTGGGACTTCGCCGTCGGAGAGATCGTCGCCACGCCACGAGCTTCATCAACCGAACGACTACATCAACCGTGCCACAAACCCACCATCCGTTGGTGGTCACCGCCTTGTGTAGGGGTGCATCCTCTCCATCCGTTGGAGTCACAAGTCCGCTGTGTGTGGCATGCCACCTCCGTGTGTCGGTGGTGCCAAGGTGTCCGTGTGTCGAGCCAAATCCTCCATGTGTTGGAGGTACCTCATGTGTTGAGGTGAAATCCACCGTGTGTCGGTGGTCGGTGCCGTGTGTCGGTGCCGGTGGGGTGTGAGAGCTCTCGCGTGTGAGAGAACTCGCTTCCGTGTGAAGGTTTGGAGCTCGCCTACCATGTGTTGGTGAAGAGCTACCACGAGTGGATTGAGGGCTAGGAACGAAAGGGTTCCGACTTCTCGTGTGAGAAGTTTCCTCAACTGAGACGAGGTGTTCATGTGTTGAGCACCGAACTTGAAACAACTTCGGTTTGCGCCTTCTTGTCTCATTCATTTACTTCCGCACATTAACTTGATCGTTTGCATGTGAGTGCCATCGAGCCTCCTAGTAGTCGCTTGTGTCTCATTGTGATCGCTTCCGCAACTAGACTCTAAATCCATCGATAGCTTGGTTTCCTAATTTGACTAATTAAGCAAGCGAATTGAGTGAAATAAAATTTGAAAAGAGCCGATTCACCCCCCTCTCGGCCTAGGATCCTTACAGTCAAGCACGTATGAGGATAAACCTTATAGATGGGCTCTACAACGTCTATGAGTTTGTGCATGAGCATAGTCACAATCTGGCTACTACTAGCCAAGCTCATCAATTAAGATCACAAAGAAAAATTGATGAAGCACAAATTTCGATCATAGAAGTTGCAAAATCTGTAGGCATTTCTACTAAAGCAGCTTTTGATCTTATGGCAAAAGAAGCAGGTGGAATTGAAAATCTTGGATTCACTCGTGTTGATGTGAAGAACAGATTATATACAAAGAGATCATTGAAGGTGCATCAAGGTGACACCGGAGGGGTTCTAGAATACATGGAAAAAAAATCATCAGAAGATCCAAAATTTTTCTATTCTATTCTATTCAAGTTGATGAGGATGACTTGATAACTAACATTTTCTAGGTAGATTCCAAGATGGTAGCAGACTATGAAGCTTATGGTGATGTTGTTGGCTTCGATACGACATACAGAAAATTGGATGATGGTCGTCCTCTTGGTTTGCTAGTTGGGGTAAATAATCATAAGAAAACTATTGTTTTTGGGGCTGCACTTCTATACAATGAGACTGCAGAGAGTTTTGTTTGGTTGTTTCGAACATTTCTAAATATGATGTCTGGAAAGAAACCACAAACCATTTTAACAGATGAAGATGCAGCCATGGCTAAAGCAATCAAAGTGGTACTACCGGACACTCATCATAGGATATGTGAGTGGCATATGAATCAGAATGCATGCAAGCACCTTGCGCCGATTCTTACCAAAGATTATAAGAAATTTAACAGTGAATTTCAGATCTGCATTTATGACCAAGAGGACGAGGAAGAATTTATAAATGCATGGAACCAACTACTTAACAAGTATGAGCTTCAAGAAAACAAATGGCTTGAGCGGCTTTTTGATAAAAGGCATCAATGGGCTTTAGTGTATGGCCGAAACACGTTCTCTGCCGATATGAGTACTACACAGAGAAATGAAAGTTTGAATAATGAATTGAAGGGTTATATCAGTGTGAAGCATGACATGCTTACTTTCTTTGAGCACTTTGATAGGTTGGTGGGAGATAAAAGATATGAAGAGGTTAAACATGATTTTAGAGCAACACAAAGTATACCAAAGCCAAAGGCTGACTTGGCAATTTTGAAGCAAGCAGCAAAAGTGTATACTCCAGCAGTTTTTAAGTTATTTGAGTATCAAGTGCTGCAAACTATGAATTGTGACCAATTCTATTGTGGTGACGATGATACAGAAAAGGTATACAAAATAAAAGTTCATGGAAAGCATCATGAACATGTTGTCAGATGCTCTCCACTGGAATCAAAAGTAAGATGCGGCTGCAAGAAATTTGAGTTTGCTCGCATCCTATGCTCTCATGCACTAAAGATACTCGACATAAATAATATCAAATCAATTCCAGATCAATATATACTAAAGAGGTGGACTATCGATGCGAATGTCCTAAATATTTCCGCCAATTGCAGCATGCATGAGTATCCTAAAATAAAGCTATCAAATCGTTGTTCTGCATTAAGCAGAATGTTCAATCAAATATCTGCGAGAGCTGCACTATCCAAAGAAACATTCTCTATTTGTACTAAAGCGGTGGAGAAATTGGCAGAAGACATAGAGAAATGCTTGAAAATTAGGTCTGATCTGGATTTTGACAGTTCTTCTACTCCACAAGGTAAGTATCAAACTATTGTATGATTAATTGTTTAGTACCTACATCTATCAGTAACCTCTTCACATATAAATATATTGACAGATGCAAACAAAACCAAAAGGCCTAGTAAACCAAAGAGCATCAAACTCAAGGTGAAGGAAATTGTGGGTCAATGAGACCTATTGGTGGATTAGAGAAAGCAACACGGAGGAACAAAAGGAAGCAATCACCACAACCCAGGGCACATGCAACAACAATGGTATAATGAACCTAAACAACCACACAAATATTTTTTTTTATTGTGGTCATGATATTATCCCTTCTTTCTTTGGTTAGGGTCATTTGGAGATGCCCAACAATCTAGAATTCAACCATATATCTGAGTACTATGCAGCTGTAAATGCTTCGATGCAACCATCCTCGGCCATGGAAGGGTCCCAACAGAACACACAATTGCTGCAACAGGTTGCATCTCAACCATTTACGACAAATTTCTACAATATGTTTTCTTAATTGATATGGAATCGGTATTCCTTTTTGAATGGACTAGGCCTTTTATAATTATGTTTGTAAGTTGCTACTTGCTGTTATGACCAGTTTAAGAGAGTATGTCAAAGTGTTATTAGCAAGTTCAGATTTGGTCTCAAAAAAATATAAGCAATATTTTTCCATCCTCTATGTACAACAGGAACAAAGAAAGGAACAAGGAAACTAACCAAGAACAGATCAACATGTCGGAGCTCGGATTGTTGGGCTCCTCGTCTTTGTTGTCCGAGCTTGATCCGCTGCCGCATTGATCAGTCTGAAGCTCGATCCGACGCCGTTAGCGCCACGTGAGCTTCGCCCCACCGGCCAGGGTCCGACGGGCTCGATCGACACCGCCGGCCGTCGTGTGATCTCGCCCGCCGCCATGGGTCCGTCTGAGCTTCGTTCAAGCGCCGCCGCCGCCGTGTGATCTCGCCCGCGCCGCGTCTGTCGTCTGGCTTCGTTCCGACGCCGCCGCCGCCGTGTGATCTCGCCCGCCGCCATGTCCGTCATCTGAGCTTCGTTCAGCGCCGCCGCCGCCGTGTGGCTTCGCCTCGCCGCCGCTAGCCTCTGTTACCACTACGCCGCCACCGGGGCGTGGCTAGGCCTTCCGTCGGGCACCATCGCCAGGATCGCCGGATTTGAGTGGGGATTGATCGGATTGGGGAAGATTGAGAGATGTGTTCGAGGATCGGCGATGTCGGGAATCATCGAGTGAACGAGAGGATCGTTTTATCGTTTCTATATTGCCCGTAAGTGGGCCTCGCTATTTTATCCATAGGATCCGCATTGGACGCCCGAGATGGATCTCACCTCACGGACGGGCTCACGGACGGGTGAAAGTAACGGAGGGAGTTGGTTTGCTAGGTAAAAAAAGAAGAAGAAACCAGTGAAACAGCGCCACGTATTAGGAACAGAGACGGGAGCAGGAAGACGGGAGCAGGGAAGCCGCATCCGGCCGAACCCGCCCTCCGCGAGAGCGACGCCAGTGGAGCCTGCCTCCTCGGGGCCAATCGCCATCGCGGCGCCGCGAGCAGTTCGGAGGCGACGGCGATAGCACCTACGACGGCCACGGGAGAGGAGACGGTGGCTTCGAGGAGAAAAGCGGTATGGGAGGCAGCGGTGGATCCGGCGCCAATGGGAATGAGGCAGGGGGACGAGACGGCGCTGCCAACCCTAGCCCGATGGCAAAGCGGGTAATTTGTCCCCAACCCCAGGTGTACCTACGAAGGCCAAAAGGGCCGATCCGCGAGCGACGGAAAAGCTCGAGGGGGTGGGCGGAAAAGTGCACCGGGTGAAAGCGCTAAGCAGGGCCGTTCCGCGAAGCGAGGGGACCGAAACATAAATCCATGGAGTTCATGGGGTTTTATGCAAAGTCATCAGGCCGGATCGAAGGCTCTGGACAGAGGACAGCGCGACGGGAACGGACGGCCGAGATTTTGCGGCGACGTGGCCACCGCGAGGGTGAGCCTTAGCGAGGCGCTATATAGCGCCGCAGGCAAATGCGCTGCAGCTAGGGTTATTCCTCCATGTGACGCGCGTGCTGCCTATGATCCGATCCATATATGGTTTTTCGTTAAGGGGAGCGAGGGAAACCCCCGGCGGCAACTTTTGGCACATATATAAGAGGAGAGGTCTCCATGAATCAGGTCCGAGCCAGGTCATGATGTACTTCACCTGACCTGATTGTTGCATGGGTGCCCCTTCTGCCGCATGCGACAAGACTTTATGCTGAACATGTCTCAGATGTCTGTGCCACACGTCTCGGAGATCACTTTAGACCAAAGTCTCGCGCGTGGTCCTTTTCGGAACGCCATGTACCTGGAGACCACTCTGGTCCAAAGCTTCGTGCAGGGCCTTTTCTGAGCACCACGTGTCCCAGAGATCAATCTGGACCGAAGCCTTGCGCGTGTCCCTTCCAGGGGTGCCATGCGTTCTGAAGACCACTGTGGGCAAAATGCCTTTTGCTGCAACATAAGTCAAGTGCAAAACATGTTGTTTGACCTTGCCAAATTCATAAGGCTATGAGCTAAAACAAACCTTTAAGGCTATAATGGCAAAGTTCTAGCAATTGTCCTAAGTATTTTCAATACTCTACGGCGATTATACCTAGGAAATGGCTAAATGACAACCAATTCAGGCCAGCATATAGGTCATGTAACAAATATGTGAAAAGGAAAGGAAAATTATATGCCATATCGATATTACAGGTTCACAATTGCAGGCCTGTACATAATGTGATATATAAAGCAATCGAAGTTGAAACTTCAGAGAGTTTCTGAGGAAGTTGAAGTTGAACATACAAATATATTATGCAGTGCATACATTTATGCAAAATATATATTGCTTCACCGGTTCATCCTCAAATATGGAGATTAGGCGAAGGCCATAACACAAGCAATATTGGAGCATAAGGATGAGCATGGTCTGGCCCTAGCACAGGCCCTTAAGATCCACAAGAAAATTTTGGGTCCATGGGTTGACCCTAAATTATTTTTGTGGGTATTAAACTAGACCAATAGATCCAATGTGTTGGACCATTTTTCCTTAGAAAGAATGCATAAGTTGCGATCAATCCACTAGCTAATGTATGCCAACATCAAACAAAGGAAAATTCCAATCGACTACATACCAAATCACCAAAAGAAATCACGAAAATCACGAAATCTTTGCCCAAGTTGATCGACTAGCTGGTTGAACATAGTGCGATATAAGCATAATAAATTGACCAATTAAACAGAATATAAATAATTTGAGCAAAAACATATTGATGCCATGGAATAAAGTATTTATCATGTACTCTACAAGATTGGATTGCAAAACATCAAGTAACATGATAAACCAATTAGAGAACATGGCACCTAGCAAAACAAGTGAATAAGGCCCTGTTTGTTTCAGCTTCTAGCCAGCTTTTAGCCTCAGAAGTCAGAAGCTCAAACAAACAGCCAGCTTTTGGAACCCACTTCAAAGAAGCTAAAAGCCACCAAAAGCCCAATTTATACTGTGATTTAAGCTTTTTCCAGAAGCTAGTTTTTTTTGGCTTTTCCCAGAAGCAACTTTTAGAGAAGCTGCAGCTCAAACAAACAGGGCCTAAATCACCATTGAGTTGATTAAAGTGCTCTCAGATTTAACCGATAACTAGTTGCTGAAAACAGTCGTCCTAGTTATTATACAAATATAATTTGAGATCAATATCAAGGATTAAACAATTTATCTCTGCATTGTTTCAGAATAGAAATCGGATACATCCCAATTTAGCCAACAGACCTGCTGATCTACTAGAACTCAAGGTAATAGTAACCGGATACAAACCAAAGTAATCTGAACCAGACTCAAAGTAAAGGTACCCGATTCAACAAACAGATTGATAAATGCAATCTGAACAGCACACAGGTGCAACCGAAAAGCACCAGTAATATACCACAATAATTTCAATTATCTAGTGTGCAGATTAATTATCAACAAATCATGGAAAAATGGGATGAACTTAATGTATTCTTAAACAGTGCAGCTACTAAATGATATAATCTTAGGATATTGTCAACAAATTATATTCATATAGCCTCAATCAGATTATCATCAAAGGGCAAAAGAATAAGCCCACAGCCATAATAACAGTGCGTCCAAATCAGAGAAATAGTCTCTAATATGAAAATTAGATATCCAAAATTCTCCAATTGGTTGACTGCTCAATCACAACCACAACGGAGTCACGGAAATTCTTACATAGCATTGGATCCAAGCTGACAAGGAAGGCAGCGAAGAAAGGCAAAGCGCGAGCAGCTCGCTGTCCCAGAAAACAGATCGGTGAGCTGCATTGTGTAATACTAACCGAGCCGAGGTGGAGACCAGAGAAGGAGGAGCACAGGGACTCGACGCCCAAACCCATGGCCACCGGGTACCCAAGTCGGAGAGGACCAGAGGGGCAGCACCACCACCACCACGAGGACCACCACCGGCCGGCGAACCGATGGGCGAGGAGGAGCAGTGAAGTGCACAAAGCACAACAGGAAACATGATCAGTGTCCGCGGCTAAAACCGCCGACGCAGGACGAAATACCGTTGACATAAACTTGTGTCGGCGGTTGGCCGTCGACACAACTTTGCCGACGCAGCTCCGTTGACACAGCTCATTTCTGTCAGCGACCCCAACGACAAAGATATGTGTCGGCGGCCAATTAAACCGCCGATATATTCCATGGCAGACGGCCCGCCCGGTTGACGGCGTTCTGACATGTGGGCCCATAGAAGGAACCAGTGGCCGACACGTGGCAACATCTATGTCGGCGGTCGTGATAATACCGCCGACACAGATATACCGATGCAGGCTCTAAGGTTCCCCCCGCATACTTTTGTCGGCGGTCTTTAGAGAATATACCACCGAAGTATCCAGACCCTGTGTCGGTGGCCTTTTCATATGCCGACGACATTGCCTTTTGCAGGGATCTACCCTGGGTGCGTTGGTGGTCGTTTTAAGGCCGCCGACAGAATTTGTGTTCCAGCAAAAAAATTGTTGTATATTTTGAAAAGGCTCATCTTCAACCTGCAAAAATACCCAACAACATATTTGCATTTCCCAATTCACCCAACCACATCCACACATAATTAAGGCCCTCTTTGATAGCTTGTTTAGTTTTAGTTTAGTTTTTGTTGAAAAAATTTGACCACCTTTAAAAGTGGTATGAAAAGGCTAAATAAGTTATTGAAAATTTTTTTTGAGATCTTTGAGAAAAATCCTACAAAGTTATAAAAAATTTATTTTCAAAAAAATAAAGTGAATGGTGTATATAAAAATAGCAAAAGTTGCAATCCCAACAAAAACTAAACTAAAACAAGCTATCAAAGAGGCCCTAAGTGTTCGCCACCATATTTTCAAGAACAAATACATCCACATAGTTGCGAAATAGTAAATCACCAATAAATATAACTAAAATCTCTCAGAACATAACAAATAGGTACAACAAAACACAATAGTTCACGTAATCGAGTACGAAGTATAGAATATAACATAATACATAGTTCGCATAGTCACATTATAAACACTATTGTTGGTTCTGCGAACCGCTGCCACTTTCACCGAGGTCGAGGTCTGGATTTGGATTGAACAAGCCCGTCACAAATTGCTCGAGCGGAGACGACTTTACCCATTGTCGTCACCTCCCGGGCAGGCGTTGCCGAGCCGGCTGTCTGCAATAGTGTAGAAGACCACATATTTAAAAAACTTTATGTATTTGTGTAGTGATATGAATTTGTTGTGGAAAATTAGAGGCAATGCATTACCCCTGGTGAAGGTCTTGGTGTAGGTGGAAACTGAGCCATCGGGAAAAGGGGCGGTGGCACGAACGGGGGGAGAGTGCCAAACTGTGTGGTCGTTAGCGGAGCCGCCGACATAAACCACCCCCCAACCCGACCTATCAACAGACCACCCGCGGCGATGCCGATAATGTGCTTTACCCTATTTAACATTCTAGTGGAGTCAATTCACATCACAGGTATTTATAAGGGGTAGTCCTGCCTAGTGTTAAACTTTCGGTATAAGTTCTCTCGAAACCTTAAGTTTGCTAGCTAGGCACGTACGAGACCGGACGTTAAGCTTTTGACGAAACGTCTACCGAAAGTGTAACGCAGGGCAATTCAGCAATTCAACGCCGTATAATGTCATTTCATATCAAGTGCATGCCATAGAACCTTACATTGACCAAATCACAGAGTCGGCATCACTGCTGATGGGCCGGTGAGAGTCCCAGCCCGGGGGGGCAGTCTGTTTCGGCGGCACAAATAACGGCCGCTGACACAGAGGCATTTGTGTCAGCGGCATTGCTTACAGCCGCAGACACTGGTGGCGAATACTCTAGAAAAGAAATGACTTGGCCCTATCTATCGATTATAAACTTTCTCGCAACTAGTTAGCAGCTGCTTGTGTGCAGCTGGCTTGTGAGATCGCGGGCCCGAGCCCGCCGCGCCCCGCGAGAAATTATTTTACCTGTGTTAGCGTCCTATGTAATGTCGCCGACACAGATGCTGCCTAGCCGCCTCACTGCACCTCACAGGTTGGCCCCACATGACAGACACGTCCTCTGTCTGCCATGAGGGGCCGCCTGCAGGTGGTTCCGTTAGGGCATTACGGTGCCGTGAGGGGAATGCATCTATGTGGTCAAAGGTTGTTATGCCGTCGACATAGACTGGTTTGGTGGGCTCCAAATTTGAATTTTGCGACGCTGACTTGAGGGATGTTAAGTTGTGTCGGCGGCTTATTGGAGGCCGCCGAAACAGGTTGACTGTGGAGACGGTTTTGTTTTGGCCGCCGACATTTCTGTGTCGGCAGCTTTTTTTACCGCCGACACAGGTTTTCTGGATGCCCACACTATTCTCATTTCCTGTAGTGAAGAAAGAGGTGAAAAAGTGAGCTCGTGCAAGCACATACACCCACCCGATTAGGCAACCGGCTAAATAGAGAGAGGGGTAAAAATGGAGGAGCAACGAACCACGTGGGGAAGCCAAAGGACCAACCCCACGACGTACATGTCGCGCGCCTTCGCGAGCTGTGGAATGGCCGCCGCCGCTGCCAGCAGCTGCGAGCTGCTGCTACTCGTTTGCTTCTTAGGGCAGCAACTGCTGCCCTCTCCCTCTTATCCTTCGATTAGGCCAAGGCCCAAGTAGCAACAGCAGCAAAAGCCCAACATAGCTGAGGCACCGAAGCATACACGATAATAAAAAACAAAACAAAATTCAGCAATTCTAATCAATCATTGCCCAAATCAAATCCACAAAGCAAATCGACAATGGTAGCTCAAAAACATATCTGAGTCTTTGCCCAAATCGATCAATGACATTAGTAGCTCAAAAAAAATCCCAAAAAAAACTCATGGGCTCACGACCCGCCTCCCCCGTTGTCGTGGTACCCGCCTTGCCTGCCGAAGACATCATCTTAGAAGGCCGCCATGCCCTGACCTCGCAAGGATAACAACCCAACGATCACTTAACCACCAAACCTGATAAACGTAATCTAAAATTACAAATAGGGATGCACACGATAAATTTGAGATTTTGTACAGTCGACTCAGATGTTCTAGTCGACACATGTGAATTCGAGGAAGGGTCAAACATGGGGACAACCAGTCAACCAGTCACAACAAAACTTGAGTCTAAACAACGACAGCTACGCAATATATTAGAGGAGGGGTGACCAAGGGGGCTGCATCATTATGCTAGGGTTCTCCACCTGGTTATACACCCAACACACATACAAGGCTTGGTTTGGCCTAATTAGGTGATGTGACACCTTGTTTTGATGTTTCACGATGCTCTAAGATGAATTTTGAGGTGAGACCGAATCCATTGGAAAGCTTGTCTCATAAGATTTTCATAGAGTGGTAGATCATTGAAAACGAACATTGTATGTGACCTACGCGTCTGTTTAAAGTTTTGGTGCGCGTACACGGTCGAATCTATCTCATGTGTGTGTTGGGCTTTCTCTTGGAAAATCCTTGGAACAACGTGACTTGTATGACCTGAGAAAGTGGAGTAGACGGAGATACACATTTCTTGAATGCGCCTTCTCGAACTGCTAGAGGTGACAACGTCATATCCGAAAGCCAAGGAAGCCAATCGTGTGATTGACCAAGCCAAAGTGGTGGTCGATGATACCATATCTATGAAGCCATCATAAAAGACATAGGCAAAGTGGAGGATGTCGCGAATTGTTGCTGACTTGTCACTACTATACTAGAAGAAGTAGGGGAAGGAGTGATGGTCGCATCCTTATGGGTGATGTCCTCATCAATATGTGTCACATCATTGGTGAGTATGAATGGTTCGTCCCTATAGCCGATTTGTGTGAGGTCTAAAGTTGTCATATCGTACTGGTCGATCACAACACCCATTGTCAGTTTGACCCATTGTCACCGAAATATGAGGGCCTTCAAAGATCCGTAGTCGAGTTCGCATATCTTTTCTATGAAATCATAATAGGTGTCCTTTCCATTGTTGTCCAGCATCTATACGGACACCGCTGTTTTTTTTCAACAGGGGGGTTCCCCGATTTCCATTTCAGAAAAGAAACGAAAACAACATGTTGTTCTTACAATAACAGGCAAGGCAACATCCCCAACCACTTTCACACAACCGCCACATAGTTCTAAAATTCTGTAAAAAAGAGCCCTCTCTTTTCCACAGAACCAAATTACGGCCAAAAGACAGACAATGCACATGGATATGAACCCCAACTAAGTTCAAAAGCAACACGAGAACGACAGATAGAAATCCATAGGACGATTCCTGCCCAGCAACAAACTTGCCAAGGACGCGGCAGTTAAACTCCAACAGAAACTAACTGCCAAGAATGAATGAGCAGCGTCAGTCATTCTAATCAACATCTTGATCCCTCTCCCCTTTCTCCTGCACCTCCCTGAGCGTTGCAAAGATCTTCTCCATTCTCAGCTTGATAAGCTCTTGGTCATCTGTTTTCATAGGTCCTGCTCAATAGCAAAGATTAGCACAAACACTATAAACGATGTCCCTAGGGGATTTGATGTGCTTTTCCTCAAAGCACTTCATATTCCTGTGCTTCCAAATGGCCTAGCAGATTGCCGCAAAACCGATAAAGCAAAATTTCTTAAACCTGACAAAGTTATTGACAAACCACACAAAGTAAGATTGAATGTTCCCAGGCCTATTTTGACTTTTGAATATTCATGGCCAAGGCAATGACCCCCCAAACCGTCCTTTCCATCACACAAGTAAAAAACAATGATCGATTGTTTCCATCTCATCACAGAACGCACATCTAGCATCCCCAAGCCAACCTCTTTTCCTTAGGTTTATCTTCACAAGGACTGCCCCCTTTATTAAAAGCCAGCAAAATACCTTAATCTTGAGAGGTAATTTAGCACGCCATAGGGTCTTATAATCCGAATCATTCTCATTGCACCAAGGCAACATGTAAGAAGAGGGTAGCATCGCTTGGTTTTGGTCCACATGGCTTGATCATTAAGCTCCTTCAAATCCAAAGCATTCAAAGCTCTACAAACATCTTGCCTCTGCATTACCATATCCAATGGTACCTCTCTCCTAAAATTCAGCTCACCCTGTTTTAAATGAGCCTGTTCCACTAAAATTTCCTGCTCATCACAGATTTCAAAAACAGCCCTCGATGTCTGGCAAAGGGGTTCTTTGTTCAACCAACTATCAACCCAAAAACTGACCTTCTTCCCATAACCAATTTTCATTCTCCTATTCTTAATGTAATACTTTGTAATTTTCATCAGGTCCTTCCAAAAAGCAGAGTAAGTGGATTTTGTTTTCACCATAGAAACAGGGGCCCTCTCACATATTCATGGTTCACAATATGATGCTAAAGCCCCTCCCTAGTTTCCAACTTCCACAGCCATTTACATAATAGGCTGATGTTCAAAGTTCGAAGATTTTGAACACCCAAGCCTCCCTTTGTTTTTGGCTTAACAACATCCACCCACTTACTAAGTGATACTTTATTCTTTCCTCAGTCCCTTGCCGCAAAAAATTCCTTCTTACAACATCCATTTTCTAAATAAATGCTGAAGGAAGAAGAGCCATTGAGATAGAGTACATAGGAATCCTAGAAAGGCAAGCATTCATTAAAGTGATTCTGCCCCCAAGGGAAAGACATTTTCCTTTCCAAGCTGCCAGTCTCTTCTGCACTTTCATCACCAAGGGTTCCCAGTGTTTAACTAGATTCCTCTTATAACTCACAGGGATGTCCAAATATCTATGGGGAAAATTACCAATTTCATAGGTAAAGGGATTAGAATATTGCAATTCCTTCACCTGATTCCCATTAATCAATAAACATTCACTCTTTTGAAAATTAATTTTCAACCCTAACATCATCTATAAAAGACAAAGGAGTAGTTTAACATTGCAAGTCTGCTCCAGATCATCTTGAATGCAAACTATAGTATCATCAACATACTGTAATATGGCCAACCTATTTTTAAAGATATCCTCGGCTAGACCAGTGAACAGCTTATTTATCTAAGCTTTTGTAAACATAGCATTTAAACAATCAGCAGCCAAATTGAAAAGAAAAGGGGAGAGAGGATCACCTTGCCTCACCCCTTAATTTGGAACTTTGGAACCAATTGCCCACTTTGTCATTCACGCTGACACAAAGGGTCCCTTGTTTTAGAACCCCCCCCATATCCATTTGCACCACTAGTCATTAAAGCCTCTCATCTCTAAACTTTTCATCAAAAAAGACCAATTCACTTTATCATAAGCTTTTTCAAAATCTAACTTCAAAACCACTCCCACTTGCTTACGCATCTTAGTGTGATGTAATATTTCATGTAAAGTCATCACTTCATCAGTAATATGTTTCCTAGGGATAAAAAACTTTGATTCCAACTAATAATTCTTTACATTTTCCCTCCATTCTTGTTGTCAGGGTCTTAGTTATCAGCTTATAAATGTTGTTCAACAAACAGATGGGTCTGTATTTCTTTAATTCATCAGCCTCCTCCACCTTAGGCAGCAGAACAATAACCCCATAATTTAAATTTGCTACATCCAAAACACCTTGATGAAATAAATCAAAGATTTGCATAACATCATACTTAATAACATGCTGCCAACATTTCTGAAAAAATTCAATGGGGAAATGATTAGGGCCAGGGGCCTTGTTCATTGCCATTTTTCCCTATTAGCAAAAATTTGTTCTTCACTGAAATGTCTACAAAGCTCAGTGTTTTCTTCAACGGTTACATAGCTGTACCTCCCCCAAAGGTCATCACACATGGTGAACCAGTTGTTAGTATCACCACTAAATAGATTTTTGTAAAATTCGGTGGCATGCTTCAAAATATCCTCATCTTTGTAAATCATTCTTGCACCATCATTTATTTTAGTTATATACTTTTCCTCCTTTTCCAATTCACAATAAAATGAAAATATTTAGTATTCATGTCTCCTTTTAACATCCAGTTTTGTTGATACCTTTGGTGCCAATCTTTTTCTTCTTATTGTACAGTCTCCAAAAATTCATTTTGCCACAGAATTTTCTTCTTCCTCTGCTTATGAGATAAATCAATTATCTCTTCTTTCTCTTCCAAATCCCTGATACTATCCATCAAATATTTTTGCCTTTTCCTCCCATGACCAAAAAGATTAGGGCTCCACCCTTTTAAAACTTCTTCACCCTATGAAGCTTAATTTTGAATTTTCTCAAATGGTCAACCCCCTAAATCTAGGTCCTCCAAATTCTTTCAATCTGAGGAATGAAATCATCCCTATCCATCCAAGAAATTTCAAACCTGAAAGGCCTTTTAATATGTTTCTCTCCCCCCATCATCTATACATAAAGGATTATAGTCAGACATGACCCTTGGAAACTTGTTAATCTTGCACAAGGGGTAAATGCACTCCCACATGGTATCAGCCAATATCCTGTCTAGTCTCTCAAGAGTAGGATTAACCTGATTATTAGACCATGTATACTTCCCCCCCACCGCTAGGGAAGTCACTGAAAGAAAATTTATCAATGATTTCATTAAAACTAACAGAAAATCTGCTAGATTTCCAATTCTTATTTTTATCCTTCTTATCCCTCATGATGTTAAAGTCTCCTCCAATCAACAAAGGGGTATCACAACTATTACACCTATCCTCTGTTGGAAACGCTCAAACTTACAGGCACTGAAGAAGAGCACACGCAGAGGCTTTTGGTCGGCACACAAACTACCGCTTTTCTCTTGTATTCTTCTCAATGCTTAACTCTGATTACAGGTACCTTTATAGGCTAACACACGCACACAACCATGATTCACACGCATGCACTACTCGCACACACCCAATAGCCACGATCTGCATGCATGGCTAGCAAACACACCGCCTCTTCCAACCACGCGTTAACGTCCTCCGCGTCGTGCAGCCACATAAGGACTCAGCTTGCTAATGGCTTGCGGCCACACGCTCGACCTGCACTCTTGAGGACCCAGCACTACAAGGAAACGGCCTTTACTCCTGGTTGGCAACTGGCTTTAGTCTCGGTTGCCAAACCAGGATAGCTCCTAGGGGTAACAGGCCTTTTTAGTCCCGGTTTCTGTCGGGGATAAAATCACGGCCCATTGCTATGGCCCACTCCCCGACCGCCCGTCGAGCGACCTACCAGGCCCGGCTCACTGGAAGGTTCTATCCGCCCATATGCATCTGCCGCCACAGCTTCCTAGGTGGCGTGGTGCGTAATGGCCAAGGAATCGTGTTTGAGTCCGACTCGAACAAGAGTTCTGCACGGCTGCGTGAAGACCCGGACGTTGGTTTCCCGGATTGGATTAGGAGTCGTAATCCCCAAGACTAGGAGTATGCCTTATCTGCCTCGGGATATATTTGGCATGTCTTGAGTTAGATTACGTCAGTAGTTAGCCCGGCCCGATATTCCCTCGGTAGGTCGGTTTGCTCTGCACTATATAAACAGGGCCCCTATGGCGTTAGAGGGACCCCAGCCGAGAGCTTTTGCATCTTAGCACCTCGTAAACATCAGATCATTGCGCTATCGCACTTGTACACATATAATCTCGCCGAGACTTGTTCGTCTCGTCGAGCCACCTCTTGTATTCATCTCTGATATATAAGAAAATTTGGACGAGGGCTATTATCTCTCCGAGAGGCTGAATCGGATAAAAACCCCATCTCTGCTCGTTCTTTGTTCGTGGTTGTTTGGCGTGTCTCCTATCTCCTCCTTGAAGAACCTTGGTTGACTTGGGTCAATATCTCAACCGTCGACACCGGGCGCCGTCAGTGGGATCGCAGATCGAGCATGTCGAACTCTATCACGACGGAGATTCTCCCCGAGGACTACATGGCGACCCTTCGCCGGGTGCGTCGTCCCCGCGATGAGCTCCGTGCTCGGGATCGGATCAAAACTCCTTCGGATCCCGGGCTGTTCGCTGGCGGTGGATGTCGAGAGAGTCGACCAAAGACTTGGAACATCGACCCGACCGTAAGTTCCTCGTGTAGGTCTTTCGTTTCCTAGCTTCACGCTTTTTCTCAAATTTCGCGCCTTAGTTCGTCCAAGTCTCTCGGGCTACCATGTAAAGTTCAACCCATTGAGCGGTGAATGCTCGCGGCCCCCTGCGGTCCTTCTCACCACTCGTTTTCTCAGACTACTCTTTCTCTCTGGTAACACTTGATGGCTGCCGGTCTTGCGAACTCTTGGCTCCGCAATCTTAAGGGTTTTCCGCCCAGATCTGGTTTCAACAAGTTCCTAAACTTCGAGTTGCGTAACACGGCATCGACCTCGCGGCTAAGCTCGCTCTCGTAAGCCCTCCGCGCAGAGGTACTTACCGCCATTTACGACCACTTGGCAAAGCTTCTCGTAAGCCCTCCGTGGCGAGGCACTTTCCTTGTTCGGTTACCTTCGAATCGCCTAACTTACGTTAACGCGCGTTCTCGAACGAGTCGATCAGATACGGTGTCGCTCTAACTCTCTACACACGTGCTTGAAGTCGCAAGTTCAGGTCTTCATGCATCGTCCTGCATCGGGGCTAGGGCGTCACTCTTTCTCTTGTGCACTGCTCGAGTTAAAACTCGCAAGGTCCTCGGCGAGTACTGCACAACGGGGGCTGGGAGTTAGGCTAAGCGTTCTACCGGTTTTTCTTAAAACTTTCTAGCGCTGTTCGCCTTGCTCTTGGTTTCCTGTTCGTCCTTATCTTGTGCTGCTCTTTTTTGCAGGAAAAGCGTCTCGGTCAGACTCTCGCTCTGATTTAGCTGCTCGGCGGTCTTGAGCTGCTCGGCCAGCTCCTGAGGATGCCTCTCCTCGGTCGATTGGGACTTGAGCTGAATTTCGCAACCCGATGCGTTTTCGTTTTTCGGTCCCTTTCCTTAGCGTTGGTTTTCCAAAACCTCGTTGGTCTTCGCTCCGAGCGCCTCGCGTCTGAGCATGTCTTTTATCTCGGCGACGACCATGCGGCTCCGGTTAACGGCGGTACACCACCGATGGAGTTCTCGCCCATGTAAGTCGATTCATCGCCATAGCGGGCATGCCCACCGTAAGCCAATTCTCATCGCGAACGGCACTCTGGCGCTGGTTCCGCACGCCGAGGCGACACTAACGCCGCATGGGTCCATGCCCGGATAAGATTTCGCCTCGCGTGTTTTGCCTGCGGCTAAGGTCCCGATCGCCTTCCCTGGTTAGCGGTCTTAGCCACAGCTGGGCTGCACTTGCCCGCACACGTCTTTTTTTATTCATGCTACGTCCTTCCTGGCACGGTAATCCGGAGCAATGCACCACCAACGGAGTCCTGCCCACCGTAAGCCGATTCTCATCGCAACAGGCACTCCTTGCATCGGTTCCGCATTCGCCGAGGTGACACTAACGCTATCGGGGGACGTACCCGGAAAAAATTATGTCTTGTGCGGGTAGGTCGTCTTTTGCGTGTTTTCCAAAACTCGCTTTGCTCTTCTTAGAGCCTGTTCTTGCTCTCTTTTTCCCCTTGCTGGCTCGTTTCTTATTTGTCTTTTGCAGGAAATACAGGAACGGGGAACGTCAGACTCCGGTGATGGTCGTGGCGAGGTTCCAGGCTTCCCCACCAAAACCGATGTCTGCATCCCTCTCTTCCCGGGTTTGCTCCGCGTATGCCCGGGGACTGATTCACTTCACCCGCGTATGATTTCTCGCCTTTGCCCGGCACTGACCTTCACAGTTTGGCTAAGTCAAGGTAGTGCGCCACCAACGGAGGCATGCCCACCGTAAGCCGATTCTCATCGCAACGGGCACTCCAAGCGTCGGTTCTGCACTCGCCAAGACAACGCTAACACTGTCGCAAGGAATACGTCATGGGTAAAGCGTTGATCTCACGCGTTCTCTTGCGGCTCTAACTGCATCGGGTTGTGATTCACCTCGCACCGGGCAGCTCTTCGCCCGGAGCGCGCATCTGGTCCCAGCGACGAGCTCCATACTCGGGGGCTGGATTACGTCGCAGGCGGCTCTTCGCCGAGCACGTGCTCTACCGATGCGTCTTCGCTGGTAGCACTTTCGTTCCTTTAACGAGCTCCGTGCTCGGGACTAGATCTCCTTACTTGGTTGCTTTGGCGAGCTCTCGCTCGGGATCGGGTCATCTTTCCTCGTATGCATTATGCGCTCTCGCACACGATCTACGTGCGGGGCACATCACCTTCGCTCTGGCGCGACATTCGCCGAGAGCGCAATCTCTATTTTCGGGCAAGCTCTAGCCCGAGAGGTGGATCCCTTATCTTTTCCTAGGCATCTGAATGCTCGGATGCAGCAAGACGAGTCCGTCTCGCGACTTGCTATATTTATTCTCCTAAGATCGATCTTCATCGATGCGTGGTACGCTCTTCACTACTAAGAATACAATCCTCCTTGATGACGTTCAGCCTCAAGGAGATGATTCACCTCACTTCTTTCGATTTACGACGAGGGTGGGTACTCGCTTTCGACAGACGTCGTTCCTCGCTCGACGCAATGTAATTGCTCTCGGCGGGCAGGTTTGTTCGGTCCCGAACAAGTCTTGTTCGGTTGAACCATAACCTGTTCGGTCGCTTGTTACACGTCTTTGTAGCAGCAAAATTTCCCTCTTCGTGACTTCGAGTCTCAAGAGGAAGACCCCACTCTAGTGAGTCCTTCCACTTGAGTCTCGGGGGCTAGCTGTCGGGGATAAAATCACGGCCCATTGCTATGGCCCACTCCCCGACCGCCTAATCGAGCGACCTCACGAGGGCCCGGGGCCTGGAAGGTTCTATCTGGCCCATATGCATCCTGCCGAACAGCTTCCTAGCTGGCGTGGTGCGTAATGGCCAAGGAATCGTGTTTGAGTCCGACTCGAACAAGAGTTCTGCACGGTTGCGTGAAGACCCGGACGTTGGTTTCCCGGATTGGATTAGGAGTCGTAATCCCCAAGACTAGGAGTATGCCTTATCTGCCTCGGGATATATTTGGCATGTACTGAATTCGTTACGTACTCGTAGTTAGCCCGGCCCGATATTCCCTCGGTAGGTCGGTTTGCTCTGCACTATATAAACAGGGCCCCTATGGCGTTAGAGGGACCCCAGCCGAGAGCTTTTGCATCTTAGCACCTCGTAAACATCAGATCATTGCGCTATCGCACTTGTACACATATAATCTCGCCGAGACTTGTTCGTCTCGTCGAGCCACCTCTTGTATTCATCTCTGATATATAAGAAAGGCTGGACGTAGGGCTATTATCTCTCCCGAGAGGCCTGAACCAGGATAAAAACCCCTGTCTCCTGTTCGTGGTTGTTCGTGGTTGTTCGGCGTGTCTCCTATCTCCTCCTTGAAGAACCTTGGTTGACTTGGGTCAATATCCCAACCGTCGACAGTTTCCCCAACCGCGACACAAACCTTACCATGGTGTATAAAATATCTAAAAAATATGGGATAGCTCCTAGGGATAACAGGCCTTTAGGCTAACTCCAACAGTGATCCCTAAATTAATTTGCCCCCCTATAGCCTCATGTACAGGCTTCCTCTAAAAAAATCTCTACCTATATTTTTCTCATTTCCAACAGCATCCCTTATATGGAGAATTGTATAGGGGAAGGAGATAGAATTCCTACATATAAGGGAATGAAGAGCAATTCTCTATTTTAGAGGATGGAATAGGGAATGTTGTTGGAGCACATAGGGGAAGAATCAGTCCCCTATTTTTGGGTAGGGGCACTTTAAGGCTGTCTCCAACAGGCTCCCCTAAAGCACCCTCTACCCCAAAATAGGGGACGAATTCTCCCTCTATGTGCTCCAACAGCGTTTCCTATTCCGTTCCCTAAAAGAGAGATTTTCTCTCCATTCTCTTATATGTAGGGGTGAGATTTTTTCTCCATTCCCTTATATGTAGGGGTTCTCTCTCCTTCCCCTATACAAACTTTTTACTTATAGTATTCTTTCTTTTACCTAAAAAAAGCAGCTGCAAATCCAAAATTAGGAGAATTAAGAGAAGTATGATTTTTGGAATTCATTCTATCCAACTAAGCAGTTCTTATCTTATCCTTACCGTAATGGATCATTCGGATATTTAACTAATCGCGGATCGAGATAGTTTTCGCTTAACCAAAGAAGGATCCTTTTTGCTAATAAT
Source organism: Raddia guianensis (assembly GCA_036346415.1). Taxonomy (NCBI): domain Eukaryota; kingdom Viridiplantae; phylum Streptophyta; class Magnoliopsida; order Poales; family Poaceae; genus Raddia; species Raddia guianensis. Next base: position 35,157,490 of record CM070542.1, on the reverse strand, counting down.
ATAATACAACAAAAATCTATCTCTATCATAAAGGGGGTAGGTCTCTTTTTTTTTATAGAGTGTTTTACGTAAAAATATTCAATTTGACTGAACTTGACGCTTGGTTCTATTTTCTGAGAAAGAAAATGAATGATTAGAAATGCATCTAATCTACGCTTGGTTCTGTTTTCTGAGAAAGAAAATGAATGATTAGAAATGCATCTAATCTAAGAGTTCATAAGGGGTTCTCTCTCCTTCCCCTATACAATTCGATGGAAGAAATATAGGGAGAGTTTTTTTAAAGGAAGCCTGTATATGAGGCTATAGGGGATCAAATTTAGGGATTCCTGTTGGAGAGAGCCTAAGGGAGCCTATTGGAGACAGCCTTAGTCCCAGTTTCCCCAACCGCGACACAAACCTTACCATGGTGTAGAAAATATCTAAAAAATATGGCTAACTCAAGACTCGAACCTGTAACCTCCTGCCACCATGAGACTCCCCACTCATCCTTCTAACCAACCCACCCAGCCACACGCATATACTAGACTAGGATATGCATTCCTTTTAAAGTATTCTGTAACGAGGCTTTAGTCCTGGTTCTTGTTATGAACCGGGACTGATGTGTGTCCGTGCCAGCTGGCATGTATTCGCCTCTCAAAGTGCTCTTCTGTCTCGGTTCGTGACATGAACCGGGACTAATATGGGCAAAAAATCGTGATTTTAACCCAGTAGCCATGAACCGAGACTGATGCCACTATCAGTTCGTGGCTAACAGGGACTAATGTGCCGGGATAGAAGGCCCGTTCCCTTGTAGCGCGGCTAGACTGTGTGCTGCTACTTATTCCATCACGCGACACGTTCTGGCCGATGACTCCATGCAAACACGTACATGCACTAACTAGTCCACCGTGCACTACTAGCAGCACATGCATGCACAACTAATCATGCTACTAATCTACTATGCTAATTAAAACAAATATGTATGCAGCTACGATGCACAACTCCATGAACTGAAAAACTTTTACAACAAGATTAATTCCTAACAATCACCCACTTAATCTTGTTGTCCATTATTTGAACACCGTCTCGTCGATCTTTAACGCAGCGCTGGCTCCTCATCCGCATCAACGAGAAGTGCCTCCTCCTTCTTTGGTTTGTGGCACTCCCGAGCAAAGTGCCCATATTCTTGACAGTTGTCGTAGGTGCTCCTCTTTTTTCCCAGAGCTTGAACCGCCATCCTTGTTCTTGTACCCAGACTCCCATTGGGCACAAGTGAGAAGAAGAAGCCCGTCGTCGATGTCGGTGTCGTGAACGCGCACACGCTCATCATACGCCTTGAGAGCCCGACCACTTCTTCCACCGTCGTCGTCTTTATGTCCCAAAATTGTTCGATGGTTGAGACAATCTGCAGGTACTTGTTCGGAACAGCTCGGAGAAGTTTTTGCATGATGTAGCTCTCCTCCATCTTGTCGCCAAGGCCACGAATTTGATTGACGAGAGTCGTCAATCTCATGGCGAAGTCATCCACCAATTTCGTATCCTTCATGCGCAAACCCTCAAATGCACTTTTGAGGGTCTGTGCACGCGCCTCCTTGACACGGTCGGCACCAATGTATATGCTCTTTAGCACCTCCCATGCTTCTTTCGTCGTCTTCTCAGCCAACATGAAGAGCATCTCATCGGGGATCCCTTGGTAGATGGCCGCCAATGCCATATGGTCCAAGCGAGTGTCAGTGACGCCGGGATCGACAGCTTCCTACATGCCTTGTGCCTTCATATACACCTCCATCTTGATTGCCTAAGCAACATACTTGCTCTTAGAGAGCATCGGATACTGCAAGGATACGGCTCTCTCTCTGGTCGCTGCTACCAACGGTAGCTCGACGTCACCGGCGGCGGCGGCGCCATCGTCGGTGTGCGCCCTAGGACGTGGTAGCGCCAGTGGTGTTCTCAACACTGCATCGTCACTGCTGCCGTCGTTCGCCATAGTCGTAGGATATGTGGCTCTGATACCAAATGTTGGAAATGCTCAGACTCTCAACTTGATTGCACAAGCAAAAGCAACAGTACATGCACTGAAGAAGAGCACACGTAGAGGCTTTTGGCCGGCACACAAACTGCCGCTTTTCTCTTTTTCTTCTCAATGCTTAACTCTGATTACAGGTATCTTTATAGGCTAACACAACGTACGCAACCATAACTTACACGCACGCAATACTCGCACACACCCAACAGCCATGATCTGCATGCATGGCTAGCAAACACACCGCCTCTTCTGGCCACGCGTTCACGTCCTCCGCAAGTCCGCATCGTACGTGCAGTTACATGAGGACTCGCTTGCCAACCGCTCGCTGCCACGCGCCCGACCTGCACTCCAGAGGACCCGGCTAGACTGTGTGCCGCTACTTATTCCATCACGCGACATGTTTTGGCCGATGACTCCATATGCAAACATGTACATGCACTCACCACGCGAAACGCTGAAATTCTTGACGGCTAAAGCCGTCGATAAAAATAGCAAAACCGTCGTGACAGAGTCATCTCGACGGCCAGCCGTCGAGATTTGGCCGTCGAGAAAGCACAGTCGAGACAGATGGTCTTTCTCGACGGCTCGGCCGTCGTGATTAATTTTTCTCGACGGCCGAAACTAAGCCGTCGAGATAAACGCGCAGGGCAAGCACGACGTGATGGTGGACCCTTTCTCGACGGCTGTAAGCCGTCGAGATTGATCATAGGCAGGCCGTAAGCCGGCCCAGCCCACCAATTATTCACGACGGCCCAAAGCCGTTGAGATAGCCTCTCCGCAGGAAAGGACGGCATTGGCAGGTGGGGCCTGAAAGGTTATTCTCGACGGCTTATGGCCGTCGATATAGATTCTCCTAGGCCAGGCAGCGCTTGATCTGCTAGGTGGGCCATAACATCTGTCTCGACGGCCAGGCTGTAGCCGTCGAGACTAGTAAAAAAAGCAAAAAAAAAAATTGTAAAAATCACAATAATTTTGCATCTGCTACTGCACCCAGCAGCTGCAACCTGCAAACCCAAAATAGTCCCCGCATTCAAATTTCCCACAATTTCACAAATACACATATACCTCCGACTATTTCGATATATCACAAACATCGCATCACATAGATTACAAACATGAAATCCACATTCACAAACATGTAATAAACATTCACAAACATCGTAATGACAGTATCAACATCATGAACACAATAAAACAAACATCGATCATGGCTGTCGTGGTGGCGCCCCAAGAAACGCTCCGCGAGGTTGGCGGCCATGTTCTCGAGCCGCCGCCGCATGCTGTTGGCGTCGTCCTGAGGAGGTGGCACGAAGGACGGAGGCGTAGACATCGCAGAACCCGAACCCTTCGAGATTTTTCAATTAGTAAGTTGACATATATTTACTATGCGATAGTGTATTGATTTTGCATATAAGACTTACCGCTGGATCACGGAACCAGGGACGCTCGACGTTCAGGTAGTTGAGCGTGGGGACGTAGGCCGGCTGGGTCCCGTAGGTCCTTGGTGGTGCCGTCTGTACAGGGTAGCCGCCCTCCCCAACATAGGAGCCTGGAGGGGCTGGGTGGCTACCGTACACGGCCGGGCCACCTGTGTAGGGACCCGCAGTCCCCACCTGGCTCTAGGAGCTGCCCGCAAGCCCCGCGTGACCACTTGGACCGGTCTACACATATATTTGATTTCGTTAGTACAAATGATAAGATATGCATCTATAAAAAAGAATTGAAGTGCGAATGCGTTACCCTAGCGACGAACGCCTCGAGCTGTCGAAGCCCTCTGTCGTAGTCCTCATGCGTGGCTCTCAGGCTCTCCTGCATCGCCCTTAGCATTTCTCTATCATGAGCCCGCTCTTCCTCGTGTCTCTTCCGCTGCTGCTCCCTCTCCCTCTGTAGGCGCTCCTTGAACTGGCGATGGGTCTCACCGCCACTCTGGCTAGCCCGTACATCGGGCATATACTCTGAAGACCAGCAACATGCATAATATAGCAGTAAGTTTTGCAATCATAATATACGAGTGTACGAAAGAGATCTTACCGTAGGTGGTCACCACCGATCGCCAGGCGCCCGTGAGCCTTGCCCCCCATGTGCTTATGAATCACATGAGGATCCAGGGGAGCCTTCTCTGGATTGCTCTCCTCCCCATGCTCCTCTCTATAAGTGTCCTTATAACGCTCCTACATGTCGTTGTGATAGTCAAAACCAATCAAATAACCAAACAGAGATAGTTGTATTGACTAATCCTGTCGACACTTACCAAACGGAGATAAGCATGAGGATCCAAGGTCGCTTGTCCACCAGGCGGCGCCTTTTTCGTGTGGTCCTGCATCCACACGTCCATCGGGCTGGGCCTAACCCCCGTCTTCGCCAACTAAATTGTAATATGACCGACATGTGTTAGTTCGAAAATCTAAAGTGAAGACAAATAAAAACTTTTTATTACCAGTTTCTTCCCCAACTGTGCGATCAACCACCTCCCAGTGTTTGATTTGTAGTCCTTCACGCCCCTGTTCTTCTTTGCCTTCTCGGACTTCCCCCTTCCACTCGGGGCTGTCCCACTTCCTACCTATAGCCTCCCAGGCGTCCTCCTAACACCACTCAGGACAGACCTAGTTGTACTGACTGGCAATCAAGTACAACTGACGAGCAGCTTGGGTGGTGAGGTTTTGCTGCTTCTGTCTCCTACAAAAATAAGGAAATGTGGAAATTAGAAACGAACACATAAAACTTAAATGTATTGTGAGGTTAGGCTACTCACCTGTGATACTCCTGGACGGCCGAGACACGGGCATTGGACATCATGTCTCAGACTCTCCGCCGCCATCCTCTCGATGACAGAGCGAAGTCGGTCATGAAGTCCCTCATGAGCGAACCTGAGCTGAAGTAGGATATAACAAAAGATATAGTTAGAAGCTGAAATAAATAAATAAACCTGAGTTACTGTGTATCTTACCCAAAACTCGTGGATAACCTGATCCGCGGCAGTGCTATCCCCATGCGAGGCTAGCCTGTAGTCATCCCAACAGACTGTTGGTCTTGCATCCCATCCCGGGTTATTAGCCCAGATAATCTTCCGCGCCAGAGTGTAAGCGCCGTCCCGGCCGATGCCTCTCGTTGACATCCACCGTGGACATGTTGCTGCACATTAAACAATAAATGTGACAGGTTTATATAATTAAAATAAAAAATGGTACAGAAATAATTTGTTACAAAAATATGTACCTGTCACTGTCAATCTGGATCGCCAGTCGTTCAGGCTACTGAGGCGGTGCGGACCTCACCCTGTTTGGGCCCCTTTTCCTCCTAGTTCCCTGAGAGGACGACCCAGCTCCCTGGCTATCTCCAGCCCCGGACGCACTAGCTCCACTCTCCTGAGTCAGAGCGAGCTCCTGCTCGGGCTCAGAGGCCTCCTCCTCATCCTCCTTCGCATGCCGCGGAGGGTTGACGAACCTGCGCGGCGGCATATCCTGCATTTGAAAATTAAAGAATAGTTAGTCAAATAAATAATGCAAATCTTGATAAATAATTAAAATTAAAATTTTTTAGTACGCACATGTAACCTCGGATATTTATAATATTTAGTAGTAATTGTCGTCGACATCCATAATATCTTCGTTTAACGATCCCACGACATCCGGGTCTTCTTGAACCTCATGTTCTTCTTCTCATACCATTCATCTGAATGTTGTCCGTTCGATCTCCATCCATCGTACATCCAGCTCCTCTCTTCATCCATCGGTCTTGACACGGGAAGCCACACGTTAGGGTTTTAGAATAGGCTTAGGAAGGCTTCTAAACCCACCCACGAGTAGCCGCTTAGACGTGTCCCGCTGTGGCATCGATAGAGATGAGACAAAATTTCAGCAGCATAACCCTATAGTTCTCCTAGTGCAACAATGGCTAAAAAGCTGAAATCCAGCTTAATAGCACTTATGTTATGCACTAGGAGAACTATATGGTTATGCTACCGAAATTTTATCTCCTCCCTATCGATACCACAGCGAGACACGCCTAAGCGGCTACTCGTGAGATGTCCACTGGGACGCCACACATTGGCTGTCCACTGGACAATTCGGGGTCATTTTACACAAAACGTAACAGAAATGAACGAATCATCGTCCAATTTCTTTACGCGTTGTGTTTTCCCCGAACGGGGGTACGGCTAGGTTACTAATTGGTTCGATGTAATATAAATTAAATACAATAAATTAGGCAAAGCATATGGCAAAGCAAAAATGCATATAGGATCATATGGCAAAGCATTACAATTGGATTACCTATTTTCGCTATTTTCTAAATTTTATAATTTTTTTAATTATCACTATTTGCAAAACTAATTAACTCAATATTATATTAAAATCTATATATAAATTGCACAGAAAATTAAATGGTAAAGCAAAGCAATTGCCTTATCTATTTTTTTATTTTTTAAATTTTATTAAATTTTTATATTATTACTAATTACAAGACTAATTAAATTTTCGACGGTTCAAAGCCGCCGAGACTATACAACAGTAATTTTGAAAAAAAGGGCGCGAAGAAACAACACGCACTGGCGACGGCATGCGGAAGCGTGGGAAGACGGCGTTCGGGCGGCGCAGGGCGCCGGTAGCGTGGCGCCACGGGCTGGGCTGGCGCTGAGGCGCGGCCTGGCGGCGGCGCATGGCGGCGATGGCATGGCTTGGGGCGGCGGCGACGGCGGCGGCGGCGGCGGCGGAGGAGGCTCAGCTGGGCGGCTCTGGCGGCGCGACGGCGGGGATGGCGGCGGCGAGACGGTGGCGGGCGCGGGACGACTAGATTGGGACTAAGGCGAAAATTGCCTAAGTCCCAGCGCAAGTTTCAATATATACACTAATCTTGACGGCTACGGGCCGTCGAGAAAGATATCCACAACCAATAAACGAACCAACGCACGACACGTGTCGCGCGAAATCTCTCTCGACGGCCGTTAGCCGTTGATATAACGGACCTGCTCGCGCAACCGTTGGGTGAGAACTATCTCGACGGCCTTAAGCCGTCGAGATAGATCCCACGGTCAGCGCACAGTCAACTTTGCGACACGTGTCAAATTGTGGCAGGCCAAAATATATTTCGACGGCTACGGGCCGTCGAGAATAAAAGAGTACGAACCGTCGCAAATACACAAGGGAAGCTAGGAACTTGTCTCGACGGCTATTAGCCGTCGATAATAATCACATGGTGACGTGGCCCGTTCGTTCTGTCTTTCTCGACGGCCCGTAGCCGTCGAGATAGACCACTGTTTGTCGGCTCCTTGCTTGACACTATGTCGATGGCTTATTATCTATGGCCGTCGAGAAAACTCTATTTCGACGGTTTGCGTTGACTACCGTCGTCAATTATCCTTTGTATCGACGGCTTTTGCTGATGCCGTCGAGAATTAAGTCTATCTCGACGGCCAGTGCAGGACCCCTCTTCGGTGGTCAACATGGCTTAATTAATTTTTTAAAAAAAATTAAAAAAATTCTTTGGTGCTTCTTACTGACTAATATTGTTTACGACATGAAAATTTACCGTCAAGAAAATTCGTATGCTCAAATTATATTTGCAAACGGAGTTGCCTATGTAAGGGGTTATATCGGGCAGAGTATTAGTTAGGGTGCTATATAGTTTTATGAAATACCGGTCACAAGGATATCATAAATTTTTTAAAATGCAACATTGAGTCGAAAAACCATCGCACATAGATCATTGCATTGGAATGTAACAAAATATTCCAATTTTAAAAAATTTAAATACAATTTTTTAGTTTTAAATATATATACATATATTATACCTAACATTAATTATAAATAAAAATTTTTAAAAAAAATAGTATGCAAAAAAAACATCTTGTACCATCATATATTTATCCTAAAATTTGGGACTGCATCATATTTTATTTTTAATTTAAGTTCATTTTTAATTCAATTGCTAAATAAACAACTCTATAAATTATGAAAAATATTTACTAAATGAAAAAATTCAATGGGCCAGCCCACCAGTGGAGCATGAACTATTCACGACGGCCAAACTCGGGCCGTCGAGATTAACACATTCTGATGGGCCGGCCCATAAGAATATTCACGACGGCTGTTTCCTAGCCGTGGAGATAGAGTCTTCCCGCCTTCGCGAAAAAACGAAAAAAAGAGCCTGCGGGCCTCTACGACATTATCTCGTCGGCTTTTGTTTGGCCGTCGATATTACTTGTACTTTGTCAACGGCATTTATTTGGCCGTCGAGATTAGGCTCTCTGTGTCGATGGCTGATATGTGGCCGTCGAGAATGATTTTGGCCGTCGAGATTTCGCGCGATTCCTGTAGTGACTAACTAGTCCTCCGTGCACTACTAGCAGCACAATGCATGCACAACTAATCATGATACTAATATACTATGCTTATTAAAACAAATATGTATGGAACTACGATGCACAACTTCATGAACTGAAAAATTTTGACAACAAGATTATTTTCTAACTCCTCCAGCTCTTGCATAAATAAATCTTTCTACTCAAGATTTCTTGCAGAATTAAATATTTCCACTCATCTTGAGTAGGACCGTAAACAATTAGGTGACTCGATCTACAAAACTTCTTTTTGTCCCACAAGTAAATTATAAGAGATAGTTCCCCTTGCACTGAAAAAGATATATCAAAGGTCTCTTTTCTGATACCAACCAGGAACCCTCCAGATTTGCCTCTATAAATAATCCATTTCCACATAAAATCCCCCTTAGGATCAATTTTTCTGAAAAAACTATCTAAATAGTTAAATTTTTGAGTTTCCACTAAACCCACAAAATCCAGTTTCATTGTTTGAATCTTTTCAGACAAAAGAGAACTCATCCCCTTCTTGCCTATCCCTCTGCAATTTTAGAAGATACCTTTCATTTGAAAACTTTTAACCCACACCACCCCCTCCTTCCCCCCTGATCAGACCTTTGATCATCAGGAGAACAAGGATTAATAGCTAGACCTCTAAGCTGCACTATATATATTTTTTTTCTATTTTTCCTCCTGGATCTCACAGCAGTAAAACCATCAGAATCTGTGTTATATGTCTCTTCTTTAGTCTCACCCTCTTTGTTCAAAATGCCAATCCCATCTCCTCTTTTTTTTTTGAGAAAATCGCATCTCCTCTTTGAGTTTCAACATTGGCATTATCCTCCACTCCAAAGAAAATTTTATACTCAAAAGCTCCAATTGAACAAAAAGCATAATGAGGCACCTTCTTCATATCACTGCAATACATCCTCACCCTGACAAACTCAATTTTATACATGCTTGTTTTATCAATCTCTATAAGAGCACCCATTATTCAGACCTCCTGGGTAAAGGAATATTCTATAGGACACCACTGTTTTGGTTGGTGCTCTTGTTATTTTGGGCTCTCGTATAAAATGTGTACCCATTTTATAGTGATGGAGAAAGAGTTTTGGCAAGTTCCGGGCTAAAATTTAATGCACTAAAAATTTGTGGAAAAATACATAGAAATTAACCACTCATCCATTATCCACTGCAAGTAACAAAATGAAAATTTTGCTTTTCCTGCGCTACTATTTAGCGCGTAGCACAGGCTCACCCTCGCGCTGGCCACGTCGCCTGAAAAACCTCGGCCGTCCGATCGCGTCGCGTGTCTCCCGTCCCAGCCGCCCGATTCGAGCCCTCCCGAGGGGGTCCGGTTTGCAAAAAAACCCCCCGGAGTTCATAGATTTCTGCAATGATCCTAGCTGCTCACGTTAATCCGCCGCGCATAAGATCTTACGTTCGCAGACATTTCCGCCCACATTCCTCAGGTTTTCCTCCTCAGTTGTGAGGAAATTATCCGCAGATGCCAGTAGATATAACTGTGTCGTCTCCCTCTCCCCGCCCGCTCCTGCCCCGCCCCAAACCCTAAGCTCCCACGCCTTGCCTCCCCAGTCTTCCGCTGCCGCCGCCTCTCCCCCTACCTAAACCGCCTCCTCCTCGGGTCACCGTTGGCCCTCCTCCTCTTCCTCGGTGGCACCTCCATCAAGTGGCAGTCCTCCTGTTGCCGCCGTCGTTGCCGAAAGCTGCTTCCGGCCACACCCATCACCGGATCTGGCCGACCCAGGCCCCTCCCGCCGTCGCCTTCGCCGACCGCCGCCCCCGCCCCCGCCCCCGCCCCCGCCCCCGCCTCTGGCCATCACCGGATCCGATTGTTCCCCGCGGATGCTACTTCCCTCTCCCCCGCAGGCGCCGCCGCACGCCTATCCATCGCCTGTCGCTGCTGTCAGCTGTCCGCCTAGATCCATTAGTGGGATGAGTGCGGCTGCCCTGCCCGGAGCCGGCAATGCCAGCCCGGCGATGGCGGGCTTCAACGAACAACGTCACCGCTGCCTTCTGCACCGTACATGCGGTTCGTTGTCGACCTTGTTCTTACATTCCTGTTTCGTCCTTCTCCTGCACCATTGATGCGCCTCTACCTTCTCAGGTCTGCGCAAATGGTCCGCCGTGGCGCTGCCCCCTGGTCCTTCCACCACGGCCCCCTAAATCTGTCTCCCCAAACCCCAAATCTGAGTTTTTTTTGCTTCCGTATGTTTATACTTGCTCTCTGAATATTACTGGTGCTCTGAACAACGATATTTTAGAGTTGTTGCTGAACAATACATTTTTTCTGAATTATGTCCTTCCACACAGGCTCAGACACTTAATTATGGTGTACAGATCTTGTATACGGGGCTAAGCCATACATGGTAGAGGCTAAATATTAAATTGCCCATTAGGCTAGATTCATCTATCAATGAAATGTTTGGTCAACTGTCAGCATTTAGTCTTGATTTATTGTTATTCTACAATCGGTGGAAGACTGATGTGGATGAATTTTCCTGTGAAGTGGTTAAAGTTCAGCTGCTCCATTTATCCTGAACAAATCTTGGGATTTTGTGTTGGGTGCCAATGGATATCTGAATTGTAGCCCAGTTACCTGAGTATCCAAAACCTCAAAATTGTCAGAGAATGATTGTGTAGATTTTATATGTGTATTACCTACATCCTTACGAAAATTGAGAGTATATGGGGCTAAACCATACATGATAGAGTCTAAATATAAAATTCCCCATTAGGCTAGATTCATCTATCAATGAAATGTTTGGTCAACTGTCAGCATTTAGTCTTGATTTATTGTTATTCTGCAATTGGTGGAAGACTGATGTGGATGAATTTTCCTGTGAAGTGGTTAAAGTTCAGCTGCTCCATTTATCCTGAACAAATCTTGGGGTTTTGTGTTGGGTGCCGATGGATATCTGAATTGTAGCCCAATTACCTGAGTATCCAAAACCTCAAAATTGTCAGAGAATGAATGTGTAGATTTTATATGTGTATTACCTACATCCTTATGAAAAATGGGAGTATGAATTTGGATGAAAGGATTTATGCATTGTTTGTATCCAATCAAGTAATGAATTTGGATGAAAGGATTTATGCATTGTTTGTACCCAATCGAGTAAGAAGTTGAAAAAAAAAGATCTGAAATGCCATCCAAGTGTGTGAATTGATGCCCCCTATTTAGAGCAGGTTTTTTATTTCCAGAAAACTTGTTTTGGGCCTGTGAAGTTCTGTGATGTTCCAGCTTCATGCCTTATTAGAAACAGTTTTCTGGAAAGATAATCGTGTCGTGTGATCAGAAAGCCTACACAGACACCCCTCCGAGTTGGAGTGTGTATGCATAAAAAAGGGAGGTAGGGAGTTGGGGCAAGGTGTATGCCGAGTTCGTTAGTGGTTTAGCCATGTGTCACATGCATTTGTTGCCCTGTTCTGATTTTGTGGATGACCATCATCCTTTCTTGTGACGAACCAGGTGGAGAAGATCCTCTCGGCATACAGGAAAGCTTCAAAGCAATGGTGTTCCACTACAAACAAGTTAGCTCAAGATATGACACGCCGTGCTGGCCCTTCCGTACAAACATGCATTCCATAATATCTGCTGCCTTGTGCTCGCTGGACAGACCTATTTTATGATTGATCATATATTGAAAAGATTAAAGCAAGCATTATCTTGCCTGATATGGACATTTTTTTGTGCTATGATATGCCATCAAAATTACACGAGGGTTCACCCACGCGCGAAGCGCGTGAGCTTCGCTCGTAGTTTATATAGAGCGTGAGATCAAACACATCTTAAGTACTTCCTCCGTTCCAAATTGTAGTTTGTTGTTGATTTTTGAATATTCTATTTGACCATTCATCTTATTTAAAAAATATATGTAAACATTATTTATTTTGTTGTGATTTGTTTTATCATTAAACATATTTTAAGCATGACTTATATTTTTGTATGTTTGCACTATTTTTTTTAATAAGACGAATGGTCAAAAGGTTTTTTCAAAAGTCAACGGTGAACTACAATTTGAAATGGAGGAAGTACCTAAATAACGAAGAATAGCTTCATAGTATTGTAAAAATCAAGATCAAGATCAGCCGGGTGCAGAATCGTTTGATACCTCCGTTGCTAATCACCGATGACCTGATCCCGAATTCAATTGAATTCATGTCGTTTTCTCGTCGCCACTCGCAGACTCCACGAAACACCGCAGGCCGTCGCCTCGCTCGCAAATTGTAGATCCTGTTACGATTAATTATCTCTTAACCAATGATTAAGATAATTAAGTTAATGGTTAAAAAGGAAAACCACTTTTCTCTCTCCGTTTACGCACAGGAAAGACAGAGGGGAGAGTTGTTCGCTCGCTGGATAGTAGGAGAAGGCGCCTCGTCCCAACTGACGCGATGCAAGGCAAAGGACGCGACCCAAATGAGAAGATGCGTTGATAGGAGAAAGGACGCATTGTTTCTCAGTGTATAAAAGGGGATACGATCCCCGTTGTAATTGTCTGTTCGATCAATCAATAAAGCAAACAAACTTCATTCTTAACACGTTATCAGCAACTCGACTCTGCCTCTGAGAAAGGTAGGCACCGTGTCTTCTCTGTTCTTGCAGGGAAGAAATCAATGGCTTGCCAGGGACAGAGAGGAGGATTCGGTGGTCGCCCTTTCCCGTGGTACCGCAGAATGTACGGGGACGGCGGCCGTTTCGTCGGTCCGGCGAGGTTTCCAAGGATCCCCCGATCAGATTTCCTCCCACGTCGTCCATGGGGGCCATCGATGATGGCCAACCACTCGCCGGTGATGGCAAATCGCCCTGAGGCCGATGTAACGCCCATGGGTGCCCAAGGCCCCACCGCCGGCGATGGTGATGCGTCGATGGTGCCCGTAGGCCCCACCGCCCTCGCCTCCCGTGAACGTCGTTACCGTGGTCTCCAACGCCAACTCCATCGGCCCCAATGCCGCCACCCGTGATACGAGGCGTGGAGTTAGCCCTCCACAAGACAACCCAATGGAGCCCTCCTCTCCTCGGCTTCCCGCCGAGGCGGCGACCCGCACCTTACCGGGCTCCGGTGAGGGAATCAATGCTCAATCCACAAGATGGGGAGGCGAAGGGCAAGAGGGAGCAAAGAAAGGCACGCACGCCTGGAGGCTCGGGCGACGGCGGCGTCATGATCTGGCGAGGCTAACGACGCCGCGCCAGAGGCCGACTTGGCAAGGCTCCCATCTGACGGCGATAACGGCGCAACTGCGGCTTTGGAGCAAGGCGAACAAGGCGGCGCCATTCGCGGCGCCACGCTGGAGCCATCTCGGCAAGATGGCGCCCAACAGAACCGAGCTAAGCGATCGGCAATGCTCAAAATCCAGAGGAAAAAGGCGGAGCAACAGAGATGCAGCCATGTCTCTCGGCTCCCTCTTTCTATCGAAGGCTCTGGAATCCCCAAACCTCTCCCTGGAAGTCACGATGGGAAAAAGCCCATCTTTACCTTTACTTTATGTTTATGCATTTTAGTCCCTGCTATCGTAGAAATTACGTTAAATGTATTAATTGTGCATGACTGAATACAAGAAATAGGCAAATTTACCCCTGAAGTAGGTGAAGTTTACCTTGTACTCAGGATACACGTGTATGTAGTATGTATTTAACCCCGTAGTTCGTGAAATACATGTATGTGTAAGAAAAATGTAATCGTGATTAATAAAGTGTTGTGTTATATATAATTGGATCCTTGAAGTATGATTCCATTATATTCAAAGATTTTGTATTGTTTTTAAACCCTTGAAGATTGGTTTGGTTGCAATATTTGACACATATAATTTTCACGATTATTAAAACATACATTCGTTTAGGGACTTAAAATGCATTTACATATATTATATGTTCCAAATATTAATATCCGGTAGATATTAAAATCATATAATTTAGTATATAATATGTCCTGAAGATATGTTATATAAAATAACCCTAAGATATTAAAATATTGTTTATGTTCATTAAAATTGTCCCGAAGACAATATATGATTACAGTTGTTATATTAATATCCCGAAGATTTTGATATACAATATTATAATATCTAAAAAATGCATTTCTTTATGCATAGTCATTTTATGTATTTTTTTTAATGCCCCGAAGGCATATTATTTAATTTTCTTGAAGAAAATTAATGGCAATACATGTTTTACATATAGGAGATGGCTGATTTAAACAAAAAGGAATTTGCCGAACTTAACATCGATGGTAGTAATTACCTAACATGGTCAATGGATGTTAAGATCAATCTTGCTGCCCGTAATATTAGTGCGACTATAGAAGCTCCTGTTGAGAACGCACCAGCCATTCCGGCACATTATAAATATGCAGCATTACAGTACCTACGCCATCATATTCATCCCGACTTAAAATCTGAATATATGATGGAAGAAGATTCCTTAGTGCTTTGGAACTCCCTGAAGGAGAGATATGATCAACAACGATCAGTTATATTACCCGAAGCACAAAGGGAATGGAGCCTTTTACGGTTCCAAGATTTCAAAACTGTAGCTGCATATAACTCTGCATTACATAAAATAATCTCTAAATTAAAATTTTGTAATAAAGAGATTACCGATGCAGAGAAAATTGATAAAACCCTATGTACTTTCCATCCCTCTATGCTGATACTGCAGCAGCAGTATCGTCAGCATAATTATGAAAAATACTCTGAGTTAATTTATACTCTGCTTCAAGCAGAAAAACATGACGAGTTGCTTATGAAAAATCATAACAATCGTACGACCGGTTCAATGCCTGTGCCTGAAGCACATGCAAATACTCAGAGGAATGGCAACGACCATTTTAAAAATAAAGGGAAATGGAAGAAAAATAGGGGACGTCAAAATAATGGAATGGATAAAAGGAATTCTTTTTCTAAAAAGGATCAGGGCAACAAAGATCAAATTTGCTTTAGGTGTGGTACTAAGGGACATTGGTCTCGCAAATGTCGTACTCCTAAGTATTTGGTTGAATTATATCTTAAATCCATTGGAAAAGGCAAACGACCGCGCAAAGAGAAGCCTGAAGCTCACTTTGCTACAACGCCTGAAGCGACTACAAGTGTTGGAATACCAGATCTTCTTCCAAATCTTGATGAGAAGAATGGTATCATTAATACCGATGGTATTATGGATACCAAACACATGATCGTGGAATTCCAATCTCAAGATCTGTTTGGTGACACCATTTAGTGTGTCATTACCAAATTTATGTATCAGCCTACCTACAATGTAATAAGTAGCTTAAGTTCATATAGAACTACCTACTATGTAATAAGTAATTTAAGTTCCTGTAGAACTTTGCTCATAGAGAGCATCTACCATTTATGTAAAACAATATATGTATTGTCTATGTACTAGATAAATTTTATATTAATTCCTGTAGAATTAATATCTTGTCTATCATTGATTATAGATCATTGTACGAAGATCAGATGGAGAAAGAGCTTTGTCTCGTGGATAGCTGTACCACTAATACTATTTTAAGGGAAACTAAATATTTCCAAACTCTTACTAAAAGAAAAGGAAATATTATGACCATCGCCGGAAGCGATGCATTTATTATTGGTTCTGGAAGAGCCATAGTTGTTCTCCCTATGGGTACTCAAATTATAATTGAGGATGCACTTTTGTATCCCGAATCTAAACGTACCCTATTAAGTTTTAAAGATATTCGCGCCAATGGTTTCCATGTGGAGACTTGTAGTGAGAACGGAAAAGAATTTCTGTTCTTAACTAAAATTCATGGATGCGCAAAACAAGTGGTTGAAAAGCTTCCTTCATTTTCATCTGGTTTGTACTACACGCATATTAAACCCGAACCATATGTTGCGTTAAAAACCATCTTTAAAAATCTTGACAAGTTCAAGATTTGGCATGACCGTCTTGGTCATCCAGGTTTGGGTATGATGCGTAAAATCGTACAAAGTTCTGTTGGCCATAATATCAAAGGTTTTGATTTCCCGAAACCTAAAGATTTTGTGTGCATTGCTTGCGCAAAAGGGAAATTAATTTTAAGGCCATCATACCTTAAAGTGAAAAATGAACCACTGAATTTCTTAGAAAGAATTCAGGGTGATATATGTGGACCTATACAACCCTTATCAGGGCCATTTCGTTATTTTATGGTACTCATCTATGCATCTACTAGGTGGTCTCATGTAGCATTGCTGTCTACAAGAAACCATGCCTTTGCTAAATTAATTGCCCAAATCATCAAATTAAGAGCCAATTTTCTGAAGAAAAGATTAAAAACATTAAATGCGGATAATCTTTGCTGAATTTAGTTCAAAAGCATTTAGTAATTATTGCATGGCTCGGGCATTAATGTAGAGCATTCATACCATATGTCCACACACAAAATGGCTTAGCTGAATCTTTGATAAAAAGGATTAAGCTCATTGCTAGGCCTCTTTTACAGAACTGTAAGCTACCAACCAGCTGTTGGGGCCATGCGGTTTTACATGCTGCCGCATTAATCTAAATCAGACCAACTGCATATCATACAGCTTCCCCATTATAAATGGTACGTGGAAATGAACCAAGTATTTCCCATCTCCGAAAATTCGGATGTGCTATGTATGTACCAATCTCACCACCTTAGTGTACACAAATGGGTCATCACCGGAAGTTGGGGATCTATGTGGGGTATAAATCTCCGTCAATAATAAAATACCTAGAGCCACTAACAGGGGATCTATTTACGGCTAGGTACGCTGATTGTATCTTCGATGAAGATAATTTCCCGGCATTAGGGGGAGATAATAAGTACCACAAAGAATGCCAGGAAATAAATTGGGATGCCGTGGGCATTCAATCTTTGGATCCACGTACTAATGAATCTGAACTGGAAGTTCAGAAGATTATAAATTTGCAATATATTGCAAATAATCTGCCAGATGCATTTACTGACCATAAGGGTGTAACTAAGTCGCATATACCTGCAGCTAATGCACCGGAGAGAGTGGAGGTACCTAGAAAACCACTCCTACCCCTAATGTTAGAAAAGAGGAGAGCTCCGGTTGTAAGGGATTTAGTTCCGAAAAAGCGCTCAAGGAAACAAAAATCCCCTACAGATTTACCACCAAAGTCAGTAAATGATAATCAACCTAAAAAGGTAATGCACCTAGCAGTTGTTACTCAACCTGAAGTTGAGGATCCCAACAAAAATGTGCGCACAAATACAATAGTTGGGACATCGGAACATTTGAACTCTATTTTGGGAAATAAGGAGTTCGAAGATATAAATGAAGAGATCTCAATCCATTATGTTAATTCAGGAGAATTATATAAAAGAATTGCTACAGTTGTCGACATTTATTTTGCTTCCAAAATTGCTAAAACCTTTCAGCTGGACCCTGAACCCAAGTCCATGGCTGAGTGCCAGAAGCACTCAGATTGGGTCAGATGGAAGGAGGCAATAGAAGCAGAATTGAGCTCGCTGAACAAAAGAGAGGTTTTTGGTCCTGTGATACCAACACCTCCTAATGTTTTCCCTGTAGGAAACAAATGGGTTTTCATCCGTAAAAGGAATGAAAATAACCAAGTGGTGAGATATAAATCGAGGCTCGTAGCACAAGGGTTTACACAGCGACCCGGCATCAATTATGATGAGACATACTCTCCTGTTATGAATGGAATAACGTTCCGATATTTAATTTCTTTGGCATAAATTTGAATTTGAAAATGCAGTTGATGGATGTAGTGATGAGATATCTATATGGGTCATTTGGATTGGACATATATATGAAAGTCCTCAAGGGCTCAAATTACGAATCCCAAAATTAATCGCAACATGTATTGCGTCAAATTGATTAAATCATTATATGGTTTAAAACAATCGGGTAGAATGTGGTACAACCGACTAAGTGAATTCCTCCCTGAAGAAGGATACATTAATAGTGATGATTGTCCTGTGTTTTCATTAAGAAATCATCGAAAGGATTTTGTATCATCTCTCAGATATGTAGATGATCTTAATCGATTGGAACCACAGAGGAAATTAAGGAAGCTAGCAATCATCTTGTGATGGAGTTTGAAATGAAAGATTTGGGTAAAACCAAATTTTGCTTAGGCCAGCAGCTTCAGCACTTCCCTGAAGGAGTCCTTATTTACCAGTCTGCCTATATCCAGAAGATATTGAAGAAATTTAATATGGATAAAGCTCATCCATTAAAAACCCCTATGGTCGTAAGGTCACTCGATAGAGATAAAGATCCGTTTAAACCGAGGAGTGATAATGAAGATATTTTGGGACCTGAAGTTCCATATCTTAGTGCAATTGGAGCACTAATGTACCTTGCAAATTGCACCCGACTGGATATTGCATTTGCAGTTAATTTATTAGCTAGGTTTAGCTCAAAGACCAACCAAAAGACATTGGGCTGGTGTTAAACATATCTTCAGATACCTCCGAGGTACACAAGATCTTGGTTTATTCTATAGGAAAAATCAAGAAATGACCATGGTGGGATACACTGATGCTGGCTATATGTCAGATCCCCATAATGCCAGATCTCATACTGGATTTGTATTTCTCTATGGTGGAACGACTTTTTCATGGAAGTCTTGTAAACAGACTTTAGTGGTCACTTCTACTAATCATTCTGAAATAATCGCATTATATGAAGCTTCACGTGAATGTGTGTGGCTTCGCAGAATGATTAACCACATAGAGAAATCATGTGGAATTAATCCATGTGACACCCCCACAATTATTTATGAGGATAATGCAGCTTGTATAACTCAAATGCAATCAGGTTATATAAAGAATAATATGACTAAGCATATTGCTCCCAAATTCTTTTATCCTCACGAACTCTAGAAGAGTGGTGAGGTTAATATTTTGCAAACTAAGTCTTGCGAAAATTTAGCTGACTTATTCACTAAGTTTTTACCTACTTCTTTGTTTCAAAAATATGTTCATGGAATAGGTATGAGACGATTGCGAAACTTGCAAAATTCAGGGGGAGCTAATCTCTAAATATAACTAGATTTGTATTTGATAAATACATGATCCTTTTTACCCAAGGGGGAGTGTTACGATTAATTATTTCTTAATCAATGATTAAGATAATTAAGTTAATGGTTAAAAAGGAAAACCACTTTTCTCTCTCTGTTTACGCACAGGAAAGGCAGAGGGGGGAGTTGTTCGCTCGCTGGAAAATAGGAGAAGGCGCCTCGTCTCAACCGACGCCATGCAAGGCAAAGGACGCGATCCAAACGAGAAGATGCGTTGATAGGAGAAAGGACGCATTGTTTCTCAGTGTATAAAAGGGAATACGATCCCCATTGTAAATCTCTGTACGATCAATCAATAAAGAACACTTCATTCTTAACAGAGGGGACTCGGGAGAGAGAGAGGAGGGAGAGAGCGACGTGAGAGAGACAAGACGAGAGAGACCGGGATGGCTCCCCTATTCCCCTCCCTTATCCACCCGCAAGGGGGATGGGTGGCCGGCTGGGTTGGGCTGGGCTTGGCCAGCCCAAAAGGCCCCCCTTTTTTTTTTGTGCTATTACACTGCTACCCTGGCTCATCGACGCAGCGTGGCTCGGTGCCCTGCTCTCCAGCGATGCAGTGCAAATCGGCCTGTCGACCTGCTTCCCCGACTGTGTTGTTCGCCGATGGCCATTCCTCCTATGCGTCATAGCAGGATGTCGGTGATTCTGCAAGATTTTGGGGACGACGAGTGTCTTGTGTGTAATTTACACTTTCCGATTAGTAATGAAGGGATTTGGTTATGGTAAAATTTTCGTTCCAGTTCTTTATTGCAATCTGTGTAATGCAGGTGTTGTCTAAAAGTGTGTGACCATTGGCTTGTACATTCTCCAGTTTGTAATTGAGAGAGGACCGAACAAGATCACTTTTCTCTTTGTGAAGCTCTCTTGATTGAATATTGGAAGCCATACCAAATGTTTGGCGTACAACATATGAATAACAAGTGCTCTCTGAATATGAATATGGCTAGTTAGCTTGCATATTACAATCCATCTCAAAGCAATTCCTCTTTGGCAGGATGTTGAAGTTGTTCTATAATGCACAAGATACTAGAATATTGTCAAGTGATATTAGTAGGATGATAAAGATGCACAGAAGAGAATGAATTTTTTCTGAGTTGGGTATGCCCAAATTTCATTGATTTTTGAGAATATTTGAACTGAACTAAACATACAGTTCCATAGTCAGTAAGCCTGTTAATTTCAGAATGTTTACATGGGCATCTCATTTTGATTGAACCTGAATTGCACGGTTCACTCCAAGTTCCAAACAGAGGAAGGATCTATGTTCAGAATTGAAGATCAAAATCGAGTTTAATGGTGTGGATTAATGAGCAGCATCTTGTGATGATACTAAGAGCAGCAACAACAGTAAGCTTGTAAACAATCCATTGTTCAGAATTGAAGATCAAAATCGAGTTTAATGGTGTGGATTAATGAGCAGCATCTTGTGATGATACTAAGAGCAGCAACAACAGTAAGCTTGTAAACAATCCATTGCTGAAAGCTTACAATAAGAGTGTTTTTACGGTCCTTCGGAGGTACCAAGAGGTACAAAAAAATTTAGTGTAAATTTTGGTACCTCTCGGTACCTTACATTAAAAAAAGTGGTACCTTTTGGTACCTCTCCAAGGACTATAAAAAAGCTCTTACAATAATTACATGTGCCTAATTATAACATACACATGTAGCGATTTACTCCATAAGTAGCCAGAGAGCAGCTTTACTATCATTCCAGACATACATTACAACTACTAGCTTTTTTTTTTTTTTTGATAACAAGACCCCTCTTTCATTCCTTAAGCTTCCACGAAATTACAACCAAGTCCAAGAACAAATTTGAAATTACAACAAATTCACTAAAGGACCCGATCGAACAGCACAGCAGGAAGCTTCCCCTGCTCACCACGCCGGCAACGAAGAGAAACTTCATGGCCGACATCGACGAGTTCCGGAGCGGCTCATCCAGACAGTGGATTGAAAAGCCCCTAGCACCAATCATCGTTACCGCACCAAAATCCAACAAAACCTGAAAAAAAGAGCACAACTCCACAACGCCGATGATAACCAACAGCATCAACTTCGACGACGACGACGGAGTCTCCACCGACTACCCCAACCCTAACCTCCTACCAATGCCCTCATCCCCTTTCTTAGATCCAAAAAATCCAAGAAGAAGACAAGAACACCGAGGTCTAAGACAAACTACAACTACAACGAGAGGAACCAAGAGCCAAGGAGACCCGACCTGTCAGCACCGCCAGAACGCCGGTCCCAAAACAAGCAGCCACCAAGAAGCTCCGAAACCTTCTTGCCTCTTTATTTCTACCGCTAAAACTAGACCTAAACCTACTGTTGTACAACCCCGGGCCAAGATCCTGGTCTCTCCTACCTCGACGCCGGCCAGGGGCCGCCGGAGGCAGAGGAGACGGGCGGATCCGGCCGGGGACGAGCTCCGTCGCCGAACGCCCTGTTTCTTGCGGGAGGAAGAACCGAGAGGCGGAAGTCTCTGGACTCTATACACGCTAATACCTTCTCTTCTCTACGACAGTACAAGCCCAACTACTAGCTTTATTATAACATGGTGGGGGTAGGAACTGCTGTTGTGTTGATCTAAAGCTTTACTATTTTCTTGTACATTACTTTACAATTACCAACCACGGTGATGTCTTTCAACTGTTAGAGTATATTGGGCCTTGGGGGAGGCCCATTTCCTATACTATAAATACTCTACCCACCGAGGCAATACAATCATCTATTCCGCTAATTCCTCTATCCAACATGGTATCAGAGCCTAACTCGAAACCCTAACCCTATCCCTCAGCTGCTGCCGGCGTCATCTTCCCGTGCCCACCACCACCACGATGGTGACTGCGGCCCTCCCCAACACAACGACGTCCCTCACGGTGACCATCGTCGCCGACCCGTCGACGTCGATCTCCTCAGCCTCACTGGCTGCCGCTCAACTCGTGGACGCGGCCGCCCGTTCTCTCCCCAATGAGGTGCAGGCCGACCTGCTCGCCGTCGACTCGTTCTTTTTGGCGCGCACACCCCAGGTGCCCCACCCCAACAACGGTGTACCTGGATCTTGGAGCATCGCCTCTCCCCTCGGCGGCGCCCCACCACCCGACGTCGGATTTGCCTCTGTCGCAGCTCATCCTGCCCCCGCGTGGCCCCCTGCCGTCGGCCGTCCCATCGCCGCCGGCCGTTCCTCCGCCGTCTGTGCTCGATCACGCGGCCACCCTCCTGGTCACCGCCGATGCCGCGAACCCTTAGCAGCCCCCCGCTGGCGCGCCGAAACCCAGCGCCCCTCGGCTCGGCGCAACAGAAGCGCCGCGGGCCCGCCTGGTGTGCCGCCGCCGCCCTTGTGCACGGCTCGGTGGGGAGAAACCCTACCACGCATGCTGCTCCCAGGGGTGGGCTTGGGGCATTTGTTTGGTTGGTGATGGGCCAGCCTTTGCTGTTGGTAATGGGCCGACCTCTTTAGGCCGCGGTGTGTGTTTGCTTGCTGGGCCGGCTGACCTACGTGGAGGTAGCCTGGGCCACGACGCAACTGCACCAGCTGGGGGCCCCACGTCATCCCTCCCTCCGGCGTTAGCTCCATCGCTGCCCAAGCAGACTCGGCGCAGGGAGGAGAGGCGTCGCTGCGACCGTTACCCCCTCCCTCATTGCAGTGCTGCTCCCGGTGCCTCCTCCGCTATGACGACAAGGGGCACGCGCTTCTCCATTGTGGCCATGGCCTCTGCCACGGGTGCCTTTGCGGGCATGCTCGGCACAAGTGCTGTACTTGTCTGCCCGCACTGTCCCCGTGTTCCCATGGTCGCATGCCCCGCGCTGCCCGTGCCGTCTCGCCGTACTGGACACATCGGCTCCCTCCCGACAAGGTCGTCAGCTTTCGCCCTGACTGCGGCCGCCCCTCCAACTCCCTCACAGGCCTCTGACCGTGCAGAGTGGTACATGGACTCTGGTGCGACCTCACACATGACTGCTAATGCTGGTAAACTCACTTCTTCCCACCCACCCTATGCTTACTCCCCAACCAACATCATTGTTGGCGACGGGTCTGGCCTGCCGGTCATCTCCACTGGTCATATCTCATTTCCCACTGCTAATAGGAATCTTACTCTACGTAATGTTCTCGTTACCCCTCAAATCATAAAAAATCTTATTTCCGTTCGTCTGTTCACCATAGATAACCAGTGCTCCATTGAGTTTGACCCATTAGGCTTGTATGTAAAGGACCTTCACACCGGACGCATGATTGCCAGGTGCAATAGCTCCGGGGACCTTTACTCATTCCACCCCACCACCCCTCCTTCCCAGGTTTTTGTTACCAGCACCTCCACCATGGATCTGTGGCACCGTCGCCTTGGTCACCCAGGCCATGCGACTCTCTCCTGTTTAGCTAGCTCTTCTGCTATCCTATGTCCTAAAGATCCACCTGACCACCTCTGTCATGCTTGTCAACTTGGTCATCATGTCCGTCTTCCCTTTAAATCTTCCACTTCGCGAGCCGCTCACAATTTTGATTTAATACATTGTGACCTATAGACATCTCCTGTTGCCAGTGTCTCTGGTTACAAGTATTATCTCATAATTGTTGACGACTGCTCTCATTACATGTGGACCTTTCCGCTACGCCTCAAGTCTGACACCTTTCCCACCATCTCCCACTTCTTTGCCCACGTTTGGACTCAGTTTGGCACAACTATCAAGTGTGTGCAATCTGACAACGGTCGCGAATTTGATAACACCACCTCTAGGTCCTTCTTCCTCACCCTAGGTGTTGTCTTTCGCATGTCGTGCCCTTACACCTCTCTGAAAGAGGATCCTAAGGCCTAGAGGGGGGGTGAATAGGCAATTTTAATTTTTCTTTGATTAATTGTTGATTAAGCATCAAATTAATAGTGACCCAATCCTAGTGTCAATTGATACGCAAGCGGAAGCGATAAACAAGATAACAAGCAACTAAGTCATGGCATCACAATCAACACATTCAATGCAAAGGTAGTAAGTGCGGAAAGTAAATAAGAGGGCGACACGGTGTTTGTTTGACCGAAGTTCGGAGCCGCAACTCCTACTCTCCGTTGAGGCTACCCCTTGCGCACAAGGACCGGCTCGCTCTCGAGCCTCACGCCTCACTTACTCCCGGTAGTCGTTTCGCCACTCCGCGAGGTGGACTCGTCACCAGACACCGACTCAAGAGTAGCCACACGCCAAGGCCTACTCTCAAGCCCACGCCCACGAAGGATATCTTCAAAAGTAACAAGCCCAAAACGCCCGATCATGCGGATCAAGGACTTCCATGAAGCTCGGTGTTGGGGTTTGATGGATTGTGGCTTTGGATGATCTTGTGGGTGGAGGAATGGCTCTAGAACACCTAATTGATGAGCTATGAATGTGGTAGGTGAAGTGGAGCAGCAAACCTCAAAATAGCCAGCCACTAGATAGGTATTTATAGCCCCTAGAGCAAAACTAGTCGTTGCCCCTCGGAAGAGGACAAAAAGACTAGCCGTTACACTCTACCAGATGCCGTCCGACGGGCTCCGGACGCCGTCCGACAGAGCGTACTGCTCAGCAAAAAAAGGTTTACCGGACGCCGTCCGGTCCCCACGGACGCCGTCCGACAAGAAGAAGATCGCAGAGCGTTGAACCCACCGGACGCCCCGGATGTCGTCCGGCATGAGAAAGCCGAAAATGAACCTTATCGGACGCCGTCCGGTAACTACGGACGCCGTCCGACAGTGAGTGAGTATGAAGGGACCGGACGGCCACCAGACGCCGTCCGGCGAAGGTTCTCGGTTAAAACCTTCGGACGCCGTCCGATAACTACCGGACGCCGTCCGACAGAGAAGAATTTTCGAGCTAAAATTTGTGGGGGAATTTAGGTGGGTTTCTCTCTCTCTAGAAATCTCACAAGGATATATATATATGGGTATTTTTAGAAGTGGTGGACTACGGAAACCGAGTTTTCGAGAATTCATAAAGATCCGGCATAGTCCGAGATATTCGAACCCTTTTGAAATCCGACGAAAAACAGAAATAAACCTAACTACTCCTAATCTATCGTGACCTCTTCTCTCGCTTGGGTCACGACTTTGTGAAATCTTGGAGCAGCTCAGGAAATTTACGTCGCTTCGAATTAGGGTTTGCAAAAACGCCGAGTCTTCGCTAGGGTTCCGAGAAGTCCAAAAACCCCCTAGCCCTTTATATTAATTAATTTTATCATCAATGCCACTAATAAAAATTAGGGCTCAACGATGCTCACAATCTCCCCCTTTGTGGCACTTGATGACAACCCAAAAGAGAATAAAATTTTTGAGCTGCAAAAGGGGTTAGTGCAATACAGATATGCGAGCAAATTTAAATTTGAAGATAATCACAACTCGACCACAAGGATGTGCAAGTAAAGGAAGCTCCCCCTAAATTCATGCATAAAAAAAAATTCAGAAGCCAACAGGGTTCAAATGTCATAAAACCAGCCAAGCTAACAACCACAAATTTCAACGAGAATCGAGGCAATAAAAATATTACAGGAAAACACAACTTCGATCTCACTACCCACTACTAACCCTCTATTACTCTCTAACTTCTCCCCCTTTGTCACCAAGTGACACAAACGGGAAAAGATCCTACTCTTGCTGATCTTGGTCCATGTCGTCGCCTCCGTCATGTCCGCCGTCTGAAGAAGAACCCAGATCTCTGCGACGCTTGTACAGAGGCATATGAGCTGCAGAGGGTACCGACCGAGGTGAGGATGGATCATCATAAAGCTGGGTCGGTTGAGGGTTTGGCAAAGAAAAGTTGAGATGACGAGCGACTTCTCCACCCGTGAAATGAATCTTACCGGAGAAGGATATGACCGAGGTGGAGGCACAAAAGAAGGAGCAGCCTGTAGGAGGGTACACCCAAGGATGAACCGGTGGTGGGTAGGCGGTGGGCGAGGAAAACTCGAGTCTGCTGGTAATCGATAAGCTGTTGTGGGCATGTGAATACCAACCATATGGATTTGCCCTTACCGCACCGCATAAACATCGCCCCCATGTATCGTGATAGTCGACTTAAATTCTGCGAACTCATCCGCCAAGTACGCTCACGCCTCGCCAAGTCATCATCTCTCTGCGGGTGGTGCGGCTCTTCTTTCACCTCGGTGTGAAAATTTCTCATATCTGTCGCTTGACCCCTCATCTCACCTATCAAGGCATCATACCACGGAGGAGGGATGCTGAAGAGGAGCTCGCACAGTCTTGGCACAAATGGTGCATTAGGGGCAGGAGCAAAACGAGGAGTGGTGGAGGAGCATCATCACGAGTCTAGCTAACTTGGGCTTGCTCCCAAGAGAATTCAAGAAGTTCTTCATCGATGCTTTTTGATTACATTGTTCCAACTCCTTACTTCATCATTTGTTACACGCTCGTCCCGAGAGCAATAGACCAATATAGGGAGCTAGAGGTAGTGCCCTATTAACTTCTCGAAGATGGCGTCATCAAATTCTCCCAAGAGGTAGCTCCAACATTGATGGTCTTTCTGTCGGAAGAAATAACATGAACCCGGTGCAAATGGGAAGAATTTCATCGCGATTGCCACCTCGAACAAACAATGTGCTTCGAGTATAAGATTAATAAGGCGGACTCGTCAGAACCGATTTGCCTTATCAATACTAATTTCTTCATCATCAAGATCCGGATACATAAATCGACTTCACCAAAGGAGGATATTTGCCCTCCGAAACCATCTTCATAGCACACCTCATTCAAATCGATGCGAATCTGAGTACCCAAGGCGTGATTCATCTCGCCATTGTGATCCTTTGAACACGTCCATCAAGCTGAATGATAATAGTTTGACTCTGTCTCGTCTTGACAATCGGTAAAGTAGCAAAGAACTCACGGTTTCTCTCTTTGCTCGAGTCAACTTCTTGTTTGAAATCAATTCACCAAACCAGAGTGGAGCTGAATATAGGTGTATCTCTGGTCCTCGCCATGCGGATATCTCATCCGATCTACGGTGAGGGTCCCTAGGGCGGTCGAGGAGCAGAGAAGCACATGTACAATTGTTTCAAACTTGGTGTAGAACACGAAATCCACGGTCTCCTCTCTTGCCGAGGGTACCATCCGCATAAGTAATGAGACCTCTTCTTCCTCAAAGTTTCCATAGATAGCTTTAGAACCATATCATCCACGGGTCGTCCTCGGCGACCACGGTCTCGATGTTTATCCTCATCAATAGGGTCCTCAGCGAATGTCTCATCATCAAGATCCTCGGTGGTGGCAAAGGAAGATCCCGCCATCCGAGTCCAATGGAGTCCCTGATCAGGCTGCTGCTGAATGTCCGCTCTAGTTACTCTGCTTGGACGAGGAGGAGCGGCACTACTAGCCGTCTCATCTATGTAATCTGGATCACCCTTACTGCCGCTGTCACGGCGACCACTCAGGGTCCTGCTCAAAGCCCTCCCAAACTTCTTCAATGATTTCGACATCTCGAATTGCTCCCTTTGACCAAGTGACCACAGATCAGAACAACCTGCCACTGTCCAACAATCCACTGACAAGATGCCAACCCACCACGGTCCAACCCTGAACACGAACGCGGGAAAACCTATTCAAACCTAGAACTCGATAAACAACCAAATTTGACGGAAATAGAGGCGGGAAGCCGTTACCGAGCCCTAAATGGGAAGGAGGAAGCCTGCCGCGTGCGAGGAGATCGTCCCCAAGGCCCTTCCTGATAGGGGAAAGGAGGGGAACTCGACGGAGTTGAGGCGCACGGAGCCGTCCACCTCCAATCCACGCGGAGGGAATCGAAGAGGACGACGAGGGGAGGCCGCCGGTGGTGGTGGAGGTCGCCGGAGGTCGCCGGAGGGACTTCCCCGGTGAGGAGAAAGGGCAGGGGCGGCGCCGGTTTGGAAGGAGAGAGGAGATCAAATGAGGAGAGAGGGAGGCGGAGGGGTAAGTTATAAGCAGTTCCGCGTGGTTTGGCC
Organism: Raddia guianensis; assembly: GCA_036346415.1. Classification (NCBI taxonomy): domain Eukaryota; kingdom Viridiplantae; phylum Streptophyta; class Magnoliopsida; order Poales; family Poaceae; genus Raddia; species Raddia guianensis. The sequence goes on along the minus strand of CM070542.1, from coordinate 35,129,148 downwards.
CTGTCGGACGGCGTCCGACTATTATCGGACGGCGTCCGACGAGACAGTCAGAAACGATCGACTTCGTCGGACGGGGTCGCGAGGAAGCCAGACGGCGTCCGACAGTGGTATTGAGGCTCGAATCGACCTTTGTCGGACGGCGTCCGTGAGTTCTTGGATCGAGTCCGACAAGTCTGGTCGCGAGACGCACACCCTGTCGGACGGCGTTCGAGACTTGTGCAGACGGCGTCCGATGAAGGCAAGAATTGCAGCTGTTTGCTCTTCTGACCAGTGGGCCCCACCAATGCGAGAATATTTATATAAAAGTAATGTTTTGAAGTGAATGTCTCCATTTTGCTCAAAATTTAAAGAAAGATTCAAATGTGAGCAATTTGAAGTGATTTTCTAAGAATTTTAATTTTGAAGGGATAAGGTACTAAGTTGACAAATGAAACCAAATAAAATTCAAAAACCCAAATTTTGATCTTAGAGATCAACAAAATGTGCGAACCCAAATTTTTGCCTTGATTTCTCATATAGGCATGAAAACCGAGCATAGGGGTTCACTTTAGAGTTTAAGCACATGTTTTTGAATTTTTTGTTTCTTTTCAAATATTTTCAACAATTTTGATGCCATATGATTTTCAAGAGAACAAATATGCATATGGAGCAAATTTTTCAAAAAGGTAAGATTTTCAAAACTAGAAGTTTGAAATGGTAAGAAGATAAGGATAGTCTATTAAGCTCAAATTTGTTTTGGCTTGAAATATAGGACAAGAATGTGCTCACCCAAAATTAAATTTATCTTTTCACCACTAGAGGGAGTTTTGAGATCATGAGTTGAAACTAAACTCCCCCTAAATGTGACAAGGGTCATAAGCAAATGGAAAAATTCAAATAAGACCCAAAAGTCACAAAAATCAATCAACACGCATTTGATCTATCTAGTATGTTGAGTTCATTTCTTAATTTACAAAACCGTGCCTCATCCAAGGGTTTGGTGAAAATATCCGCCAATTGGTCTTCCGTTCACACGTAGGCAAGCACAACATCACCCTTTGCAACATGGTCACGAATAAAGTGATGTCGAATGTCGATGTGCTTTGTACGGGAATGTTGGACCGGATTGTTGGCTATTTTCACCGCACTTTCATTATCACATAGAAGTGGCACTTTTTCAAATTTTAGTCCAAAGTCACTAAGCATCCGAGTCATGTACAAGAGTTGAGCACAGCAACTCCCTGCCGCTACATATTCGCTTCATGTAGATAGCGCCACGGAGTTTTGCTTCCTCGAAGTCCATGACACGAGTGAGCGTCCTAGCAAGTGACAACCCCCCGAGGTGCTTTTGCGATCAATTTTGCAACCGGCATAATCCGAGTCGGAATAGCCAAGAAGCTCAACACGCGCTCCCTTGGGGTACCAAAGACCTAGGCTAGTAGTGATTTTTAGATATCTCAAAATGCGTTTAACGGCAATAAGATGCACTTCTTTAGGGGATGCTTGAAAGCGAGCACACATGCACACACTAAACATAATATCGGGTCGAGAAGCGGTGAGATAGAGAAGCGAACCGATCATGGAGCGATAAAGCTTTTGGTCCACGGGCTTTCCATCTTCGTTCAAATCAAGATGCCCATTAGTGGCCATTGGTGTTTTGATTGATTTGCAATCGTCCATTGAAAAACGCTTGAGAAGGTCCTTTGTATATTTCTCTTGACAAATGAAGGTCCCTTCTCGAAGTTGCTTGATTTGAAATCCAAGGAAGAAGGTGAGCTCTCCAATCATAGACATTTCAAATTCCTTGGACATCATCTCGCCAAAGTCCTTGCATTTAGATTTGTTAGTGCATCCAAAAATAATATCATCCACATATATTTGACAAATAAATAAGTCATTTTCAATTGACTTTAGAAACAAAGTGGAATCAATCGCACCGGTTTTAAATCCCTTTTCTAAGAGGAAGTCCCTAAGACGCTCATACCATGCTCTAGGAGCTTGCTTGAGACCGTATAGCGCCTTAGTGAGCTTATAGACATGGTTTGGGTGTTTGAGGTTTTCAAAACCGGGCGGTTGCTCGACATAGACAAGTTCATCAATAAAACCATTTAGAAAAGCACTCTTAACATCCATTTGAAAGAGAGTTATGTTATAGAGAGAAGCGAAAGCCAAGAGTAACCGAATAGCTTCAAGTCGAGCAACGGGAGCGTAGGTTTCTCCATAGTCAAGTCCTTCAATTTGTGTGAAACCTTGCGCCACCAATCTTGCTTTGTTTCGCACCACTTCACCGTTCTCATCTTGTTTGTTGCGGAAGACCCATTTGGTTCCAATGACATTGTGATCCTTCGGTCTTTCCACAAACTCCCAAACTTTATTGCGGGTGAAGTTGTTCAATTCTTCATGCATGGCGTTCACCCAATCCGCATCCGCCAATGCCTCATCAATGGTCCTAGGCTCAACAATAGACACAAAGGCGTGATGCTCACAATAATTAGCGGTATGAGAACGGGTTCTTACGCCTTGATTGAGATTGCCAATGACTTGATCTAGGGGATGATCCTTGGAGAGAGTGCGGTGTTGTTGGACGGGTACTTGTAGATCAACGTCTCCCCCTTGAGCTTGATCAACTTCAAAGTTCGCATCTCCGTCCACCGCTTGATCTTGAGTTGTTGGAGAGGTGTCTTGAACTTGATCATCGATGGAGGTGGTGGGGGTGATTACTTCATCTTTTGGTGCCTCCGATGAGGGTCGAATTTCCCCCAACTCCATAGCATCATGCGGTGGCTCATCACCTACATTTCTTATCAAATCTTGCTCATTTTGCGAGCCATTAGTTTCATCAAACTTGACATCATAGGCTTCCTCAACTAGCCGGTAGAATTGTTAAAAACTCGAAAAGCTTTTGAGCGAGAGGAGTACCCTAACATAATACCAACGTCACACCTCTTTTGGAACTTACCCAAATGAGTCCTTTTCTTATAGATGTATACCTTGCAACCGAAGACTCGAAAATACGAGATGTTGGGCCTTCGTCCCACTAGTAATTCATATGAGGTCTTGTGAAGGAGTCGGTGGAGGTAGAGGCGGTTGATGGCATGGCACGCCGTGTTGATGGCTTCCGCCCAAAAAGCATGCGGCGTGTTGTACTCGTCAAGCATTGATCTTGCCATCTCTATCAAAGTACGGTTCTTCCTCTCCACCACTCCATTTTGTTGGGGAGTGTATGCCGCCGAGAATTCGTGCTTCACACCTAACTCATCACAAAATTCTTCAACATTTGTATTAGCAAACTCGGTGCCATTATCACTCCTCACCTTTTTAATAAAAGAGTCAAATTCCTTTTGAGCTTGCAAAGCAAATCTTTTAAACACATCACCGGCAAGAGATTTATTTGGAAGGAAAAACACCCAAGTGAAGCGAGAGAAATCATCAACAATCACATGACAATAAGAATTACCGCCTATGCTCGCATAGGTGGTTGGGCCAAATAAATCCATATGCAAAAGTTCAAGTGGTCGGGATGTAGACATAAAAGTCTTAGTCGGATGAGAATTAGCCACTTGCTTGCCGGCTTGGCATGAGCTACATAAACGATTCTTCTCGAATTTGACATCCTTCACTCCAACAACCAAGTTATCTTTAAAACCTTTTCAAAGTGCCCATTCCAACATGTCCAAGACGTCTATGCCACAACCAACCAAGAGTGGTTTGAGAGATAAGACAAGTCTTGATTTGAGAAGTTTTACGGTTTGAAAAATCAACCAAATATAAGTTTTGAAACCGGGTGCCTTCGAATGCAACACTTTGATCCTTAGTGGAAACAACACGAACTCCGTTGATTGAAAAGAAGCAATCAAAACCCAGATCGCACACTTGAGCAACGGAGAGGAGATTAAAGTTGCAAACTTCCACCAAGAGCACATTAGAGATGGATAGGTCATTGGATATTGCAATTTTACCTATACCCTTTACCTTTCGTTTGGAGTTATCCCCAAATGTGATCTTGTGTTCGGGGTCCTTCTCCTCTTCAAGTGAGGTGAACATACTTGAACTACCGGTCATATGTTGAGTGCAACCGCTATCAAATATCCAATGTCGGCCACCGCTCTTGTAGTTCACCTACGCACACAAATTCAAGCTTGGGTTTTAGGTACCCAAGACTTCATCTTGGGTCCTTTGGAGTTAGTCATCAAACATTTGGGCACCCAAATAGCTTTTACATTCTTCTTATTATTTGGTGCATCAACATACTTAGCATAAGTAGAGCCATTTTTCCTCATAAGCATGTAGCTAGCATCAAGCACTTGAGTTTTAGACATGAATTGAGATGTTTTAGCAAGAGGACAAGCAATGGCTTTATGTTTTTCATTTTTACATATGTGGCAACGGGTCCCTTCCTTAACAAAAGTTAGCTTGGGCTTACCCCAACCGCCCTTGGGCAAATCCCCGGGATGAAATCCTAAACCATGCTTACCCAAGGTATACCTTTGCTCCCGAAGCACCTTGTCAAGAGAGTTGTTCCCCACAAGCAATTTAGCCAAGCTAGAGTCTAGTTGCTCAATTCTATCCTTAAGAAGCAAATTTTCCTTAACTAGCTCATTAGCACATTTAGCAACACCACAAGTACCAATTGAACAAGCATTTTCATTTGGAGAAGTAGCACTAGTGGGTGAAGATGAGCTAGCATTGGGTGTGATTGTGGGTGACAAGGTAAAGGATATGTCATGAGATAAACTAAGTGAATCGTCTATAGTGTCAATTAAATCACAAGTCACACCAACTTTGCATTTTTCAATTGAGCAATCAAGCGGAGTTTTAACATCAACATTAGAGCTAGCAAGTTTATTTTCTAGAATTTCAACTTGCAAATTTAGAGCTTCATAGTCATCTTCTAGAGTTTCATGCTTTTCTAACAAGTTCTCAAATTCATTTGCAAGCTCTTTATGCACCTTCACTAGCTTCTTTCTCTTAGACTTTTCTTTCTCTAGAGCATTATTCAAATCATCAATCAAAAGCTTAAACTCACTTTTAGAGAGGTGCTCATGTGTTACCTTCTCCTCTAATGCCATAAGACACATGGGAGGTGAGGGGTTGTCGATGGCGACTCCGGATATCTTCGTGTTTTCATTATCGGAGGAGTCCGCCCAAGAACTTTCATCATCGGTGATCCATTCCCCAATCACCTCTTCTTGTATATTTGCGGTGAGGCAAAGCTTTTGCTTGGGAAGAGCCGGAGGAGCGTTTTCCTTGATCGCAAGTCCGGCTAGCCCATGAGCTCTAGTATCTTCTTCTTGGAAGAGGATTGAGAGGACGATGAGCTTGAGCTATCTTCCTTCTTAGTCTTTTGACCGCAAGAGCTTTCTTCTTATCCTTTGATTTGTGATCACTCTTGCGGTAGTGACGATATTTCTTCTTGTCATCTTCCTCATCTTCCTCTTGATTCCTTACCTTGTGCTTGTTCTTTTTACTTCTTGGGCAATCCCGCCAAGTGACCCTTCTCTCCACATTCATAGCAACGATCTCGGAGATAGGTCTTCGCCTTGAAGAGGATGATCCGCCATGAAGCTCATCTTCTTGATCAACTTTCTTGACCGCTTGACAAGGAGGGCCAATTCTTCAATCTCCGGCATTGCATCATCGGAGTCATCATCTTCTTCTTCAATTTCAATTTTCTTCTTCCCACTTTTGGCTTTGGCGGGAAGAGCAATGGACTTCTTATTGAGCGGGGACTCTTCACTTTCAAGAAGTCGCATCTCATATGAGTTGAGTTGCCCGAGAAGCTTTGTCGGTGTCATTTTCTTGAGCTTTGATTTGGATGCTCGAATCAAGGTCACAAGTGGATTAAAGCTAAATGGCACAACATCAAGCATCTTCCGACAAATGTCAATGTCTTCCAAGACCTTCTTCTCCGAACATCCGGCAATTTCATTGACGATGGGGTTCAACCTAAGAAACATTTCATTGACACTTTCATTAGGGAGCATCTTGAATTGATCAAATCTTTTTCTAACTCGAGATAGCTTCTCCTCAAGCATCTCGGCACTACCAACATGAATTTCCCTAAGATGCTTCCAAATATCATAAGCTTTAGTAAGATTACCAATGCTATCAAAAACTTGAGGATACTTTGGAGAGTAAAGCATTTCTAGCAATGGCATTAAAGCGTTTGTACTTAGCATGAACTTCATCAAGAGCAATTGTTCCGGCCGGAGGGTCCGGATAGCCGGTTTCACAAGCAACCCACACATCATAACTAAGTGCCTCTAAGTAACATTGCATCCTAATTCTCCAATAGTTGTAATTTGTTCCATCGAAAATAGGAGCTTTTCCAATTTCTATCCTAGGCCCCTCTTGAGCCATCTCCTAGCGGTTAAGCTAATACCGGAGAACCTAGATGCTCTGATACCACTTGAAAGAGGATCCTAAGGCCTAGAGGGGGGGGTGAATAGGCAATTTTAATTTTTCTTTGATTAATTGTTGATTAAGCATCAAATTAATAGTGACCCAATCCTAGTGCCAATTGATACGCAAGCGGAAGCGATAAACAAGATAACAAGCAACTAAGTCATGGCATCACAATCAACACATTCAATGCAAAGGTAGTAAGTGCGGAAAGTAAATAAGAGGGCGACACGGTGTTTGTTTGACCGAAGTTCGAGTCGCAACTCCTACTCTCCGTTGAGGCTACCCTTGCGACAAGGACCGGCTCGCTCTCGAGCCTCACGCCTCACTTACTCCGTGTAGTCGTTCGCCACTCCGCGAGGTGGACTCCGTCACCCGTACACCGACTCAAGAGTAGCCACACGCCAAGGCCTACTCTCAAGCCCACGCCTCCACGAAGGATATCTTCAAAAGTAACAAGCCCGAAACACCCCGATCATGCCAGATCGAAGGACTTCCATGAAGCTCGGTGTTGGGGTTTGATGGATTGTGGCTTTGGATGATCTTGTGGGTGGAGGAATGGCTCTAGAACACCTAATTGATGAGCTATGAATGTGGTAGGTGAAGTGGAGCAGCAAACCTCAAAATAGCCAGCCACTAGATAGGTATTTATAGCCCCTAGAGCAAAACTAGCCGTTGCCCCTCGAAAGAGGATAAAAAGACTAGCCGTTACACTCTACCGGACGCCGTCCGACGTGCTCCGGACGCCGTCCGACAGAGCGTACTGCTCAGCAAAAAAAGGTTTACCGGACGCCGTCCGACAGCAAGGATCGCGCAGGCGCCGAACCCACCGGACGCCCCCCAGACGTCGTCCGGCAGCGAGAAAGCCCCGAAAATGAACCTTATCGGACGCCGTCCGGTAACTACCGGACGCCGTCCGACAGTGAGTATGCAAGGGACCGGACGGCCACCCAGACGCCGTCCGACAGAAGGTTCCTCGGATTAAAACCTTACCGGACGCCGTCCGATAACTACCGGACGCCGTCCGACAGAGAAGAATTTTCGAGCTAAAATTTGTGGGGGAATTTAGGTGGGTTTCTCTCTCTCTAGAAATCTCACAAGGATATATATATGGGTATTTTTAGAAGTGGTGGACTACGGAAACCGAGTTTTCGAGAATTCGCAAAGATCCGGCATAGTCCGAGATATTCGAACCCCTTTTGAAATCCGACGAAAAACAGGAAATAAACCTAACTACTCTAATCTATCGTGACTCTCTCTCGCCTTGGGTCACGCCTTTGTGAAATCTTGGAGCAGCTCAGAAATTTACGCCGCTCAATTAGGGTTTGCAAAAACGCCGAGTCTTCGCTAGGGTTCCGAGAAGTCCAAAAACCCCCTAGCCCTTTATATTAATTAATTTTATCATCAATGCCACTAATAAAAATTAGGGCTCAACGATGCTCACACTCTTCTCAGAACGATAAGGCTGAACGCGCCATTCGTACCACCAACGATGTGATGCGTTCCCTTATGTTTCAGGCGAGCCTCCCTTCCTCTTTCTGGGTCGAGGCCCTCCATGCAGCCACCTACCTTCTCAACATCCGCCCCACCTCCACCCTCTCCCACTCCACTCCTCACTTTGCCCTTCGTGGCACTCACCTAGTCTACACCGATCTTCGCGTGTTTAGTTGCGCCTGCTACCCTAACGTTTCTAGCACCGCTCCGCACAAACTCGCTCCCCGCTCCACCCTTTGTGTCTTCCTCGGATATCCCTCCAATCACAAAGGCTGGAGATGTTTGGATCTCACATCCAACCACATCATCATCTCTAGGCGTGTCACCTTTGCTGAGTCGCACTTTCCTTTTGCCTCCACACCTTCCCCTCATGATCTTGACTTTCTAACCGAACGAGCCGGTCCTCCTCTGCCCATCGGAGTCCGTGCCTCGCTGCCTTCTGCAGGTACCTCCGCTACCCCGTCGGCGGCCACGTCGGCCGCCCCGGCGTCACCTGCCCACCCGACGACCACGTCGGTATCCCTGCCCCGCCAGTGGTCACGTTGGCCACTCCTGCTACGACGGTCATCTCTGCCCCACCAGTGGTCACGTCGGCCACTCCTGTTACACCGGCACGACTGCAGGCCATCACCGCTGCCCCTGTTGGACTCCCTCCACAGGTTGTTGCCAGCGATGCCATCCGGTTGGTCACCACTGCCCCTGTGGCCTTTGTCCCACAGGTTGTTGCCAGCAGTGCCACTTATTCGACTTTGTCGAGTTCTTCCTCTACGTACGCCTGCGGTCGTTCCTGCCCCTGCGGGATCACCCCCTCAGGTAGTTGCCAGCAGTGTCCCGCAGCCCAGCTCTCCGTCGGCTCCGACGCCTACGTCTACTGTGCCTGTTGGATCTCCTCCTCAGGCTACTTCCAGTGGGATGCCTCCGATCGCCTCGTCGCCTCCTGCTGCCCCTGTTGGTCTCCTCCCACGGGTTGTTGCCAGCGGGTCCGCCCCTGTTGGCTCTACGCCTCCGGTTGTTGCCAGCGGTGCCGTCCCCTCGACAGTCAGCAGCTCCACCTTACCTCCTGTGACCAATGACCACTCCATGGTCACTCGTCGCAAGTCTGGCAAGCAACTTAAGCCTCCGGACCGTCTCAACCTGTATGCAGCAACATTGTCCGCTCCACCGTAGTCCTACCGTGCTGCTCTCGCCGACACCAATTGGCGCTACGCCATGGCCCAAGAGTTTGATGCCCTCCACGCCAACAATACGTGGGACCTTGTCCCGCGTCCTCCAGGCACAAATGTGGTCAGCGACAAGTGGATCTTCAAGCATAAGCTGCATGCAAATGGCTCTCTTGACCGCTACAAGGCTCGCTGGGTTCTTCGGGGCTTCACTCAACGCCACGGGGTTGACTTCGACGAGACCTTCAGTCCAGTAGTCAAGCCGGCTACCATCAAAACCGTGCTCTCATTGGCTCTTTCCTGAGGCTGGTCGATCAAGCAGCTGGATGTCAACAACGCCTTCCTTCATAGGACTCTCACAGAGACAGTCTACTGTGCTCAGCCGTCAGGTTTTATGGATGCTTCTCGTCCAGATCATGTCTGCCGGCTAAACATGTCTCTCTACGGTCTCAAGCAAGCCCCCCGAGCCTGGTACAGCACCATTGCCTTCTATCTCCGCTCCCTTGGGTTCGCTGAGGCCAAGTCGGATACTTCATTTTTTGTCTACAGTCGTGGTTCTGACATAGCCTACTTGTTGCTCTACATGGATGACATCGTGCTGATAGCCTCTTCGGATGACCTGCTCCGACAGATTATCACTGCCTTGGAGCAGCAGTTCTCTTTGAAGGATCTTGATCCCCTGCACCACTTTCTCGGTGTTGCAGTGCAGTCTCAATCTGGTGGTTTTCTTCTCTCCCAGCAGCAGTATACCCTGGACATCTTGGAGCGCGCTGGCATTACATTCTGCAAGCCCTACAACACTCCTGTGGACACTGGCTCGAAGCTCTCTGCTGATGGCCCCTCTGTGCCCGATGCTACCGTCTACCGCAGCCTTGCAGGGGCCTTGTAGTACCTGACTTTCACGAGGCCAGACATCACTTATGCTGTGCAGCAGGTGCGCCTCTTCATGCATGATCCTCGGGAGCCACACCTCTCTGCACTGAAGTGCATCCTGCGCTATCTTCAGGGAACCTTGGATCTTGGACTTCTTCTGCGCCGGTCCACTGCCACTGCCCTCACAGTCTACACCGACGCTGACTGGGCGGGTTGCCCTGACACCCGCAAGTCTACCTCTGGCTATGGCGTCTTTCTCGGCGACAACTTGGTCTCCTGGTCGTCCAAGCGGCAGCACATTGTCTCCCACTCCAGCACTGAGGCCGAGTACCGTGCAGTTGCCAACGGCGTCGCCGAGGCCTGCTAGCTTCGTCAACTGCTTCAGGAGCTTCATAGTCCTCTCCGCCAGGCTATTCTCGTCAACTGCGACAACGTCAGCGTGGTCTACCTCTCCACCAACCCGGTACAGCATCAGCGGACTAAACATGTTGAGATCGACCTGCACTTTGTTCGTGAGCGCGTTGCTCTCGGTCAGGCGTGTGTTCTCCATATTCCGACGTCGTCTCAGTACGCATATGTCTTCACCAAGGGTCTTCCCACAACGGTCTTCACCGAGTTTCGTGCTATCTGAACGTCTGTGCGTCGACCGTCCAGACTGTGGGGGAGTGATGGTCATTTTTGTTATGACTGCGGGGGAGTATGTGTTTGCTGTGTCAGTCTAAACGTTGCCTGGTGCCGTTCAGAATGCAGAGGAGTGTTAGAGTATATTAGGCCTTGGGGGAGGCCCATATCCTGTACTATAAATACTCTACCCACCGAGGCAATACAATCATCTATTCCGCTAATTCCTCTATCCAACATCAACACATAGAATGGGAAAGCTTTACTACAATGCTATCAGCACTTTACAATTGCTAGCCGCAATGCTTTACTAAATATGCATATCTTGATAAAGTTGAATCATTGCTCACGGTGTTGTGCAACGACAGTAGCAGCATAAGAAGGGCAACACCATTGCATCCCAAAGACACAGATTGGCATAGTGGATGTCGGGGTGGAGACCATGTCGTGACAAACTTGCACGGCAACGATACTATGAGGCTGTCGATGGAGGTCTCGATGGAAGGTGATGACGCTGGTGTGCTGCTCGGAAGGTTCACGTCACCATGGAGAGTAGCATCGAGTCGCGCGGTTGCAGCCGTCGTGGGGGGCAGCAACCCGACGTCGGGATGCAGTTATCGTGCTAGATCTGGCCCTGCCGTTGCCGTGGTGGCCTGGACCTCGACCGCTCCACCTTCACCGCCAAGGTCAGTCGACGAGTTGCGCCACCGTCAGGGAGCACGGCGCGGCCACCATCGTCGTAGTAGATCTCGATGTGCCGTTGCCGTGGTGGCCAGATCGCGGCCTCGCCGTCGCCACCGGGATTGATCGGGGAGCACTGGATCGCCTCGCCACTGGATGTCGTCGCTGTAGCTGCTGGTCGCCGTTGTTGTGGTGGCGGCCACATCGGGTCGATCGCCGCCGGTCGCCGGTCGGGTCGCAGCGCAAATCATCGGGTCGACGCTACTGGTCGCCGGGTCGGGTCGACCGCCGCTGGTTGTTGCGTCGCCGGGATCGCGTCGCCGTTGGGACGCTCGTGAGCCACGTAGCTCGAGCTACAGGGAACCGCTGCTCTAATATAAGGGTAGTGGGAGCATCTAGAGTTCTAGACGGTTCTGTAATGATTTATATTGGTGGGGGTGGTGAAGGGGATCCAACGGATCACGAGGCTGGATCGGATGGTGGAAAATATGGGAGTACTGAAGGTTCAGTACTCCTAGGAGTGTCTTAGGGTATGTTTGGTTGTACCGACTCGGATGGTCCAATCCAGCGTGAATTCATTTTTTGTTTGGTTGATATTAGTGGGACGGCCCCGTCCCGGATTCCTTGATCAGCCCGTAGCTTCCAACGAGATTCGGCTTCATCCAACGCGAAAGGACGCGGAGGCGGTCCAACGCCCGTCGGACCGAGAGCCTCCGTCGAGCATGCCCATGTTGGCCGTTGGATCTCGATCAACGGCGGCGTTAGATCTTGAGCAAACATTTGTTTTTTGTTTCACCAAGTAAAAAATTCAAAAAATCAAAAAATCATAAACATTCTCTAATCAATGTCGGTACCACATATATTTTATTCAGATCAAGATGACCAATATTCATTTTATAAACGTTTTTAAAGAATAAACTAAATTTATAAATGTTTTATACCAATATAAAAATATATGTGGTACCTGACATTGATTAGAGCATATTTATGATGTTTTTTGATTTTTTTGATTTTTTTTACTTGGCGAAACAAAAAAACAAATGTTTGCTCAAGATCTAACGCTGGCCGTTGGATCGAGATCCAACGGCCAGCGCGGGCGTCGGACGGCAGGCTCGGTCCAACGGGCGTTGGACCGCCTCCGCTTCCAACGCGAAAAGGTAAAATGGGCTCGTCCCGGTCACGCTCTCACCCGTGAGTCCATGGCCTCCTCCTTTTTTCCCAGCGCCTCCGCCTCCGCGGCTCGCTGTCTCTGCCTTCTTTCCCAGCGCCGCCACCTCCGCCACTGCCCCGTCGTCGCCACCTCTGCCCCTGCCCCTGCACCGCCGTTTCCCCTTTCCCTACGCCGCCATCTTCCACTTCGCCACCACATCCTCCTTCCCGCGACGCCAGCTTCGCCTTCTTCCCAGCGTTGCCACCTCCCCCTACCCTTACAGCACTGCCTCCGCCTCCCCCTCCCTCCCCCCGCTAGATCCCTCTTCTCACCCCCTCTCTGGTCATCCATCTGATGCAGCACCTGCAACTAACCAAACTGCCGCCTCCTCCCTGATTCTCAGTGTTGCTCCTCATCTCAGACCAAAATCTCCAAGCAGGTGACCTTTCTTGCCAAAGCATTCTTGATTTCTTGCTTGACATTGATCTAGTTCCTCCCCTCAATTTCTCATGGATTACCTTGTCATGCTTGTGGTTATGGTTGCGGAATCAGAATCAAGGGGAATTGATGGAGGAGAAGCTGAACACTAGCAATGTTTCTTTGCTACTGATGCCTATCTGTGCCCATGTAAGTTGATTCTATCAATTTGAATATTTGTCTCCAGTGAAGTGCTCTGTCTTTTGTAAGTTCAGTAAAGCTAATTGGAACTTGTAAATAAATTGGTATCTAGCAAAGAAGTATTGTAAATAAATGGTCCAATGGGTATTGCTCAGCCAACCTTGTAATTACCGTTTATTAACGTCCATGATGTCAATCAATGGTTGATGAACTTGATTTTCACTAAGCTTTATATAAGATGAAAATGATCTATTAAGCTGCCCTATGACCCTTAATGGATACTAAGAGCAATGGCATGTTGTTGTGCCTGTTGATGCTGGAAAATAGCTGGTTTGCACAATAACCAATTCAGGACATTGGTACAAGAACTTGTAACCATTGCTTTGGAGAGATGTAACTAGGAAGAGTGATGCCAGAATGAATTGAATTTAGATTTGTATTTACCTTTAAGGCTTTAAACAACTCCATAAGCAATTTTATTTAGAAAGTTGCAGGAGAGACTGAGAAGTACCATAGACTGGTTGGTTTGACTATATCTTACAACATCATGCTATTAGATTCTTTTCCACTTTCAAGTATTGAACTTTATCATCTTTAGGCTAACATAGGCAAGTAGTCCAATTTCAGCATGCCATCATTACAAATTCGGCATGCCCTCCTGTGACAAGTGATTTTTCATGACCTCTATTTGTATTTCTGCAGGATGGTGAAACTAATCAGCAAAAATGAGCTATGGCTGAGACTTGGTGGTTAATTTGTTTTGGTTCAAGTGACATGAGCGCTGTGAAATACTAGTCTTGTATGCTAGCCTTTATATATGCAAGACCTGTTGGTTCGTCTTGTGAATTGTGATCATCTTGTGAATTTTGAATAGTACATTGCATAGCCATCTGCCTATGCAAGTCATCGATTAGATTGCTATAATATTTTGAATCTTGAATTTTGCCATATGAAAATACTCAAATTTGGGCATTGCTTTATGGTGTAAGATCTGTGTTTAATTTTCATGTTTGATTTACATGTAAAATCTTGAAGTGTTGCATCGCAGTGAGGTTGTTTAATTTGGTTGGTTGGCTGTGTGGCTAGCAAGTGATACTTTGAATGTTAAATTCTTCTAGGCATTTTTGTATGATATTTTATACAAAATGTTTTAAATATGCTTCATTTTGGGAAAAAAATGCTTCTACAATTATACTGCCAGAGCTTCATATCGGCTATCAGCTTGAATTTTTGTAGGGCGTGATATGCACATACATTTTTTTAATCCGTTGCGTATACTAGCTGTTCCAAGAGAAGTTCTAGCTCAAGCAATGAATTGATCCAATACCATATCAGGCTGCAAACGAAACAGAAAACGTGGACATCTTCATCTTGGATGATTTTAAACAACCAAACAGTGGCACATGGGTGGATCCATCGCTCACATTCTCATGCCATCTCAAAAATCATCCAGGATGGTGCAGGATGCCACAACCAAGCACTATCTATCTATCTATATATATATATATAGTTGAGTTGAGCTACGGTGCTTCGCGAAGCACGGATGTTTTGGTGCTTCGCGTTCGGTTTGCAAAACCTATGACCGATGTGAACGATCCGAACCGCTCATTTTGATCTTCTAGTTGATATGAGTTCACAAATAAAATTTTACATTTTAAAAATTTTTTACTATTTTAAACAGATTTTGAAAACCAGCCTTTTTGAGGCTCGTAATAACTTAGATCATGAGTTTTAAAAATCTGTTTAAAATAGTAAAAATTTAAAAAATGTAAAATTTTGTTTGTGAGCTCATATCAACTAGAAGATCAAAATGAGCGGTTCGGATCGCTCACATCGGTCATAGGTTTTGCAAACCAAACGCATGCAGATTAAAACATCCGCGCTTCACAAGATCAGAAAGCTCAACTCTATATATATATATAGAGAGAGAAGATTATTTTTTGTTTGGTTTGCCTCTTATTCAAATATCTATATATGCCTATTTTTGTTTGGCCTAAAGTACAGGTGGCAAACAGAGTTTTGTGTGTAGTGGGTATCGTTATCAGTTTAGGGGGTTTTTTCATTGACGAAATCAGTTAATCAGTTGGGAATATTGGCCGGTGTTAATTGTTTCTCTCTCTTGGAGGCTTTCTGTGTATTAGTGTCATTATTATAGAGGTGCCAATGTTTTCCCTATTCTTCATATTTCTAGATGATTTCGTGGGGCATTAAGATGTCTCTTTCAATTTATTGTAGAGGTTCATACTACGGAATGGCAAAAAAGAGGCTTGCCTCATTTGCATCAGATTGCTTGGTTAAATTATGATGGTGATGTTACGCCTGAACTTATCGATTCAGTTATTTGTGCTGAGATACCAGATGTGGAAGCCGATCCTTTAGCGTATGCTCTTGTGGATGTGTTCATGATACATGGTCCTTGTGGATTTGTGGTGTATTTAACCCTACAGCGCCATGCATGGTAGGTGGTTTCTGCAGCAAAGGGTTTCCAAAGGAATGCCATGACGTCACCAGTATTGGTGTTGATGGTTTCCCTATTTATGGTCGCCGTGATCAGGGGCGTTATGTTGTTAGGAATGGTATTCATTTTGGGAATGGCTGGGTTGTCCCCTATAATCTCAAGTGTCTCAAGAAATATCAAGCACATATAAATTTCGAATGGTGTAACCAAACGCATCTCTACTATTATCTTTTCTAAAAAAAGGCTTGTGGTGGTGGTGGTACTGCCAACTTGTAGAGGTGGCCATATGGGCCGGTCCGACCGAACCAAACCGGGCCGGCCCGCACTGTTCACAAACCGGGCTGGCCCGGTTCGGTGAACCGAACCGAATCTGGGTCGGCACCTAGGCCCGTCTCCGTGGCTTTTTCAAGAGATAAGATATGTAGCTTGCTCGATTCGATTCAAATTCGGCCGATTCGGTTCATCTTGTTGCATATTTATTTAATTAAATATATGTATTTCTACATATATTTTCTTTAATTTATAATGTATATTTGTGAAATATAATGGTTTTTCTTAATTTTTACATATATTTTTAAATAAGATAAACCATTAATAAAAACGGGCCGACCGGTTCGGTTGATTCATCGCATGAATCGAACCTGGCCGAGACCCCGGCCGGTTGGCCCGGTTCGTACAGTAACCGAACCAACCGGGCCCGAACCGAACCGAACCGGGCCGGCCCGTTGGCCAGGTCTGCCAACTTGCGACCTCAGCCATTTGATTTCACTCAACGCTCCAGATTAACCCGTCTCTCCCTCGTCTCTTCGCTCCACTTCCGTAACCCCAACGCGCCATAAATCCTATCCACCCCCTACCTGCCGCCGCCTCCTCCTCCCCTACGTCGCCTCCTCTCCTGCTCCGTCGGCCCCCTGCATCCACCTCGCACCCCACCGCCGCCTCCAACTCACGCCCTGCCACCACCTGCCGCTGCCTCCCCCTCCCACCCCGCCACCACCCACCGCCGCCTCTACCTCGCTCCCCGCCGCCGCCTCCAACTCGCGCCCCGCCGCCGCCGCCATCTGCCGCCCGCCGCAGCAACCACCTCGCCCGTGCGCCGTCACCACCTCCGCTGACGCCGGCCACCTCCCCCGGCACACTCCCTCGCGCTCCTCCTCCGCCGCCTGGCCATCTACCGCTCCGTCTCCATTGCACGGGACCTCGCCAGGCTCCTCTTCTCCGAATCCTCCCCGGCGCCGGTGACCTCCTCCCATCTGGCCGTCATGGGGGACCTCCTTGCCAAGCTCCCCTTCTACGAATCATCCCCCGGCGTCGACGACCTCCTCCCATCTGCCCTCCATGGGGGACCTCCTAGCCAAGCTCCCCTTCTCCGAATACTCCCCTTCTCCTACATCGCCGCCAACCCGCCAGAGCTCATACGTCGTTGCTACCGTCAAGCCTAGACCTCTTTAGGCCACCGCGGTCCTCACATCGTCCATGTCCTCCGCTCGCCGTTCCACCATCCGCTCCAAGGTCTTCTTCCCTCTATCCTTCATCTCATTTCCCCGAAACCCTAGGATGAAGAAGAAGCTGGGAAAGAAGATGGGCCAGAACCGCCCCATCCCCTACTGGATCCGCATGAGGACAGACAACACCATCCGTGTGCTGACCCTGTTCTGCCACTGCTGTGGATTTGTGTTGTTTCAGGTACAACGCGAAGCACAGGCACTGGCGCCGCACCAAGGTTGGGTTCTGAGAAGAAGAGGCTCCGGCTTATGCATGTGGAATCTAGGGTTTAAGAATTCATCGTTTTGTTTTAGGGATGTTTCAGTTTCTATGCAAGCTAGGAAGTGATTCCGGGATGCTTCTATTAATATTTTTGTGATGTTAAGAGAGTCAATAGTACTTTGGTATACTGACGATACCATGCTGTGCTGAGGATACCATGTTGTGCTGAGTTTGTAATTTGCTATACTTTAGTATACTTTAGTACTTTGGTTTCTAATGTTTTAGGAATTCATCGAATTGGCTAAGGAAATTTGTGCAGGACAACCGTAGTTCAGTTATTTTGCACCTTTGTTAATTGCATTTTCCCATTCCAATCGATATTTGACTATATCTGATTTTTTGCTATGTTGTCTTGAAGATGTCATCACCACTTGTTTCTTTCTTATAGTTTATTTAATGGAGACTAA
Organism: Raddia guianensis; assembly: GCA_036346415.1. NCBI lineage: Eukaryota > Viridiplantae > Streptophyta > Magnoliopsida > Poales > Poaceae > Raddia > Raddia guianensis. Next base: position 35,111,538 of record CM070542.1, on the reverse strand, counting down.
CATCCAATTTATTTGACATGACAATGATTACCTTTTGAAGCTTTTGCTTATTGGAGACTCAGGTGTTGGTAAGTCATGCCTTCTTCTAAGATTTGCTGTTAAGAATATTTACCTAAATTGTTATTTATTTCATTTTTTAAAGTAGGTCCTCAGTTAAAATATAAGTAGTCTAATGGATATCATGGAATTAATCATTTTATGTTTATACTCAATAGGCTGTATGATGTGGCATAGTGTGTGGCAATTATTTGACAATATAATGAAGAAACTAAAAGTGGTATGGTGTGTGCAAATTATTTGATTTGCTCTAATGAATTCAATTTTTCAATGTATATTAAATTCCTTCATCATTTCCTTGTTATTTGATTGCCATTCATTCATTCGATTGCCTTTTTGGAAATGGTCCTTGTGTTTATAGCCCTTGCTGCAACCACACATTCAGAATTTCTGCATAAAACCAACTGTTTATGCTGCTTTTTCTCCATCTCTAACCTGTAGTATGGTTTCTTTTACATGTGCAATTTTCCAGCCCTACCATCCAATTTGTTTCTCTCCTAATAGCTTGCAGATAGGCTTCATCCATATGCAAATATAGGCAATGCTGGTATGGAATGAAAACTATTAGAGGTTTAGTGAGCTTATGATAAGGTGCTTTTTTACTAAGCGTCCAATGCTAATCGCTAGATTAAAATTAGATAAATTCCTCAGGGTATAAAAATCTATCATGTACTGTTTATGACCTCTACAGGCTTTCAGGGATGTCCAAATTTTTTTTTATGATCAGGTAACATCCAATCTCTTTGATTTCGCTTTGATGAGAGTTCTTTTCCTGCTTGGTATAAATCGTAGAACCAAGCTCGAAGTTCATCTTGCTAGCATCTAAGGGTTCAATATGAACTAACGCTGTAGTTTACATTATATTTCTGTGGTGTATCAATTCTATGTATTCCCTTTAGGATAAGAGAGTCTGCTACTATTTACATGTCTAATCACTTTGTATTGGGGCACTGTCATAATTCTATTTATTTTTTTCATCTTTGGTACCATGCTAATTCACCTTATTATCTGGTGCCGCACTACAATAGTGCTAAGTCGATCTTTGCATGATTGTCGGTTTATCTAACTAGGATGTTAAACTTGATTAACTCCATGAATTTATAGGCCGTACGCATTTCGGTTTTAGCATGCGAGTATGATGGTCCTTGTATTGACAACGATAGCCATTAAGACCAAACATCGACATCGTATTGTCTGGTGCCACACTTACTTGATCCATCAGCTGCGTCATTAATTGAGTTTTCGGTGAGCTTTGCGGACTCGTGGACAGCAGCGTCCGCTCGCACCCCTACTTGCACAGTGCTTGAGGTCATTTTTTGATATGTGAACAAATGTTTTACTCCCGTTTTTTCTTTCAGAAATATGTGTTGATGTTCGTTTTTCACATAAGAACAATAGACATTCTTCTTACTAATGCAAACATTGCCTATGTATGAGATCTTGATAAATTGTTGGCTTGAGTGGCCCAGGGAAGGAAACCTGCCTATGGCTGTGGAAGCGTTGCATTTGGGGTGGGGCTTCTTCCATGGAGAGATACTTAACAAATAAAAAACATTAATCTGCCCATTAGCTTTTCAGATTCAATGTGTATGGGGTTTTCTATGCTGATCTTTGATTTTGAACAATGAGAAACATCGAGATTCTGTATATGAATTTGTAATGTACTGTTCATGGCTTATTTAATAGAATATTTGAGATTTTGTTTATCAAATTTTCATGTGCTATTAGTGAGTAAAATCATTAGTGTATGTAAATTGCTAGCTAACATTCATAAGTGTAATGTATATTAGACAGCAGAAAAATGAGCATGTATGTTCTTATGGCATACCATAATTTTATCTCTCTTTTACTGGAACAAGTGCAAACTGTACAAATATTAAGCTCAAATAGTTTTTTACATGTTAAGCTATGGATGGCGTTTCTCAAACATTTTGGTTCATCTTATTTTTTGTTGTCATGCTTGCTCATATGTTAAAGACAACAATGCAATACATATACTAGGCCTCAATCCCGATAGCATGTCAAGTTACGAATGGTTTAGAAGCAAGCTTAGTTTGCAAAACATAGCAATAGGGATCTTGTATCTAATAGTGTTTGGGTGTGCACCGAGTAGTGTTCTTGCTCGCCGGTGGTGGTGTTAGAGAAAGGGATTTGGTGGCGCTAGAGCATGCACACCTTGTGCTCTTTGATGATAGCCCTGGAGGAGGTGAAGAGCAGTGGAGCATGCCGCTTTCAAGTTTAATGCATTGTTCGAACGAACTTAAGCTTATTTGCTTCAGTTAGCTTATCCATTTAGCCATACACACAATCAGCTTCAGCCAGAATAAGCTTCAGCTTCAGCCCTTCTGAACACTACATAAATTATGAGATAGTCGGCTTTTGAAAGTATGAATATTTAGAAAAAAAAACTGCCATAATCTTTTTAAGGAATTGTACCAAATGGCATTTAAAATTCATAATCTTTGTTAACCAATCCGTTGTTCTATTGTCGCTCTGTTGCAAGGCACGGGCATCCTCCTATATTCTCATAAATCATCCTGTATAATTTCATATGTTGCTTAGAATTATATTCTCTTTCCTTTCAAGTTCCAACTCTTAGTGATCTGTTTATTTGGTATATAAATCTTGAGCTTGCGATGCTGCTCTGGTCGTGATTATCCTCAATTCTCTGCATAGATTTGAACTTATGATGATGGCAACGTTTCTAATTCCATTTAGGAAATTTGAGCTTTCCCACTTAAATAATTTAAATACATTTGTATTCTCCCATCTCCTCTGTCTTACTTTAAACGATTTATATGATTTTATCCTCTCTATTTTAAGCTTCCGTTGCAACGCACGGACAACCAACTAGTGTGGTTAAATATCTATTTAAGTATATTCATAAAGGCCCTGACAATGCTTCTGCCATAGTCCTTTGCCGAACGGTTCTTCCAATGTGGCCCGTTTCCATTCTGCTGCCCATGCATCGTCGTCTACCATGCCGCATGATGCTGTCGATGATAGAGATGGCAATGGGGCCCCGATCCCCGATTCCCCGCGGGAAATTCCTCTATTAGGGGATGGGGATGGGGTCAATTTGTTCCCCATGGGAAATGAAATGGTACAAACACTGTCCCCATCGGGTTTTTTTTTGAGAAGGAACCAACCAGATTCATTCCACTTGCAACTTCCAGTTACAATAGTAACCCTGATACAAACAAGATATTACATCGAGGTCCTTCTAGGGACTAAAACCAAATGCACCATAGAAGCTACCACTTCTCACTACGCCGGCGCCGGAGACGAACGTTCCAGCAACAGCATCGCCACCAGGTCTTCCTCAGGCACAAACCACACAGGGTTGCGGAGAAGAAGAGCATCCTCAAGAATAAACGTTGCAGAATAAACCTCCGTCAAAGCCTGAAACGAAGAAGACAAAGAGCAGCCGCCACTACCAACCACCCTCATCCCCAACACCAACGCTGGAGCCTCACCAAAACAACACCACATCAGCCCACATCCTCCTCCTACCAACGGCGAGCTTACTGCATCACCGCCGAGGTCTCCGATTCCTACCAACGGTGAGCACACTGCAACACCAGCGAGGTCTCCGATACTAACCTTAACTGGACAGACCTGAAATCCCGACGGACTGAACGACGATAGAAGTGGAGCATCGAGCACAGGAAGACGCCTCCTACCGGCGACGACTATGCCAGAAGAAGGCCCCCCGCAGCGCCGAGCTCCCGATTCCGCCGCCAACCACCCCTGTAGGAACAAAATCCTAACAAACACCAATCTACAGCTACACCTATACACCGGTCCCCATCGGGTTTGGCAGGGTCGGGGACGACCCTCCGCCCCCCGTCCCCGCGTCCCCGCCTCGCTCGCAGCACAAACTTAGTCCATCTACTGGCGCGGCCCACCAAAGCCCATTTACAAGCAAAACCCTAAGTCCCTAACACTACTACCACTCGTGCACTCGGCTCCCCCACCCCCAGCCGCCACTCGCCCCAGCCACAGAGCCCACAACGCAGGCCAGCCGAGCCCCACACACACAAGTATTGGCGATTCGACGCGGCCGCGCGAGGCCACGAGCGAGGAGGCCGACCGCCGGAGTAGGCGACCTCGCGACGGCGTGAGACACGATTCGCGCGAGCACGACCGCCGGAGCTTCATATCGAGAGCCGAAGAGCAACCGCCGGCCGACTCCATGGATTCTCCCTTCGTGTCGGCAAACTCGAGCTTTGACAGTGATGAAAGAAGGGTGAGATTAGCCTACAGCTCTACTCCCTAATTGTTCTATGAATGATTAACTTGTTGATATAAAGTGTGGATGATATATGTTGCATATGATTAGAGAATGAGAGATTATTTATTAAGGGCCCGTTTGGAAACCCATTTCCCCTCGGGGATCCCGGCCTGTTCCCCGGGGGCGCGGCCCGCGTGGGAATTTTCCACGGGGCCGAACGGTGGCACATTTGGGAGACCAAATTCCCAGGGACGCTCAGGCCCGTCCCCTCCTAACCCACGGGGAAATCGCCCCGGCCCAGGTACCAGTGGATTTTTTCCTCCCCTCCCATCGCAGCTCGCTCGCTCCCAGCCTCCGCCTCGGCTGTCGCCTCCTCGGACGCCGCCTCTCCTCCGCCTTGGCCGCCGCCTCCTCGGACGCCGCCCACTCTCCGACCAGCACCTCCACTGCCTCCCCTCCTGCGGCCATGTCTTCCACGCCCTCTGGTGAGCCCCTATCCCCTATCCTCAATCCCCAATCCCCGATCCATCTCTTCTCTTCTCTTCTCCCCTCTCCTTGCAATGGCTCGCTGAATGTGGCCTCTTGGATCTTGGCGCGGAGCAGCCTGGAGCAATGGCTGGAGTACTGCCCCGGCGACAAGAAGAAGCTCACCTGTCCCATCTGCAAGCAGCCCTGCGGCGCCGCCCACCCCACGACGCGCCTCTTCTTCCAGTCCACCGGTGCGTGCCCGACCTAGGCAAGCTCGTTCTCGCCTGTCGCCGATCCGGAGGCGCTCACCACCGAGGTCGTCATGCTGGAGCAGAAGGGGAACACCGGCGCCAGCCCAGGAAGCTGCTCTAGTTGGCAAGGCAGCCAAGGATGCGGTGAGCTTTCAATTGCATCTGCATCTACTGCTGCTTCAGTGACTGAGAAATGCATTTTCAGCGAACGATCTGATCTGCGATTGCAGGAGATTGAGGAGAAGCTCTTGAGGGAGAGGTTGAGGAGAAGCTCTTGTGGAAAGACATCAAGGTTTGCATCAAGTTGGAGTTCATGTAGTTCTTTTGATCCTAAAATGTTAAGATATATCTTTGGTTCTGTGGCTACAAAACTTTGGCCTTGCATATATGATGCATAAGCATTCATTCTATGCATGTAACTGATCCGTGATCACTTAGCAGTTTTCGTACATTCTATTTTTTTTGTTTTGTTCTTGCTCTTCTTTTTTGCTTTAGCCGGTTAAACCACACATATGTGTTCTGTGCTTTTGAGAGGAAGGATGTTTTGTACTGAATTTGATAGAAGCTAACATGATGTCCATTGTCTAGTAGTCAGGAGCATGGAATTCTGTTGGTATTTAGCATTCACTTTTCTATCTTGCAAGGGAGCAATCTTTTTTTTTTCTTATCGCGTTGAAAGAGTGAAGGGAGTAATCTAATATATCATTCTTCCATCTAGAGAAACATCTCCTCTCAGAATCATGAGTTGGGATCCAAATTTAGTTTTGCTTTAGCTTTCATGGCGGAAAGAACAAACTTCAAACTTGGAAAACTCTCTACTTGGCCTTAGTCTTCTACTCTTCTTGGAGCAGAGCATCTTCAGGTTATTCAATCTCGATGACCCGATGGCATAAATGGAGTGTCTTCATCTGAGAAGGCTAGAGAGACGATGAGGTGTAGGTGGAGCTCGTGGAGGATGAGGTGGAGACCGGAGAGGAAGCTCGCCAAGCTACCAAAGGAGGTATGGTGTAGCTGTTGCATTGTGTTACTTTAACCAGCCTAGCCTACTTATGGTGATTTTAATTGTTTATACAAGATTTTTAAATTTTACACACTATTACCTTCTTCTTATGGTAGTTAATTCATAAGTAAGATCTGCTCACAAAACTTTGATCATGATAGCAAATCATATTATATGATGTTATGATTGATTTCATTCTGGCTTATAACTACATACTAGCATTACAGGGTTAATTTAGTTGTCTATTTCAATGGCATTTGTTTGTAAATCTTCCTAATTCTTCTTGGTTGATAATGCAGGGTATCAACAACTATGGAGGCGACATCAACAAGTGCCAATTTTATCTGAATATGTTGAATGAGTGGCACTGAGGGGCTGGTGCATCTACCTAAAAGATCATTATTTTTGAATCTCGGTCGTATAAATAATTACTATGGATGATTATGAACTGACGCAATTTATATCTTTTTATATGTATTGCGGTGCTTTTTGAATGTATCCTGTGTCAGCATATGATTCTATCCATAAATGTTGGAATTACTCTAATGAGTGATCATGAACCGTGGATCCACAAGTAGGGACGGATCCAGGAAAACTGTGTATTACATGAGATTTGGCATGAGATTGGTCTTGCATCTTCTGTTTTTAATATATAATATCTTGACAAAAACATGCAAAAGTTATTTCCCAAATTTTTTCAATTTTTTAGGTGATCGGACTGGTATTTTTTTATAAGTATTTAGATGTTCATAGCAATGCAGCAATGAAAATTCTTATGACTGTTGAATTTTTTTTGAATTTTACAAGTGTGTTGTTCAATATATACTGCTAAAACTTACAAGTGTCTAGACATAGGAGGAATCCCCTATGGAATCCCCACGTGCTGTTTGGCTGGTAGGGAGGGAGTGCACGAGGTTTCCTTCCCTGGGTTCCAAAAGGACCCATCGGATCTCCTAGAGGGCTAATTGTCCCCGGGATTTTACCCCCGGGCTCCCAAACGAGCCCTAAGCGGGGACGGGGACCCCGCGGGGATTAATTCCCCGCGCGGGGGCGGGGATGGTGAAATTTCCCCCCCGTTGCAGTTGACGGGGGCGGGGACGAGGAATTTTCCCCCTCGCGGGGACGGGGATGGGGAATGGAAAGCTCAAATTTCCTAAACAGAATTAGAAACGTTGCCATCATCATAAGTTCAAATGTCTTGCCTTTCTGTTAAAAAAGCCGATAGCCCCTTACACAGAATTTCCCATCTTCTGTCTATGCAGATTGAGTTTGGAAACTAATTTTTCTATGTACAAAGATGATGGGAACTGAATTTGATGTGCCTAGAGTATGTTCAGGTTCAATCAGTTAGGAAAAACATGTTTATATTAATGATTCAATAGGATTCTGCATTTTAAGGTCAGCAGCTAAATCTCATGGAGAGTTCTTGTTGTTGTTTATTTAGGACAACATAGACGACATCTACTTAACATTGGCTGGAGTGTTTTTGTTTGCTCGAAAAGATTGGTGGCTGGTGATGCATTTATCTTCTTGAGGTATGTGTAGCACAATAAGTCCATTTTAACACATTAGTGTATGTCTATTGACTCTGCTGAATCATGGATGAACATTCAATGGTTACTTCTGCTAATCGATATTCATCTAACAGAGGTGAAAATGGAGATCTACGCGTTGGTGTAAAGAGGCTCATGAGGCAACTAAATAACATGCCGTCATTAGTGGCATCAAGCTATATCATGCATCTTGAAGTCCTGGCAACTGCATCCCATGGCATCTCCAGTGGAACTTAATTTTTTGTTTCTACAAACTCTGGTTGGTTCTCTTCATGTTATACCTTATATTGTGCAATGCTTCATGTTACCTCGCAGTTTATCAGGTCGTGGACTTGTGGCATTCAGTTAAATAAACCAAATATGTTATTATGAGTTTACCTGAGGCGACCTTTCAATGTCTGTTCCACTTTAGACATTGGATGCATTTGAGTTAGGACCGCTGAGTAATTTTGATTAACCATCTTTTTTTTTAGTATTTATTAAGACTCTACCCAGGTGCCCGTACTGCCTCCCCCTCTCCCATCGCCGGTTAGGCCGCCGCCCACCATGACCACCTTCACCCGTTGCAGGCGCCATCTCCCAACTTCTCCCCCCTGCAGGCGCATCACCCCTGAGCTCCCCTTCCCCATCGTCGGCTCCGCCCTCTTCTACTTCACGGAACAGTAGCTGGAAGTCAAAGATCCGGATCTGGCAAAGGGAAAAATAGCTGGAAGTCTGCAGTGGTAACCTCCTAGGGTTTGGTTTGCAAGAGGATATCCGGAGAAGGTGAACAACTTGTGCAGGCAGAATCACCCCTCCATCTTGTTCAATCCTTCAAGGTATGATGAATTGAAATAAATTTGCTCTTCTGAATTCCAATGTTTGTTAGTATTAGAAAAATACATTCTGTGCTATATATGGTAGTTTGGCTATAGAAAATTCTTGTAGCATTAACCTACTATATTCTATGGTTGTCCAGTAGGTTTTGCTACATTTGGAATATTTTTAGCCAAGGATTGCAGTGAAAGTTGGGTTCATCGCGTGCTCTAATTTGGATGTTGTCTGGACTCTGAACTGTAAGTTGACAACTAGGAGATGTTAGGGACTGTTCAAAGCTTAATCTGTCTGCTAAGTATTCCATTGCAGCAGGATACACCTAGCTCCTTCATTAAGAATATTTATTATTCTAATCAAGTATACATGGAAATGCTAGCTTTCTGTAATTAAATAGGGAGTTACACTAATCACTTAGTTTTTAGTCGAACTTGTTGAATTAATCAACTGGTTTAGCTTCAATAGATTTTTGACCCTTTATTGCCTTGAAAAATCATTGATTGTCAGTGAGGATATGCCACTTTATGTTGCCCCACTAGCAGCTCATTATCCATCTTAAAGCTGCTCTGTCTAGTTTAAGGATGGTTACTACTACTTACCTAGATCAATGGGGAATGCACGCCATGCCTCAGCTAACTTACAGATCAAAGCTCCCTACCATAATTGACCCCATAATCAAGAACACAATGGATCTAAAACACTTGTACCAAGTACTGCTCATCATGAAAATTACCTTTCATTTAAATATGTATATGACTAATTAAATTGGTATATTTACTGCTTTGCAGGTTGCTGTAGTGGCAGTTTTTTGTGTTCAACAAGAACCGAGCTATAGGCCACTGATCACAGATGTGCTCCAAATGAGCTTGTGACAGAGCTTCTACTGAGCATAAAAAAGAATTGACTATGAACCTTGATTTAAGGACAGGTGTCCACGTGGTGGTGTTATTTTAATCCTTAATGTGTAGTTTATTATCGTTGTGACATGATTTGTTCTAATCAATACCTGGTTGCAGGAGAAGGAAGCATCGCAAAAAAGGTATGACCATTTTCAGTGCTAACTTTCTCCAGTCCCTTTGCTGTTGCAAAGGCTACTTCTTTTTCACTATTATCATAATTTATAATTTGATTTCCTAGGTATATGCTAAAATCGTCAAATCATCCTCTCATTGACATGGAAGAGCATGAAATTTTAAAATTCCACCATTAACTTCTCGTTTCAACCCTATGCATTTTTTTCTCCTGATGGAATTATTTGCAGATGAACGGTTTATGGAGATTGTGGCAAGTTCTTATTATGTGGCACTAGAGGTGCTAAAGATATTAATGTTCGGATTGTAGGAGTGATTCTATACATTCTTCATTGTGGTGCCCTTCCTTTCCATTTTTCTCAAATACATGTTGTCTTCCTTCTTTCCCTGATTTTTCTTACTCATCGTTATTGGGATAATGGTGTTGCTTTACTTTACCCTGAACCTGAAGTTGATGTAGGTTTTGCGTACTGATGGGATAAATATATCGTTACTTGTAAAAGTATTTGCCAGCCGTAGAAAATGTTTTTTTGTTTATAGAATAGCTATGCGCCTAGGCCAGTACACAATGTAAGTACATGTTATGGTCTTTACAAAATGTTGTTTTGTGCGGCTTTTACTTTAATAACTAATTTTACTTTAGTTTAGTTCTTATCGCTTTGCTTTCCAGCTTGTGCCTTTCAAGTTTCAGGACTTTGTTTTTGTATATTGTTGTTACATTGGATCTTTCAAATTTTCATTGTCCTTCAATCCATTGTTGATTTATGGATGCAGCATGTAGAGGACGAGGCTCACAACAAGAGTATGGAATGTGGAGAGCGAGGAGGAAGCGGCGTGGGGCATGACGACGACATGGGCGGAGATAGCCGATGGCGATGCCGATGACCGATAATGGAGACTAAAGTGGGGAGGCACCAAGCATTGGAACAGGCAGAGACGGAGAGCTCAATGACGTAGCGTCTTTTCTCAAATTTGCCGGCTTGGGTGGTGGAAGCGAGCGGTGAATCACAAAAAGGCTACGGGTTGCCCCATCCCCGTCGAGTGTTAATTCGACGTCTCTAGGCTGTGATTGCATGGTTGCACGACTGATCGGATTGCATTGAATATGTTTTCTTAATGAAATATGCTTTAGACAGAACTATACTCATGAATGATATGTATGATACATGAAGCATTGTGGTTTTTAAATTTGCATGTATTTCACAATGTTCTCTTTTTAAATTGTTTTGGTACATACGGAAATGTTGGGATCGTGAGCAAGGCACCAAAGACACGTGTGTGAGAATATAAGTCCAATTTGACACATTGTTTCCTATTTATTGAATCTTTATTCTTGAATTCTTGGACATTGGTCCAATCATTTTGTACGAAGAAAATATCTTCTAAGGTATATTATTTTGTGTTGAGCTTGCCTTCAAGGGAATTTTGCTCCGTGATTGTGATGATTGTTGAATGTTTTTGAGGGTTTCCATTAATATGATCTACTTTTGTGCTAGCCATCTTGTATTGAGCCAATCATTGGGCTGTCTTACACTATATTTGTTTTCTACTATTTTTTCGCCGCAACGCAATATTTTGCTTTCTACTATTTTCCCCACCGCGACACAATATTTTTTTGACTTATATTTTGTTTCCCCTTGTAACGCACATTTCAATTGGCACTACAAACAAGTAGTTCGAAATATTCTCTCAATTGGTTAGGGTCATACGATGATCTAATGAATATTTTTTATTACTTTTCGTTTGGACTATCCTACACTCATTTTAATCCTTTTCTTTTCCTACAAATAGTGCCAATAGGATAGTATTAGCCCAAATATACTCATAGCATTGAAGATGCCCTTATTATAGGCCTATGATCAGACGTCTCCCTTCAAATGCCACTGATCCAACATAACTGAATTAGACTGAAAGATTTACCAGCACAAGCTCAGAAGATAAATTGATAGTGCTGCTGTTATTCAGAGGTATCATCTCAAATAAAAAAAACATTACAATGTAAGTTCAACAGTTTTGTTTGTGCAGCATTCTGAATGCATATTTGTCATCTAGCCTTAGTAACCGGCACAAGACTCTCCACGGAGGGCATCAAGTTGAATGCGTGCACATTCTCCCAGCTATCATATTTCAAGGGGAAAAAAATACATCAAATAACGCACAGAAATTAGGAAAACCCGAAAATATCGCACTGCAAAATGAAAAGACCAAAATAGCAACGACATACGCCGAGCCACACGACGCATGCTGCACAACACAGCTCGTGCCGCATCGGGGCGCCAGGGCGCGCGCCCCACCGCACAGCGTGCGCCGCGGCTCCCTGCGCACCACACGGTATGCGGACACGTGGCACGGCAGCAGCCGGCTCGGGCGCGGCGGACAGGTCAAGCGTGGGAGTTTGTGCCGCGGGAATTGAGCGAGAAAAAATGCAGGGGTAAGGCGCGTGCTTAGGGCATTCCTAACCATACCCCCTTTTCTCCCCTAACTATCATTGTAGTAGAGAGATGAAATAAAATATAAGAGAGAAAAATATAAGGAAGGGTTGAAAAGTTGATGAATGGTAATGAGATAAGAGGAAGTTTAGAGGTAGGGTTGGGAATGGCCTTAGTGGCGTCATTTCATGTTAGATTAAACACGCAGCACATCCTCCATTATTTCATGTTTAATTAGAAAAAATAGATGTGCCTATGATGAGGGCTTTAGTGCGAGGCTGGCAGGCATCATCATGTGGGAACGCATAATTTTGTCTGAAGAACTGTTGGGGGATGCTGCTTTAGCGTCATCTCAATTATTTCATCGTTTTAGGCATCGTGGATTAGGATTTTTGTCATGCATGTTATGATAAATAATAATTTTTATAGGAAAGTCACGCAATATAGTAAAGGATTGCATATAAAAATATTGAAAAAAAATGGTAGCACAAGTACATGAATTAAAAGAAGAACAATGACATGTGAGGCACTAGTATGCCATCTCTAAACCTAACATGCCTTAGGGGATTAAAACCATAGTGCTACATCGACACGAGTGTTCTCATCGAGTGCAACGGGGATACTTCCCCTTCTCGAAGGCGGAGGCTCCAGCTACCCTAGCCCTAGCCGCCATCTCACGCTTGCGCTGGCGTTCAGGGATGTTTGTCATCTAGCCTTAGTAACCGGCACAAGACTCTCCACGTAGGGAATCAAGTCGAATGCGTGCGCATTCTCCCAGCTATCATACTCCAAGGTGCCTGCTCTGCCCCGTTGATACCTCAGTCGATCCATGGAGACGACTTCCTCTACGACTCCTCTCTCCATGTTGCAGCGGTATAGTTTATCATAGATTTGAAAAAATAGTCCATGGTAAAGCATCGTCACTAGGTTAAACGGGTTCAACATGTTAATGGAGTAAAGCGGAGTCCATCGATGCCTTGCATCGTCAGTGTGCATCCAGATCACCAGTCGATGAGAAGACTGGCACTGAGCCAAGAGTAACCGCTCATCCCCCCGCTCCATGAAGCGGAATATTTCATCATCCATGGCTGAAGAAGGCTGTGGGATGAAACTGAACATCTCATCATCTAAGTGGAAACGTAGGAAACCCCGCGCCGGCTGTTTGAGGAGAGAGTTGTTGATTGTGCAGAACAGAGAGCCCCCAAAGCACACTTTGAAGTCGAAGATCGGGTACTGTGGGTCCTCCAATACTTCTCGCCAAGAAGCATCGATCTCGTCGTCGCCACAGATAGTCAATACCTCCACCCCGGCGGAGTATGTTTTCTCCTGCATATCTAGCGAACGGAAGAAGAGCCGAGCGACCTTATACCTACCGGTGCGAGGGTCGAGACCGAAGCCGACCGTCTGGCTCCCATTATTGAAGAGCTCACGCCGGCCATTGGGTAGTTCGAGGACATCCCTTATGGCAGGGTTGATGACATACACCTTGGTGTCGGTCGGGAACAGCAACAGGCCATCACAGTGTAACATCAAGTACACTTTCCCGAACGCCCCATGGAAGTCCTTCGTGTGAAGGAGCCTAGCGGTGTCACGACCCTCTTGCCACCAGTACAAGGAAACCTTGTTTGAGAAGGTGGATGGCCAGTTATCTCCCTCAACAATGGAGTCCAAAGTGTGCGGAACGATGAGGAAGGTCGGCTTGTGCCGCTTATGTTGCAAGGCAGAGTGCTGGAGGTGTAAGCGGGTGAACGACGGGTCGGAGATGATGGCGCGCCAGTCCTTGCAAACCGACTTGCACCGTAGAAGGGATTCTACGGCCAGCCGAAGTAGGACCTCCAAGACGACACCCTCTGGCATATGAGGAGCAATTGCTGGTCTGTATACCCTCCTCCTCCTCTTATATGTTCTGAAAATTCTCTCCGGGTTGCTGCTGATCTCCGCGGTCTTCAAGCCCATGGCGTACAAAGGCACATCCAAAAATCAAATCAAAAGAAATATAAGTCAACAATTAGGAGGAACTAGTGCTTAGGAGCAAGGAATACTGCCTGTGTTCATTACCTCGAAATTCTGATGAGGTGGGTGACCGACGGGACATGGTTTCAGATCCGATCGGATTCGACTTTCCGGTCGAGTCGGACGGGAGCTTTCAACTCGCGGCCTGGATCTTGTCTCGGATCTGGATAGCAGAGCGAGGGAAGACAAGTTTTGGACGACTCACACGTGCGAGGCGGCTGGCATATTGTAGCTCCCTGCCGGCGACACGCCACCAAGTTGTGATCGCTTTCATGCGGCCGTGCGGCGCCCCCTCCTGATACTCGTCTGCCGTCTCATCGTCGGCGAATAAACCGCGCACGGGCGAGTTGCCGGTTGCGGCCTCCCCGCCCGCGCGCAGTAATGGCGGCGACCACCTAGATCCGTCGTGCCCAGTGGCGGACGCAGGATTAAATTCAAGCCTGGGCGAACTTAACCCTAAGAATCATCATCGAATTAACATAATATCTATTTGCATAATTTAGATATGGGAAAATTGTGTTTTTGCCCTGCTTTTGAGATCTAATTGTGATTTTACCCTCAATATTTCTGGATTGTGAATTTGCCCCTGTTTTTAAAGATTGAGCCATTTGCCCTCACTTTGCATTCCGTTAGCCAGGTATCCAAAATGAATTAAGAAAAAAATAAAAAGGGAGCCCACCTCATAAAAAAAGAAACAAAAAAGGAAAAACAGCAATCACCTCGCGGCAATGGCGTGTAGGTGCACGACTGACACGACGAAATTTGTCTTGCGGCGGCGGCATGGGTGGCGGCAATGCTGACCTGCGCGATGAGTGGTCATGTCTTGCAACCGCGCGATGGCTCTATGAAGGACGCAGGCGGTAAGTCCAAGCTTTGCTCTTTGGATTTAGCCATCGATCCATCGCATTAATAATCTAAGAACGAAGAACATGCCCCTACTAATTCATACCACTCATCTGTAGTATTATACACTATGGATTGAGGTACGAATTTTGTGAGACTGACGACAAACAAATTTTAGATCAAATAGACATCTGTATATGTATGCATAATCCTGAGAAAAGAAGCTATGTTCTACATTGGTGCTTGCTCGATATTGATACTTTTGATGTTAAGCATTGGATCCCTTATGTGATGGTTGTTAAGTATGATTTCAACCCAAAATATTATCAAAATTTTTCAATGTTGATCTATGATGTAACTGTGAAATACTAGTTCATGTGAACTATCATGTCGCCGTTCAAATATATTGAATAATATGTCTTCAAAACATGGGTGATATACGAATAAAAATGAGGGAAAATTTGAAAAGTCAAGTGTCATTAACGCCGTTAAGTATACTTAACGGAATAGGGGCAAATGTGGTCTTCAACTTGAAAAATTAAGGGCAAAATCACAATCTAAAAAAAATGAGGGCAAAACCATAATTAGCTCTCAAAAGAAGGGTAAAAACACAATTGCCCCTTTAGATATACTTCTAGAAGGCAAACAATTTCATTGTGTGTGGTTTTCAACCTCAAAGTCGTATTCAAAGGAAGAACATGTCAGGTCATCATATTTTAAAACCGTCTAATTACGGTAAAATACCTATTTAAAACAATATGCTTATTAGAATATTAAATCAAACTGTCATCGTAAGTGATGCTTCTCTTATACTCGAAGACTTTTTCATTTAAAACTGGATGAAAAGAAAAAAAAATCAAATCCAAATGTTCTATTTATAAGTGGATGGATGTAGAAGACTAGAAGCAAAAAAGGCGCATGAGAATCGAACTAAACACCTCAGGGAACCTAGCATTCCAGCCTAGCCAACTACGCTAGAGATATTGTTGTTTTAGGTTTGTAGTATTGACTTCTTTATATAGAATCAAGGATTCAAGGGTATGTATTAGGCTAAAATCCAAATTCAAGCCTGGGCAGCGGCCCCACCAGCCCTAGTGGTGGATCCGCCCCTGGTCGTGCCGCCGCCGCCTGTGCCGAGATGGGTCGTCGCTGCCGTCGCTGGTGTAGGAGTGGAGGGGCGCGACCTGCGACCACCAGAGGATGAACAGGGCCGGATTTGGTGAGTTATTGTGTTGGACACGAGCGCAGGGATTGGGGCGGCCAGTGCTGAGGCAAGTGGGGAGAAAGAGCTAGGGTTTGGCACTGAAATGGTATATATATAGAATGGATCATGACCCACGGATATAAAATTGGACCATACCTGACCCGAGATCGAGATTCAAACCCAAACCCGAAAAATAATACCCATGGGTCTTAAATTAGACCCAGACCTAGACCCGTTGGGCTGGGTACCCGGACACACGGGTATTTTTCCATCCCTATACAAGAAGGATGGATAAGCCCTAGCCACCGGCGAGGGGAGGGGGGTTTAATCTTCTTTTTAGGGTGGAGACGAATGATGAATTTGTTCCGTGCAGGAAGCAACAAGGAATATAAATAGGGATTGTCTCCCTGGCAGTCGCCTGGGTCCTTGGCTCCCTGCAAGGCGTCCCAGACGACTTCTTCTCCTCCGCGCGACTCCGCCTCCCTCCCTCTCGCGACTGCTCCGTTCGCCACCCCCCGCCGCCTCCGCCATTTTCTGCACTATAAATACTAAAAATGAATGTAGCAGGGAGCGCGACTCCGCCTCCCTCCCTCTCGCGACTGCTCCGTTCGCCACCCCCCGCCGCCTCCGCCATTTTCTGCACTATAAATACTAAAAATGAATGTAGCAGGGAGCGCGACTCCGCCTCCCTCCCTCTCGCGACTGCTCCGTTCGCCACCCCCCGCCGCCTCCGCCATTTTCTGCACTATAAATACTAAAAATGAATGTAGCAGGGAGCTAAAGATGGAAGACCATAAAATCAATGTATTTCTTTTATTTCGAAAATGAAGACATGACCTATGTGGTGAGGACTTCCGTATAGACAATATTCTTCGTGTATGTTTCACTTGTGCTGATTTTTTTATTCTTCTTTCTCCCCTCATCATGTATAACCGTTAGTATCTTTATGTTCTTCATTGCCGTTGCTCTAGAAAGCGCGACATATAGTTGACCATGAGAAAAAACCGGTTATGGTAGGTATACTCCGACATTTGGTATGGTCTGCCCTTGTGCTTTGTTTATTGTCATGGCGAAGCTGAGTCTGACAGGAAATTGTTTCCTCTTGAAACGGAATGGGAATATGTCGTCATCTGAGGGGCACAGTGGGATTCGAGGCAAGAAAACTCGCATTCCAGAATGTTGCCCTAGTACAATCTCTGCATCAATTGTATTTTTTTGAAATCCACGTACCACTAACCTTGTGCCATTGCAAAGTCCATTTGCGGGATCTATATTCCTGAGTAGAATGATGGGACAATTAATTTTGAGCTTCAGCATATGTGGAGGGAGTCCGTTCGGGGTGAGTGTATTTAGGAATTCTGGGGGATAGAAGTTATGAGGGTCATCTTCTACACTATCGAAGCTGTGGTACACCATCTCATCCCCCGGGAATCGATCAATCATTTTTACATTGATGTTATCTACGCAGTCGTTCCTTGTGGATAAAATGACTGTTGATGTGATGTACTTTGGATCTATCATCAGCCATATGTGGAACACATATATTTCTGGGTAGACATATTTCGTCGTTATCATTTGTTTCCTCGGTGCCATTACCAATACGTAGTAGGTATTCTGCGAACCACGGGTCGTTCTGGGCCCTCATGTTGCGCACAAGCTTCAATTGATGCATGCAATCCCATAGTTCGGACCTGCGTAGTGATGCATCGACTATCTGAGCTCTTGTTCCTTTTCGGACAACAGGGAGAACTTGCCTAAAATCTCCTCCAAATACAACCGTTTTCCCACCGAATGGAAGATTTGGTTTGTCCATTATGTCTCGCATACTTTTGTCTAGTGCTTCAATTGCTTGCCTCTTAGTCATAGAGGCCTCGTCCCAAATAATTAGTGATGCTGTCTGTAGTAGCTTGGCTGTCCCACTTTGTTTTGTGAAACCACAAACTACTCCATCATCTATTCTTAGTGGTATCTTGAACTGTGAGTGCGCGGTCCTTCCTCCGGACATTATGGAAGCGACAACACCAGAAGTGGCCGTTGCCAGAGCAATCTTCCCTTGTATTCGGACTGTGGCCAGCAACGCCTTGTATAGAAATGTTTTTTCTCGTGCCTCCCGGGCCATCAACGAAGAAAGTCCTCCTTCGTTGCTGTCAACAGCGGCTAGAATTTTGTTGTAGGCGTCCCTTTGCTTGTTGTTTAGGTGTTTGTGGGATACACGGAACACAGGTGTCTCAGATGATTTGGCCGAGAGGGCCACCCAGCAGGGGTGCCGGGCGCCTATATTGGCCTGAGGAAGTGGGCGCTGAAAGGGTCGGCCCAGTCGGCTACTCCAAGCTAGTCGCCGGCCAACCTGTTGTCCGACTTGCACGGCAAGAAGAGGGCAAAGATAGAAGCCTATCCCGAAAAGGAAGGATATGATTGTAAACCCGGAAATAGGTATATTTGGTAGGGAAGGTTCTAGATAGAATCTGCCACCTTGCAACCAACCCGGATACGACTTTGTAACCGACTAGGGCATCATGTAACCCTACCCCTCCTCTACTATATAAAGGCGGGCTGGGGTCCCTAGATCGGCACGAAAGACACATAGGAATCATTGGTTCATCTCTTGTTAATTCCATCTCACAGGACTAGGGTATTACCTCCATCGTTGAGGGCCTGAACCTATATACCCCCTTGTCTTGTGGTACCATCGAGCTTGAGATCCAGCGCAATACCCCCATATACAATCATTGCCGACGAGTACCCCCTGTTTGTAGAACGTCGACAGTTGGCGCGCCAGGTAGGGGGGCGTCAAGATCATCTTCATCAAGCCCGATGGCAACAAACACCGTAGACGCCGTCGTCTTTGTCGCCGGCCAGACTATCCGTTTTGGTAGCCTGGACCTCCTCGTCAACGACTTCGGCGAGCTCTTCGCCGGCCAGACCATCCATTTCGGTAGCCTGGATTTCCTCGTCAACGATTTCGGCGAGCTCTCGATCGCCGATCCATCTCAGATCCAATCTGAGGTCGGTAATGATGATTCATACAAGACTTCCTCCACCGATCTAGACCAGATCCGATCCAGTGGGGTTTCCGACGACAATCGGTCCGAAATTTCCCTCGGGCTGAAAAACACCACTAGCGCGTTCCGTCGTACAACGTGCCGGGGGCTTGGATTCACCCCCTCGAGGAACCTTTCTGATCGTTCACTCGGGCTTTCATTCGGGTTGAGGAATTCCGTCACCACTTACCAACGCGTAATGGGCCGGGTATTCAATCCTCAATTTGGGTGGGAGGACGACCTGGGTGACCATGGCTCTCGCATGGTGGGCGTTCTTACCAACGAGCCTCTCGCTTCGGATGACCAGGACAATCCGACGGTTCGTTTTTCTCACTCGGAATCCGAGTCGGAGGGGAGCACCGGTGTTCGTCCGGATTTTCGGGGCGTCTATGTCATTGAAGACCAACGAACGGATTCTCAGCGACACTAGGACGAAGAGGCGGCGGAAGCAGATCGCCAGCGCCGAGAGGCGCGCGGTGCACCACTCCGCGCTCGGGCCCGCGATGTCAACGAGGACATCCTCCAAACAAAGATGGGAGATCAGGCCGTCTTCCATACTCCTCAGCAAAACATTGTCGCCTCTAAGACACTTCTCGACAGTCTGACGCCGATGATTGCGGCAGATAACCTGGTTACGCCGATCGTGGCCCAGATGAAAGCCACGGTGACGGCCGCCGCCCTACAGCATCACCAATATGATCCAGCGGCTAAGGCTCCAACAGCCACTCGGGTCCCGACTCGGACGGCGGCCAGTCAGGCCGGAAGCAGTCGGCAAACACCCTACCGTGGCGGCGACGCGCGCCGCTCCCTTAGTCGCGACCTCCGTGAGGACCTAAACTCCAGGCGCCAAGAACGTGAAGATGATGAGCGGCGACGGCGGGACGACGACCGCGATCGGTTCGACATCGACCACGACCGTGATAATCAACTACGAGACGATCATCGCGGTGACCGCGGTGGACAGAGAGAACGTCTGGAAGATCGGCGCAACGATTGTCGCCGTCGAGATAGGACGCCGCGCCGATCTCCGATGCCCCCAGACGACGGGTCCATCGACGGGGTTCATACGTTTACCCCCCGACTTCGCCGAGTGGTTTGGCCTGAAGGTTTTAATCCGAAAGGCATCATCAAGTTTGACGGTGAAAGGGATCCAGAGGCCTGGCTGCAGGTTTACGCCCTAGCCATCAAGGCGGCCGGGGGAGATCAAAACGTCATGGCCAATTACTTGCCGGTTACTCTTACACCCGCGGCTCAATCCTGGCTCACAGGACTTCAGGAGAACTCGGTTGATTCCTGGAGAGATCTTTGCGAGCAGTTTGTAGCTAACTTTCAGGGTACCTACGAGCGTCTGAGGACACCCTGGGATCTTTACCAGCTTCATCAGAAAAAGAATGAATCCCTTCAGGAATTCATCCGACGCTTCACCCAGAAGAAGAATACTATTCGGGACGTTTCCGAAGCAGTCGTTATCGCGGCTTTTCAAAAGGGAGTCAGCGACCCAGATTTGATCAAGAAGATGTCCAGGAAGCCGCCGATTTCAGTAAAGGAAATGTTTGCTATGGCGGATCGTTACGCCACCGCTTCCGACGCCCTGGCCGAGCGCCAGGATGACAAGCCACACCAAAAGGACAAGAAAGACCGGGCCGAGTCCTCCAAGCCGAAGGATAGGAAGCGCAAGGGCGAAGAGATGGTTGCGACGGCAGACCAAAACCGACCTCACCCCCCGCGCAGAGAAGACTATAAAAAAGTCATGGACGTTCCATGCCCCTTTCATCCTAAAGGGAACCACGCGGCAAAAGACTGTTTCACCCTTAAAAGGTTTGCGAGGGAGCATAACAAAAAGCCAGATCAAGATGCGGAGGAGCCCAATAAGAAACGCGAGCCTTCCAATGATGATTACCAAGAAACGGAGCGAGAGCTCAACTACATATTCGGGGGTCCGGCCGCGTATGAGTCAAAGCGGAAGCAAAAGCTTACCACTCGGGAAATCAACGCGGTTACGCCGGATACCCCCAAGTATTTAAAATGGTCCGAGGTCCCAATTACCTTCGACCGATCAGATCACCCCGGTCACGTCCTGTACCCGGGGAGGTACCCCCTGGTCCTGGACCCTGTGGTGCGGGGCATTAAGCTCAAAAAGGTTCTAATCGATGGCGGGAGCGGGTTAAACATCCTATTCTCCAAAGCCTTCGACGACATGAAGATTCCAAGGCATGAGCTCCAGCAGGGGTCTTCGTCGTTTCACGGCGTAATTACTAGGCCCTCGGCCGTACCACTCGGGCAGATTACTTTGCCCGTCATGTTTGGTACGAAAGAAAATTTTCGCACCGAGCTCATAAGCTTCGAAGTAGCTGATTTCGAGACAGCATATCATGCCATCTTGGGAAGGCCGGGTCTGGCGATGTTCATGGCGATCCCACATTATACCTATATGGTGCTGAAGATGCCAGGGCCAAAAGGCATTATTACCATCTGCGGTAATGTCAAGCAATCCTTCATGTGCGACAAAGAAAGCTGCGAGCTGGCCCAAGTCCAGGAGGCCTCAGCCGACATGGACGGGATTCGGCTAGCTGCAGCCACTTTAGAAGATGAAGGAGACGTCCCCGCCAAAAAGCAGCCAAAGACGGGGATCAAGCCCGCCGAAGGAGTCAAGAAAATCGCACTCGACCAGTCCGGCTCGGCTAAGACCGCCCTGATCGGGACAGGGCTCGATCCTAAATAGGAAGACGCGCTCATCACTTTCCTCCAATCGAACCGGGACATTTTTGCTTGGAAGCCTTCGGATATGCCGGGTGTCCCGAGGGGGGTGATTGAGCACTCTCTAAACATTGACGAGAAGGCGAAGCTGTCGGGGATAAAATCACGGCCCATTGCTATGGCCCACTCCCTGACGGCCTACCCGAACAGCCTCCTAGGGCCTGGCTCCCTAGAGGGCTCTATCAGGCCCATGTGCATCTTGCCGAACAGCCTCCTGGTCGGCACGGTGCGTGGCGGCCTAGGCTACCTGTTCGAGTCCGACTCGAACAGAGTTCTGCGCGGCTACGTGAAGACCCGGACGTAGGTTTCCCAGATTGGAGCAGACGTCGTAATCCCCAAGAATTAGAGCTATACCTTATCTACCTCGGGATACATCTGGCATGTGTATGAGTCCGTTACAGGCACGGCCAGCCCGGCCCGATTATCCCCTGATAGGTCGGTTGTTCCACACTATATAAACCATGCCCCTACGGCGTGTAGAGGGCCGAACCTTGAGTATTACTCCTTGTACACCCATAATCTCGCCGAGACCTGTTTGTCTCGTCGGGTTCCTCCTCGTAATCCTTTTTCATATACGAAAGCACTGGACGTAGGGTTGTTATCTCCCCGGAGAGGCCTGAACCAGGATAAAAAAACCCTGTGTCTGTTCGTTGTTCGTTGATTGTTGTTTGTCCTGCTCGGCAGTGTCTTCTATCTCCCCTTCTCAAGAACCTTAGTTGACTTGGGACCGATATCCCAATTGTCGACAGCTGGCGCCGTCCGTGGGGAGGTCGTAGATCAAGCCTGTTCGAGTATGTCGAATTCAATCAGCGATCAAGAGATTCTTCCAGAGGGCTATGACTCAGAAGGGCAGGATGTCACATCCCCTGTCAGATCGGATCGATCTCTTAGATCTCGATCGCCTTCCAGATCTGGGACGGAAGTCTCCGGCGATGTCCCGGAGATGGTCTTAGATCACGCTCCCATCATAGACGATGATTACGGAGCCGACGATCTTTACGCTGGTTTAGATCTGTCGGATTCCAAGGCCATGTCGGTCGATTCTTCTTGTGGCGACACAGTGATGACACCGTCTCACGCGGCCGTCGCAGCGTCAATATGGCCGGCACTGAAACTTCAGAGGATCGTGCGCGTGCCGCGGCGGCCGACGAGACCGAGCAGGTCAATTATGCTCGGCGACAGGATGGGGCCGAGCTGGCTGCTCGCGAACAAGAAGTTGTCCGCCGCAACCTGGACGCCTCGATCAATCAAACCTTGGCGCAGATTCGTGATCGACGCAAGCGCCAGCGGCGCGATCCTCCTCGCGTATCTCCGCCAAGTCCCCCGGCAGATGTTCTGCCTGCTCGGGGCGACTTCCCGCGTAGCCAGACCCCAGTCGGGCAAAACGCAGACGCCTCAGGGATCCCAGAACCCCTTGAGCAGAGTCGGGAACGACTTCAGGCCATGGCTACGGTGATCAGATCGACCAACCAGGCCAACCTCGCCCTCATGGGCGATGCTGTTGCTTCTCACCTAGAGCGATTGGCTGACGGCCTTAAGCTCATAGGCGAAGTTAACACCTCCGGGCAACACAGTCAGCCTGCTCGGAAGGGCTCGGACAGCGAGAGCTCCGGACGATCGCGCGACCAACGTCACCGTCAAAGGGCGACTCGCAACGGGCAAGGTCCCCATGGTCAACGACGCTCGCGAAGTCCGCGTGGTCGCCACGACCACAAGGGCAAGCGGGCGCGCAGCGACCACGGACGATCCCCTCGGGACGAACATATTGTTGAGACCACGAGGAAGGAGCGCGGAGGGCTGTCTCGGAGGGAATTCCACCAGGCAGAATCTTCCCGTTCAACTAGAACCCCTCCGCGCAACAGACCTAATGTCTTTTCAAGGCTAGAGTCTGCAGGAGAAGGTGGTCGGGCGTACAGCTTGGGCTGCAAGGCACTGGCAAGCTCTGTGCTGTCAGGTGGTCTTCCAAGTTCAAACCTGGCCACATGGAGGGGTACAATGGGACCCAAAACCCAGAAGAGTTCCTTTCCATATACGCTACCACCATCATGGCAGCCGAGGGTGACGAGCTAGTCATGACTAATTACCTTCCGACTGTTCTCGAGGGTGCTGCTCGGACGTGGCTGTTCAATCAGCAAGAGGATTCCATCCGCTCTTGGAACCAACTTTATGACGTTCTGATCGGTAATTTCCAGAGCTGTTACGTGCGTCTGGGCAAGGAAGATGATCTGCACCAGATGATCCAGATGACCGAGGAAACCCTCCGCAACTTCATAAAGCGTTTCATCAAGATTCGCAACACGATCCCGAACATCTCGGATGAGTCAGTTGTCCGCGCCTTTAAAAATGGTGTCCGCGACGAGCGGCTCACCCAGGATCTCGAGATCAATGAGACCTGGACCGCCAATGATCTTTTCAAGGCGGCTGATCGCTATGCCAACGCGGCAGAGCGTGTTCAGTACAAAAAGACGTTCCACAAGGGCGAGCTTCCTGCCCAGCCTGGTGTAGATGAGAAGAAGAACACCAATCCTGGTGACAAGAAGTCCCAGAAGAAAAAGAACAATAAAAGCGCGCCGACCAATACTGTTACAGGTATTGATCGCGCACCCCTCCCAGGAACGGGCAGAAGAAGCCCGCCAATAACTACAAGGGCAAGAAGCCTGCTCAGGAGGGCGATCAAGGCAAGAAAGGTCAGAATGACCGATATTGCCAGTTCCACCAGGGCTACGGCCACGATATCCGCCATTGCAGGACCTATGCTGCAAAGCTCGAGGATTTCTACAACGGCAAAGGCCCCATGCCCACCCTGCCCGAAAAAGGTGATGCCGGCAAGGCCAAGCGCCAAGCCGATGACGGTGATCGGGACGATGACGACAACTATCCACAACCCGTGAACCACATAGCCGTGATCTTCGGCGGCTCCTCGGCATATCCCTCTCGGCGCAGCCTCAAAGAAGCTGCTCGGGAGGTTTACAACGTCAAGAAGGGCAAACCACAGCCCGAGCCGATGAAGTGGACCGAGGTTTCCATCTCCTTCTCTCAGGAGGATTGCCCAATTGGGATGACTAAGCCTCAGCGGCTCCCACTGGTGGTCGCTCCGACTGTCAGCAATGCTAGAGTCGGGCGTGTCCTGGTCGATGGCGGGAGTGCGCTGGACTTACTTTCCGCAAAAGTCTTGGACGCGATGCAGATCCCTCGTTCCAAACTCAAAGAGGTCGCGATGCCCTTCTATGGGATTGTACCGGGAGAAGCTGTTCGGCCGCTGGGGCAGATTGTTCTGCCCGTTACCTTCGGTAGCCCAAGCAACTTCCGGACAGAGTTGATCACGTTTGACGTGGTGGACTTTCGATCCGCCTACAACGCGATCCTGGGCCGGCCATCTCTGGGAAAATTCATGGCCGTGTCCCACCATGCTTACCACTGTATAAAGATTCCGGGCCCCAGCGGCGTGATCACGGTCAAGGGCAACTACAAGGCCGCTCTCGATTGCGATGAGCAATCCCTTGCCCTAGTCGACCAGCTTCCCCCGCGTGGACCCGAAGCGGCGCAGACCAAGTCTGCCCGTCCCAGGGTTTCTCTCCAGCTAGGGGGAGAGACCAAGGAAGTCCCGCTGTCTCTTGACGATCCGTCCAAGACAGTTCATATGGGGGCCAATCTGGACCCTAAATAGGAACTCGAGCTCGTTGCCTTCCTCCGAGCTAATGCAGACGTGTTTGTCTGGAAGCCGTCTGATGTGCCCGGGGTCCCAAGGGAGGTTATCGAGCACAAAGCGCAATCCGCGGACAAAAAGCACGTTTCGCCGAAGCTTCGCCGCCGGTTCAAGCGGGAGATCATTAGGATCGACTTGGAAAGCGCTTTCGCTGGATTCATCCGTGAGGTTGATCACACCGAGTGGCTGGCCAACCCTGTAATCGTGAAGAAGAAAGGTGGCAAGTGGAGGATGTGTGTCGACCACACTGACTTGAACGCGGCTTGTCCTAAGGACAATTTCCCGCTGCCTCGCATCGACCAGCTGGTCGACGCGATCATGGATACCCAAATTTTTGAGTTTTACGGATGCTTCGCGGTTACCACAAAAAAGCATCTCCCGAGGATGAAGAAAGCGCCTTCATCACCCCTTTGGCACTTTACGCTGCTCGACCATGTCTTTCGGTCTGCGCAATGCTGGTGCCACCTTCCAGCGCTTAATGGAGAAGACTTTCCCAGAGCAGCGCGGAAGGAACCTGGAGGTTTACGTTGACGATATCATCGTCAAGAGCAAGTATGCTTGGGATCATGTCAAAGACCTGGCCGAGACATTTCATAATCTCACCAGGCACAAAATTAAATTAAATCCAGAGAAGTGTACCATTGGTGTTCAATCCGGCATGCTGCTCGGCTATGTGATCGGTTCGCAAGGAATATCTGCTAACACTGAAAAATCAAGGCCATTGAAAACATGAAGGCTCCGACCACCGTTAAGGAGGTCCAGAGCCTCACAGGACGGATGGCTGCCTTAAGCAGGTTTATTTCCCGTCAAGGCGAACGCGGGCTGCCCTTTTTCAAGGCCCTGCGCAAGCACAATGGCTTCGAATGGACAGATGAGGCTGACAGATCTTTCAAAGATCTAAAACAATACTTGTCCAACCCACCAATCTTGACTACCCCGCGATATGACGAACAACTTTTGTTGTATCTTGGCTGCACGCCGCAAGCGGTGAGCGCGGTCTTGACGGTGGAAAGGGACGGCATCTAGCAGCCAATCTATTACGTGAGTGAGGTTCTTCATGGGTCAAAGGAGCGCTTCCCTGAGGTCCAAAAGTTGCTCTACGCCTTGCTCATGTCCTCCAGAAAGCTTCGGCATTATTTTCAGGCGCATCAAGTAATGGTCCCGACCAAGTTCCCTCTGGGCGTAATCCTACGGAACAAGGAAGCTGGCGGTCGCATAGCTAAGTGGGCAATGGAACTAGCGGAGTTCGACATGCTGTTTTCTGCCCGAACTGCTATTAAATCCCAGGTCCTGGCTGACTTTGTCGCTGAATGGACCTGCCCGCCCGAATCTCAGGAAGCTCTCGAGCAACCTGAAGAAACCCCCTGGACCATGTTTTTCGACGGCTCTCGCACTAGAAACTCGGGGGCTGGTTTTGTTCTCATCTCCCCTCAAGGAGAGCAACTCCAGTATTCTATTCAACTACACTTTGCGGCCACTAACAACGCCGCAGAGTACGAGGCCCTCCTTGCGGGACTAAGAGCGTGCAAGTCGCTCGGTGTCCAACGGCTAACTGTGAAGGGAGATTCACAGCTGGTCATCAATCAGGTAAACAAGGAGTATCAGTGCTGCGATGACTCAATGGCGCGATACCTGGTTGAAGTGAGAAAGTTGGAGTGGCCCTTTCGATTCTTCGAGGTGCTCTTCGTGCCCAGGAAGGACAACTTCTTGGCCGACCAGCTGTCCAAATTCGGATCCTCACGCGAACCTGCTCCGGCAGGGGTGCTCGTCGAGCACCTTCACAAGCCCTCTATCACGTCTCCGGACGGGGCAACAGAGACAGGTGGTGCTGTCTTCGTCATCGAGCAGGCTGTAGACTGGACAATGACATTTGTCCGGTACCTTGCAGATGGGACCCTGCCCGGCGACGAAGCGGAGCGTTCTCGGCATATCAGGCGTGCTAGCCCATACAAGCTTGTGGATGGCATCCTTTACCGTCAAGGTGCTCTGGGAGTACTCTCCAAGTGCATCTCTCAGCAGGAGGGTGTGTTCATTCTTAGGGACATACACTCCTCCTTTAGGACTCTGGTCGGCAAGGCGTTTCGCATGGGTTATTACTGGCCCACAGCGCTACAAGATGCCCGGGATGTGGTAACTAAGTGCAAGGCATGCCAATTTCATGTCCAGAAGGCACATAAGCCCGCCCAAGAGTTCCAAACGATCCCCCCATCATGGCCTTTCTCCACATGGGGTCTGGATCTGCTCGGCTCATTCCCCAAGAGGTTCAATGGCTGCACACACTTGCTCGTCGCCATCGACACATTCACAAAATGGATTGAGGCCGTGCCTGTGTCATCTGTTCACGCCAAAATGGTTGTGCGTTTCTTCAAAAGCAATGTGATCACGCGCTTTGGTATTCTGCACAAGCTGATCACCGATAACGGTCCCCAGTTCAGAGGCGAGCTATTCCAGGAATACTGCGAATGGCTGGGTACCAAGGTCTGCTTCACTTCTGTGGCACACCCACAGAGCAATGGAGCAGTCGAGCGAGCTAACGGACAGATAGTCCAGGGTATCAAACGACGGGTGTTTTGCAACACTCAAATCGTACAAGAAGGCATGGGTGGACGAAGTTCCTTCCGTCCTCTGGACCGTGCGCACCACAGCCAGCCGGGCAACGGGGGCAAGTCCTTTCCAACTGGTCTACGGTGATGAAGCAATCTTGCCCGCCGAAGTGGTACTCGGCTCGCCCTGCACGAGCTCGGTCAACATGGTTGACGACGAGCAAGAGCGCTTGCTCGACCTCGACCTCCTCGAAGGCACACGCGACCAGGCACAAGTCAGAATGGCGTGCTACCAGCAAGATCTTCGTCGGCACGCTGCCAAATCTATTCGACCTAGGGCTTTGAAGGTTGGCGACCTCGTTCTGCGCCGTGTCCAGAACCTGTCCGGTGCCACCAAGTTGACTCCCCGTTGGGAGGGCCCGTTCACGATCGTTTTAACATTGGCCCGGGTCGTTCGCACCGCCATGGAGAACGGGAAAGAGCTGACCAGCACTTGGAACATCGATCAGCTTCGTAAGTTCTTTGTGTAGGTCTTTTCAGTGTTTTTGTTTTTACATTTCGTGCCTTGGTTCATCCAAGCCTTTCGGGCTGCCATTTAAAGTTCAATCCAATTAATAGTGAATGCTCGCGGCCCCCTGCGGCCCTTTTCACATCTTATCTTCTCAGACTCTTCTCTCTCTGGTAACACTTGATGGCTGCCCGGTCTTGCGAACTCTTGGCTATGCGATCTTTAGATTTTTCTTGCCCGCATCTAGTTTCACCAAGTTCCTGAACTCAGGGTTGCGTAACACGGCTTTCAGCCTCGCGGTTAAGCCTGCTCTCGTAAGCCCCCCGCGGCAGAGGCACTTACCGCGCTCGGCACTAGCCACTCAGCAAAGCCTGATCTCGTAAGCCCCCCGCGGCAGAGGCACTTTCCTTGTTCGGTTACCTTTGAAATCGCCTAACTTATGTTGACGAGCAGTTCACGGAATGGGTCGTTCAGGATTCGGGTGTCGCTTTGTCTCTCTACGCACGTGCTTGAATTCGCAAACTTACGTCTTCAAGCATCGTCCGTACCGGGGGCTAGGGTGTCGCTCTTCTGCTTGTGCACCTGTTCGAGTTCGCAAACTCAGGTTTTTCGAACAGATGCACAACGGGGGCTGGGAGTTAGGCTGGCGTCCTAGCGTTTTTTCCAAAAAACCTTCTATCGCTGTTTTGCCTTCCTCTTAGTTTCCTGTTCCTTCTTATCTTTTGCTGCTCTTTTTGCAGGAAAAAGGTAAGTTTTTATTCCCACTAACCAAAATTTACAGGTACAAAAGGCCCTTTCGGGTACAACCCTACGGCTACTACCCAGAAGCAAGCTGCTCCTTCAGCTCCTCAATCTCTAGCTTGAGGCGCAGGGCTTCCCCTTGGGCTTTGAGTCCTTCCTTCGCTTCAGCTCGGAGACGATCGGCTTCCTCCTTGCTGACCGTTCTGTGCTTGGCCTACTCCTTGGCCTCCGCACGGAGGGCTTCGACCTCCTCGGTCTTGGCCCGTAGCTGCTCGGTCAGTTCTTCGATCTGACTCTCGTGCTGCTCGGTGGTCTGGAGCTGTTCGGCCAGCTCCTTAACCCTTCCTTCCGCGATGCTCGCCCTTGAGGCCAGCGCACGAAGTTCCTCGGCCTCCTCCTGGAGGGCCGCGGAGGACTGCCTCTCTTTGGACAGCTGGGCATGGAGCTTCTTCACCTTGGCCTTGAGCTGCTTCTGGCTTTTGGCCGAGGCGGTGGGCTCCCCATCGAGCTCCCTTGTCCGGTGCTGCTATTGTAAGGCTCCTAGGATGGCGCAGCGCTCGATGGCAACGCCTTCTTCAAAGTCTTCCATGGTGCCCCGCAAAACCTGAAAGAGAGAAGAACAAGTCCGTCATATTGAGTTGCTGTCAACTTAAACGGATAAGTTTTGTTTTGGAGTTTACCTCTTGGAGCCTGTGCTTCAAGTTCAGGCGTAGGCGCTCTCCAAGGCCGTGAGCTGCGAAGCCTTGGCCGCTCGGAATAGGTGCAGCTCGAGGTTCTCCCCGCTTGGGGGCTCGCCTCCTCTCCTTGGCACCTTCAGTGCGGGGAGGGCTGGCGGCGACATCCTTGTCGCCATTGAATTCTTCGACTCCAGTTGGCGAGCTCGTGCTCGCCAATGCCGTGCCGACGGTGGGCAGACGTCCGACGCCGCGGCGATAGCCTGCTCGTCGGCTGAGACGGAGCTGGCGTCTGCAGACCCAGCACTGATGGGTCGGGGGCAGTGGAGACGGGCGAGGTCTGTTCAACTCCGACCACCTGCCCTTCTTCTTCTTCCTCCGCCCGAGCTTCCTCGGGAATTGCCGGCGTCGCTCTGCTCGGCAACGTCGGTGGTGACGCGGACGGGGCGACTTGTGCCCCCTGCTCGCCAGAAATTTCCATCGCCGCAGGGATGAGCTGCCCCTGCAACGAAGTGCCTGGCAGGACCGCATGCTCTGTCCCGTCCCGGGCAGCGAGCGGAGCCAACTCCTTGGCCCCGCTCCTCGTGGCCTCATGCCCCGCCTCCTCGGCTTCTAGCCGCTCCACCGCGGCCTTCAACGCCTCGATCTGGTCGGTGGAGTTCGGCGGGAGCACACTCCACGCAGCCAGCTTGTCCTTGAGGGCTGCCAGCCTCATTGTCCGTGACGCACCGTGCAGGTGCTCGGGCAATAGAGACTGCTCGATCGCCTCATCCACGTTGTCGCTGGCAATCCCCTCCTCGGCAGCTGGTAAAAAAGAAAAAAAAGCGTTAAGACTTGAGCTGTCCGGTAGAATGTAGGGGAGACTTTCGCCATTACATACCTGCCGGGTCCGCCGCGGATGGCACGATCTTCCTCTTGGCCCTGCGGAGGACCTTGCGCTTTTTGGTCGGTGGTGCCTCGGCCTCGACTTCGCGTTGGTCGCCACTGTCCCCGCGGCCTCCGGGCGCCCGCGGCGACAAGCTCAGCTCTCTGGTGAGCTGAGCACTCTTTTTGCGCAACGCAAGGAGGGTCTCCTTGCGCGCAACCTCCTCCTCGAGCCTCCTCTGCTCGGCGACCTGCTGCAGCCATTCCATGTGGCCCGGGTGAGCCTATGCATAGCGCTTTAGCCATTGGGTCAGGTTCCGTACCTCCTCGTCGCCTTGCTCGGTGTAAGGATCCTAGGCCGAGGGGGGGTGAATCGGCTCTTTCAAATTTTACTTCTTTCAATTAGCTTGATTAATTAGTCAAATTAGGAACCCAAGCTATCGATAGATTTATAGCCTTGTTGCGGAAGCGATCACAATAAGCACGAGCGACTACTAGGAGGCTCGATGGCACTCACATGCATTCGATCAATTCAATATGCGGAAGTAAACAAGTGAAGCAAGGAGACGCAAACCGAGTTGTTTACCGAAGTTCGGTGCTCAACACATGAGCACCTACGTCTCCGTTGAGGAAACTTCTCACACAGAGAAGTCGGGACTCTCTCGTCCCTAGCCCTCAATCCACTCGTGGTAGCTCTTCACCAACACATGGTAGGCGAGCTCCAAACCTTCACTGCAGGCGAAGTTCTCTCACACGCGAGAGCTCCTCGCACCCACGGCACCGACACACGGCACCGACCACCGACACACGGTGGATTTCACCTCAACACATGAGGTACCCCCAACACATGGAGAATTTGGCTCCGACACACGGACACCTTGGCACCCCCGACACACGGAGATGGCCGCCGACACACGGCGGACTTGTGGGCTCCAACGGATGGAGAGGATGCACCCCTACACAAGGCGGTGACCACCAACGGATGGTGGGTTTGCGGCACGGTTGTTGTAGTCGTACGGTGATGAAGCTCGTGGCGTGACGACGATCTCTCCGGCGAATGAATCCCAAGAGCACAAGATCGAGATCGTCTCTCACCACTACCCCTTCTCTCCCACCATGGAAACTAGGGCAAGAACACCATGGGAGTTGGGGCAAACCTTAGGGATGGATGAGGAGAGGCAAGGGTCACCTTCTTCTTCTTCTTCTTCTTCTTCTTCTTCTTCTTCTTCTTCTCCCTCTCAATCTCTCAAGCACATGGAACCCTAGGTGGAGGTGGGAACCATGGGAGGAGCTTTCTTGGTGGCTAAGGGCAAGAGGTGGCTGCTAGATGTGGCTCTCTCAAGTTTTTCCCGTGCTCCAGTCCCTATTTATAGTCCCAAGGCGAAACCCTAGAAACGGACGGCTGAGATTAAATCGCGAGATTCAGATCGCCCGATCGGACGCCGTCCGGTCGCCGTCGGACGCCGTCCGACAGAGAGACAGGACAATTTTTGTGCTTCGTCGGACGCCGTCCGGTGGCTTACCGGACGCGTCCGACAGGGCGCTGGCGCTCGCGACCGGGGCGCCCACCAGGTGTTCGGTCGCTGGTTTAGCCGTCGTCGGACGCGTCCGGTAGCTGGTCGGACGTCGTCCAACAGTCGCTACTGTCGCGCTCCCCGTTGACCAGACGCCGTCCGGTGCCCGTCGGACGCTGCTGGGTGGCCGATTTTGAACTTGATCGGACGCCGTCCGGCGAAGCGATAGCGCTCGACTTAGCAGCTTTTTCGAGCTTGTTGGCTGGAACCGTCATTATCGGACCCGTCCGACGAGCGTCGACGCCGTCCGCGATGTCTAATTCGCACACCCCTTCGGACTTAGTCTCTCTCGGCCCCTTTTGTCGCCACGTCTTGGGTCCGGACACTTTTGTCGATTTGTAGACTTGGCAGGTATAGTTGAACACTTAGGACGGAATTTTCGCCTCTGTAAAAATAAGCGGCTTTGAAACTTGGCGACTCTGAAACCTCGACGGTGTCACTCCCGAACTCTCTCGAACCTAGACAGGTGGACTCGCTCTAGATGGTTCGCTCAAACCTAACACCTGTGCTCAGTGGGACCCTGCAACCAGAGAGATGTAATCGAGCCAAAGACGCACACAAGGAAAATAGAAGAACTATAAAACAAAGGTCCTTATCCTTGGCGTTCCAGCTGTACGGCCTAGTTGCCATCAATTACCAAAATCAAATAGCCCATGGGAGGCTTGATCTTACAATCTCCCCCTTTTTGGTAATTGATGACAACACCTGCAAATCCAACATGACAAGGCACAAATACAATCTCTGGTGCAATGGGTTAGCTCAGAAACATTGCATCCCAGCATAGCACAATATCAAAGACTAGTTCAAAAAATAAAATGCAATGTACATGTAGACAAGAGCTCCTCCTAAATCAATGCATACCATTTGTAAGACACGATAGTACCATCACATCACATGGAGCAAAGCATCTCCATCCTAATTTTTCATCCTAGGAGCAAAGCATCTCCTAAGTCTACCACTTGTAACCTAACACATTTTCATTCTAGGAGCAAAGCATCTCCTAAATCTACCACTTGTAAACACCCCAAATTCCATTCTCCCACCTTTGCATCCCAAAACATGATAATGCCCAAAACATGGATTTGCACTAATTTCTCCCCCTTTGGCATCAATGACCAGAAAGTAGCAAAGTATGGGATTAGCAAATGAAGCGCTTTGGAAGTTGTACTAGTGCACGTATGCCCATAAGTTCATCACACTCAAAATCTAGCCATCTCAAGGTCACAATGTCACAAGATCAACTAGAGCACAATTATTAAATGTGTGATTCAAGTTATTTATGACCTAGAGCAAGTATAAGATGAACAATAGCGAGAAGTATCAAGAGTTGCTCCAAAACTCAAAGATGACACCTGATGCGCCATAGCACTAGAAAATGTATTCCAAGCTACTCATGCTACCACCAAGCCTATTTGAGACTACACATTTTGGTTGAGCTCATTTTGAGTTAGTTCATAAATTTTCGCAAATTTTCATGTCTCTAACCATAGGCGACGCCACCCAGCATGACACTGAAGATGAACGTCTCGGTTATCCAAAACTCCCCCTAAGTCCATGCCTAGTGCAATGACAAGCTATCTCATCGAGGAGGCATTGGTGAGACATATAAGACCTATTTTAACACATTTTACAAATTTGGCTCAACATTTTCTCAAAATTTGCTCAATTTAGCGAAGTAGAAACATGTGCAAAATGGAAAGACACAATCTAGAGTTAGAGGCACATGATCAACCAGAGAGTTCAGAGCAATCAAAAGAGACTAGAAGCTATAGCCCTCCTAATACAAGCTCATGGCTTCCAATTGCATGATATATTGAGCTAAGCACAAGTTGAGCTAGTGACAAGGTAAACACATGCTATAGCTTTTAATTTCATGTGATAAACATATAGGCAATGAATAGCATTCAGTACAATAGGCAAAGCACCTAAATGCTAGAACTGGCTTCAAAAGATTTGCAATGAATGATATAGCCACACGAACAACTCAGGCAATGTTTGACTTATCTAAGATGTTCAACTCATTTCTCAATTTGCAGAATCGTGCCTCATCGAGTGGCTTGGTGAATATGTCGGTAAGCTGGTCCTCTGTCCGCACGTGCTCAAGCACAATGTCTCCCTTTGTCACATGATCCCGAAGAAAATGGTGACGGACATCAATATGCTTGGTCCGTGAGTGTTCGACCGGGTTGCACGCTATCTTCACCGCGCTCTCGTTGTCGCATAGAAGAGGCACATGGTCAAGTTTTAACCCAAAGTCAAACAGTGATTGTGTCAAGTAAAGCAATTGTGCACAACAACTCCCCGCCGCTATATACTCAGCCTCAGCGGTAGATAGCGCCGCGGAGTTCTGTTTCTTTGACGCCCATGACACAAGACACCTACCCAAGAAGTGACATGCCCCGAAGGTGCTTTTGCGATCGATCTTGCACGCAGCATAATCTGAGTCAGAATAGCCTAGGAGCTCAAACCGCGCACCCTTCGGGAACCAAAGACCTATGCTAGGTGTGTGTTTCAGGTATCTAAGAATTCGTTTCACAGCAGTCATATGCATTTCTCTAGGGGAGGCTTGAAATCTAGCGCACATGCACACACTAAACATGACGTCCGGCCTAGATGCAGTCAAGTAGAGTAAAGCACCAATCATGGAACGATAAAGCTTTTGGTCGATATATTTACCTTCTTTGTCGAGGTCGAGGTGGCAGTTCGTCCCCATTGGTGTCCGGATTGGCTTGCAGTCATCCATGTCAAAGCGCTTGAGCAGGTCGTGGATGTACTTCTCTTGGCATATGAATGTCCCGGTCTTGAGTTGCTTGATTTGAAAACCAAGAAGAAGTTCAACTCGCCCATCATTGACATCTCGAACTCCTTGCTCATCATGTCGCTAAACTCCGTGACCAAGGACTCATTTGAGCTACCGAAGATGATATCGTCCACATAGACCTGGCACAGGAACAGATCTCCATCCACTACCTTTGTGAATAGAGTCGTGTCGACCCTTCCAACCGTGAAACCCTTGCCGATGAGGAAGTCTCTCAGCCTTTCATACCATGCCCTGGGTGCTTGTTTGAGACCATATAGAGCCTTTGACAGTTTGTACACATGGTCAGGGTACCGTGGGTCCTCGAAGCCTGGAGGTTGCTCCACATACACTAGCTCTCCAATGTACCCGTTGAGAAAAGCACTCTTCACATCCATTTGCTTGAGGACAATGTTGTGGCACGTAGAGAACGCCACAAGCAGTCTGATAGCATTCAGACGGACCACGGGAGCATAGGTGTCACCACAGTCAACTCCCTCGATCTGTGTGAAGCCCTGAGCGACCAGCCTAGCCTTGTTGCGCACCACCAAGCCAAACTCATCTTGCTTGTTCTTGAATACCCACTTGGTGCCAATCACGTTGCAGTCGCTTGGCCTTTTCACCAATGTCCAGACTTTATTCCTCTCAAAGTTATTCAGCTCCTCATGCATCGCATTGATCCAGTCTGGGTCATTAAGTGCCTCCTCCATCTTCTTTGGCTCAAGCTCAGACACAAACACCGTGTGCTCACAGAGGCTTGCTGCTCTAGATCTGGTTTGCACACCTTGAGTCAAGTCCCCAATCACTTGATCAGCTGGATGATCACGAGCAATGGTGTGATGGGTCTTGATCAACTGAGGTGGCACTCATCGATTCTCGTGATCCGCTCACATGTTGTCTCTGGAGCTGATCAAGACTTGATTTGTCACTTTGAGGTGAGACTCCCGACTGCATTGGTTCGAAGTGAGAGGTGGTGGAACAGTCTCAGTCTCCCTCTGAACCTCTACTGGTCTCACATCACCAGCTGGCATCTCCTCCACCGCTCTAGCCAACTGCTCACCATCCACATCATCTAGATTCTCATGCTCTCCTTGACTCCCATTTGACTCATCGAACTTCACATCGCAGGTCTCCTCAATCTGACCACTGCTCTCATTGTACACTCTGAAGGAAGACCCTCTGGCTGAGTATCCCAAGAAGATTCCCGTATCCACTCTGCTCTGGAATTTACCTAAATGCTCTCGCTTCTTCTTAATGTAGACCTTGCATCCAAAAACCCTGAAGTAGGAGACATTGGGTCGTCTTCCCACAAGCAGTTCATAGGACGTCTTCTTCAGGAGCTTGTGAAGGTACAGCCTGTTGATGCAGTGACAGGCTGTGTTGATTGCTTCAGCCCAGAACAGATGTGAAATCTTGTATTCATCTAACATTGTCCTTGCCATCTCAATGAGCGTCCAGTTCTTCCTCTCAACCACCCCATTTTGCTGAGGGGTGTAGGTGGCTGAGAACTGGTGATCAATCCCTAACTCATCACGGAACAGCTCAACAGAAGTGTTAGTGAACTCCGTTCCATTATCACTTCTCACCTTCTTGAGGGTACACTCAAAAGCATTTTGGGCTTTCTTTACAAACTTTTTGAAAACATCTCCAGTTGGAGTTTTGTCAGGTAAAAAGAAAACCCAAGTGTATCGGGAGAAGTCATCAACAATGACCAAGCAATAGAGATTTCCCCCGATACTCACGTACGTTGTTGGGCCAAAAAGATCCATGTGTAAAAGCTCGAGAGGTCGAGATGTAGACATGACATTCTTGGCAGGATGTGAGCTTGCCACCTGCTTGCCGGCCTGACAGGCACTGCAAAGCTTATCTTTCTCGAATGTCACATCTTGCACCCCAAGAATCAACTCGTTTTTGAAAAGTTTCTTCAAATTGGCCATACCGACATGCCCAAGACGCCTATGCCAAAGCCAACTAAGAGAGACTTTGGCGACAAGGCAAGTCGAGACGGATGCAGCAGGCTCATTAAAGTTCACAAGAAACAAATTTTCAAAACGAAAGCCTTTGAACACAAGATTTTCATTTTTGTCCAAAACCAACAAGCCCTCAGGTGAGAAATTGCAATGGAACCCCAAATCACATATTTGGGCAACAGAGAGAAGATTATAGCTCAAAGTTTTCACTAGTAGCACATTATCAATTGAAAGGTCTGAAGAGATTGCTACCTTTCCGACTCCAAGTACCTTACTCTTACTTCCATCTTCAAAAGTGACCTTGGGGGGAATCTTGCCTTCCTCCCCTATTGAGGTGAACAACCGGGGGTTGCCGGTCATGTGTTGGGTGCACCCGCTGTCGATGATCCAATGGCACCCTCCACTCTGGTAGTTCACCTGTCATGCGAGAAGATCACTTATGTGACTCAGGGACCCACACAGGAGGTCCCCGAGGGTTAGCCTTCAAGCTAGAAGCAACAAGAGCGAAGCGATCAATCAATGACTTGGGCACCCAAACATGTGCCTTGTGCTCATTCTCAGCCTTGAGCCCAACAAACCTAGCAATCATCCTACCTTGATCGGTTTTCTTGAGCAAGTAGTGACCATACAACTCAGAGTGTGCTCTAGGGAGTCTTGGTTGGGTGTGGTTGACAGTGGTGCGGTTTTGGTTCCTAGGAGAGTTTGGTCTACCATTGTTGTGCCTAGGAGGACCATTCCAGAAGTTTTGCCTAGGTGAATGCCAAGTGTTGAACCTAGGACCTTGCCAGTTGTTGTGGAACCTAGGACCATTCCAAGTGTTATACTTAGGACCATATTGCCAGGCACTATGATTTCTTTGTTGCCATATGGAGTTATAATGCCTAGGAGGTCCTTGCCATGTGCGGTGTCCATTGTGCATCCTAGGAGCATTGTTGCTAGTGTGCAATTTGTTAGACCCAGAGTTGCTTCTCTTCTTGGGATGAGCATGATGGTAACTGTCGACAGGTGACTAACTGGGGGGTCACCGCCGGCAATGAATTTGTACGTGGGGACGCTAATCAAGAACTAAGTCAGATGGGTAACACAAGACAGGGTTATACAGGTTCAGGCCCTCAACGGAGGAGGTAATACCCTACTTCCTGTGCTCTGGGATTATATGGTGTATCAAGATGCGAGATGCAAGATAAAACTAGGCGTATCTGAGTCTATGTCAATGACCTTTACCCCCTCCCTTTATATAGTGCGGGGGGAGATAAAGTTACAGGATATCTCAGGATCCCTGGTAACTAATTCGGTTATGCAGTTACATGGAACGCATGCATTGATCTGCTAATTACATGGAGGTAGATTATATCTTCGGGAACTTCCTTCCGGATCAAGCCGTACGTAGCCCGAGTGGTCTTTATCTGCAGCCGCGTGACTCGGGTCGCCCCCTATCTGCTCCCTTATGGGCCTTCTAGAGGATACCCGGGGCCCATATATTCCACAGTAGCCCCCGAGTGCTTTATGATCGAGTCAGATGCCCAAATTGATTGGTTTCACCAATACCTCTGTAATCTGAAAAGAGATCGTAAAGAACTCAAGAAATCTTAAGCTTTTATGTCGAAATGATGCCTAGGTTGGCAATACCAAACTCCAGCTCACTCGGCCCATTGGGCACACCACCACAACAGATGATTTCGCTACTTGACACCCACTCGTAATGCAGAGCAGCGTGATTGGCCCATCATGGGCGTGCCTTTAAGCCACGTCTCCACAACTCGTCTTGCAAGATGTTGTAGTTTAACGCATGAGGATATCGACATCGCGCCTAGCCTTAACTTGTAAGAGCTAGCACTTGGCCAAAGATGGGCACACCTTTCACTGGGGTACCTGTCCCAACCGGAGGAGGATCAAGATAGGCCCTCGGGCGCACTGACTGGATGCAATTTTGCCGAGAGGTATTTGTACCGGGAGGCGGTGTACAACAAAGCACCTTATAGAAGGCATACCTCAAGAAATTGAACCCAAGTTTCACCAACACCCAACCTCGAGCATGCGAAGCTGGCTAGTGACCCAACATGGGGAATGCCGTGAAACGTTTTTAATTTTGGCTCTGTCGGTCATATGCCCTCCAGGGTGTACCGAGGCTGAATTAGGCTCGATTTTAACACATTGCCACTACTAGCGGCGTGTTAAGAAAGCCTGTTAAGGGGGTCGCCCTTTGCAGTGTTGGCCCAAGCCCAATTAAGGGGAAGGCGAAGAGTCTTCGTGCCCTTTTTTTTTCACACAGCCGAAGGGACGCGTGTTTTGGTTGGAAACCGTTTTCGCACCCACCTCCGTTCCACCGCCATGATGGTTTTACTGTGTTTGAAACGGATTCCAAGGCGCGACCCTTGAATTTCTTCGTGTATAAAAGAAACCCCAGGGGCGGAATATCGCTCCATCATCAGCCTTGAGTTTTCTTTTTCCTCGGCGATTCCCGAGAATCTCCACCCCACCCCACTCAGAGAGCAATGGCAAACGTCATGGAGATGATCCTGGGATGGATCGATGCAGCCCTTGCAAGGGAGGAAGAAGAAGCCGCCGCCAGGGCCGCTGCCCAAGCTCGCGAAGACGAGCTCTGGCGGCAGTTCGCTCAGATGAGGGCGGAGGTCTCCGCGGAAGAATCCCTTAGGGTTCTGATCGGCGGGTTCCCGCAACTCTTCAAGGTGCGCCTCCCTCTCAAGGACGCACTAGTTGGAAAGGCCGTATCCAGCGCTAGACTAAGGCCCAGCTCAAAACGCGAAACTATGCCCGTTGCGATAAATTAGGAACAGGGGAACGAAAGTAGTTCACCTCGCTCACTTTTCGCGCCAGTCAATTAGCTTCTCCAGCACACTCCGCCACTAGGGTTCTTTTCCTCCGTCACCTCCACCGCCACCCGTCCCCCATCGCAATGGCTCCTTCCTCCCCCACCGCCACTGAGGCAGCTGAGAAGGCGAAGAAATGGATGAAGTCCATCACGACGGAGCGGAGGCTACAGAAGCTGGTCTCCCTCGGCGTGCTCCCCTCGGAAGGGTTCGTGTCTTGGCGCGCAGCCGCCGGCGAATCTTGCCCCACCCCTCGTCAGGACGAGGTAGTGGTCTTTGAGTCGTTCTTCCTCCGCGGCTTCGGCCTTCCTTGCTCTTCCTTCTTCCGGGGTCTGCTTCATTTTACGGGATTGAGGTTTCGCATTTGAACACCAATTCCATTTTTCACATTGCGATAAGGCCGCAGGCGGCGCGGGAATCCAATTGCGTGGAAGGGGTCAAAAAGTTTTACTTCGATCTTCGCTTTAAAACCTCCAATAAAGGCTGGCACTCGGAGTGGTTATATTGTGCCAACTCTCCTCCAGCGCTCCCTTCCTTTTCCGGCGAATGCCCCACAGTCTGTCCCTCCTGGACTTCTCTCCTCGCCGATGATGAGTTGAGCCAGGTGAAGGAACTTCTTGTTATTCTCCGCAGAGCCAAGTCTGCTGGGTTGACCAGAGTCGGGGTAGTGTGGAACTATACCCAACGCCGTATCCAGCCCATCAAGGAGAGGGTCCATCCCGCCTTCGAGTACTCGGGGACGCAAGACACCACTCGGGAAACCCACGAAAACCTTACGCAGAAGGAGGTCATCAGCTGAGTGGTTGAACTTTTCGCTCCGGGCACGGAGGTAACTCCAGTGGATTGCCCGGCTCCGTATAGTTTGGGATACTTGCCTCCAGCGGTAAGGAGGAAACCCTTCTCAACTCAACCGCAGTTTGCCAATTGTAGAGTCAGAATTAATATGATGCGATATGTCGCAGGGGCGTGAGGCCTTCTTTTCCGCTCCCCCGATCCCAGAGGCTCCGCTCCCCAAGGGGGCACCTCGCAAGCGTCCTGCCGAGGGCTCAACGAGCGCTCCTGCGGCCAAAAAGGGCAAGAAGAATGCTCCAAAGGACTCGGACGAAGAGGATGAGGATGACGACACCACCCCACTTCTTTTCCGCCGCCGTCGTCCAGCGGCGAAGTCACCACCAGCCCAGGCCACGCAGCCGCAGAGCCCCCCGCCACGTCAGTCTGCCGGCCCAAAGGCCGCGTCTGGGGTGAAGGAGACGCCAAGCTCGGATCCGAGTGGTTCGGACATGAAGTTCAAGATGAAATACGTCCCGTCACACAGGTATTCTTTCGTAATGCCGGGATTTCATAATTTGTAGAGATGCATATCTTGAAAGAGCTCCCAATGCCTGCAGAAAACCGGTGGATGACGACGACGAACAGCCTCAGCCTTCCGGAGGCTCGGCCCGGCCCGCTTCTCCCCGTCCAGACTCAGGCCCATCTGCCACAAGCCGTCAGCCCTCGTCAGCGAAGGGGAAGATCCCAGCTCCGGCTCGAAGAAGCTCAGAGCCGAAGTCGAGAGATCTCGCCTCCGCCAAAGCTCCCACTCCACCCTTCCGGTGAAATGGCGGAAAGAGATGGAAGACTACGAGGTCGATGATGGGCAGGAAGCCGAGGAATGGGAAGTGTTGGAACAAGTGGCTGCCATCCAAGCCGAGATGTATAAGGTAGCCTCTTTCCTGCGAATCCTCGCTCTGCACGGGGGGAATCCCACTAACGACCCTCTATCCTTCACGCAGCGCATGAGGGAGAGGTCGAAGCAGAAGACCCGATGCATGGAGAAAACGGTGGGCGAGTTAAAGACGCTCGACGAGTTTGACAACGTGCTATATGCCGCCAAGCGACAATTCCGCGGCCGGATCGAAGAGCTCCACCACGAAGTCACTGAGCTTCGATTCCGCCACGTGGAGGAATCCAACACGAACCGAGGTATAACCCCAACCCGTGCTAAATCCCTAAAGAGGATGTCTCGTAGGTGATGGTTTCCAATATTCGCTGTTGAGTACAGCTCTGGAGGGGAGGCAGAAGGCTCTGGAGGCATGGCAGAAGGCTCTAGAAGAGGAGGTCCGCCAAGTTAGCGCCGAGCCGAGGGTCGCTAAAGAGTTGGAAGGTAACCTTTCTCAACCGGCTCTCCTAGCTCGACCTCATTGACACCCGGTCGATATCTCACCCGATTGGTTGTGCGAGCTTCGCCACGGACCTCGGCGGGATTGCCCCAATAATTGAATGCCTCTATCCGGATGAAGAGCGCGAATGATCCCGACCTCCCGGTGGCTCATCTGGATGCCATTCTGGCGGATCAAGGTCTTCGCTCGGGGGCGCAATAACGTGCACCGACCAAGGCCTCGCCATCGCGAAGTCAAACTATCCTCGCTGGATCTGCGGGGCCGTTAAGGATGGGTTTGCTTGCTTTCGGAGGAGAAGGCCGTAGCTCATTAGAAAAGGTTCGTCCATTCGCTGTCCAAATAGTGGATCATTGGACACAGAATATGTTCGTAATAAAATTTCTGGTTGATCCCCAGTACCGGTGATCAAACTTATCCGAATAATATGTTTTATCCTTTTTCATGAGACGCATTGGCCGACTGGTCCAACCCCCGAGTGCTGGGAAGCAGCACTTGGCTTTCTTCCTATGCACCCGCGAAGTAGCTAAACTGTGTCGAAAGGATAAAAACGCGCCATTACTCAAGAATTCTCATAGTACTCGAATGCGATCAGCACATGTAGAGAGAAAACAACTTTATTAAAAAGGATAGGGTGCGGTTGACTCCGCATACTATTTAGTGTAGCCCCCGACTTACTGCTTGGTCGTTTACGGCCAAGTAGCAAATCAAAAGAAAGGAACTAATTACAAAAGTCGCTTGAATACGTAATTCTAAGAATAGAAAGCAGCGAGCTGCTCGATGTTCCAGGTGTTAGGTACGTCAGACCCGTCTTCATGTTGCAGCCGGTAAGCCCCTGGGCGGGTCACCTCAGCGATCAAGTAGGGGCCTTCCCATAGTGGGGAGAGTTTATGCTCGTGCTTCTGATTCCTGCGGAGGACCAGATCTCCTTGAGAAGCATGACGGCCCGTATGTTCTTGTTGATGATAGCGACGCAGCCTGTTGGTACTTGGCGATTGGATCATTCTTTGCTTCCTGGCTTCCTCGAGCGGTCGAGGTCTTCGTACCTTGCTTCATCCGACTGATTATCGTCGTGGCAGCAACCCGAGAGGACGGAACTTGATTCGATCGGGAGGGCGCCTCGAGCCGTAAACTAGGAAAAATGGGGTCTGCCCGGTTGCTCGACTTGGGGTCGTTCTGAGGCCCCAAAGCACCGAGGGCAACTCCTTCACCCAGCGCGTGGCGTATGGCTTTAGACGATCGAAAATTCGGGCTTTGAGCCCTTGTAGCACCAATCCGTTGGCGCGTTCAACCTATCCGTTGCTCCTTGGGTGGGCCACCGAGGCGTAGCAGATCTTGATGCCTAGCTCCTCGCCCCAATCTTGAAATTCGCTGCTCTTAAATTGAACGCCATTGTCGGTGATGATGCGATTGGGCACACCGAAACGCACAACGATATCCTGGAAGAAATCACGTGCCTTGGCCGCCGTAATGACCGCAACCGGCTTGGCTTCAATCCACTTGGTAAACTTGTCGATGGTGACGAAGAGATGAGTGAATCCGCCTTGCGCTCGCTTGAGGGGGCCCACCATGTCCAGATTCCAGACGGCGAAGGGCCAGGAGATCGGAATCGTCTGTAGATCTTGCGCCGGCATGTGGATTTGCCGGGCGAAAAACTGACACCCGTCACATCTGCGCACTATATTTTCCGCATCCGTGACTGCGGTTGGCCAGAAGAATCCCTGCCGATAGGCTTTGCCTACCAGGGAGCTTGCTGCTGCGTGATGCCCGCACTCTCCCGAGTGGATTTCGCTGAGTAGATCCCTGCCTTCTTGCTCGGATATGCAGCGCCTTAGTACCCCGGAACTGCTTTTTCTGAAAAGCTCGTCCCCGACTACCTTGTAGCTTTTGCCTCGGCGTGTGATGCACTCGGCCAGGCTTCGATCTTCTGGGAGCTTGTCACGGAGGAGATAATCTAAGTAAGGCTGAGTCCACCCGAGAGTGACTGATAATACCTCTGCGTCGGGTTCTGACTGCTTTTCTTGACCTTCCCCCGGTGAGGATGGTAATTTGATTGATGGCGCGCGTAGCTCTTGAACGAAAACACAGCTCGGGACCTGGACCCGAGTGGATCCCATCCGGGCTAGCTCGTCTGCTGCTTCGTTGTCGCGGCGGAGCACGTGAGTAAGCTCCAGGCCGTCAAACTTGTCTTCCAGTTTGCGTACCTCGTGACAGTAAGCCGCCATATTGTCGCCGATACAAGACCACTCTTTCTGGACTTAGTTGACCACGAGTTGAGAGTCGCCGCGTACCATTAACCGTTTGACGCCGAGCGATATGGCAACGCGAAGCCCGTGGATGAGTGCCTCGTACTCGGTGGCGTTATTCTTGACGGAAGCAGATGTTGGAGGGCGTGGCGTAGCTTCTTTCCGATCGGCGATATGAGCAAAATCCAGCCCTTCGCCCGTGAGCATGAGGTATCCATCGAAGTACATTGTCCGATGCTCGAGATTCTCCTTTCTTCTTTGGGGTTTGGGCTTCATCCACTCGGCATTTAAGTCGGCCAACGCTAGATTTAATGGCTAGTCGAGGCTGAACTTTATTTCAAAGGCTCCAAGCTCGACTGCCCACTTGGCAA
This sequence comes from Raddia guianensis, assembly GCA_036346415.1. Lineage (NCBI taxonomy): Eukaryota > Viridiplantae > Streptophyta > Magnoliopsida > Poales > Poaceae > Raddia > Raddia guianensis. Next base: position 35,066,863 of record CM070542.1, on the reverse strand, counting down.
TCCTCCCGGTGGCCTCCCGATTGTGGAGTATGTCTCCAAGCGGGAAAGAAGTGACCACCGAAATTTCATGCTCTTGAAAATAATGCTTAAACTTCCGTGATGTGAGTAACACAGCATACAGAAGTTTTTGAACTTGCGGGTATCTTATTTTTGACTCGCCCAATACTTCGCTTACGAAGTAGACCGGACGCTGTACCCTTTGAAGGGAGCCCTCTTCGTCTCGCTCCACAACCAGGGCGCTGCTGATGACGTGAGTCGTTGCACCAATGTAGAGTAAGAGGGGCTCTTGTGGCATGGGAGGGACCAACACGGGCGGAGTGGTGAGGAACCTCTCTAAATCTTCAAAGGCGTGCTGTGCTTCTGCTGTCCACTGAAAACCGTCTTGTCGGCGTAAGAGCTTAAAGAAGGGCATGCCTCGCTCCCCGAGTCGGGAAACGAATCGGCTGAGTGCCACGATACATCCAGTGAGCTTCTGCACGTCCTTCTGGTTGGCCGGAGGCTTCATCTTTAGGATGGCACCGACCTTCTCTGGATTTGCTTCTATCCCCCGATTGGAGATGATGAATCCGAGTAGTTTGCCAGACGGAACCCCAAAAACGCACTTCTCGGGATTCAGCTTCATCCGAAATACTCTCAGGCTCTCGAATGTCTCGGTCAGATCTGTTATGAGATCCCATCTGGACTTGGTTTTTATGACGACGTCGTCGACATATGCCTCCACGTAGGCCCGAAGTTGAGTGTGAAAACACCATTGATCGTATACCGATAAGTCGCGCCGGCGTTTTCAACCGAATGGCATTGTGATATAGCAAAAAGCTCCAAAGGCGTAATAAGCGGCGTTTGATGCAATCCTCTTCCTTGACCGATCGATGATAGCTTTGAGTAGGCGCCCGAAAATTCAGAGCTCGCACCGGCGGTGGAGTCCACCACTTGGTCGATCGCGGGAGTCCAAAGGATCCTTGGGACACGCCTTGTTGAGGTCGGTGTAGTCGACACACACGCGCCATGTCTTGTTTTCTTCGGACGGGGACCGGATTGGCGAGCGGTCGGTGATACACCTCCTTGATGAACCGGCGGCGGCAATTTGGTGATCTCACTCCTTATGGCGTCCTTCCGATCCGGGGCGAATCTTCGTAGGCGTTGCTTGACGGGCTTCGCCTTTCCGTCGACGTGGAGGGAGTGCTCGATCACCTCCCTCAGAACACCGGGCATGTCCGAAGGTTTCCAAGCGAACACATCCCGGTTGGCCCGGAGGAAAGTGACGAGCGCGTCTTCCTATTTGCTGTCGAGCCCTGTCCCAATCACGGCCGTTTTGGTCGGATCGAACGGGTCCAACAGGATCTTCTTTGTTTCTTCGGCTACTTGGATGGTGGTTTTGGCCTGCTTCTTGGCAGGGAGGTCCCCTTCCTCCTGAAGGTTTGCGACCTCCAGTCGGATCTTCTCCATCTCGGCGGATGAGTCAATGCTGCGCCATTTTCGCAGCTCATTGCCGCAGCGAGGGGACCTGCTTAACGTCGGCAGGGAGGGTGATTACACCGTTGGGACTGGCATTTTAAGGCGAGGTAAGTGTAGTTGGGAACCGCCATGAATTTGGCAATCCCGGCCTTCCCAAGATGGCATGATCGCCGTCTCGAAATCGCCACTTCAAGCTCGGACTCTCGGTCCGATAGTTATCCTTGGTTCGAGCGTGACCGGCAGAGAGATCTGTCCGAGTGGTATCATGGACGCCCCGGGATTACCCGTGGAGCGGAGATGATCCTGCCGAGCTCGGAAGCGGGAATATTCATTTGGTCCAGGGTCTTGACGAAAAGGACGTTGATCCCGCTCCCGCCATCGACTAGGACCCTTTTTAGCTTGCTTCCTCGCACGACCGGATCTAGCACCAGGGGGTACCTCCCAGGGAAGGCGATACGGCTCGGGTGGTCCGATCGGTCGAAGGTGATGGGCACCTCGGACCAGCGCAAGTACTTTGGTGTCGCAGGCGTGATAGCGTTGATCTCCCGAGTGGTAAGCTTTTGCTTCCGCTTGGACTCGTACGCATCAGAGACCCCAAAGATGTAGTTGATCTCGCGCTCGGCGTCTTGGTAGTCTCCATCAAGTTTCTTGCCTTGACCGCCTTAGCCGATCGGGTGTGTTGTCGGCGAACTTCTGCAGAATGAGGCAATCTTTGGCGAGTGTTTTCTTTGGGATGAAAGGGACATACCGAATCCATCACTTTCTTATGTCGTTGTCGTTGGGGGGCTTAGGTCGGTTGCGCTCCATGTTGGCGACCATCTCGTCCCCCTTCCGCTTCTTATCTTTGGGCTTGCCTTGCTCGTCGTGAGGCTTCTTCTTGGGGCCTCCGTCGTTGCCACCGCGATGGTTCGCGATGGCCTCTTCTGCTTCGGCCTCTGGTCCTCCATCGTGAACATGGCTTTGAGATTCTGGGGGTCCGGGTCATCTGCTGATCGGCTCCTCGGTGGCATCCGTGAAGAAGGCGTCGATGACTGCTTGCTCAAACGTCCGGATCTCGTTCTTCTTTTTGGTGGCGCTTGATGAACTCGCGAAGAGTCTCATTCTTGCGCCGTGTAGGTATCCAATCTCCCATCTCCCATGGGCCGTTCAGAGGTCCCTTGAAATTGGCAATGAAGCGCTCACGAGGTCGTCCCAAGACTCGATAGAGTTCTCCAGAGTCTGTTAGCAGTGTCAGGCGGTTGGGGTCAAAGCGACCGGCAAGTAATTTGCCATGACGTTACGATCTCCTCTGCCGCTCGACCGCTAAGGCGTAAACTCGCGACCAATTCTTTGGATCCTCTCGCCATCGAACTTGTCGATGCCTTTGAGGTTGAAACCATCCGGCGGACCACTCGGCGAAGATCCGGGTGAAGGCCGAATCCCCTCCGATGGGCGTGGCCGTCTCGCTGAGGGACCTCATTGCGGCGCCCGGGCGAACCTTGACGCTGCTCCTGGCGGTGGTCGTGCCGGCTGGCGGTGCTCTCGGCTTGGTCATCGTCGCGGTGACTTTGACGGCCCTGAGAGTCCCGCCGTTTGGCTTCGATATCCTGGCGAAGATCATGGGCGGCGATCGGCGGAGTCACTGGCCGAGGCGCGGCCCGGTTTGATTCTGAGTAGATCATTGCGTGCGAAGTGGTCGAGCGGCATTGCCTCGTTACATTGTATGGCGGCCATCTCGACCATGGCCGTCGCTCGGCGAGTGCGGGACGAGGGGCCGCCTTGAGAAGTTGTGGCGCGATAGTCTCAAGAAGAGTCTTTGACGCGATGACGTTAGCCTGGGGAGTGTTGTAGACCTCCTGATCCCTCAGCTTCACCGCGCGGAGCTCATTCTGGACGTCACGGCCGCGAGCGCGAAGCTGCTGCACGCGATCTTGTTTTTCCGCCGGACGAGGGTCCGGAATTGCACCGGCGTCGGTTTCTTCGTACGCGGCGATCGGGGAGACGGAGTGGTGATCATCCGCGCCTAGGACGAAAACCTCTTGGTAGTTTCGAACTTCAGCGCTCCCGTCGGACTCCGAGTCAGAGGCGGAGAGGCTGACTTGCTCGCTCTGTCCGATGGGTTGGCCACCATTGATGACACCCACGAACATAGATGGATCTGATCCGAGTGGATCTGATGCGCTCGCCGACTGGTTATCTCCTATCCGAATAACCGAGGATCCCAGTGCGAGAGTCGCGATGGAATTCTCGAGTCCGGAGGAAATCAATCGGCGAAGGTTGTTGGGCGAAATAGAATTCACGCCCGAGCGGTTGAGCCCGCCGAGTTCTTTTTCGTCGGCCTCCAGGGGAGGCGCGAAGGCGAACAGCGAGGGGGTCAACCCGTAGAAGGCGCTTGCTAGATTCTCCAAGCCGTAAGGCAATGGGTCACATTGATCGCGCGCGCCCCCTTGTAAAGGAATCTCTCCGGGGGGAGAGAGGTGCAGATTGTCGATGCCGTCGGCGATGAAGTCAGCCGTCGGGTTAAGAGATTCTCTGGCCTCATGGCGGCGTCTGGCGATCTTGGAAAAGCCATCTAACTTGAGAGATGATCTTGACGCTGCCCCCTACCTGGCGCGCCAACTGTCGACAGGTGACTAACTGGGGGGTCACCGCCGGCAATGAATTTGTACGTGGGGACGCTAATCAAGACCTAAGTCAGATGGGTAACACAAGACAGGGTTATACAGGTTCAGGCCCTCAACGGAGGAGGTAATACTCTACTTCCTGTGCTCTGGGATTATATGGTGTATCAAGATGTGAGATGCAAGATAAAACTAGGCGATCGAGTCTATGTCAATGACCTTTACCCTCCCTTTATATAGTGCGGGGAGATAAAGTTCTGAGATATCTCGGGATCCACGGTAACTAATTGGTTATCTTGATTACATGGAGCGATGCATTGATCTGCTAATTACATGGAGGTAGATTATATCTTCGGGAACTTCCTTGCGGATCAAGCCGTACGTAGCCCGAGTGGTCTTTATCTGCAGCCGGGTGACTCGGGTCGCTCCCTATCTGCTCCCTTATGGGCCTTCTAAAGGATACCCGGGGCCCATATATTCCACAGTAACCTTGCCTACTGGCAGATGCTCGAGGAACACTAGATTTCTTCCTCCCCTTTGGCTTCTCAGGGGTAAAACCCAAGCCACCCTTTAGGGAAGGTTTTCTTTGTTCCTTGAGCATCTTATCCAAGGCTAGACTACCCTCATAACACTTCCCAAGTCCTTTATCAAAATTTTCAAGTTTAGCTCTAAGTTCACCATTCTCAATAGCTAATTCCCTAGCAGCTAAAGCAAATTTGCAATTATCAGGAGTACAGTCATGAGCATTGCTAGAGGAACCACTAGAGCTAGAAGCAATCAGGGTCAAGTCAATCAAATCATCATATGAAGTAGAGCTATCAATCCTAGAAGGTGCAACAATTATGGCACATGCAGGAGCATCATCAACAGCATCACCAGGAACAGGCAAGATAGCAGGCAAAACATCAACCAAAGCATGACAATCAGGGACATCAACAGATTGAGCAACAGGCAAAGCAATCATGAAAGCATTATCGGCTAGAAGCCGCTCATTACTAGCCCTAAGCTCATGAATTGTAGCAAGGAGATGTTCTACCGACTCATTCATAGCCCTATTCTCTTCTTCTAGCACACTTGTTTTCTTAGTCATAACATTACTAGAACCCATCATGGAGTCATGTTCAGTTTCTAGTGATTCATGTTTAGACACAAGATCATTGAACCTAGCATTTAAATTATTAAGACGCTCCTGAAGTCTCGTGTTTCTTGATCTTTCCTTTTCAAGAAAGTCAAGTGCTTGAGCAAGGTAACCTCTAGCAACTTCCGCCTCATCTTCGGGTTCGGAGTCAGAGTCACAAACCTCATTTCTAGATGGCTTGACCATCAAGCACTTAGCGATGTCGGTCGGTCGATGTCGCCTCAGTGTAGTGGAAGTAGAGGAAGCAGACTCGTCATCATCGGAGTACCACTCTTGAGGTTCAAAGGATGGCCGTGAGACATCTTGGAGGGAAGGTGGCGGTGGTGGCTGATCCGAGTGATTGCCATGCCGGCCAATCCTTGGCCACTTGACTCCTCGTCATCACTTGAAGGCGGCGTGTCACTGAGTCGTCATCGGTCACCCATTCCCCACAAAGGCTAGCCTCTTGCCTTGTGAGGAGCGACCCTTGAATCGACTTACGGGATTCTTCTTGTAGTCCTTCCGTCTTGGCTTCTCGCCATCACCCTTCTCCCTTCCTTTGTCCTTGTACTTGGTATTGCCCTTACGAGGACACATCAAGCAATATGTCCCTTCTCCGACACTCATAGCATCGGTATGATGCATGTGAGTTCTGCTCATCCTCTTCCCGCCTCCATAGCCATTCTTGTTCATGAACCGCCGGCTTGCTTCATGAGCAGGCCAAAGTGTTGGAAGCCATCCTCGATCTCGCTCCATGTCATCTCACCCTCATTCTCGGCTTGACTTGACTTGGGATCACTCTGCTTGGATCCACTAGTCTTGAGGCGATCACTTGATTCTTTCTTTGGAGCAGGGAATCCTCGGATCATTGAGAAGCATCATCTCATGTGCGGTGATCTTCTTGAGCAAAGCTATGGGTGCCGCCTTCTCCACGTCACCATTGTTGGTGAGATAGGTGATGATGTCCCAGTAGTCCTTCTTGGGGAGGATCCATGACATCTTCTGCACACTTCATCATTTGCAGCGGTGTGACCGAGCCCCTTAAGCTCGTTAAGGATGGGGTTAAGCCGAGTAAACATAGCATTGACATTCTCATTTGGAAGCATTACGAGCAGATCATAACGCTCCTTGACAACTACTAGTCTACCCTCCTTAATGTGAAGTGCCCTCGTGAATCTCAATGAGTGTGATCCATATGTCGTGTGCACTAGTGAGATTGCTAACTCTATCGAAGACCTCCATGCTCAAACCACAAAACAAAGCGTTCATAGCCTTAGCATCGGTCTCTAAGAGTTTGTTTTGTGCGGTGTGGCAGGTATGTTGTTAATGAGTGTGACACCATGAGGAGACTCTCGACCCTCAAACATCCATTCCCATGGCACGGAGAAACACTTTCATGCGCAACTTCCAAAAGCTAAAATTAGTGCCACTAAACAGAGGAATTCTATTGGCGGCTACACTACCCCCGTCGGCCATCTCTATGCGGTTAAGCAACTAGAGACCCGAGCTCTGATACCACTTGTAAGGATCCTAGGCCGAGAGGGGGGGGTGAATCGGCTCTTTCAAATTTTACTTCTTTCAATTAGCTTGATTAATTAGTCAAATTAGGAACCCAAGCTATCGATAGATTTATAGCCTTGTTGCGGAAGCGATCACAATAAGCACGAGCGACTACTAGGAGGCTCGATGGCACTCACATGCATTCGATCAATTCAATATGCGGAAGTAAACAAGTGAAGCAAGGAGACGCAAACCGAGTTGTTTACCGAAGTTCGTGCTCAACACATGAGCACCTCGTCTCCGATTGAGAAACTTCTCACACAGAGAAGTCGGGACTCTCTCGTCCCTAGCCCTCAATCCACTCGTGGTAGCTCTTCACCAACACATGGTAGGCGAGCTCCAAACCTTCACACGGAAGCGAGTTCTCTCACACACGAGAGCTCCTCGCACCCACGGCACCGACACACGGCACCGACCACCGACACACGGTGGATTTCACCTCAACACATGAGGTACCCCCAACACATGGAGGATTTGGCTCCGACACACGGACACCTTGGCACCCCGACACACGGAGATGGCCACGACACACAGCGGACTTGTGGGCTCAGCGGATGGAGAGGATGCACCCCTACACAAGGCGGTGACCACCAGCGGATGGTGGGTTCTTGCACGGTTGTTGTAGTCGTACGGTGATGAAGCTCGTGGCGTGACGACGATCTCTCCGGCGAAGGAATCCCAAGAGCACAAGATCGAGATCGTCTCTCACCACTACCCCTTCTCTCCCACCATGGAAACTAGGGCAAGAACACCATGGGAGTTGGGGCAAACCTTAGGGATGGATGAGGGGAGGCAAGGGTCACCTTCTTCTTCTTCTTCTTCTTCTTCTTCTTCTTCTTCTTCTTCTTCTTCTTCTTCCCTCTCAATCTCTCAAGCACATGGAACCCTAGGTGGAGGTGGGAACCATGGGAGGAGCTTTCTTAGTGGCTAAGGGCAAGAGGTGGCTGCTAGATGTGGCTCTCTCAAGTTTCTCCCGTGCTCCAAGTCCCTATTTATAGGCCCAAGGCGAAACCCTAGAAACGGACGGCTGAGATTAAATCGCGAGATTCAGATCGCCAGATCGGACGCCGTCCGGTCGCCGTCGGACGCCGTCCGACCGAGAGACAGGACAATTTTTGTGCTTCGTCGGACGCCGTCCGGTGGCTTACCGGACGCGTCGGCAGTAATGGCGGCGGCAAAGTGCCCACCAGTGTTGATCGTGGGTTTAGCCGTCGTCGGACGTGTCCGGTAGCTGGTCGGACGCCGTCCAAGCGATGCGCATCGTCGCGCTCCCGTTGACGAGCGTCGTCCGGTGCCGTCTTGACTTCGCTGGTGGCCGATTTTGAACTTGATCGGACGCCGTCCGATGGTCTTCGGACGCCGTCCGACAGGGGCGATGACGCCTGGGACTTAGCCGTTTTTCGAGCTTGTTCGCTGGAACCGTCATTTATCGGACCCGTTCGACAAAGCGTCGGACGCCGTCCGACAGTGTCTAATTTCGCACACCCCTTCGGACTTAGTCTCTCTCGCCCCCTTTCGTCGCCACATCTTGGGTCCGGACACTTTTGTCGATTTGTAGACTTGGCAGGTATAGTTGAACACTTAGACGGGAATTTTCGCGCCTACAGAAAATAACTGGCTTTGAAACTTGGCGGCTACGAAACCCTGGAGAGCTGTCACTCCCCCGAACTCTCTCGAACCTAGAGAACCTAGACAGGTGGACTCGCTCTAGATGGTTCGCTCAAACCTAACACCTGTGCTCAGTGGGACCCTGCAACCAGAGAGATGTAATCGAGCCAAAGACGCACACAAGGAAAATAGAAGAACTATAAAACAAAGGTCCTTATCCTTGGCGTTCCAGCTGTACGGCCTAGTTGCCATCAATTACCAAAATCAAATAGCCCATGGGAGGCTTGATCTTACACTCGGTGAGGAGGGAGGAGCTTGGGCGTTCACCCCTTGGCTGTCCGCGTGCGCGCCTGGCCTGCTCGGCGTAGATCGCCGCCGCAGGTGGCTTTGGAGGCGCTTAGCGGGCCTTGGCTGGCGAAGCTCACGATCGGCGCAGCGGCTACTTTGGGCTTTTCGGCCACCTTGGCCTTGCCCTTCCTCGCTTCGTCTTTGGCGGGCTTTGCGACCTCATCGACGATCCCGTCGATGATCAACTGCTCCTCCTGCGTGTTTGGAAGCGGATGTTAGCATGCCGTAACCGTGTAAGTCTCGCAACTCGAAAGGGGGCTCTTTGTGTATTACCTCTATTGAGCGGACGAGCACGTTCCTTGGGCATGTGTCGGCCACCACTCCGGTCACCTCGGTGTCCTTCTTGGCGGCCTTCAGCATGGCGTCGACCCGCTCGGTCACCCATGCGTCAGTAGGTCTCACTGCCCGAACAGAAGAAGTAATTAGTCCCTGTTCGGATGAACTACCAAAAGAAGAGTGAGCGTTTGAGGAACTTACCCAAGCTCTCTCTGGTGATGTCTTCCCATTCTTCTATCTTGAAGAATGGGTAGGCCCTCTTCCGTAGCCGACAGATCCTGTTCGCCACGAAGTCCCGGATAATCTCTCTGCCCGTGAGCCCAAGGCCCACGAGCGAGGCGATCTTCCGGGTCAGGTACCACTCCTCGCCGGACAACTCCGGTCGAGGCATCAGCGTCCCCTTCGCCGGCGCTTGTCCGGTAAAGAAGAGCTTGCTGTCGTCGCTTCGCTTGGTGTAGAACCACCTCATCCACCATGCCCCCATCGAATCGAGCAGCGGTGGACGAGGATACGGCGCGTCTTCGACAATGGCCCGGAGCTTGAGGTAGTAGCACCCTGGCCCGGAAGCGGCGGAGCTGCTCCTCGTTACTGCGTAGTAATGGAGGAACAGCCCCACCGGTGGATCTACACCTAGATAGCCTTCGCACAGGTGTGCGAAGACGGCCATCTGGAGGAACGAGTTGGGATTGAGGTTCGCAATCTCCAGCCCGTTGATGTTCAGGAGGGCCTCCACGAAATCGCTTTCGGGAGACCTCAACCCGAACATTGCGAAGAGCTCGAAGTTGACGAACTCATCTCCGAGCGGCTTTGGAATCTCCTCCTCCTCGGGCAGCCTCCAACTGCTGGCATCAACGTATCCGTCCGCCTCCAAGGCCTGCATGTCTTCGTCGGTCATGCTGGTGCCCGCGAATTTGGCCATGGCGGTCCCCAGGTTCTTCGAGTGGCTTTGAAGTTTGGTTGCGGCTGATTGGTGCTGGCGCAGTTGGAATAGGACTTGGGAAGGAAAGGCGCGCAAGAGCGGAAGTGGCAAACCGCGGACAGCTCGGGTACTCTTTATAGCCCCAGCCCGAGCAGCTCTGCAACGGTTTTATGCCACTTAACGGCTATGTTTTTACTGCAACGGCTAGTAAAAACGGTCGCCCGTTTTTTGCTGCGCAGAAGAAGTTACCGTTGGAATCTGCCAACGGCTACTTTTTCCAGCTCTTGCATCAAAGGTTGAGTGCTCTGCTCGAACAGATGCTTGTCCCTGTTCGACGCAACAGGGTTGGTCGGCGCTGGGCGGGTTTGCTCGGTCCCGAACAAGGCTTGTTCGGTCGAGCTATAACCTGTTCGATCGTTTGTTGCTCGTCTCTATAGCAGCAAAATTATCCTCTGAGACTTGGAGTCTCAAGAGGAAGACCCCACTCTTGTGAGAACTTCCACTTGAGTCTCGGGGGCTAGCTGTCGGGGATAAAATCACGGCCCATTGCTATGGCCCACTCCCTAACGGCCTACCCGAACAGCCTCCTAGGGCCTGGCTCCCTAGAGGGCTCTATCAGGCCCATGTGCATTCTGCCGAACAGCCTCCTGGTCGGCACGGTGCATGGCGGCATAGGCTACCTGTTCGAGTCCGACTCGAACAGAGTTCTGCGCGGCTACGTGAAGACACGGACGTAGGTTTCCCAGATTGGAGCAGACGTCGTAATCCCCAAGAATTAGAGCTATACCTTATCTACCTCGGGATACATCTGGCATGTGTACGAGTCCGTTACAGGCACGGCCAGCCCGGCCCGATTATCCCCTGGTAGGTCGGTTGTTCCACACTATATAAACCAGGCCCCTACGGCGTGTAGAGGGCCGAACCTTGAGTATTACTCATTGTACACCCATAATCTCGCCGAGACCTGTTCGTCTCGTTGGGTTCCTCCTTGTAATCCTTTTTCATATCTGAAAAGCTTTGGGCGAGGGTTGTTATCTCCTGGAGAGGCTGAACGGGATAAAAAACGTGGTAATGCATTCGTTGTTCGTTGATTGTTGTTTGCCCTGCTCGGCAGTGTCTTTTATCTCCCCTTCTCAAGAACCTTAGTTGACTTGGGACCGATATACCAACCGTCGACAGAAGCCATTCAAGCAACGGCTCCGGAGGTTCGCACAAGACCGGCGTGACGCAATCAAGGAGGAGATCACGAAACTCTTAGCCGCAGGCTTTATAAAAGAGGTGTAACCCCGTTCTTGTATGGAAGAAGAATAAAACTTGGCGCAGGTGTGTTGACTATACTGATCTCAACAAAGCGTGCCCTAAAGATCCATTCAGGTTGCCTCGTATCGACCAAGTGGTAGATTCTACCGCTGGCTGTGAGCCCCTGAGTTTTCTGGATGCCTATTCCGGGTATCATCAAATAAGCCTGAAAAAGGAAGATTGTATCAAAACTTCGTTCATTACGTCGTTCGGTGCTTTTCGCTACATCACAATGCCATTTGGGCTGAAAAACGCTGGCGCGACCTATCAACGCGCGATACAGCGGTGTTTTCACACTCAGCTCGGACGCAACGTGGAGGCATATGTAGACGATGTGGTGGTCAAATCTCAGGTAAAGACAGGTCTCGTTTCAGATCTGGCGGAAACATTTGAGAGCCTTCGCGTTTACCGAATGAAGCTGAACCCCGAGAAATGTGTGTTCGGAGTTCGTTCGGGAAAGTTACTCGGTTTCATCGTATCCCACCGCGGAATCGAGGCCAACCCGGAAAAAATCAATACCATCTTAAAGATGCAACCTCCGACCAGCCAGAAGGATGTCCAGAAACTCACGAGCTGCATGGTAGCACTCGGCAGATTCGTGTCCAGGCTAGGAGAGCGTGGAATGCCGTTTTTCAAGCTCCTGAGGATGCAGGACATATTCCAATGGACGGACGAAGCACAGCAAGCCTTTGAGGAACTCAAGAGATTTCTGACTTCGCCTCCTGTCCTTGTTTCCCCCATGCCCGAGGAGCCCCTCATGCTTTACATAGCGGCGACAACTCACGTGGTCAGCGCTGCGGTGGTTGAGGAGCGTGAAGAGGTCGGACAACTTCATAAGGTCCAGCGCCCAGTATATTTCATCAGTGAGGTATTGCGCGAGTCTAAAGTACGGTACCCACAGGTACAAAAGATACTCTATGCCGTGCTCATTACGTCTCGAAAGCTCAAGCACTATTTTCAAGAGCACACAATTTCGGTGGTTACCTCTTTTCCGATTGGAGACATACTCCATAATAGGGAAGCTAGCGGGAGGATTTCAAAATGGGCAGTTGAGCTTGGGACTTTCGATATCACGTTCAAATCCCGGACGGCTATCAAATCACAGGTGCTTGCCGACTTCGTTGCCGAGTGGTTAGAGGTCCAAACTCCCACATCCATCGAGAATCTCGACTATTGGACAATGTACTTCGATGGTTCCCTCATGCTCAGCGGCGCGGGGGCTGGCATCGTCCTCATCTCTCCAAAAGGTGAACGGTTGAAATACGTCCTCCAAATCCATTTTCCGGCTTCAAACAACGCCGCTGAGTACAAGGCACTCATCCATGGGCTCCGTATCGCCATATCGCTCGGAATCCGACGATTAACGATTCGCGGGGATTCCCAGCTCGTGATCAACCAAGTCCAGAAGGATTGGTCGTGCATCGGTGATACTATGACGGCATATTGCCAGGAGGTGCGTAAATTGGAGGACAAATTCGACGGATTGGAGCTTATCCATGTGCTTCGCAAAGATAACGAAGCGGCCGACGAGCTTGCCAAGATGGGTTCCAGTCGGGCGGTAGCCCCGGCTGGGGTATTCGTCGAGCAGCTCCACAAGCCATCAATCAGTAAAAACAAGAAACCAATAAGTCGGATGCTGAAACAATCGAAGAGACGGTGATGGTCATTAACCCCGACTGGACGGCCCCTTATTTGGACTACGTCTTGCATGACAAGCTCCCGGAGGACCGTACCCAAGCAGAGCGCATCACACGGCGATACCACAGTTACACGGTAGTCGACGGAGAACTCTACAAGAGAAGCGCGTCCGGAGTATTGAGGCGCTGCATATCGGAGCAAGAAGGAAGAAAGCTGCCACAAGAAATCCACTCAGGCATGTGCGGACATCACGCCGCGTCACGTACAATAGTCGGAAAGGCCTATCGTCAGGGGTTCTTTTGGCCGACTGCTGTGACAGATGCTGCTGAAATTGTTCGGACATGCGAGGGTTGTCAGTTTTTCGCTCTACAGGTGCATACGCCGGCACATGAACTGCAGACTATCCCTATCTCTTGGCCATTCGCTGTTTGGGGGCTTGACATGGTTGGACCCCTGAAAAAGGCACCGGGTGGTTTTACTCATCTTTTCATTGCTATCAACAAGTTCAAAAAGTGGATCGAGGCTAAGCCCGTCGCCAAAATCACATTTGCCAAAGCAAGGCAATTTTTCCAGGAAATCGTGGTCATATTTGGCGTTCCCAACCGAATTATAACCGACAACGGCACTCAGTTCAAAAGCACTGAGTTCCAGATCTGGGCCGAAGACCTCGGTATCAAGATTTGCTTTGCTTCTGTGGCACACCCGCGAAGTAATGGGCAGGTCGAACGGGCCAATGGCATGATCCTCCAGGCGCTGAAGCCAAGAATTTTTTATCGCCTAAAGCCATACGCCGCGCGATGGGTTAAAGAACTGCCTTCGATGCTCTGGAGTCTCAGGACAACCCGCAGCAGAGCAACTAAGCAGTCTCCCTTCTTTCTAGTGTATGGCTCTGAGGCGGTGCTACCAACCGAGTTGGAATTCGGATCCCAAGGGTCCGGAATTACAACGAAGAAGAAGCCGAAGACAGTATGCTTGAAGACATTGATCGGCTGGAGGAGGCCAGAGATGTTGCAATAATCCAGTCGGCAAAGTACCAACAGGGACTGCGTCGCTATCATGAGCGTAATGTGCGGGGTTGAGCGTTTTCCAAAGGGGACCTAGTCCTTCGAAAGAATCAGAAGAGCGAGCATAAGCTCTCCCCGATTTGGGAAGGCCCTTATATCATTGACGAGGTAATGCGCCCGGGGGCTTATAGGCTCCGTCGCGAGGATGGTTCCATTGTCGACAACTCGTGGAACATAGAGCATCTACGCCGTTTCTATGCTTAAAATTACGTACTCACTCTTCTTGGGATGAATAATTTTTTTTTACTTGTTTAAGAGATGACTATTTTCTTGACTTGCTACTTAGTTGGCTTCCCAGCTAAGCAGTATGTCGGGGCTACACCTAATTGGTGCGCCTATGCGCATATTTCTTGATCTTTTTTGGTTTTTCCGAGTGGTTACCCTAATTAGAGAAGCTCTGACCCTCTCAGAAGATGAACTCTAAGTCACTCAGCGCAAGGAGGCCACGAGCCAAGATCTTAGCGTCCAGGGGCTAGACTAGTCGGGCAGAGCGTTTATCGAAAGGAAATCATTCAGATCAAATCAACTAAGGTGATATAACAAGACAAACAAGTTCAGATACAAACAGGTGATATCACAAGTTCTGCTGATCCGTTCACAAAGATGCCAGATTCAGATTTTCTGCTAGCACAGCGGACGTGTCTCGGGCCTCTTCAAGAAGGGCGTCAACCTGTGCATCATCAACTGTGCAAGCGAAACCTTCCTTGACGGCGTCAAATTCCACTCGGGGATACAGCGACTTCACAATTGCTAGCACTTGGCTACCACTTGTGATTGTTGTCTCTTTCAGGTGGCTCGCCAGCCTCTTGGGAGCCTCTTTCAGCTGCATAACGACTCGGCTTTTGTCAGTTGGTCCCGCGTCTTCAGGGAGCAGCAGCTTCCTCAACGGCTTGGAAGCTTCAAGAAGCTGTTGATTGCTCGCCTCTGCACTTTTGATTTTCTCATTGAAGACCTCGAATTGTGCTTGCGTCTTTCGCTTGTACTCTTCGGTCAGGGCAATTCGTCAAAAGGGAATGATAAAGACAAAGGGTTCGCCAGGTCGGCAAGACTCACCTTTCAGTTCCCGCTGCGTCCTGTCAAGATAAGTCTGGACTTGGAACTCCGATTTCTTTAAAGCATTATGCTGACCCTGTGCCTTTTCGAGTTCTTCTTGGAGCCGGGCGTTGGTGGACTGGGATTCTTCGAGTTCTTGGAGGAGGCGTGCATTGGCAGAATTGCGGGCGGAAACATTGAAAACCTTGGCTGTTGGGCAAGGCGTCCAGCAGAAGGCTGAGGTAACAACCGTTGAAAAAACTTACCCGCAAGGGTGCCGATTAAGTCCATCTTCTCCTCTAGCAAGGTGGAGGATCGGGCTCGAAGCTCTCTCACTAGCGCATCGGCTTTTCCTTTCGCTTCTGCTGCTTCATCCGCAATTTCATTAATCCTTGCTACCCGAGGAATCATATCTCGGAAGAATTTTGACTTCCTTTCGGAATGATCCTCCATAGCCTGAAAGGGGAAAATGAGCGTAGTCGACATCGGAAAGTGACAGGGAAAAAGTTCGATAGTGGCGAACCTGCATCAGCTGGGCGCATTTGACTGCGTGCCAATAGAGCTCCTTTCGGTTTCTCTCCTCTTCATCATCATCAATCACCTCCCATTCAAAGTCTTTATTGCGCCAGTGCGCCTTGAACGAGGCTTGGGGGAGTGGAAGTGGCATCCGGGGAATTTCCTCTACAGGGGGCTCAGAACTGGAAGCAGTTGGTTCACGACTCTCTGGCCTTGGGGCTACCTTCGGGCCGACAGAAGGCTTCGCACTCCCTAGGGCCAGGGCCGACTCAGGAGCCATTTTGGCGTCAGCCGGAGTTGGCATCGAAGAAGTTGGCGTTGATTCGGGGGCGTCCTGAGCGCTGCTGGGGGGCGAAGCCGGAAGAGATTCAGGGGCATCTTGCAAGCCTCTGGGTGGAGAAGCGAGCACCGATTCTGCTGGCGGAGTCTTCTCGACCGGATGGACACTCTTCGGCTCATCGGTCGCTGGGGGCTTCGACGGGACATCAGCAGAAGGCGCCCTACGAGACGATTTAACTAACACAATGTCATGACACTACAAGGTGAAGAGTCAACAGGGGACAAACCTGTTGGATTTCTTTATTTTGATCCCCTTTCGAGCGGTTGTTCCGCCCGAGGAGGAACCTGCCTCGCCACTCGCTTTTGGAGGAGGCGTTTGCTGCGGACGAGATTTGGGCGACAGAGCCGGCTGATCGCTCGGCTTTGCTGAGGCAGGCATCGGGCATCCCCTGGACTGAGTCATTGGCTCACGGACCTTTGGTCCCCCAGCTGGGCGCTGCGGACTCGACTGTTTCTCCGTAGAATCTTTGATGGCTGGCCCCTTACTTTTCTTAGCTCTCGGCTCCTCGACTGGATCGCCTGCAGGCCGTTTTGGCTTGGCGCCTTTGTGCTGAGGAAGGCTGGGGAGCGGGGCATCTGAGAAAAATGCAACTCGGCCCTGCGAACAATTCAGCATAACCTCAAGAAGATGCATACCCAATAGTTAGAAGCATCAGGTAAATCCGTGGCAACAAAAACTCACTTATGGAGGAGGCGACGTTATGGTGAAGGGGGCTGGACAACCATCGGTCTGCACGTGTGTGCCCGAGGCAAAGAGATCATTTATCCGGGCATGCAGCATATTTTTTGGCAACAGCCCAGGAAGCTCTCGGGTCGGATCGGAAGGTCCGGAGAATTCAAATCCTGGGTGAACGCGTTCTTTCAATGGCTGTACTCGGCGTTTGATTAGGTTGACAACGATTCCAATCCCAGTCAGACCTTCTGTCCTCCGTTGCTCGATCAGATCAAGGAGTTCATTAACCTACCCCATTTCTTCGGAAGATGGGACTGAAGTCCAAGACAAATTGACCACAGGCTGAAGACCAGTATAAGGGGGGAGAGAAGGATCGGGATTGGCGCAATAGAACCACTCCTGATGCCACCCCTTGTTTGAAGTCTTGAACGGAATGGAGAAATAGAGCTTCTTTAGTCCTTCCCGGAGTTGGAATCCTGCTCCCCCAATCACTTTGGGAGCATTCTTGTTCGGGAATGGTTTCAAAGAAAGAGATGACGGAAAAGGCTGAAATGGGGAGAAATTCCCAAGTAGGCTTCGCAAAGGTGAATAAGGGCAGAAATTTGGAGAATGGAGTTGGGGTTTAGATTGACCACCTCGATTCCGTAAAAATGTAGAAGGCCACGAAGAAAAGCGCAGGTGGGAAGACCGAAACCACGCTGAAAGAAAGATTCGAAGACGACGATTTCCTCAACCCTAGGTGTAGGGGATGACTCACCCGCGGCTAGCCGCTAGCAAATCAGCTCCTGCGCGGGAAGCACTCCCATGGACACCATGGCCTTTGGTCGCCCCTCCGTGGACACCGAGGTCGCCCATTCTCTCTGTGAATCTGCTATGGGACCCCCTTTAGCGCAAGACATCCTTGAGGTGATTACGCAAGGTTTGGGGCCCGAGAATGTGGCGGATCGACCCTTGATGGAGGTGCGGGGCGGCGTGAGGTCAGACGCAAGGCTGGTCCGAACCCTAGCGGCGGAGAAAACGACAAGACTTGGATGGTGAAGAGGCGCGGAGCGAAATAGATAGCCAGATCTGTGAATTTTTTTTTCAGATTGAAAATAAAGGAAAATGGGTTAGGTTTTCCGTCTAAGGCGGGAGCAACCTACGCGGTAAAGGCTAACATGGGCCTGGGCCTGAGATACAACAGTACAAGCTGATTGGGCCATGCGTCGCGTGTTGTGCCCAATGGGCACGAAAAACCACTTGGCAAAAGTTTGCTCTGAAGCACGCATCGGCTTGAATAATCGCAGCAAGATTGCCTAAGCAGTCGGACAAGTCAACCACTCGGCTAGATTCAGTTCGGTGTATGGTACGTCTCAAGGCAGTCCGATTGCCTGTCGCCATAATCCGGGGCACGAGTACCAGCCGACTAATTTAGCCGAGGAACAAAGAAGACGAAGGAGGAATGCGATGACTTTCCACAATAATATTTCCATAGCGGTTCTTATAGCTGATTACAAAAGGAGCTACTGGCTACATGGTGAGCTAACGCTCGGCGACGGTTCGACAGACGGAAACAGCGAGAAGAAAATAAAAGTTCCTATCTACAGTAGCTTGGGGACTAACGCCTCGATCAGGAAGTGGCGCGCCTCCCATAGCTGTGGATGCCCTTCCAGGAGGGCGTCGACCGCCTCCTCGGCGCGGTACTCCGCCATCGCCAGATGGAACTGATCCCACATCGCTCCTAGCGCGGCATTGACGGCGGCGGCTTCAGCGACAGCGGCGAAGGCGGCGTCCTCCGCCACCACATCGATCTCCAATTCATCTCCAAACTCCTCCCAATCAAAGGCATGGGGAGGTAGAGGCTCGTCGACTGGCATCGGAGCCGGTGCCGGGGGTGGTGAGAGACCATCGCCGCCGGTGTGAGCAATGGAGCCGGAGGAGTTCGCCATCGCAAGGGCTTTGGTGAAAAGTAAAAGTGGAGAAGTGCAAAGTTCGCATAGATGGGATGAAAGGCACGGTAAAAGCTCCCCCTGGATTTTTTATAGGCGGGGAGAAGATGAGGAGTCGCTTCTGCCTCGGCCTCCCGACGTGTTACAGTACAACGTCGATTCGACTTTCGCAATGATGAGGAGAATTAATGGCAAGTACAGTCCAAAATGGCGCACGATTGGTTAGAGGCGCGAACAAATAGGCGCACGTTTTCGCTACAGGCGGAGGCGACGTTTGGGTTTCCATTTTTTGACAAAATAAATATTAACAAAATATGGAATGCTCAATGCAAGACGATGGATTCCAGATTAAGAAGATTGCAACGACAAAAGTTTCATTGATCGACGTCTGTGTATCTACATAATTCCGCAGCACAGCACAATCGAGCAAGAGCTCGTCACTGGCTTGCGGGAGATTCCAAAAAAAAAAGGGAAGAGGAAGGAAATTTTACCATCTACACATGGCGGCGATCAGCGCTTCCTTCAAAGGAATCCGCACGGCCCATAGCCTCGGATCCTCGCGACAGCGAAGGCGAACAGCCTCCTCGGCGATTGGTGATACATATGTCGATCTTGCTTCGCGCCACGATGCTTGGGTTGTGGCGTGGGCGGCGGCTGCGGCGGCAGCGGACTCGGCGACAATGGCGCTCCAGGCGGGGTCCTCCACAGGTTCTCCACCTTCCACCACAAGATCTGGCAGGGGATTTCCTCCGACTGGTCCAGGTGGTGGCAGTTGATTTCCTCCGGCAGGAGCACCATTGCCGACGGGGGGAATCGCAGCCATCTTTTCTCACAAATGATAAGATCTCCTAGATTTTGGCAGAGGAGATCTTCTGGATTTTGGCAGAGGAGATGAGGAAAACGAAAGCTTGGGCAAGTTGTGACTCACAATGTCAGCCTGAGAATTCCTTTTATAAGCCACGAAGGCTAAGAATTAAAATCGCTTTTCGTCTGAGCACAGTGCAAAAACTGTAGCGACGGGACGGCGGTAATTATGGTTGCGTTTTCCCAGGACGGCGCATTACTCCAAGAACGCGGTTAGACCCAGTCAAAGCGTCACAAGGCATACGTGGAGTAATCTTTCCCGCATTCCTTCGCTACTGGGCCGTGACTCGAAAATTCTAAAACAAAGGGCAACACCCTTTACAGGCTTAATCAGCGGCCCGTCACGAACAGTGGCAATTTGAGCGGCTGAATTCAGGTCTCCCTGGCCTCGGTACACCCATTTACGGGCATACGACCTGAAGAGCGAAAATTACAAATGTTTCGCGGCATACCCTATGTTGGGTCACAAGCCTGTCTTGCATGCCAAGATGGGGTGTCTGATGAGACCAGGGTACAAGTCTCGAGGGTACGCCCCATGTCGGGCCGATCGTTTGCGTACCACAACGTGGATGCGAAGTGCCACTCGGCTGAACCCAACACAATTGGTGCCGATTGATGTGTCAACTCTAGTTGATACAGGTACCACCCGGCTGACAATATGCCCCATGATGGGCCCAATGCCGAAGTTCCACTGGAACAGGGTATTCGAAGCCGTATTCCATGGTATGCCTCATGCCAGGCCGCTAGCTGTACACCGAATGGGAGCAAATATCTTGTTCACCTATTGGGAATAGGTTTGACCTACAAACCATACGGGGACATGTATTTTGGACACCACTCGGGGCGGATACCATTCAGTTAAATGATATGCCTCACGATAGGCCAACTGCTGTTCTTTTTCAAGAACAGGTATCAAATAACTTTAATTTGAAAAAACACCTAATTGGTGGGCTCAACTTTGTGCACCGCATCCCGGGCACACGTTTTGTCAAATAGCTTAAGGTGCGCCCATTGGGTCGAAAAGCTGTCTCCACATGATGGATGCAGGTACCGAGCAGCTGAATTCAAAGAGAAGAGTCCTTCACAGTTTCCTTGCGTGCAGTGAAAGGTTTCAGGTGAAGGAAAATTAGTCGGCAAGCTATATTGAGAGCTGGAAGCACTCGGCGACAAACATGGCTTGGCCAAGTTGCGATCGAGCAAGAAGAACTCGATTGTGCAGCACTAAAGAGACTCTTGTGGGATACACGGAACCCGGTGTCTCAGATGATTGGGCGAGAGGCCACCCAAATAGGTGGCCGGGCGCCTATATTAACCAGGAAGTGGGCGGGCGCTGAAAGGGGTCGGCCCGATCTACTACTCAAGCTAGTCGCCGGCCAACCTGTTGTCCGACTTGCACGGCAAGAAGAGGGCAAAGATAGAAGCCTATCCCGAAAAGGAAGGATATGATGGTAAACCCGGAAATAGGTATATTTGGTAGGGAAGGTTCTAGATAGAATCTGCCACCTTGCAACCAACCCGGATACGACTTTGTAACCGACTAGGGCATGATGTAACCCTACCCTCCCTCTACTATATAAAGGCGGGCTGGGGTCCCTAGATCGGCACGAGAGACACATAGGAATCATTGGTTCATCTCTTGTTAATTCCATCTCACAGGACTAGGGTATTACCTCGATCGTTGAGGGCCTGAACCTGTATACCCCTTTGTCTTGTGGTACCATCGAGCTTGAGATCCAGCGCAATACCCCCATATACAATCATTGCCGACGAGTACCCCCTGTTTGTAGAACGTCGACAGTGTTTATGCAATGTTTCGTACTCCGGGTCCACCTTTATCATGGATTCTTCGATGATCTCCCTAGGTACATTGTTTGTTGTGTCATATTTTTCGTCAATTTTAGGAAGAGGAAACGAGCATATGTCTTTGCCCATCGAATGCAACATATCCCTGATATTTATCAAAACCATTTGTTGGACCGCGTGTTCGCATTTGCAGTTTCTGCGATAGTCTTCTGACATGGCCTCGAGGTGATTGTTCCACAGTTTACGGATGTCGCTCGGCTCACAAAACACCAAAATTGTTGCAAAGAGCCTTCGAAGTGACAGCGGCATCCGAAACAATTCGGCTTGCGTCAAGCAGTCATCTAGTGTATTGTCTGCCTCAATGAGTCCCTTCTTTTCTGTAACTTCACGGAAGGATGGCATAATTTGGTCATCAACTGTCCGTAGGTCCTCGTAGCATGTGGCTCCTGTCACGTGGTTCAACAGAACTCGAAGGTAGTATCGTTCTCCTTCAGCTGGATGTGCTGAGACTATTCTGCCAACCTGGTAGATGCTAGTCCGCTTTCTTTCTGACCAAAACTTGCTATTTTTCCCTGTTTGCCAAGTATATTGTTCTGGTAAATCCCGGTACAAGATGCCTCGTGCTTTCTCATGTAATCTGTTAGCTTCGAAGTATGCGGTCAACATCGACTTCTCGGCGCCATCACGATTGATAACTTCCTTGATGTTTTTTTGGCATGATATGAAATCATGTGCATGTTTGGTAGATGGAGCTGTAGTTGCATGACAGGTGGATGTATCTTGCTTAGTTCGAAGCCACATATTCTCCATAGTGCTTCTGGAGGTGTTACCCACCGTGCGTCTCTGTACTGCTTGATCTCATCAATGTCTCCTTCGTTGCCCACTCCAGTTACAGATACAGACGCGCGGTCATGTCCCTTGTAGATGTATTTGAATAGGTACTTAACGGCTTTTATGCTTGAGCATACCTCAACATTTATGTGGCAGTTGAACATTCTCAATAGGTAGGGGTTGTAAGGAAAAACCCACCTGTTGTCTAGTTCGCAATTTCGGACTTTTTGAGTGCGGCCATCATTGCGTCTCCTATACAGTGGGTAGGAGTCTTTGCCTTGAATTGTAGTATTGTTGAATGGCCTTGGATAATTGTTCTTGCATGACTGGCAATTCTTTGTGCATGGGCAATTTTTATTTAATACACCGCAAGGACCATGCATCATATGTTTTATGACATTTGTATAGCTCTGGGAACTTTTTTTTGTCCGGGAGTTCGGCGGAAATGATTCTGTCGTATTGCTCTGGACATGTGTACTTGTATTTTCTAGTCATGATTAGTAAGAAATGAGCGTGTGGTAGACCCCTCTTTTGGAACTCTACAACATAGGTATATGCCTTGACCTTACCAAGAATGTTCTTTTCAAACAACCGCTTCTTCATTTCTTCAAGTTTTGCTCTGAAATTACGAACTATGAGATCTGGACGATCTTGGGGTGTTTGTTCAAACTCGAGTTCACGAATGATCTCTTCCCAGTTTGGGTTGCAGGTCAGTGTGAGAAAAATGTCTGGCTTTCCATATTTCCGAACTAAAGCCATAGCGTCTTGGTATTGTCGCAATTTATCTCGAGGACCTCCAATAAATGATGATGCAAGTATTGTTCGTTTGCCGACTGCATCTCCCCTGTTCTCTCCAGCTTGAATGCTATCCAAAAGTCCTTGGTACAGATCTGCTCTTATTTCTTTTTGATGATTCCATATGTAATCCTGTCGAGAGCTCTCAATCTTGATGTATGTGTCTACTACAAACTGCCGAAAAAGTCGACCGCCGTGCAGTATTGGGTTGAATATATTAGGTCTTATATGGAATTTATAGCAGTAGCATTCTTTCATGGTTACACACAATCTACTACTTGAATCTGTTTATGATATGCAACACTCGAAGTTAGCAGAATATTTAGAAATGCTATATATAGAAATATAATGTAGAAAACAATAATTTATGAGATACTTACCTGGATTATTATCATTATTATTACGACCAGCATGTGCCTTCATCATGTCTTCTATAGAAATACCAACCTTTGGGATATTGGCATGCCAACCCAATTCTCCTCTTGGAAAGAATATAGGATAAAATAATGGATCATAGCATCCATAATATGACCGTATGCCTTGTATTTTGTTGTTGTTCCCATGTAGCATTACAATGTTGTCAGTACAATAATTACCGGGGTATAACGACTCTTATGAAGATTAGGGCTAGGACGCCACGTGCCAGGCGGGTGACCAGGCCCCAGCACGCTGGGCGAGCACTCCGTGTAGCCATGGGCGAGGACGCCACGTGTCAGGCGGGCGACCGAGCCTCAAAGACGCTGGGCGAAGCGCCTCCGTGGCGTCATGGCGAGGCGCTACGCGCCGAGCGGGCGACGAGCCTCAAAGACGCTGGGCGCGGCGCTCCGTGGCGTCATGGGCGAGGACGCTACGCGCCAGCGGGCGACGAGCCCAAAGACGCTAGGCGAAGCGCTCCGTGGCGCCATGGGCGAGGACGCCACGTGTCGCGGCGACGTGCCCCCAAAGACGCGGGCGAGCCTCCGTGGCTCCATGGGCGAGGACGCCACGTGTCAGGCGGGCGACCAGGCCCCAGCACGCTGGGCGAGCGCTCCGTGGCGCCATGGGCGAGGACGCCACGTGCCAGGCGGGCGACCTCATTGTACTATTCCAACCGCCCCCACTGACCGATTGCCCCCTGTGTCATTGAAAAGGGCGATCGGGAGAAAGGGGGGAGAGAAACACATTTTTGGACATACAGAATCATAAGAAAGAGCTAGAGCTCAAGCAGGAGTAGGACTATTACCCGCAGGGGGGTCCGAACCTGGGTAATTTGGGCTGTGTTCATCCTTGCTTCGCTCGACGCTCAAATCCTAGATCCAGAACTGAACACCTAGCAAACCAAAAAGTCTGACTGGGGTGTAGTGTCGCGGTGATTCGGCAGGCGCACGCCGTCAGTGGCGCGCCAGGTAGGGGAGCTAGTTTCGGGTTCGGATTTTTGACCAAGTGGTTAGCCAGATCATGGCGGATCGGCATGCGGCCGTGGCTGAGGAGGCCGCCGCAGCTCGCGTCGCCACCGCCCAGGCGGTGGCTAGGGCGCCTCGGGCCGGCGGATCCCTCTTGCCGGGTCACCGGTGGGAGAAAGCCGTCAATGAGGCGGCGGCGCTGGCGCTAGAGGAGTGGTCTCAAGATGTAACCTCTATGCGGCCAGGGCTCTCTTGGACCACCCACCAATCCAAGTAACGCCGGACTCGCCGGCGGCGCCGTGGCTGGCCAGTTTGGCCCGCTACATGGATGCCGCCGCAGCGGTCCTAGAGGAGTCTGGGGACGCGGGAGCTGGCGCTTCCGGAGCGTCCCGGTCTCACGCCTCACCACGCGACTCCCGAGGAGCCTCCGGCCGGGAGAAGCGCGGTGGAAGTCGGACAGCGCCCTCGACATCGTGTCGCGACTGGCACAACGGTGAGCGCGACCTCCGCGGCCACGTGGAGGATCGCCATCTCCAGCACGGGGAGGATCTCCGTGGCAAGCTGGACCGGCAGCGCGACAGGGAGCGTGATCGCGCTGCCGCTGTCGAGCATCAGGGTGAAGAAGAGGCCGCTGCCTCCTCGGCACCAGGAGGAGGAGCCAGACGTAGGGTGCCGAGCCTTCACCAGGGAGCTGCGCCGCGTCCAGTGGCCGGACAGGTTCCGGCCCACCTCCATTGAGAAATATGACGGGTCCTCTAACCCTGATGAGTTTCTGCAGATCTATTACACCATCATGCAGCCGACTGGAGGAACGGGGAAGGTTCTGGCGAACTATTTTCCCGCAGTCCTCACCGGCGGGGCGCGTTCATGGCTCATAAACCTGCCCCCTGATACGGTGGCTTCGTGGAAGGAGCTTTGTGAGCTCTTTGTCACCAACTTCCAGGGCACATTCGAGCAACCCGGGATCGAAGACGACCTCCACAATGTGGAGCAGAAGAGAGGAGAGTCGTTGCGTGACTACATTCGGCGTTTCAGCCAAGTCCGCAACACCATCCCCGACATCTCCATCGACGCCGTTGTGACGGCTTTCCGAAGGGGAACCCGCGACCCGAAGGTCAAGAAGAAGATGGCCACCAAGAAGATCAAGACCACCGAGGAGCTCTTCGACTTGGCGCATAAGTGCGCCCTGCCGGCGGAGGCCCGCACCCGCACCCCGGCAAAGGCGGGGGCCGCCGGAACCTCGGGGGGTACCGGCGGCAAGGACAAGCGGAAGCGCAAGGCAGCCGAAGCCGGTCAGGTCTTGGCCGCCGAGCGCGACGACGACGATGGCTCCCGGCGCGAGGAGCGCCACGGGCAGAAGAAGGGCCGCGGTCGCGGCGGAGGCAATAGCGGCGCCCGCAAGGGTGGCCGTGGTGGCCACCGCGGCCAAGGCGAGGGGCGAGGAGCTTGTCCCAACGACGACTGGGATGGCCGAACGTTCTGTCCGATCCATCGCAGTAATACCCATGATTTGGCGGATTGCCAGGTCGTCAGCAAGCTGGTGGACAGGCGCGTCGGCGAGCAGAACAAGGCGTCCACCAGCGAGAAGGGCAAAGAGCCGGCCGCGCTCGGTTTTCAGCAGATCGAGCGCGAAGTCGCCTTCATCCACGGTGGCTCAGCCACCTATACCTCTAACACTAGCTTCAAGAGCGTGATGAGGGAGGTGTGCGCCGTCGTCTCAAGCATCGGGTCGGCTCGGCAGCTGGCGTGGTCGGATTAGTCGATCATGTTCAGTCAGGACGATCACCCGGCCAGTACCGCCGGCCTGGGACACCTCCCGATCGTGGTCGCTCCCACGGTTCGGAATGTTCGACTCGGGCGGGTGCTGGTGGACGGAGGAAGTTCGATCAACCTTCTGTCCTCTCGCGTCGCCAGGGCGCTGCAAATCCAGGAGCTGGAGCTCCGCCCAGCGCTCCCCTTCTACGGAGTTACGCCGGGGGCTGGGTCCGTCCCTCTCGGGCGGGTCAGTCTTCCGGTTACCTTCGGGGGTCCGGAGAACTTTCGTACGGAGATGCTCGAGTTCGAAGTGGCGGACTTCGACCTCCCGTACAACGCCATCATCGGTCGGCCGGCGCTGACCAAGTTCATGGCGTTCACCCACTATGCGTACATGGTGGTGAAGATTTCGGGGCCGGCCGGCCCCATCCTCGTCAAGGTGGACCGCCCGGAGGTGCTCCGCTGCGACAAGAGTGCCCTTGCTCTGGTGGGGGCAAGCTGCAGCCGCTCGTCTGAGGCGGCGGTCTCGGGGGCTCCTCCGGCGAAGACCCGTGCCTCTCCCGGTCCGTCCGGGGAGGTTAAGGTGGTCTCCCTGAGCGAGAGCGACCCAGGGAAGACCGTCCTGGTGGGTGGGGCCCTTGACGCCAAATAGGAAGGCGCGCTCGTCACTTTCCTCCGGTCTAACGTAGACGTGTTTGCTTGGCAACCGTCCGACATGACCGGGGTCCCCAGTGAGGTGATTAAGCACAATTTGGCCACGTTCCCCGACGCGCGACCGATTATGCAGAAAATCCGGAAGCAGTCGATGGATCGCCAGGCCGTGATCTGCCAAGAGGTAGACAAACTCTTGAAGGCGGGGGTCATTCGCAGCGTTGCTCATCTGCGATGGCTCGCGAACCCTGTCCTCGTTAAGAAATCCAATGGGAGTTGGAGGATGTGCGTGGACTTCACCGACCTCAACAAGGCGTGCCCAAAGGATCCGTACCCGTTGCCCCGCGTCGATCTCATCGTCGACTCTACGGCGGGGTGTGAACAGCTGTGCTTCCTGGACGCGTACTCCGGGTACCACCAGATTAGCATGGCTGTGGAAGACGAAGACAAGACCGCCTTTGTGACGCCCATGGGCGTATACTGCTACACAAGAATGGCGTTCGGGCTGAAGAACGCTGGCCCAACCTACCAGAGGACCATGCACATCGCGCACCGCCCACAGATCGGGCGGAACTTGGAAGTATATGTGGACGACCTGGTGGTTAAGTCCAAGAAGACGGAGGAGCTGATCGGCGATCTGGAGGAGACCTTCGGCAACCTGAGGAAGTACTGCATCAAGCTCAACCCGGAGAAGTGCGTGTTCGGCGTCTCGTCGGGCAAGCTGCTGGGCTTTCTCGTCTCCCAGAGGGTTATTGAGGCTAACCCAGACAAGATCACGATGATTGAAAATATGAGGCCTCCGACTCGACTCCGGCAAGTGCAGTGCTTGGTAGGCTGTCTCACTTCCCTGGGCCGCTTCATAGCTCGCCTGGGAGATAAGAGCCTGCCACTCTTCAAGCTCCTCAAGAAGACCAATAACTTCGAGTGGACGGCGGAGGCGCAGAAGGCGTTTGACGAACTGAAGGCGTACCTGACCTCTCCACCGGTTCTGATAGCCCCAGAGCCAGGTGAGCCGCTTATCCTTTACGTGGCGGCGAACCCGGAGGTAGTAAGTGCAGTTCTGGTGGCGGAAAGAGAAGGAGCTCAGCGTCCCGTATACTACATCAGCAAAGCCCTCCACGACGCCGAGACGAGGTACTCGCAGCACCAGAAAATGCTGTTTGCGGTATTGACGGCCTCCAGGAAGCTTCGGCACTACTTTCAGGGGAGGGACATCACGGTGTTAACCAGCTTCCCCCTGCGAGAAATCCTCTTCAATCGGGAGGCGACCGGCCGAATCGCCAAGGATAGGCACTACTTTCGGCACTACTTTCAGCAGAGGCGGTGCTTCCATCAGAGCTCGCCTTCGGGTCGCCAAGGATAGCGGCTTACAGCGAAGATGAAGGTCCTGACCGGCGTCAGCTTGAAGTAAATCTCCTGGAGGAGATCAGAGACAGGCCGGCAATCCGGGCCGCCAGATACCAGCAATCCCTATGCCGTTATCAGGCGAAGAAGGTGTGCGAGAGAACACTGGCAGTGGGCGACCTCGTCCTGCGCAGAATTCAGAAGCAGGCGGGTCGTAACAAACTGTCTCCCCCGTGGGAGGGCCCCTTTAAGGTGGTCTCAGTATCTCGTCCGGGCTCAGTCAGGCTCGCTTTCGAGGATGGTCGCGAGTTGACCAACACTTGGAACGTCGAGCAGCTGAGGAAGTTCTACCCGTAGGTAGCCGCAGAAAGCTCGGTTGGCCACCTTTTGGAGCCGAGCGGCGAAGTCTTCATCACGCGCCGCTCGCCTCCGGGGCTACGGTCTACGGTGTGCAAAGTGTACAAAGCAATCTTCAATAAAGATAAGCTTTCTGTCTCCCTGTGTATTTGCTTTTCGCCTTGAGAAAGTCTGTTAAAAGTGGCATTGTCTAAAAATCTGTAGCGAGTAAGTACTTAAGGCTATTGGCCCCTTGGTCGTAAGGGTGGACACCTAAGCTTCTTGTTGGGCGGCGGATCGAAGGCGTGCTCAAGCCCGGTGGTTGCTTTCGGTGCTCGGTGCCCAGCGCCAACGACGCAGACTTGGCGACCTCGACCACTTCCAGAAACTTAGTTCTCGCCACGTAACGTTTGGGCTGGCCCACGAGAGGCGGCAAGGGCTTAAGTTACGAGGACGCCTAAGGAAAAAGCGCTAAGCTTTTGGCACAATCGCTCTGTCTAAAGCTTTCGGCGGTCTCGCTTGTCCGAGTTCTCTTTTCGCAGAGTTTAATTCGCGCAGTTTTGAGAATCGGCGTGAGAAAGCAAAAGATACACTAAGCAGAAGTCTTAGTTTGTACAGGGGCAAAGCAAAAGTAAAAACTCCTAGTAAGCGAGGGAGGGTCACTCTTGGGGGTTGCCTTCGGGAGCTGGCTCCTCTCCGTCCCTCTCGCCGACTGGCGCAACACCACCCATCATTGCCACGCGGTCGGCAGCAGCGGCCACGGGACGCTTAATCGGGCGCCACCACGACGAGGTTCCCGTGGCGGCGCCGAGGTCGGCGGCGGCGCAAGGGCAAGCGATTACCGAGCGATCTGCGCCGTCCCAGCGGCCCCGCGGCGTCCGTCCTCGATCGACCTCACCCGCAACATCGTGGGCAGCGCGCCGAGGAACTCCGCGGCGTGCCCCATCGTGGTGGCGTACTGGGCCGCTGTCTCCTCCAGAGGAGGGTACAGCGTTGTTCCTAGCGCGTTTAAGACCTCCCTCAGGCCGCGGTGCGCAGTACGTAGCATCTCGGTGAGGCTTCGGAGGTGCTGGGAGTGCGCCGCGCAGAGTTCGGCGTCCTCTTGAACTGCGGCAGCGGCCTGTGCAGTCGCCGCCTCCTGGGTCTTGGCCGTCAGCGCGGTGCGCTCCTGGTCAAGGGTGCGCCGTAGCTCGTTGGCGGCGCACGCCGCTGACGCCAACACTTCGTTGCGCGCCGCCCAGGTTCGGGAGAGGGCGCGCAGCGTCTCGAAGGATCGCCTGACGTCGGCGGTGACGGCGGTGATCTCGCTGGTGTCGGCCGCAGCGGTGGCCAGGGAGGTCTCCAGTCCTGTCGCCGGCACTGCAGTCTCTTCCACCAGCAACGGGTGCACCGGGGCCGGCGGAGGATGCACCTCCGGGTCGGGCGCGGGAGGATCAAGCGGGGCGGAACCCGAGGAAGAAGACCCCGGATCCGATCTGCCTCGCAAAAGAAGAAACGGACGGGGGTTAAGGTACGCGGCGGAAAGCGGTTTCCTAACCCTAACACAAAAAGCAACTGCGTGCAGGGCAAGTACCTGAAAAGGCGCCGCCCCTAGAAGCCAAAGCCAGGGAGCGGCAGCCTAAGGCCGACGGGGCGGATCGCCGGTACGGCGGCGCCGCCCCGAGGCCGGAGGTGGCGGTTTTGCGGTAGAAATGGCCAAGGCGCAAGGCCGCTTCCGTCGCTGGCGCGGGCGGGTGGCGGCATTATCACCGACACGGGGTGCGCGCAGGAGGCGCCGGCTCGAGGGGTGCCGCCACGTCCCCCCGGTGGCGGGCGGCGGCAGCGGAAGAGAGGGCCCCGCCAGCGGGTCCGCAGGAAGAAACCCTCCCAAGGGCAAGGAGGGCGCAGGAGGCAGCCCGGGGCCCGCGAGGTGAGGCCTCTTAGGGATCGCCTCCCCCTCCTCGTCGTCATCTTCGGAGAGGGTGAGTTGGCGGCGCTTCCCCGCCGCGCGATCGGAGTCGGAGGCGGCAGGGGGCGCGCCGGAAGCGCCAGGTGCGGTCGCTGCAGGCGTTCCCGAGCCAGCCGCAGTCTGGTCCCGGATCTGCAGTGGCCCTCGTGCCACCTGGACTGCAGGGCCGGAGACCTCCATGACCGGAGCTTCAGCGTCTGAAGCAGGCGCCCCGGACGTCGATCGCGAGAGAGCGGGCGGACGGCGCCGGTAGGAGGCAGGCCCTCGTCGGGCACCAGCATCAACCCCGCCAGCCACTGATAGAGCACGGCCGGCTCCACATTGCCGGCGGCTGGGAAGCCAAGAGAAGACAAAAGATTGGTGGAAGATCGACAGTGCTATAAGACCAAACAGGAAAAGCCAAAGATTTTACCTCCCGGGGTGACGCGAGTCCCATCGCTGTCGCCAAAGTATATCCAGGCAGGGCGCACCCTCATGCGCAGCGGGCAGAGGCGGCGCCGCAAGAAATCCTCCACAACATGGGCTCCTGTGAGTCCGTTGTCGCGAAGGAGAGCAATGCGGGCCATCATCGCCTCCGCCTCCGCCGCGTTCGCCGGGAGGGATCCCCATGCCTCGGTGGGCTTGGGTGCCATAGGAAAAGCGGAAGAGTGACGGCGAGAAGAAGGAGAGCAGCGGAGGCGCGAAGGACAAGTGAAGGCTCAGATGCGTGAGGATCCTCCGCGGCGCAAGGCGGAGAAGTATTTGAAGGCGGCGCGCACGCGGGGCGGTTCGGATTCCGTCCACACTCACGTGCGCGCGGCGCCACCGCTACCCCCGCGCCTCGTTTTCCCGCGAAGCGCGGAGCGGTTCCCCAAGCGAAGACGTGTGTTAGCGGGGAGGCGGGCCGGTGGCGACGACAGTTCGTGGGCCCCCCACGATTCGTCTCCCGCTGCACGAGGAAACGCGAGGCGTCGCTGCGACGGATCACGAATCATGGTGGGCCCGGGGGCTACTGTCGGTACAATAAGTACCGGGGTATAAAGACTATTATGAAGATTAGGGCAAGGACGCCATGTGCCAGGCGGGCGACCAGGCCCCAACACGCTGGGCGAGCGCTCCGTGGCGCCATGGGCGAGGACGCCACGGTCGAGCGAGCGACCGAGCCCCAAAGACGCTGGCGAAGCCCTCCGTGGCGCCATGGGCGAGGACGCCGCGTGCCAGGCGGGCGACCAGGCCCCAGCACGCTGGGCGATCCCCCTCTGCGTTCTCCGCGTTGGCGACCTCCTGTCGGAGGGGGCCCACGCGGTTGAAGCCGGCGGAGAGCC
This sequence comes from Raddia guianensis, assembly GCA_036346415.1. Taxonomy (NCBI): domain Eukaryota; kingdom Viridiplantae; phylum Streptophyta; class Magnoliopsida; order Poales; family Poaceae; genus Raddia; species Raddia guianensis. The sequence goes on along the minus strand of CM070542.1, from coordinate 35,035,478 downwards.
TTTCCCTCGAAGCCTCCGCGTTCGATGACAAGGGACAAGCACATAAAACGCGATGTCACGCGCGGCAGGCTTGAGGAGTGATGATTCTTTGCTGATGACCCTCGCAGAGTTGGATAGTCACATCAGAGTAGCATCGACGGATCGACAGAGAGGAAGACTTCCCGGTCTAGCGCCGGTCTGCCGTGTCAGACGGAGGCGACGGCACGGACCATCTCCTCTGCGGGCGCTCTCTCAGTGGTGAGGAAGCCACTTGTGGGCCCACGTGCGCGCCGCGAATTTAAGAAGCTGGAGCACGTTCCCATCGGGAAAATGACCTCATTGTACTATTCCAACCGCCCCCACTGACCGATTGCCCCCTGTGTCATTGAAAAGGGCGATCGGGAGAAAGGGGGGGAGAGAAACACATTTTCGGACATACAGAATCATAAGAAAGAGCTAGAGCTCAAGCAGGAGTAGGACTATTACCCGCAGGGGGGTTCGAACCTGGGTAATTTGGGCTGTGTTCATCCTTGCTTCGCTCGACGCTCAAATCCTAGATCTAGAACCGAACACCTAGCAAACCAAAAAGTCTGACCGGGGTGTAGTGTCGCGGTGATTCGGCGACGCGCACGCCGTCAATTCTTGTCAAAAGTTTTTCGTCGTTCATTTCCCTCAACCCACACTGTAGCTACCTCTGAAGATATTGGTGCATTGTATGTTCTCTGGTCCAATCTTTGGTTGAGGTTCAAGATCAGTCTGTAGTCCTCAAGATTTTCGGCCTGTCCTAAACTTCTAAACTGTTTGGAATATGGGTTATCGCGTAGAATGTCAGTTATAATGCAGATTACATTTTTGTCTAGTTCATACATTTCTTTGCGGCAATGACAGTACCGATGTTCTAGGCTGGGATCATCATCATAGAAGTACAGTTCCAGATGCTTTTGATCTGATCCATTTTTCCCAAATGAGTGTATGTTGTGATACATCTGACCATGAGCTCGAAAGGTGTAAATACCGGTTTTTCTCATGTCAATTGTATCTCTGTCCAGGTGACAGTAAAGAGAAGTAAATGAGAAGTGTCCGTTGAAAAATCTTATATTTTTTCGAAAATGTCTGGAATCAGAATCATTGCTCGTCCAAATTCTCATTAATTGAGGTGATGTCTCTTGATCAGCTAGTTTGATCTGTCCATTTCTGCAGCATAACCCCTTAGATTCATATTCAAATTTCTTTGCATTGCAGAATCTGCAGTTTTTCACAGTTTTCATCATGTGTGTTTTTTGCGGTATGTTACTGTATACGAGCTCATAAGGATCAGTGACGTTTGAACTCTCTGTAGTAGTTTCAACATCTTCTTTGATTTCAACTTCTTCATCTCTTTCCCATTCTGTTTTCATAACATAAACAAATTATAGAAGGGTAACACGATGATGGAAAAATATTTAAATGGTGCTGAAAATACCTTGTCCAAAAAACATAAAATCTTCCTCGCTATTATCTTGTTCAAATATGACTCCACCACCTGCATAGTAATTTGTGATTGTAAATGTTGCTTCTTTTTGTATTGCGTCAGAATATAAATTCAGTTGATGGCCTTACCATCCTCATCATCGTTGATTGAGTGTGTTGGGGTCTGTATGTCTTTGGTGGTTGGACACTTTGAAGAGGGGTTGCCTGTCAATGAAAGAGGTTTAGTTCTACATACCATGGAATGCTTTTTTTCGAATGTTAGAGTATTGAATGTAATTGATAGTATTACCGATATTAATGACGTCTGATTGTTTCAGAAGTTCTATATTATTGGTGACGTTTTTACTTATGGATCCGTCCTCTTCATCACAATAAGAAATTGTTTTGTTTTGCCTTTTTGAGAATTTTTTGTTACGGTGGGCTAGCAATGCTTGTCTTTCTCCTGGTGTTACATGCTTTCTCTTTTTTACATTTTGCAGAGATGGACTATCTTGCGTTGATATTTCTTTTGCAATATATGCAGGGTTCTCCATTGCGATTGAATATTTGCTTGGAGTGTTGCGATGTAATGCATTTTTAGCCTTAATTTGTTCTATCCTAGATTTCTTTTGCTCTGCCTGCATATTTGCATATTTCTCCTGCTCATATTTGCATCTTTTTTGTTTTTTTGTGCTGATAGGCTTCACGACGCTTTTTTAGTTTATCTTGCCTTTGTTGATCAGCCAGCTGTGCATACCGCTCCCTATCTCTTTTCCTTCTCTGTTCCTTGGTATGTAAGTTTGGGGATGGTGATCCAAATGTCTTCTCTACATTCTCGTCAAAAGTTTTTCGTTGTTCATTTCCCTCAACCCACACTTCTGCTACCTCTGAAGATATTGGTGCATTGTATATTCTTTGGTCCAATCTTTGGTCAAGGTTCAAGATCAGTCTGTAGTCCTCAAGATTTTCAGGCTGTCCTAAACTTATAAACTGTTCGGAATATCCTTTTGCTCTTGATGTATTATTGATTGCTGTCTCAGGTGGATTTGGTCCAGCTTTTGTCTGTTGTTGTCTTGTTTCATCACCAGCCATATTGCTTTAGTGTAATCTGATATAAGGAAAATTTAATAATTTGAATGAGGTAAAAAAAATGAGAATGATGTAAGACCACAAAAGATTTATATCTAAATACCAAGATGGATGAATATGTAACCAAGCTAAAAATAGGTGAAGTGTTAAACCTTCTTTAAATCAGTTTTTCAGGGCTCTTAGAAGAATATATATAAAATAAGTTTATAATACCATGGCATCATACATGAAGTATGTACCTGATAAAGCGTGTCGCAAAATCTGTTGGATTCGGCGGCAAGGATGCAAATTGGAGAGTTAATGCGTTGTTTGGATTTCAGTGGCTTTGGCATATCTATCGGCTTGTATTTATAGTAGTTAAAATCACCAGGTATTGGTCGGCTTGAATACAAACCAATAGTTGGATACGAACTGACCAACTTGAATTGGATACGAACTGGTAGCTGAGTCTGGACTGGATGGTCCCCGTGCCTCCGACGCCGGCCGCCGCCAGCAGCTAGGCCAGCGCCATGGCCATCGAGGACATGTTCCTGCTGGAGCTCGTCAGAGTCGGCGGCGAGTTCCCCTTCCTCCACGGCGACCTCCTCTTCTGCGGGCTCGGGCCGTTGCTCCAGGACAGGTCCTCCCTGCAGGACCTCTCGGCGTGCTACTTCCCCAGCGCGCCGGCCGAGGTCTGGGCAGCCGCCGATCACGTCAAGCCGCCGGCCGGTCTGTGCAACAGCTTGACATGAGAAGCAAGCCACTGACGCATGCTTGCAAAGATCCATTGCCGCCCCCTGCCCCCGCGCCTCCCCCCTCCTTGCCTCGCCTCCCCCTCGCGCCGCCTCCTCCCTCCCCTCCTCTCCCGTCCTCTCCAGCGCCGCCTCTGGGCGCGCGTCGCGGCGGAGGGCGGGTTCGGGCGCGTCGTGCTCACAGCCAAGCACCACGACGGCTTCTGCCTCTGGCCGTCGGTGCTGACGGAGTACTCGATTGCCGCCTCGCCGTGGCGGGGCGGGGCAGGGCGGGGGACGTTGTCGGCGAGCTCGCAGCCGCCGCGCTAGCGGAGGGGATCGGGCTGGGGTTGTACCTCTCGCCGTGGGACTGGCACGAGCACGTGTACGGCGACACCGTCACGTACAATGAGTACTACATGGGCCAGATGACGGAACTACTCACCAGATGTGTTAATTTGCGTGTTTCGAATTGAGCGGCTATCGTTGTTATATTTGTGGTTGGAGTTTTTGCAGGTTTAGCAAGCAGATTGTGGAATTGATGTGATTTGGGGAGGGAGATGTGATAGCTCAAAATTTAGCCTTTCTGTTTGTTCCTTCGCAGAAAATTGTAGTAGTATCTTACCTTCGCAAATTCTTGCATTGAGTAGTCAGAGCTTAATTGCGGTGTCCCATGTAAAAGAAAGTTCAGTTCTTTTAGTGCTTCAATCACTTCACTTCACCTCTATGATTATGCTTCATGCATGGCTTTTATTCCGGGAACCACATACAAATTATGTTGGTACATTTTCCTTAATTGTACCAATATTACTGAGTGAGGATGTTCTGTGATCATTGGTCAACGTAAGTGTATATTCTTTTCAGTCTAAAGATTCTGCCTTTACATGTGCAGGTATGGAGATGTGGAGGAAGTTTGGCTTGATGGTGCTAAGGGCAAGGGCAAGGGCATGGATTACAAGTTTAATGCCTGTTTGCACTTATCCATCAGCTCCAGCGAAAGTGTTTGTATCTATTCAGTAAAAAAAAAAAAAATCCAAGTTTGTTTCATTTCTATCATCTATGGAGGTTGAAGTGTCTTGGTTTTGCAGATCAAAGCACACAAAGACATCGCACATTTTGAAACTGCGTATGTCGTCAAGCTACACCGAGTAGCAAAACTTGCACCTCCACAACCAGTGAGACCCAGTTTCTACTTTCTGTACCCTCATTGATTATCTGATAACATCACATTTTTTGAATATTACTTTTTTTTCTCTATGAGTTATTAACATAAATAATGACATTTGATGGTCACCTTGATGTTTATAGGTTTTTAGTTTCAGCCATCCGAATTATTCACGGAAGGCTAGCAACCAAAGATATACCAAGTTGCAATTTGAAGTGCCACAAGATACAGGATCATGCCTTGTGCATGGTATGCAGCTATACTCATGTATTTTGCTATACAAGTTATCTGTGTCATCCTTAACTCTAGCTCCCCCTGTTATTTTGGCAGGATTTGCTGGATATTTTGATGCTGTACTATATAAAGATGTTCATGTCGGAATTGAACCTTACACAGCTACTCCAAACATGTTTAGCTAGTAAAATGGCAACCTGATTTTCACAAGCTGACAATAATATTTCTCAAATCACGCCACCAATTGTATTCTTGATGTATTATGAACATTATCTGGTTTCCGATCTTCTTCCCATTAAGAAAGCACATCTATGTACCGGCGGAATCACCCATAGAAGTGCACTTTTGGCGATGTTGCGGTGCTTCCAAGGTAGTGTGGTTTCTGAACTCTGATGTTGTTACTTCTTAGATGTATGGACCCTAATTGGAACATCATCATCCTCATTGCTGCAGGTGTGGTAGTGGTACGAGTGGGCTGTGATGACACCATCTCCATCACCAATCCATAACAGCGATGGCCGGTCATATTGGGTTGGCCTTTGAGTCTATTAAAACCAATGTTTTGGTTTGTTTTTTGAGATGAGACGGCTCATTAGATGATCAAATGGATCCATTTAGATGTTAGGGCTCTTCCGTGCGTTCCATTGCACGGTGTTGAGTGGAACGATGCCTGGGAGATTCTTTATCCTTAAGCAAGTGATGATCAAAGGAACACATCTTGTTAGTTGGATGCATGACTGCAGCATGTTGTGTCTTCTGGGATTGGTTTTGGTTTGTAACGCAACGTATTCATCAAGCTTATCAGTTTTGATATCAATGTTTTTTTTTTTTGAGAGGTGGTTTCCGTTGTTTCTTGAGGAGGAGCAGATGCGGTTAACGAGTTCAGTGGCTTGGACCTAGCGCACATTTGCGATTGATGGTTATGTTTTGTTGTGTACGTAACAGCTGGAGTTGCTGGAACCATTGGGAAGGCCATTTGCCCATTCCCTACGCAAAGCTAAGCAAGCTGCTTTATTTGCTTGTGGAATGACGATTATGCTTGAATTTTATTACCCCCATTGCATTTACTGGAAGGGACCATTTCGGTGGATTTTGGTCGTAGTGTCGTACCATGTGAATTTCACATACTCCGGTAGAAAAAATAGGAAATTCAATGGTACGTAAAAATGAATGTGGACAATCCATTTATTTTGTTCTGATAGTTTCAGTTCTTAATTCATATTAAATGGTCTTCCTTGTGCCGTTGGTTTCGAACAAAAATTCATTCCTGGCGGTTTCTGATCAAAGCATTTAGATTTCACTACTCAAAGCCAAAGCCAAAGCTAAAATTGAATCTTATTCATTTCCACTGCAGATCACTTTATTACATTGACAAAAAGTTAGAAATTACACTCGCAAACAATTCAATGAAGCATCTGACTTCTAATTACATGAGACACTGGAGAATATGGTTCTAATTACATCATCAAACATTTCTAAAATCAAAAAGCTCCCTTGATTACAAGCATTACAAATCTGAAGAACTCCTTTGTCATTGATCACTCCAGGCTTGATTCTTTGTTCTTGTTCACTCCAAACTTTTATAACAAGCATTCCAAAAAAAAAAAACATGTACTGCAGAATCATCCTGCTGCCGCCACGTACACTTAGCAGGAAGCAATTCTAAATAAATCCTCTTGTACGACAGTATGTTTGAGTAAGTAAAAAAGGAAGGACATGCATGTATAATCCTCAAAACACTTTAAGGGGAGTAGATTAATTCAAGTACAAGAAATCGAATAAAAAGAATATCATCATGCACAAGCTCAATATGTTTTTTTAGACAAATCATCCATAAACACATAGATCATAATTCCACAGACGTCACCTTTTCCTTTTATAGAAATATGAGGAAGGTAATTAACTATTTCTAACTTTTAGTATTAGTGATACACCTAAGGAAGTCTCGAACACCGGCAGGCATGTTGTCTCCACATTCGTTATCCTTGTATGTTAATAGTTGAGCCAAAATTTGTTTTCTGAGATCGTAGCCATCCTGTACGTGTGGCAAATGTAGTTCTTCATCTTTCCATGTCGACATGAAGAGGGAAACAAGATAACCAGATAGTTCCCTGATAATAAAACATATAAATTATTAATCAAAGCTAAAAGTAATACTCCAAAAAATAATTATAATATTAACATAAGAACACTTAATTTTTTAATATATCTGTAACATAAGTTGAACACTGGACTACATTAGTTGCTTCAACAGATGATACGCATGCACTATATATTTACTTCGAGTTGGTCCAGTTTCTGTATCATACATATGCCCGTGCATTGCAACGGGTTAAATACTGATGGTTTTATAGATTAAACATCCTTGCTAGCAGTATACATTTTGTCCATAGTCTGAGCAGTAGACTGGTGCTGTGAAAATAATATGGCAAATTAAGCACATGAGAAAAGAGTTTCTGATGAAACTTTGAAAGAAACATTATCTGTTGTGAATTGGAAGATTAGGCATAGTTACTTGGCGCCATAGGTAAATATCCTCGTTCCATCTAGACCCAGGGTATGCTTTTGCCATGGCTTTTCGTAAGTGTTCAGCAATCCATAAAAGTTTCTTCACATATCTTGCATGCGGGTTGTATTTGAAAATGGGATTAAGGGGGATAGGGTCCAAAACATAGACTGTTCTGTTATCTTTATTTAGTATGACCAAAATGAAGTCACCGTTGAATTGTATTGGGATAATAATATGCAAAAGGCTAGTTATTAGAATATAATAAAAATAATGGCGTTGACAGGCATAGGGAAGTGATCTTACTGATTTGCAACTTGAAACACTGTATTTAATACCAGGCCAACTACGAACTGTATCTGCTAGTCGATCCACATCTAACTTTTTACGGAAGTTTGGGTGTCGTCCAAAATCAGTAATCATCTAGGATATTAAACAATTGTTAGAAACATGATCAATCAGAATTAATATATATACACACACACATTGTGATTATAAGAAGAACATACCCAAAATTGCAAGTCTAGATAATGCTTTGATATTGTTCCTTTGTTTTTTTTCACCATTTCAATGTCGTTGAACATTAATTTTCTTACGACCAAATTGAAACAATCACGGTCCATGGGCCGATCCTCCTTTAGTAATTCTTGCAGTTTAGTGAGAGTCAAACTAATGGAATATGGTTTTGAGTTTTGTACCCATACTTTCCTGTAATAGTATATGTCATAGATTATATTCGATTACTAATAAAAAAATTATGCAATAGTAATTCAAAGTAACTTACTGCAAGGTTTCTGCACAATTAATTGATTTGATGTAGTCGCAAAGGCCACCTACTAACTCTTGTACACTCATTTTAGAAAGAACAGACATTAATGACTGATATTTTAATTTGTCTGATAATAAGTCCAATTCTTTGGGTTCTTTCTGACCATCTAGACTTTCCAGCATGAGAACATCATTGGAATTTCCCCCATTTAGAGTCATTCCCGCTGTGTTTGTTTTCCAACATAATAGTATGCCGGCTAATTTGTACCTAAAATGACTAATATCTTCCTGCATGTTAGCAATGAATATTAGTACACATAAAAAATAATATGTCATGAACTTTATATATTATACTAAGTTAAGTAATATATACCTGTGTAATAGGATAGGATAGTGTATCTCCAGTCCAATATTCCATAAACTTGAGCATAAACAAATCACAAGATGAGCTGCATGTTTTTAGATCATTTAGTATAGTATTCCACATAAAAAGGAAAAGATAAGCTTATATATCCTAACCTATGTTTTGCAATATACCTGTCTTTCTGCATTGGCTCTTGTAATTGTTCTGTAATCGTCCATATAGTAACTTGGAGATCTTTCCAATTATGGATAAACAAGTTGTGTTGTCTTTCAAGAATGTTCAAATGATATTGTAGTCCTTGCAACTATTAGATTATTAATATCAGTAATGTAATACATATAAGTAAAGGATTGATCTAGAACATTTTACACAAAACTGCATGAATGTTATTAGTAACTAACCGTAGTTGTGAGGTCTCTACGGTTGAACTCTGAGCACAACGAGTCCAGTATTTGTATCTCACATTTTTTTTGTGTTAACAACAGCTAAATACCAATGTGTGTCTTCGATATTTATTGGAATAAAAATCTATAATCAAGACATTGAGTTAGTTGAGAACATGTAAAACTAAAAAATAAAAATCTATCAAAGTTAAAATTTGTCAATTATGAAGATAGGTGTTACCATTTCATGATTTACATAGTTTCTCATGATTTTTGTAAGAAAGTTATCATCTTCATCTATTCCAATGTTACTATCCCTTTTGAACAATCTAGAAATAAAGGGATTCTCAAAATATACTTTAAAATCATTCCTCCACCGTAGATGTGCCTGATCCTTTAAACAACATATATATGCGTTGATGACCTATGAAGATTAAAGTAATGAAACTTTATATGTTAGAAAAATATTGATGATAAGATAGTACTTATTTGCTAGTAGGTGTACTTACATCATCGTTGAGGTATTTGCTTGGATCCAACAGGCACAACAATTGATCTTGTTTGACAAATATGTCATCTATATTAACCAGTATATCAGTTGCCAAAGATGTTTCTATTGTTATTTGAGCACAGAAATCATGGTCTGCCATTGCATAATATACAAATAGTAGGATACAAGCAATATAAACAATATGTAGTTAAAGGGAAAAAAATATAAACAGTAGAGCATTGACAGCTAGGTTATATATCATGAATGAATTAATGTAACAATATGTACTTAAAGGAAAAAAGTACCTGGTGGGAGATAATCATATGTTTCATCAACTTTGAATTGTCTATGTTCCTCTGGTTCCTTATCTGATTCAAAATAACTCGATTCGAAAACTTCAGATAATGATGGGATGGTTGGTGATGGAGGTGATGGTAATTGGACATAGCCATTCATTGATTCAGAAAATTTGGCTTTCTTTAAGGGACGATCATCAAAATCCTCAACATTGTCGGATTCAACGTTGTTTAAGCGATCTCAATGAATGGTCTCCTCCTCCGTCGCCGCCGCTGCCGGAGTAACCAGAGATTCCCTTCCATCGGAGAAGTCGCCGCCGGTGCAACCCTGCATGGTCTCCTCCTCCATCGCCGTCGCCACCGGAGTAACCGGAGATTCCCTTCCATCGGAGAAGTCGCCGCCGGTGCAACCCTCCGCCGCCGTCGACATGGAAGGGATCGTCGGGAGCAGCGACTGCACTACTGCTGCTCCGGTTTTTTAATTGAGCAGACAGAGAGAGTTCGAGAGGGAGAAAGCGCTATGGGGTGGGAGAGGCCACGAAAAAGAGAGGGCGATAGGCGGTGGTCTCCGGCGAGGTGGGCGCGTGGCGATGCAACCAGTGGCTGCGGTTGACGGTGAGATTGATTTTTTGTGGGATTGCTGGTTAGGGGATTGCGGTGGAATAGCCAGGGATTCGCATGTATATATGTAGAAGAGTGAGGGATAGAAACGAATTCGGTTATGATGAATTAGAATAGATTTCTCCAGTTCGACTTCGATTCGACCTCGACACGGTGAGCAAAGGAAGACGAAGTATGTACCTAGTGGCAGCTCCATGGACGTGGATGCAAGAAGAGCGTGGGGATGAAGCTGCGCCCATGCCGGAGGAGAAGGTGCGTGTGCCGCCGGAGAGCCCCACCGCTGGCAAGCCGGTGCGGGGCGTGGAGGAGGGGGCGGCGCCAAACTGGGGCGGCGGCGGCGTCGGTGGCGGCGGGGGCGAGCCAGGGACGGGGCCTGGTTGGCAGCGGCAGCGTAGAGCAGCGCCCGAGGCAGCGGCGGCAAGCAGGGGCGGGGCCGGCGGTGGGGGAAAGAGGAGCGCGACGGCGGGGGCGAGCCAGGGACGGGGCTGGACTGGAGCAGAGCCCGAGGCAGCGGCGGCAAGCAGGGGCGGGGCCGGCGGCAGGGGGAAGAGGAGCGTCGGCGACAGGGGCGAGCCAAGGACGGGACTGGACTGGAGCTAGCGGCTGCAGAGGAAATTGGGGAAAGAAGGCGATAGGGTTAGGGCGCTGAGTGAACCCCAAGGAACTTCAGGGTTTTTTCTGCAAACGCGTTTAAATCTGATTTATGGACGGCGGGTGGCGGGTTGATTAGAAGAAAACAGAAGGTTTTTTTTTTTTTTTGTAAAAAGTGGTGACGGACCAAGAAACTCTATTCTCTTTATTATTTATAGATATAGATATAGATAGATATAAATATAGATATAGATTTTGAACAGTTTCCATTTTTTCGGACGTGCGCATTTATTTTTTCTTTTCTTTTTTTCTCTTTTGGACAAGGCGAAAGGGGAGGCGAACTTCTCGAGGAACTCGTCCCCTGGCGATCTCGTGGAGATTTCTTCTGTGTTCATCGTCATCTCCGTCTCCGCGGTAAGCATCTACTCTCCCTGGCACTCCTTTCGCAGCCGATGAGCTCGTGCGAGCATGTAGCCAAAGTTCTCCACAGTCGGGACGGATTTGTTTCGTGGATTTTTGAGGATGTTGCGATGTGGGATTTTTTTTGTTTGTTCATGTCGGTTAGCGTCTTTAGTGAAGAGGAGGAAGTGGTGGTCTGCAAGGAGCAAAGCTCGGCCTTCGAGGATTAAGACGAGAGGAAGAGGATAAGATCTGCCAGTTTAGCCGTGTTTTTTTTCTTCTCTTTGCATGCTTTGGTTCTTTGCGGCTTGCTTTTGGGGGCATAGCCTGCGATAGTCCCGGGGCTGTGTTGATGACGAGTGGAATGTGGCTAGTCCTTTTTTTTACGGGGAGTATGTGATAGTATTTTTCTCCTCAGGTGGTTAGTTCTGCATTAATCCCCATTATGTTGTGGATTTAATCTCTTCATTTTACCAACCTGTACACCTGTAGGTAATATGAGTCATGCAAATAATCCAGTTTTCAAATGCTACATTGAGGGTTTTTTGTTATGTCCCTTTTGAATTTGTGAAGGTATCCCAAAATATTCTTTTAGGAGCTGACATTTTGAGGAGTTTTACTAACTCCTCTAAGCTTCATCAATGAAATATATATATTCCTGGCATTTTGCCTTTATCTTTTTTCTGTTGACTGTTTTGGCTACCTACTCCTTTGTAACTTAATGTTTGAAGTCAATTTTGTTGATGTAGAAGTCTATGGTAATGGTAAACATTATGAAACTAGATGAATCAGACTTGAGTTTATTTAGTTCAAGTGGAAAAGGAACTTATCTAAAATATTTGTTAATAACATTTGATGTGATTACCTTATAAGTTGTGATTTTTTGTTGTGAGACAGTTACCTGTTGCTAATGCTCCCTAAGTTAAGTTAGCATATAATGCTTGATTTTTGATCTAGCTGCTAAATGTAAATACCTTTGAATATATTTATTCTTGAGGTGAGTAGGTGATACACGTCTCTTCTTTTTAAAAAAATATATAAATAATCAGAAAGGCATTTAAAGGCTTTCATTTTGTCTGGTATTAAATCATTAGTTGACTAAGCCAGTAGGATTGAATTGCCATTCTTGTTGGCTAGGCTAGGAGGATTGAATTGTCATACTTGTTTTGTTGCGCCTCCCTTTTGGGTAGAGTTGTACTGGAACTCTGATATATGAATTCGCAGATCTGGAAGTGGTGCAACGTTTTTTTTAGTTAGGGTCTGTTTTTCCCTCACCCCTTGGCTCCTCGCCGCCTCAAGCCAGTCGTCCGCCGTCCTCCCCACTCCTACTACCTTTGGAGCGGGGTCCATAGCAACGATGTACTGCACCATCAGTTTACTCGCTGTAATTAAAATTTTTCAATCCTGATATATGTTTTTTTCATTGATTCACACAACTGAAATTTTAGTTCTAACTATCTGAAAATTCTGTTATAAGTTTCTAAATTTTTAATTTGTTCTAACTATTCCAATTCTAAGTCACTCAAGACACCTGAAATTAATGTTCCATTGTGATGTACGTATGCTTTTTTTCTCAATGTGATGTTATTAGACTGCTGGTTAAATGATTTCTGTCTGCATTTTTGTGTTATGTAGGAAATGCATCACAAAAAGAAGACGAAGAGGCCTATCGAAGTTGTATCCTCTAAAGATTCTAGTGAAGAAGAAAACTCCTCAGAGGATTCAAATTATCGCTCTGACAACTCTAGTGAAAATGTATCTTCTGAGAAAAACGTTAATGACATTAACACTTTCGCAAAGAAACAAACTCATCTATAGTATGTTTGTCTTTCTTTTATTTATCATGTATATTCTCTGAAAGTGCAGTTTTTTTCCATTCTTTCTCTTATGTCTCTTTTCCCCTAAATTACAGATCAGCAACAAAGTCAACAAAAAATCAAGTGCAGTCCCGAAAGCATGTATATCTCCTAAATTTTTGGAACGGAAGGTCAAGCCTAAATGGTGCCGATATGGCGCAGCTATACAGCAACGATGAGCATGGAAACACCGGTAAGACCCTACGATTAAATCAAACATCATAGCTAAGCTTACAGAGCTTAATAAACATAATTATACATACATGAACACCACATCACATGTCTTAGAGCCGATACATGAACACCACATCACATGTCTTAGAGCCGAAAGGTTGGCATTAACAAAAGGAGAGACAGCAACCCTTTGGCATCCGAAGGCAACACGACCGCCCTAGCAGCACCCGTACCAGTGAATGAGACTCCAAGCAGAAGAACGACAAAAGCAATCTTTTTTGAAAGATCCAACCAGAGGGTTGACCTTTTTTCCATTAAGAAGTAAATACAAAAGAAAAACCTTGTGCAAAGCTCAGGGGCACAACCGCAGCGCAACCGCTGCCACCCTAGCCAAATGGCTAGACACTACACCTGCAGGGCAAACAAGCAAACCCCGCAGCAACTCAACACAAGCACACCTACACCCGCCGGCCATTGCTAGCTACACCACCCCCAACACACGGGGGGATGCTTGGCTAGAACAACCGATGCCAACAGACACTGGAAAGGAGCACAAAAGAGGCCGAAGGTGTCGCGAGTCGTCATCACCGCACGATATGCACAACATTCATGAGGAGGAGCTGCCGGTCACCACCACCGCATGGGATGCTCGATCGAAACGCTCAGCCGCTTCTAAAGACCAAACCAGAGCACCGAAAAGCAGAGGAGCCTAGCCGCCACCGTTGGAAATGAAGGGCACTGCAACCTGCCACGGAAGGAGCGAGCCACCACCTTTGAGAGAGGGACGATGAAGAGCTGAGCACACCATCGAAGGCCGCCACGCGAGGAAGAAGAACGGACACCAACATCGTAGGAGGAGGGGATGTTGATGCTGCTTCAGCCATGCACAACACGCGGCATGACAGCAACCACTGCCACAAGCCAACCAGCACAGGGCAAGCATCACCGCCACAGGAGAAGGGAGCCGTGACACCACTACAGCCGTGCAACTTGCACCATGGTTACCGTCACCCGCAACGCAAAGAAAGCGTGCCCTGCTCGCCACCACAGAGGTCAAGGGGGTGTCACCCGCGGTAATGCCTCCAATGAGGGAGCGGCGCCCGAAGGCGTCGCCATCACCGGCCCAAGCGGGCAGGGCTTTCGCGCGGGTAGTCTCCACGACGAAGCCCTAAGGAAGGGAAATGGCGCCTGGAGGCGTCGCCATCGTCGGCCGTCTCCGGACGGGCAAGCTTTCGCTCAGAGGACTCCACACCCAAGACCACAACCTCAACTGCAGAGCAGGCAATGCGCAAACCCCATCGAGCAGACCATCTAGCGGAACCAGGATTTCAGAAAGCCCGGGGCCGAATCTAAGTCAAGACGACATGTCATACTATTGTACGACGATCACAATGAAATTTCAACAAAAAGTAACGTAGAGAGGTAACATACAAATCGCTAAAGAAAAGTTTGCTTCTTGCCTTATTCCAAGCCTAGTTCATCTTCAATCTTCATTAGGATATAACCGACTGGGCGCACTTCAATCTTCTAAAGTCAAAGCACACTTCACTACATTTATACACACAGCACACCGCTCAAATAATTGTGCTGAATTTGCAGCAATTAAAGTTCGGTGTTTTTTTTATATATATAGTCGCACAAAATGCTGATGAAATATTAGGAACACTTACAAAATGCTGATGAAATATTAGGAATACTTATGCTAAAAAATTATTAGGGAACACAAACCACACATATAACTATATAAGAAAACAATCAGTCATGTATTATTCAGCCGAAAATTTCTTCAGTGCAAATATGGAGTAGCACCAATCCTAGCTGTCGCGAACAGCAAAGGCCAAGGCCATGATAGGAAGAGAGTACTCCGACTCACAAGGCTACAAAACATTAGAACGAGCACGGCAATGCTACTGGGCAAACATGCTCCCCAAAAGCACAATTCTCCAAAGAAGAAGCGACCTGTATGTCACTACAAGCCCGTTAGTTCATCACGAATCAGAGTCTCGGATGGGCGCCGGCTGCCGCGGTGCTGCAGGCCGCTCGCAGAGAAAGTCCGGAAGCTGCGCGGGACGCCGGGATGGAGGGGACTCGGGAGTGTGGGAGCGGGACGCCGGGGAGCCGCCGGACTGCCGGGGAGTGACGGTCGCAGCCTCGCGGGACGCCGGGACGGGGAACACCAGAGCGGGACGCCGGCGGGGAGCCGCCGCTCGCCGGAGAGTGGCAGCGCGACCTAGGGTTGCTCGGGACGGGAGGAAACGGTGGGAGGCGAGTCGGGAGCTAGGTTTGCCGGAGCCTGTCATCGAGGGTTGGGAAATTGGGATGCGTCCGGCTGGGAGATGGGCTGGACCGGGGGGTGGGGGTTCGGTATGGGCCACGCCCGGGGCCGTGGCCCCGGCGGCCCAGGGCCCAATTCTGCCCCAGCGAACAGAACAACACAGAGCCGAATATATCTACATCATATCCAAAAGTCAACAATGTTAAAAGAGTGGTGCCGTGGCCCCGGCGGCCCAGGACCCAATTCCGCCCCAGCGAACAGAACAACACCACTCTTAACAGGCATTATACAAACTAGTAAGCGTGCACGTGCAAAGCACGTTAGGTTAATATATCGAATTATGTTAAAATAGCAATAAAGTAAACTTTATATTTATGTTAACCTGCAATAATTGATGAAAAATAAGAGGTGTACAACGCTTAGAAAAACATTAAGGTTTTCATTGAAAACGTCATGAAAATCAGCCATAATATTCAAGTTCACTTGAAAATTTATACTATTTTACATAAACACATGTTAAAGTATATGTTGAGCATTTGAACCAATTTAGTAAAAAAAAAACTATTGCATATATAATTTCATGATAGTATAAAAAAAATCATCGATGCACCATCAATGCATATACCAGCTCATCTTTGTACACTATGTCTTTCGTGCTTTTTCTTAGGTTCAATGCCAACCCTTGGCTTCGCAAATTGGATCCTTAATTCTCCCGATCCTATTTGGCTCTTCGCAATCGGCTCCCGCTCCCGCTCCTCTTTATTTCACGCCACACGCGCCCCTCCATCCCCCCACGCCACACGCCACGTGTGCCTTGGTATATGGAGAGAATGACCCTCACGAATTGCAAAAACTAATTTATTAAGAATCAATCAAATTTAAGTCAGTGTCATCGTTGGCTGGAATCGATATATTCGCGCCGGGTCACTGTTTGTATCAACCGAAGAAATATCCTTTGCATATAACAGGCGTATATATATGGATTTATAAAACTGCTGGTAGTTATCCTATACAGCCTTTGATTTGATTTGATTTGATTTGATTTGATAGCTCTTTTGATTTGTTAGAGAAAGTACCCTGCTAACTACTGCTTCCAACATATTAATTAATTCATGATCATCATTAATTCATGATCATCATAAGGAGAACTTAACTCTGCATGGCTACCTGCCTGCATGGCAAGAACTTGGCCATGTCTTGTTCGTGTTGCTTGCGTACGCGTATACATGGAACCGATCAAAACAAAATAATTAATCATGATCAAGCCCAAACTAATTATCTCCATTATTTGCTGCATACGTTTGTTGTCGTCAAAGGGTCGTTGATTAATTAGCAGAAAGTAAGCTGAAAAAATTAAGATTGGTATGTATGTATGTGTAATCGTTGGGGAGACATGGAGTCGAGTGCCGCGCTGGAGTTGGAGGGACCGGATCGGGGATCGGGCCGAGCGCGCGGGATCGGGAGTCGTGATGCCGAGCGTGATCGGGAGTCAGACGCGGAGGAGACGAGGAGTCGAGCGTCACGCGGGATCGGGAGTCCGAGTTGAGCCGAGCGCGGGGTAGTCGAGTCGGAGCGTAGAGATCAGTCGGATTGCGGAGGATCAAGCGTATTGAGGTGGGATATAATTGCCAATTCTAAAATTAAGCCGTTGGATCGTTGAATCTAAATGGATTAACGGTTGAGATGGAGTGCATCAACGGAGAACTCTTTTTTTAAAGTAGTATAGATATAGATAAGTCATTGTTGCCACTTTTGGAGTAGTAAAGCTTCCTTTTAACAGGTAGGCCGACATCACTCTTCTGATGAGTATCCTGCATGTGTAATGCGCACAAAGCTGTTTAGTAGTGTGTGCGGCGAGTAGTATTGGCTGTTTTAGATAAGAACACGATCTAGTACTTACATGGGAGCAGCAGCGGCATCCTTTGGAGCTTTTGGATGGCACGAAGCATCTGGTTGAGCAATCTCCTGGTTGATGGTGCGATAAACAGTTAACTGTTAAGCACGAATCTATAGCAAAGACGGTGTAATAACTGACCTGGTCAGGTGGTGTTGAATGGACGGTGGCCTTGCCGATATGGGCAGCAATAGGAGAACCAGCAGTTCCACTTTTGGACAACATAGTTTTTTGAAAGAAAGACAGGAGAACTGCCGTTCTATTTCATTAAGCAGAAGAAAATAAAAGAAAAAGCCCATACAAGCACGGGGTACAACCACAGCACTCTGCCACACTGGCCAAAGCCAGACACCTCCGGCCATCGCCGGGAACACCACCTACAGGCTATAGAGGGGAATGCCACAGAGGAGAGAGATACATGGGGGAGGGGGAGGAGAATGTCGGACACAACCGGCCACACAGGACACCACCAAGCAAACGACTAAAGGCAACGAAGAGGGATGAGCCAATGACCACCCACAACATAAGAGCGGGCCACGACGCCTCCAACAAGGTGAACGACGGAAAAAATCGCCATCGCCGCTGATCGCACAGGGCTTTCGCCCAACAGGGGAGCATCACGATAGTGCCTCCAAAAGGGAACGACACAAGGAGCGCCGCCACCGTCAGCCTAGCCACCATTGGGCAGGGCTTTCGCCCGACATGCTCAACCTTGAAACCACACTATGGGGTAGCCACGGACTAGCCCGCATGAAGAACATGCCGAAGAGCGCAGGTGTTGGAGAGACTCAGAAGAGGGACGAGCCGCCGAATCCCGAGGCCGAACGACGGAGACGCCGTGACCGTCGTCGAGCACCACAAAGAGAAGGGAGGGCTCAACAACGCTGAACGGGACCTCGCACGGAGCAAGAGCCCGGTGGACGCCCAAGCCAAGAGCCCGCCAGACGCCGCGCACAGTCGGAGGAAGGGGTGCCCTGCCACGCCACAAAGGCATCACTGCCCAAAATAATCCGGACTCCGCATTTTTGCGGCACCCCAGTCGCCGATGCATCGCCACTGCCAAGCACCTCTAGCATAGCGCACGACGTCGACGCTGCGCGGCCAACTGTTGGAATAGCCGCCAAGGCGCTGGCCGGCCGCCGATGCACTATCCAACAAGGCCACGCCAAATCAAGAGTCGCAATGCTGAAAACGGAGGCAACCAGCTGCGACGGCCACTAAGGCGCCGGGACGCGCCCCTAGAGCTCACCAGCTTCGACCACGCTGGCGCTAGACCAAGACAGATCCGGGCCACCTGCTGACGGATCTAGCGGTCACCGCCGTTGTGGAACCCTGAGCTGCCATCGTGAGGCGGGCACGAGGGGAGGGGGAGCAGCTGCCAATCTGCCAAGAGAGGAGAAGAACTGGAAGGAGAGGAACAAGGGCGCCCGAGTGGCCACGCCGACCGCTGTGTGCCGCCGCAGCGCGTGCGCCGCTTTGCCACGCGCTGCCGAGCCGCTCATGATCGCCTCGCGCCGCCAAAGCCGCGATGCCGCCGCCCGCCGCGCTTAGCCATGCCTCATGTCGCCCGGCCATGCTGCCGCCGCCTCAGGCTGGCCGCGCCCTACCGGGTCTGGTCGTCCATCAGCGGATCCGGCCTCCGGTCATCCGCCGGAGAAGAGGAGACACACTAGGAGCCACTGGGTGGGAAGGAAGGGGAGGAGGGAAAGGGAAGGAGCCAGGAGGAGGAGGAAGGGAAGGAGGAGGGAGCCGCCACCGCCGCAGGCTGGCGGCGGCGGCATCGCTAGGGTTGGGGGAGACTGGCGGCGCGATGTAAGGTTCGCCCCCGAGTCGCCTCGAGCGAGACGACGCCAGGGCCAGTTGCGTTGTCCTGTTCGGACAGCATAGTGAGAATACATGCTCTGATGGCACCTCCTTTTCGTGAAGGCTAACAGGAACACGTTCACCAATGCTCGATGTCCGAATGACTAACCAAGTTGCCTACGGCAGAAATAAGAACAAATTATTCATGCAATAAATATGAAGTAGCAACAAAACGAATAACACTTCTTATTTCAGGATGGAAAGATTACCTTAGAAGATGATATACGGGGCTGTTTGGTTGGTGCCTATGCAAGCCCACAACTGAGGTTAGGCGCGCCAAAGGGTCTTAGGAAGATGTTTGGTTCCATACTAAAGTTAGTTATGCCACACCTTCTTAGGCGCATCTGCCATCCCGCACCATACATTTTTCGCTAAATTTTGGCGGACAAATCTACCGCCAAGCTCGCCTTATTTGTGTTGAAGCCGCAGCACGCAGCCCGCATCCCATCATTTTTACCCCGCCCAACTCGTTCTCATGGTGCTCCAGTATGACTCATCCAAGGGTACTGGCGGTATCGGCGACGGCGACTGCAGTGGCCGTGACGGAGCCGGCGGCGGCTGCAGGCGGAGGGCTGGAGGCGGCGTCATCTGCAGGCGAGTGACGGAGGCGGCATTGTTTTTCTTTGCTGATCTGAAGGCCGCTGCAAGGTGTCCTCCTCTTCAATCGGTTGCGGTAATGCCTTATTCATGCTAGTAATATACCATCAAGTTGCATGTGCTACCCTAGATTTATCATTTCTAATGTGAAAACAATGTTTGTTCTTATATTAAGATAGTACTGATTTTGTTTCTTTCAATTTTAGGCATGTTTAATGCTCTCCCAACTATGGCCTGATTTTACTCGATTTGGTAGATTAACTTGAAAAAAAGAGGAAGGCAGAAACATGACTATCAGTTGAGAGGTGGTTCATGGTGGCCAGATCCACTCCTTCCCCGGGTCTACCTCCTCCGCCTCTATTGCAACGAAGAAATGAATTTTTTTATGCTAAGGCATTGGGTAAAGTATAAAATTATGTTCAGGCATTTCCTTTTAGTTTTATTCATGTCTTAACGCTTTAATGTTTGTGCGTCAGTTTTAGGGTCTTTTGATAGATTAATCTGTAGGAAGACACCCCTCCTGGCGCGTCAAGGCCCAGAGGCCTCAGCCTCCTCCTTTTTCCTTCCTTCTCCCTCCCCTCCTCATTTTCCCTTCTCTCTTCCTCTTCCCCTAACCATTCGCCTCCTCCATTGGCAAGAATTAGAACTCCATCCGGCGGAATTTGTTGTGGGGAAAAGCTTCCCTCCATCATGGCAGGTGATCCCCTCTCGATTGGTGTTTTATTGATCCGTGTTTCACTAATTTTTGGTTGCTTTAGGGTTAGGGTTAGATTGTGTAGTACGGGTATTATTGTAGTATTGATTTCTTGTAAATATGAATCCGTAGGATGTATGTGTAGTTTTAATATTGGTAGAAAGTATGTTGAATTATATGGAGATTTTGGTGTATTTCACGTTGCAAAAATAAATTTTGTACCCACGGGGTTTTCAATTTAATATAGGAAACGTTGCTGGCAAGGCGAAGGCAAGGCTCAAATATGAGGATTACCCTAGGAGTAAGGATGCTCCAGTTCGTTCCTCTCCGTTTCCGGTTCCAGTTTGTGAGCACGGCCTTCCTGCGGAGGTACAACAGTCGAGGGACCCTGATACTGCCGGTAGAGCCTTCTACACTTGTGGTGTGAAGGACAATTATAATATGCAGTGTTCTATTCGGCCGTGTTGGTTTTTCGAGTGGATTGATGGTCTAGAAATGTACGATCCGAGGATACGACTTTTCCCATGGCGCTCCATGGACACTAAATCACTAAAAGAT
This sequence comes from Raddia guianensis, assembly GCA_036346415.1. NCBI lineage: Eukaryota > Viridiplantae > Streptophyta > Magnoliopsida > Poales > Poaceae > Raddia > Raddia guianensis. Next base: position 35,014,523 of record CM070542.1, on the reverse strand, counting down.
TTTAGGCGTTGGATTCCTCCTCGTGCAAACCCACGGGAAATGACAGATGAGGAGAAGGCGGTCGCAAGTGCGAGGAGAGTAGTAGACCCTCCTCTATGTCATTGCAATCAACAGTCTATCTTAGTAAAACCTAACCCAGGGGTAGACTTTACCCCATTCTTTCGTTGCCCGCGCAATGATTCAGTAAGTGTACGCATGCCATTTTCTATTTAAATTAGTGTCGTTTTATACTAAATTCAATAACAAAGTGATTTTTTTCATAGGATGGATGGCCTTTGTGTGATTTTCAAGAGTACATTTATGGTCCCAAGTCCTGTTGGCCTTCTAGTGCGGAAGTGGAGGCCTTCCACTCCGAGGAGAAGAATTGGCCATGTGAGGAATATCCATCTACTACCTGTAAGTGCGGGATACTGGCCCGTACAGGTGTTGTTCCATCGGAGCTCGAGTATGGATATTATTGTGGCAACTCTTATGGTGATTTCTGGGTACGTTATATTTGCACATCTCTTTTTTATTTGTTCCTATACTTCAGTGCATGTTGAGTTTGATAACTCTTACGCTAAATCTTGTAGGAGGGAAGGACGTGTGATTGGGAGAAATATCAGGGACAACATGCTTTCGAAGCCGAGATTCTTAATTTGTGGCAATCTGAACGAGAGAAGAAAGTGGAGAAGAGGAAAGAAAAGATAAGGCATGAGCATGGTGTGCTCATGCCGTCCACCGAGGACAAAAAGAAGGTCTTCGATGACATTAGGGGGAGCGTGGGGTGCCGCAACGTGGCTACTTCACCGCTTCAGAAACATTGGAATATTGGAGGAGGCGTAGGGTGATGAGGCATCAGAGGAAGATGGAGAAGGAGCGCGAGCTTGAGAAGTACAGGAAGAAGTTGGCTGAGGGTTCACACATTGACCTCAATGCCAATTATCGGTCTAATTCATGGGGGGCTCATTTGCAAACGCTGAAGCGCAAGAAGGCGAGGAGGATGGTGGAGATGGAGACCATGAGGGCTCTTGTTGGTAACTTGCCTACTCTCGTGCCGAATGATGACGAGGACCGAGAGGAGTGAGATCGACTTGGTTCGATGTCGTTATGTAATATGATAATGAATTATCTCCGTGAAAACCTTTGTATCTTATTTGAACAATTAAACATATGATTATTGTTTATGAAATTTGTGTTGCTATGTGGTATCATGAAACTCATGTATCACATTGCTATTCCTTTACAAATTCTCATCTATTTGGCTAGATATAAAATAATCCTAAATTCATTTGCAAGCTTGCATTTAAAAATCTATCCTCACCCCTTTCACTTCCATGTTATTAATTAAGATTTTTTATTCCTTATGCAAAGCTCATATTTTCAAAATATATTTGACATGCTACAATGAGTAACGTGTGCTATCTTATAGTCTTTTGTTGTCTATGCTTGTATATAGACGAGTATATCTCTATATGCATGTAATCTATATTTTACTTTTGCGTATAAATTATTTATGTGTGTATATGCTACAATGAGTAACGTGTTTTTATTTATGTGTTTCCACACCGGCTGGAGCCAAATCCCCCTAGCCCGCGGGTTTTGGAGCCAAGACCGTGCGGCAGCCCTGACGCGCCAGGTGGAGCCAAAAACACTGAAGGCGAACACTGACGCGCCATCCCTCCTGGCGCGTCAAGTCTGTGCTGCCGCACCGGGTGGAGCCAACAACCAGAAGGGTGAGCACTGATGCGACATCCCTACTGGCGTGTTAGGGCTGTGGCCGCCGACTAGGCGAGGCAAACATCGGGCGCGCCACGCGGGGGCGCAGCGACATCAGGCCGTCTCACCTCACGGGTGGAGCCAAAAACCAGAAGGGCGAACACTGACGTGCCACGAGGGATGGCGCGTCAGTACTGTTGCGCCAGGAGTGGTGGCGTGTCAGATTTGTCCTGATGCGCCGTTTCTCTGGCGCGGCAATCCCAGGCTTTATTTTTAGACACTTGGTAGCCCAGTCCTAGCCAAGCAGGTCGACATGCTCGTCATGTGGATTGAGACGGCATCGCACCTTCTCTAATTTTATTTCATATGTACAATAATGGACAATTAGTCTTAGTTTTGTGTGGATTGGCATATTTAAAATAAGCATTGTGGATTGTCATGACCTTATTTTTAGCTTTAATATGTCAAACTGACACGTCCATAACCATATTTTTTCATTAGCAAAAGGTCTAGTACATCCATATATGCAAAAGGTCTAGTACATCCATATATGCAAAAGGTCTAGTACATGCATACACCTCGCCCTCAGGGCCCCCCAGCGTGTAAGGATCTCGTGGACGGCATATCGTCCCGGGATTTGTTTGCAGCACGTTGTGACTACCGATGTCGGTGGCATCACGGTCACGCCTGCGCCTCGCGTAAGCTATTGTCTGTGGCGGGGGTGTGGATCCGCTGGGGCCCTGTATTATATGGCATAAATGTCAGATATGATAGAAAACAACAAAGAATTTCCGGGATCACTTCAGATGTCTTACCGCTCCTGGGGTGGGTTGTGTCTGACTCAAGGGGGAGCATCAGGCATCTGGCTTAGCCTGATTGTGCTGCGAAAGCTGGGGTCGTCGGCGGAGGAGTCCGAGTCGTCGTGCTGGCCGGCGTCTTCGTCGTCGTCCACGGGTGCCAGGTTGCGCTTGCCACACGCCCTCCTCGCAGGAGTCTCCGTAGGAGGTGCGGAGGACGTGGCCGACCATGTCGGTGTGCATGCTCCCATGCCCCCTTGCCACACGGGGGTCCGGTGGCTCGACGACTGGGGCGGAAGCACCGCAACTGGCTGTTGACCCATGTCCTGATGGTTCATGCAGCTCAACTTCTGGGCCATACGGCGGCATGTCCTCGTCACTCTCTGTAAATGGGCAATCCAGGAACAAGGGTATTAGCATGAAAGTAAATATGCCTGTATGACATGCACACGGTCGTATCTCCGTAAACGCCCAGGCGAGTGTGGCTGACCCCCAAGAGTACGTGGCGATGTTCTCCCACTGCTGCCTCAGGACGGGGAGGACAATCCAGGTGAAGGTGTTGCCGGACGCATCTGGTAAGAGGAAGCCTCCGACTAAGTGCCAAAGCCAGACCCGTGCGTGCGTCTCTACCACTGCAGGGGGAGCCTCAGCTAGGCAAAAGGGGAAGCGCTCGCGCAGCCAGGCGGAGCTGACCCCAGACGTCCTCCTGCAACCGTACAATCGTTTCAGCCGTAGATTAGTCACCACAACCAAGAAATTCAGAAAAAACAAAACCAACTGGACGATGCTCTTACTTGCTCCGGTCGTTCTCGTCCTCCGGGGGCCGCACGCCAATGGCGCCCTCCACCAAGTCACGCCAGGTGCCGGTATTTAAGATCCCGCACACTGCGGCGCCCTTCAACGGTAACCCGAGGACCATCCCCGTGTCCTACAAGATCACCGTCATCTCCCCGCATGGGAGATGGAAGGTGTGCATCTCGGGCCTCCAAAGGTCCACGAGGGCTGTCAGAAGCGGCCCGTCAAGGTCCAGTAGCCCCTGCGTGATGGTGCGGACTAGGTCGAGGAAGCCGGATCGCTGCAAGTAAGGCGCGAACCTCTCGTCCCACGTGAGGAAGATCGCGTGCGTACGGGGACGGAGCGAGGCCAGAGTCTGCAAAATGAAGAAACCGTACTTAATCAGTACGATGGATAAAACAATTGCAATTCGAAGAGATCAGTGGATAGCCAAACCTGTAGCTCATCGCCGATGAGCCACGCACGGTGCTCCTTGTCGTAGGCTGTCTCAAGGAGCGGGTACTAAGCGTGCGCCATCCTGTAAAATTTAAATAACAGAGTTAAATTCCAGCATTAATATAAGTTAGGTTTATGCAAAATTTAAACCGTAATAGACATCAGACCTAGTACCTTCCCACGTTTTGTACCGCTAGTAGAACCCTTACGCTTTTTATTATGCGTGCTCGCATTGTGCCCAACCCAGTGGCACTTAGAGCATCGGACCACCCCTGGGAGCTCGTCGAAATCTCCGGTTCCATATGTATCATCCCCGTTACCATTTGCACGGTCCATCTCACCTTGAAGTCTCTTCTTTTGCTGCCGGCCTTTCTTATTCTTAAGTAGGGCAGGATCAGGCCAATAGTCGAAACCACTAAACTCGGGCCACTGCGTGGGATCAAGGTATGGCTCAAAGGTCGGTTCCCATATTTTCAACGTGTGTCTTAAGATACAGCGGAGACATGTATGTCGGAGATTTGTGATCTACCCCTCTTGCGGAGCAAGCGGTGATCATGTGTGAACAAGGCGCATGAAACAGCTGAGGAACTTGCACGTGTACTCGGCTTTGCCAATGTCCACCTTGTAGTTCCTGCCGCCGATGTCCACCTTGTAGTTCCTGCCGCCGAAACGCTCACCCCCCGGATTAGTTCCCCCGGCAGACTTTACATTGTAAACTACTCTATTCGGGGCATGTGCTTCTGCAATGTGGTTTAGAGCGAGCATCTTCTCGTTCTCCAAATGAGCCGCACCGGCCCTTCCCCACACCGCCCCTGCATCAATAGAATTCTTCGCCAAACCCCAACGATCAACGAAGTACTTCCTGCACTTTTGGAAAGAGTATTGTACAATTCCAGATACCGGCAGGGCACGGATGCCTTTGAACACATTGTTCAATGACTCGGCGCCGTTTGTTGTCATGATCCCGTAACGACGGCCACCCTCGTCGTAAGCAAGCGCCCACTTCTCCTTGTTCCCCATCTGTTCCTTCATCCAATCCCTTGCCCGATCGTTTTGCATCTTATCTAGCTCTTCGAACTTCTTCTGGAAATATCTCTCTTCTCTAGCGCAACAAACCCCCTTTAACTTCGACACCACTTCCTTCTTCTGTCGACCCCATATATTGGCCGCGAAGTGCCTTATGCACCACCGGTGCTCAAGAGGAGGGTATCCTTCCATGTGCTCCTTAGCTGCATTTAGAAGGCCATGGTGACGGTCGGAGATCATGCAAACCGTCCGACCAGTGCCGAGAACCTCCCGCTTTAGATGTGCCATGAACCATGCCCAGCTAGCGTTGTTCTCGCCCTCGGCCAGCGCAAATGCTAGAGGCATGAATTGATCCTCCGGATCGACCGCAATAGCCATCATCAACACACCCTTGTATTTGCCGGTTAGAAAGGTTGCGTCGACGAGTACGACCGGCCGGCAGCGCTCGAAGGACTCCGCGAACTGCTTGAAGCACCAAAACACGCGCTGAAGAACATACCGCGTTTTGCCATTCTTATCGACCAAGACACTGCCTCCCGTGTAGGTGAAATACTTTGTACCTAGGTTGAAATATTTAATTGCACCCAATATCCTTAGCACCATGCTGTATGCCTCATTCCAGTCCCCATATAGTAACTCCATGGCGTGTTGCTTTGTCCGCCATGCCTTTGAGTACTTCACACGGTACCCGGTGAATCCAAATATGGATTCAATCAATGAGGCAACTGACATGTCGCTATCCGCCACGACAATGCCAGCGATACGGCGCCCTAAGTACTTGGTCGTGTTTTGAGCATTCACCTTCTTTGTCTTCGACGAGCCACACGTGTAAGGTTGCCTCACACGAGTAATCTTTCATCTCCCACTATATTTGTTTAGCCGAGCCCACACACCCCACAGGCATCCTTGCTTGCAGTTCACCGTGTACCTGACTTTGACGTCCGAATGAGCAACATTGTATGGCCTATGGTGCCTCGCTGCATAGTCCATCAAGAAGTACTGCAATTGCTGCAAAGACTCGAATGACATGTCCTTTCAGATCTCCAGATTCTGAACATCCGGCAGTACATCGGTTGACAACAAGCCGTTCTCACATATTGCCATGTGAGTTTGGCTTAGGTCCTCAAAGGTGCTGACCATGGTCACATCAACATGAATTGCCCTAAGCTGTCTCCTCTCCTCCGCCGACAATGCGTATATTGCTTGCCTCTATCCACCACGCCTAAGCTACGAACCTCGTCATCTTCTTGGACGTCATCTTCTTCCTCCACCTCATATCCTTCCCCCACCTCTTCTTGTTCGCCTTGCACCCCCTCTTCTTCTCCCCTCTCCTCATCATAGGATTCCTCCTCGGATCCTAAAGAAATTTGGTCATCGTCCACCTCACGTTCTTCCTCCTGAAAAACTCCATCGTCAAAATCATTCATGAGAAGGGCGCTATCGAATTTATCAAACGGCTCTCCCGCCGCCTCCGCAACACATGCTTCAGATCTAACCTGGCTTCCTCCAATTGTGCCCAACTCCTAAGCCAAGTGTTCTACAGGCTCATCTTCCTTCTCAACACTTTGCACGGCTTTTACGAGTGTTGTTAATGAGCCACTCGCACGAGCAGTCTCAACCACCACCTCCTAACAACTAACGTTCGAATTTTTCGCAACCTCCTTATAACTATTCCAATCCGACTCCGATGAAACCTTCAACATCACATAGTGAGCCCTAGCCTTCCCAAAATTAAATCTTCCTTACAACAACAGTTCACCCTCACCAACCCCACGGCTCATCAAAGATCGGCAACGAGAAACTAAATCATCAAAGTTTGGGATCCTATCAAACAATACCACTTCCTCCTTCATATTCTCAAACTCTCCGTTTTCTCTAACGGTTCCACCATGAAAGAAACGGACTAAACGATCCATCTACAAAACTAAAGAGAACAAATCATGTCGTTTAGGCCTAATATATACAACATCATCTACACCAAGATTAAATACCACATCGGTACATGCAACGGATTCTACATGTTAATACGGACAGTAGATGCAATGCGTATGCCATGGTGCTCGGATCGAACTAAACACGTCAATATGGAACATAAATCAAGTTTTTTCCTCAAACCTTAATTATCCAAACCCTACGAAATACGGTTAATCGAGGACCAAATCGGAGAAAAAAATGAAGCATCACCTTCACAGGAGGACGGGGAACGATTTCCCCACCCCAAAATGGCCGGGGGGCAAGGCGGCAGGCAAGGCGAGGTATGGGCGGGGCAGAGGCGCACTGGAGTGGAGAGAAAAGAGAAGGGGCGGCTGCCCCGACTCGGCTCTCTGTATTAGCCCTTGCCATGCCAGGAGGGGTGGCGCGTAAAGGGGGGCCCAGTGGGCAGCCGCTCATTGCCCAATGAGAGGCCGGGGCGCCTCTCAGCGGTGGCTCACCTGTCGGTCTTGACGCGGCACTCCAACTGGCGCAGCAAGGTGGGCCCCGCGCTTGTCCGCGCTGGCGGCCATTGACCGGGGCAGCCAGCGTGGCACCCTCTGCCGCGCCATATGCACAGGCGCGGGAGAATCTACAGGCCGCGTCAGGCGGCGTGGCGCGGCCTAAAAGGTCAACCTGAATGACAAAAGCATTGCAGTAAAACAAAAAAGTTATGCAAGATGCCGGTAGGACAACAAATTAAACCATATTAACCAACCACTAAATAGATAGGAAATAGAAAAAGGTATAAGATACCAGCTGTTGTATTAAGAATTGCTCGAGCAACACATGGTTGATGCAGCCACTAAAGAGCAGTCGCGAGAGGGAGGGAATGGCGGAGGCGACGGGGGGTGGCGAACGGAGCAGTCGCGAGAGGGAGGGAGGCGAAGTCGCGTGGAGGAGAAGAAGTCGTCTGGGACGCCTTGCAGGGAGCCAAGGACCCAGGCGACTGCCAGGGAGACAATCCCTATTTATATTCCTTGCTGCATTGCTTCGTCAGGCTTTCGCCCATTGCGAAAAATTCCCCACTGCTGCCTCCCATAGGAGTCTGGGCCGTGTCTCAGTCCCAGTGTGGCTGATTATCCTCTCGGACCAGCTACTGATCATCGCGTTGGTAAGCTATTGCCTCACTAACTAGCTAATCAGACGCGAGCCCCTCCTTGGGCGGATTTCTCCTTTTGCTCCTCAGCCTACCGGGGTATTAGCAACCATTTTCAGTTGTTGTTCCCCTCTCACGGGCAGGTTCTTACGCGTTACTCACCCGTTCGCCACTGGAAACACCACTTCCCGTTCGACTTGCATGTGTTACGCATGCCGCCAGCGTTCATCCTGAGCCATGATCGAACTCTCCATGAGATTCATAGCTGCATTCCACACGGAACAAATTCCTCATTCCTCTCCACCCTAAAAAGAAGATTAAACCCCCCCTCGTCGGTGGCTAGGGCTTATCCATACTTCTTGTATAGGGATGGCAAAAATACCCGTGTGTCCGGTAATCCAACCCAACGGGTCTAGGTCTGGGTCTAATTTAAGACCAATGGGTATTATTTTTAGGGTCTGGGTTTGGATCTCGGGTTAGGTACGGTCCAATTTTATATCCGTGGGTCATGATCCATTCTATATATATACCATTTCAGTGCCAAACCCTAGCTCTTTCTCCCCCACCAGTCTCAGGCTCTCAGCAGCCGGCCGCCCCAATCCCCTGCGCTCCAGATCCAACACAGCGAACTCACCAAATCCGGCTTCCTGTTCATCCTCTGGTGGTCGCAGGTCGCGCCCCTCCACTCTTACACCAGCGACGGCAGCGACGACCCATCTCGGCACAGGCGGCGGCGGCACGACGGATCTAGGTGGTCGCCGCCGTTCTCGCTACTGTGGCGGGAGGCCGCGAACGCAACTTCGCCCGTGCGGCGCGTTTATTCGCCGATGACGAGACGGCGGACGAGTACCGCGGGACGGCCGCGGCCGGCCGCGCGAGCGGTCGCAACTTGGTAGCGTGTCGCCGGCAGGGAGCTGCAATATGCCAGCCGCCTCGCACGTGTGAGTCGTCCAAAACTTGTCTTCCCTCGCTCTGCTATCCAGATCCGAGACAAGATCCAGGCCGCGAGTTGAAAGCTCCCCGTCCGACTCCGACCCGGAAAGTCAAATCCGATCGGATCTGGAAACCATGTCCCCGTCGGTCACCCACCTCTACTGTAAATTTCGAGGTAATGAACGCAGGCAGTATTCCTTGCTCCTAAGCACTAGTTCCTCCTAATTGTTGACTTATATTTCTTTTGATTTGATTTTTGGATGTGCCTTTGTACGCCATGGGCTTGAAGACCGCGGAGATCAGCAGCAACCCGGAGAGAATTTTCAGAACATATAAGAGGAGGAGGGTATGCAGACCAGCAATTGCTCCTCATATGCCAGAGGGTGTCGTCTTGGAGGTCCTACTTCGGCTGGCCGTAGAATCCCTTCTACGGTGCAAGTCGGTTTGCAAGGACTGGCGCACCATCATCTCCGACCCGTCGTTCACCCGCTTACACCTCTAGCACTCTGCCTTGCAACATAAGCGGCACAAGCCGGCCTTCCTCATCGTTCCGCACACTTTGGACTCCATTGTTGAGGGAGATAACTGGCCATCCACCTTCTCAAACAAGGTTTCCTTGTACTGGTGGCAAGAGGGCCGTGACACCGCTAGGCTCCTTCACACGAAGGACTTCCATGGGGCGTTCGGGAAAGTGTACTTGATGTTACACTGTGATGGCCTGTTGCTGTTCCCGACCGACACCAAGGTGTATGTCATCAACCCTGCCATAAGGGATGTCCTCGAACTACCCAATGGCCGGCGTGAGCTCTTCAATAATGGGAGCCAGACGGTCGGCTTCGGTCTCGACCCTCGCACCGGTAGGTATAAGGTCGCTCGGCTCTTCTTCCGTTCGCTAGATATGCAGGAGAAAACATACTCCGCCGGGGTGGAGGTATTGACTATCTGTGGCGACGACGAGATCGATGCTTCTTGGCGAGAAGTATTGGAGGACCCACAGTACCCGATCTTCGACTTCGAAGTGTGCTTTGGGGGCTCTCTGTTCTACACAATCAACAACTCTCTCCTCAAACAGCCGGCGCGGGGTTTCCTACGTTTCCACTTAGATGATGAGATGTTCAGTTTCATCCCACAGCCTTCTTCAGCCATGGATGATGAAATATTCCGCTTCATGGAGCGGGGGGATGAGCGGTTACTCTTGGCTCAGTGCCAGTCTTCTCATCGACTGGTGATCTGGATGCACACTGACGATGCAAGGCATCGATGGACTCCGCTTTACTCCATTAACATGTTGAACCCGTTTAACCTAGTGACGATGCTTTACCATGGACTATTTTTTCAAATATATAATAAACTATACCGCTGCAACATGGTGAGAGGAGTCGTAGAGGAAGTCGTCTCCATGGATCGGCTGAGGTATCAACCGGGCAGAGCAGGCACCTTGGAGTATGATAGCTGGGAGAATGTGCACGCGTTCGACTTGATACCCTACGTGGAGAGTCTTGTGCCGGTTACCAAGGCTAGATGACAAACATCCCTGAACGCCAGCGCAAGCGTGAGATGGCGGCTAGGGCTAGGGTTGCTGGAGCCTCTGCCTTCGAGAAGGGGAAGTATCCCCGTTGCACTCAGTAGAACACTTTGTGTCAGTGTAGCACTATGGTTTTAATCCCCTAAGGCATGTTAGGTTTAGAGATGGCATACTAGTGCCTCACATGTCATTGTTCTTCTTTTAATTCATGTACTCGTGCTACCATTTTTTTTCAATATTTTTATGTGCAATCCTTTACTATATTGCGTGACTTTGCTATAAAAATTATTATTTATCATAACATGCATGACAAAAATCCTAATCCACGATGCCTAAAACGATGGAATAATTGAGACCGATGACGCTAAAGCAGCATCCCCCAACAGTTCTTCAGACAAAATTATGCGTTCCCACATGATGATGCCTACCAGCCTCGCACTAAAGCCCTCATCATAGGCACATCTATTTTTTCTAATTAAACATGAAATAATGAAGGATGTGCTGCGTGTTTAACCCGACACGAAATGACGCCACTAAGCAGGGTGCCACTGTTGCACCCGGAGAGAGATAGAGGGAAGAGAGAGGAGATAGAGAGAAAAGGAGGAGATAGAAAGAGAGGAGAGAGGTAGAGAGAAAAAAGGGGTGCCACACCGCCTGTGTGGCACTGGGTGCCAGCAATTTTTTTCACTGAGCACGTGCCCTACCCCTGCATTTTTTTCTCGCTCAATTCCCGCGGCCCAAACTCTCACGCTTGACCTGTCCGCCGTGCCCGAGGCGGCTGCTGCCGTGCCACGTGTCCGCATATGCTGGCGCCCGCCGTGTGGTGTGCAGGGGGCCGCGGCGCCCGCTATGCGGTGGGGCGTGCGACCTGGCGCCCCGATGCGGCACGAGTTGTGTCATGCAGCATGCACCGTGTGGCTCGGCTTGTGTCGTTGCTATTTTGGTCTTTTCATTTTGCAGTGCGATATTTTCGGGTTTTCCTATTTTTCTGTGCGTTATTTGCTGGATTTTTTCCCCCTTGGAATATGATAGCTGGGAGAATGTGCACGCATTCAACTTATGCCCTACGTGGAGAGTCTTGTGCCGGTTACTAAGGCTAGATGACAAACATGCATTCAGAATGCTGCACAAACAAAACCGTTGAACTTACATTGTAATGTTTTTTTTATTTGAGATGATACCTCTGAATAACAGCAGCATTATCAATTTATCATCTGAGCTTGTGCTGGTAAATCTTTCAGTCTAATTCAGTTATGTTGGATCTGTGGCATTTGAAGGGAGACGTCTGGTCATAGGCCTATAATAAGGGCATCTTCAATGCTATGAGTATATTTGGGCTAATACTATCCTATTGGCACTATTTGTAGGAAAAGAAAAGGATTAAAATAAGTGTAGGTGTTAACACCCAAATTTGGCAGAAAATCGGATTTGACCGATGGGCCGGAAATATCGGCATTTGGGACATATCGGCAAATTGGGTTTTACTGAAGGAGGAAAGAAGACGGCGTACGGATTAGAATTGATAAACTTTTACTGATGGCGTGGGATCTTGGACTCCAAATTTACCTTTGGATATATTTAGAAAGTTTAGTCGGTTTAGAAATAATAGGTTTATTATCGTATCGGGATCGGTTTAATCCCTTGTATCGTCAGTATAAATAGGACCTCGTGGATCGTGTAAAGAGGACTACACACAAAAACAAAACACAACTACTCTTTTCGAATCCGATCGACCTCGTCGAAAGGTTTCAACTCGCAGGTAGAGCTATCTCGATGGAATAATCGATTCTCTCCTTGTACCCGTATGCATGGCTGTATCGTTTCGATCTCATGTATACAAAGCATGTTAGACTGTCTCGATTTTATCGATCTTTAACATGTTCCTCGTATATTGCACTGTCTCGTTAAATCGATCTGTAATATGTGTTTATCCTGCAATGCCGATCATTACATATCTTGCATGTTTTCTCTTAATTCCGATATATGCAACTATCTCGTTTAATCGATCTTGCGTATGTTTGTCTTAGGATCATGCATGTTTAGAATATTTACTGATTAACATTGTATTTACCTTTACTAGTTTTAAACCTCCTATTGGTTTATAATTTTATGCTTGGTTCTAGATTTAAATACTGTCTTGGCTTGACCAATCTATTTAATCAATTTCCTGGTTTAATTTGATAAGCTGATTTGAAGATTCATAGCTAGTTCTACCCATCAAAAGTAAAAGATACAAATAAGATTCATATTTACTTGTTTATTCACTTATACTGCTCTATCGGATTTTTAGCCGATAGATTCGTTGAATATCGGACTCCTTAAAGCCGATGTATAAAAATTGATCTGGCTATTCCATAAAGCCGATTAGGGCCAAGTCGCTAACAATCTTCTCCTTGTCAATTCACAGGTCAAACTGACTGGCATGTTTGGTTTTCTGTGGTTGCGACGCAAACTCTGTTTTTGACGCTTTCGTGGTGTGTTTGCAAGAAACCAACTTTTCGCATCAACACACTTTTTGGCACGCCCAGTGGGACATTCAATCGGAATTGACAAGATGGCTACTCGAAGTGATCGGGATGCCATCGCCGAAGCCAGCAAGCTCGCTACTGGATCCGAAGTAACTCTTGAAGAGCTGAATCCTGAGCAGAGGAAGGAACTTGAAGATAAGCTCACGGAGTTGCATGAGGAGAACAGGAAAAGAATACTGTCTAGTTATCGAAAAACCCGTAGTGGACAAATCACAAGAGCCTCAACTGGTGATCCGTTAATAGCCAGTGATTTTTCTGAAGTTTTGAGAGATCGGATTCATAACTCAATCTACCGATCTATGCTAGATCAGTCGTCCGTTTTGGGTCGGATAGTTCAAGATGGAACCAATGCTACGTTACATAATATCATGAGTGGTCAGAATCCTCTCGAAAATCGGCTTAATCCTTCAAATCAGAATACTGGAAACCAATTTCCTACGAACACTCAAGCGGGTACCTCTCAAGCAAATCCTACTCTAGGTATTCTGAACCCATCTCCGATCCAAGCACTACCAAATAATCAGGCTATGATCCCGGTGCCATGATCCCGGTGCCAAATCCGATCAACTATCAGCCGATTAATCCAGGGATGACTGAGAATCTAGAAGAGATGATAAGGAACTTGGTTTACAACATGATGAAGCAGTGTGGGTTCAATACACCTAAGATTGCTCCTCACTATACCATGCCATATCCATCGACATTCAATGAGACGGAATTTCCGTACAAATACCGAGTGCCGGATTTTGCAAATGCCAAGTTTAGTGGAAGTGATAGTACCTATACTCGTGAACATGTTGCTATATTTCTTGCGCTGTGTGGAGAAGCTGCTTCTAAGGATACACTTAAATGCCGATTGTTCTCTTTGTCTTTATCGGGATCGGTTTTCAACTGGTTTAGTTCACTTCCTCCAAACAGTATTACTTCCTGGATAGACTTGGAGAAGAAATTCCATGCGTACTTTTATTCTGGGGAGAATAAAGTTAGGATCACAGATATCATGATGATCAAGCAGAAGTTTGGAGAATCGGTTAATGATTATTTACGCCGATTCAGGGAGGTGAGAAACCGATGCTATAGTTTATCACTACCTGACAATGAGTTGGCAGAACTAGCTTTCAAAGGGTTACTGCTTGCTAATCAGAAAAAGGTGGGCAACCAAGAATTTGCTGATATATCTCACCTGGCTCACAAAATCGTGCTATATGAAAGCCGATTTGCTGATAATTCTTATCAGAACCAAAAGGAGTATCGGAATAACAATAACCATAATAAAGGTAAAGATAAGGCGATTAATGTTGTTAATACTGAAGAAGTTGAAGATTCTGAAGATTCTGATACTTACGAAGTCGACGCTTATGTTGCTGAATGGGTGAGTAATAAGAAAGAGTTTGAGCTCGGGTGGATAAAGCCGAAGAATCAATCCGAGAAGAGTAAATATTCTTTTGATACTTCTAAATGTGATCGGATTTTTGATTATTTATTACAAGAGAAGCAGATTCGGCTTAAGCAGGGGCATGTGATACCTCCAGCAAAAGAGCTTAAGAAGCGGAAATATTGCAAGTGGCATAATTCCTATTCACACTCCACCAACGAATGCAATGTTTTTAAGCAAGTTGTCCAGAAGGCGGTCGATGAAGGACAGCTTCATTATCAAAGCAAACCATCGAAAGTTGATAGCGATCCTTTTCCAATAGAATTTGTCGGGATGGTTGATGTCAGGAAAAGAAAAGCCGATGACCCTGAATGTTCTAGTCGACTTAAAGTGCTCGTTGGCTCCAAAAGGATCGTGGTGGAGGATAAGCCAGTATTAAAATTTCGATCTGTAAAGCCACGTGGAGATGAAGAGATTAACAGGTGGCATGAAGTTAGGCGAAGAAAGGATAATAAACCGATCATAAGGCCATGACCAACTTTTGATCAGTTGCTGAACAAATATGATCGGATGGCTAAGAATCCACCTAGAAGAGACAATAGGCCAGTTGCTCCTCAGCCGATTCCATAAGAAGATCAAAGGAATCAGGACTGGGAGATGGAATATTAGGAATGTCTCTTTTTCCGATACTGCTGGGAAGAAGGGATGTCATTGCCTACTATTAAGAATTACCCTGTAAATCATGTGTTTGCTTCACCAATGAAGAGAACATCGGTGAAAGATCGTTTGGTGTTTCCTGAAAAGAAAGTTGAAGAGCATCCGATTAAACAAAATACCGATGTTCAACACATACCAAAAACTCCGATGCCGCAGTGGTGTCCAAGTGGGATCACTAAATCTCAAAAGCGCCGCTTGCAAAGGATGAGGAACACTGAAGCAAAAGAGACAGAGGCTGAAAGATTTAGGGATGCGCTGCTGGAGAAGACAAAGCCGATGAAACCAGCTAGGGGCAAGCAGGAGTGGAGACCTAAACTTAAATCGGCAGTTATAGTTGATACTAATACCGATTCTGATGAAGCTTCGATTAATACAAACATGGTTTGCATATTGTCTCGGGAATTTATGTGTGACTATGAGGAAGCTGCAGCTGAGTTAGTGATTGGAGCTGAAGATGCCATATTCAAAAAGTCAGAGAATTCCTGATTACATTTGAAGCCGCTGTTTATCCTGGGATATGTGGATGGAAAACCGATATCAAGGATGATGGTTGATAGTGGAGCCACTGTGAATATAATGCCCTATTCTGTTTGCCGAAAGTTCGAAAAATCTACTGAGGATTTAGTGAAAACCAATATGGTGCTGAATGACTTTAATAGAAATCCGACAGAGGCAAAGGGAATTTTAGTGGTAGAACTTACAGTGGGTAGTAAGACAATTCCGACGGCGTTCTTTGTGATTGAAGCCAAAGGAAATTACAATGTATTATTGGAAGAGATTGGATACACGCCAATTGCTGCATTCCATCAACGTTGCATCAGATTTTGATACATTGGGTTGGTGATCAAATAGAGGTAGTTCGAGGAGAAGCTTTAATTGCTGATGCCGATTTTACAGGAATTTATGATAATCTGGAAGCATTATCGGGCAAACCTCTAGACGACTGTGACTTCATCAGTTTTAGCAAATCAGGCTTTAAGCCGACGACGCTAGAAGCACAGTCTGTGGCCCAAGTATACGAAGGTTTTTTATGGGAACCACGACTTTAGAAGAGATCGAGTATAAGTTGGGCCAGGGCTTTATATCGGCTGATGAACTTGATAAAGTCGATATTGGAACGGATGGAAAAGACAGGCCAACTTATATCAGCAAAAGTTACCACAAGAATACAAGGATCGGCTTATTCAGATACTAAAAGATCGGGTTGATTGCTTTGCATGGGAATATCATGAGATTCCCGGTTTAAGCCGATCTATAGTTGAACACAAAATCGAAATGAAATCTGGGTTTAGGCCAGTGAAGCAAGCACCAAGGAAAATTAGTTGAAAAATATATGATCAAGTGAAGGCTGAGATTCAGAGATTATTAGATGTAAAGTTTATTCGGCCGTGTAAATATGCCGATTGCATTTCTAGCATTGTGCCTATTGGCAAGAAAGATTCTGATAAGATACGGGTGTGTATCGATTTTAGGGATTTGAACAAAGCAACCTACAAAGATGAATACCCGATGCCGATTGCTGATCGGTTGATTAATGCCGCTTCTGGTAATCGAATTATCAGTTTCTTAGATGAAAATGTCGGTTACAATCAAATTTTCATGGCTGAAGAAGATGTGAATAAAACTGCGTTTAGATGTCCTGGTGCCATCGGCTTATTTGAGTGGGTTGTCATGACTTTTGGGCTGATCAGTGCCGGGGCTTCATATCAAAGAGGAATGAATTTGATTTGTCATGATTTGATCGGCAAATTGGTGGAAATTTATATTGATGATGTGGTGATTAAATCACAAGAGGAAGAACAACACTTGGCTGATATCGTAACCGTATTGGATCGGTTTCGGAAGTATGGCATGAGGATGAATCCAAAGAAATGCGCTTTTGGAGTATCGGCCAGAAAGTTTCTAGGATTTATGGTGCATGAAAGAGAAATTGAGGTACATCCTGATAGAGTAAAAGCAATTCTGAAGACTCAACCTCCAGATTCAAAAGTACGTTTGCAAGAGCTGATCGGTAAAATCAATTATTTGCGAAGGTTCATTTCAAACTTATCGGAAAGGATTATTCCGTTTTTTCCATTGCTCAAGTTGAAGAATACCGATAAGTTTATTTGGGGTCCAGAACAGCAGAAAGCATTTGATGACATCAAAAAATATCTAATCAATCCGCCTGTTTTGGTTGCTCCGAGAGACAATTTACCGTTCAAGTTATATTTGTCAGTAGCTGAAAGAACGATCGGGGCAGTTCTGGTCCAAGAAGTCGATAGGAAAGAACATGTAATTTTTTACCTAAGCAGGAAACTGTTGGATCCGGAAAGCCGATACACTGTGATGGAGAAGTACTGTCTTTGTCTGTATTTTGCTTGCACTAAATTAAGGCACTACTTGTTGGATGCTGAATGCAAAGTAATTTGTCAAACCGATGTGATCAAGTACATGCGTAATGCTCCAATTATCAAAGGGCGTCTCGGAAAATGGGCATATACTCTAATCGAGTTTGATTTAACATATGAATCTCCCAAAGCTGTCAAGGGGCAGGTATTAGCCGATTTCATCACACATCATCGGGATATTAATATGTCGATTTGTACACCGTGGGTGATGTTTTTTGATGGATCGGCTTGTGAGAAAGGTTGTGGAATTGGGATTTATATCGTGTCCCCTGGTGGAATTTCTTATAAGTTCAGCATAACAGTGGAATTTGGATTGACTAATAATCAAGTGGAGTATGAAGCATTAATTCAAGGATTGGAGTGGTTAATTCAAGCTGGAGCTATTGCTGTAGAAGTTTATGGAGATTCACAATTGATAGTTTTTCAATTGATCGGTAAATATGAATGTCATAGTGAGCATTTACAAGGATATTTGAAGAAGGCTTCAAATTTGACCAAATGTTTTGCTATGTTCACAATACAGCATGTTCCAAGGGAGTAAAATTGTGATGCCAATGAATTAGCTCAGGAAGCATCGGGATATAAATTACCGATCATGGAACTAGATATTGTTTCTGTTGAAAATCCGATTCCAATCGGATGGCAAATGGAGATTATTGGTTATCTTAAGAATCCTCAAGGAAAAACCGATAGAAAACTTAAGAGAAGGGCTCAAAGGTATGTGCTGATTGATGGTAAGTTGTACCATCGGAGTTTTGATGGGTTGTTGCTCAAATGCTTAAATGAAGAAGAGGCTAAAATTGCGATTGGAGAAGTTCATGAAGGGATTTGTGGGACACATCAATCAGCATATAAAATAAAATGGATGCTGAAGCGAACAGGATTTTTCTGGCCAACAATGCTTGAGGATTGTTTCAATTACAAGGGCTGTAAAGATTGTTAAAGGTTTGGAAATATCCAGTATGTGCCGGCATCGATTTTACATCCGATTGTGAAACCGTGGCCATTTAGAGGATGGGGAATAGATATGATCGGAGAAATATTTCCTTCTTCGTTCAAGGGGCATCGGTATATTTTGGTGGCAACTGATTATTTCACCAAGTAGGTTGAAGCTGTGCCATTTAAAAAGGTGACTGCCACTGAGGCAATCGGTTTTGTGAAAGAATATATAATTTACCGATTTGGTATTCCTCAAACGATCACTACGTCTGAAGCATTTCAAGAATATGCTCGGAGTTTGGGTATTACGACAATCAATTCTTCACCATATTATGCTCAAGCAAACAGCCAAGCGGAATCTTCTAATAAAAGTATTATAAAGTTGATTAAAAGAAAAATTGATGAAAGGCCACATAGATGGCATAATATTTTGGCAGATACGTTATGGTTCTATCGAATTGCTAGGCATGGAGCTACCAAGGTATCGCCTTTTGAGTTGGTTTATGGACAAGAAGCAGTTTTACCGATTGAAGTAATCATCGGATCTACGCGAATTAAAGAACAGAACAACATAAAAGCCGATGATTACAAAAATCTGGTGATGGACAAACTTGATGATATGGTGGCAGTTTGATTGAGGGTTTTAGAGCATATTGAACGAGACAAGTAAAGAGTGGCCATACATTACAATAAGAAAGTTATGCCGAAAACTTTTGAAGTGGGAGAACTTGTGTGGACAATATTTTTACCGATTGGTTCTAGAGATCCTAAGTACGGTAAAGTGGTCTCCGAATTGGGAAGGGCCGTTCCAGATCAATCGGGTTATTCCGGGAAACGCATATATTTTGGAAACACTTGAAGGACGAGTTTTCAGAAAAGCAGTCAACGCTAAGTATTTGAAGAAATACTATCTAAGTGTTTGGGTTGGAGCTTAGATGAAGGTTCCGAAAAGCCGATTCTAAAAGGATCGCCTATAGTACAAGAGACCGACGAACACTTGAGGGTTTTGAAAAGCCGGTTCAATGGAATCGTCTATAGTTCAGGTTACGCTCAACACGTTGCTGTTGAGGTAAAAAGCCGATTCCGATGAATCGCTTAGAGATTAAAACATATGTAAATAAAAGATGATTGCTTGAAAGAAAATAAAGTTATTACAAAGGTACGAAGGCCTTGAAAGTTTTCGTTTCAAAGATATAATGTTTTAAAAATCGATAAATATACCGATTCATACAACAAGAGTTTAAAATTTTTGGCTCGCAGGCTGATTACTGGCAGAACTCATGGATGACGCTGGCGGCTTCTGCGATTGTGCTTCGAATTTCATTGACTATAGCTGTGTCTTCTTCTTCGGTTCCGGGTACAATCGGTATTTTCTTTTTTGCCTCTAGCACAGCCGTGCCGCACTTCTTGACAATGCTATGCTGTTCTTTAAAAGCTGATTTAGCATCATCGAAATTGGAGTGGGCTGTGGCTTCAATTTTCCTCGCCTTCTCCAGTTCTTGTTCCAGAGCTTTAACCCTTCCGACAGCTTTGGAAGCTGCAGTTTTTGCCGATTTCGCGTCCTGCTTCAGGGTTTGGAGTTTATCGTTCTGGGAGTTGGCATCTTGAACGAGGGCTTTAACTTCCGCCTTAGCATCTTTATTGGCCTCCCTTTGGCGAAGCCTTTCAAGCGCTTGATCGAGATCGGTTTTCTTTGGGCCGAGGGGTAACAATTTTTGGATGGCCGATACTATCAGCTCTGGAAGGGTTTCGTTGATGGAGTTAGCGATATCTCTAATTGCGCTGGGGTTGGCAAGAAACTCGGCTTCTTTGCCGATGAACTCCCACATTTGCTTTAGCTTTTTGACTGTATCTGAAGAAAGTCGATTAGCTCTTGAAGGCTTGGCGTCAGCGGTTGACGTTGGTTTGGCAATGGTAGGAGGAGGAGCAGCCTTGATTGGAGAAGCCGATATAATTTCCAGGTCATCATCGTTATCAAGCCAATCCATGCTAGAGGGGTCGAAGTTGAGCTCATCGTCTTTTTTCTCGCCATAAGTGATCACCTGCGTGGAGACCACTGTTACCCGAACTGGGCTACGTGGCTGGAACATATACTGAAGAAAAGACTTCTAAGTTGCAGAAAATCAGAATATAAAAGATCTATAATTCATGATGGCAATGTGCCGATTACCTCTTGTGGGTTGAAAAGTGGAGGAGTCTGCGATGCTGGTGGTGGAGCTGGCGTAGAGATATTTTCTGGAATAGGAGAGCTGGCCTGAAATGAGGATACCGATAAGAAGAAAACCGATGGGGGTTAGAAAATTTTTGTGGATAGATGAAGGATCAAGTGCTTACAGTGTCACATACTGATTTGGTGCTACAGGATGTACACACCTGTTGATGCTTTTTTGGCCTTTTGGACACCACCTTCTTCTTCTGACCATTACCGCCATCAGGTTTCCCTGTTTGGAGATAATTTGGATAAGTAGTCGGATTTTATGGATATGAGTAAGTAATTCGATTATACCTCTCTTCTTTGGTTGTTGCTGCTGAGACCCATGAGAGAATTCTGATGCGGACTTGGCCGTGGAGAAGAGGCGTCCGGCTTCACTTCCAATTACTTTTGATGAGGGACGCTTGTCTCCGCTCTGCAAGGGAACATGAAGTTAGTTATCGGAAAAATAAAGATGCAAGAACGCAAGCGGACTAGTTAGTGACCTCGTGATCGGAAGATGAGGCGTGATACTGTGATTGCGTTCGTTCGCTGTCTTCTTCGATAATTTGTTCCGATACTGACTCTGAATTATCAGATCTTGATGAGCTTGAGTCAGAATCATCGTTTCCTTTGTCGTCACCATCATCATCCTCATCAGAATGGGCAAGATTTTGATTATAGGATTCTTCATCATCGGTATTTTCTTTATCTGTTTCTACTGATTCCGATGAAGATTCCTCCATTCCAGCAATTCCCGGCCGGTTGGGTTTGTAGCTTTCATCTCTATTGGTGAATTTTCTGATCAATGCCGAAGCACCACCTTCTGTGGCATAAATGTTCTTGGCAATAGAATCCCACCGAGGCCTATAATTCTCACATATTGCCGCGCACATATCGATCTCTGTCGGCATTTCGAAATCAATTTGTGCAGCGTTTAAGATTGTGTAAGCCGATTCAAAGTTCACCTCATCTCTGGCAATCAAATGGCGATAAATGGATAGATCGGGAATATTTTGCCCTAAATTGAATTGTCGAGCGTATACTGCGGGGTGATAGAATTCATAAGAGGGTTTTCTGATGTGAACCCTTGTGTTGAGGATGGCAAAGAAGATGCCTGGAGATATAAACTTCTTGAAAACTGACAAGACTTCACCAGTGAGGGTGGAAGAGAATCGGAAGGAGGAGGGAACTGGGTATCTGTCCAAATCGGTATACGGGTTGAATTGCTCCGGGCCATATCCCGATTCGGACATTGTGAAGAACGCAGTCAGAAAGCGAGAAAAGTCCTCCTGATTCAAGCGCCTTCTGTTGCAGTTAACAGTCACCATTTCTCCATAGGACCTGCAGGGGCGTTGGTTGGAGTCGGCTTCTTCCTTTTCGTTGGGAAATTCTATATCGAAATCAAGTTCTCCTATAGAGTTATACATGTGAAGCTTTAGGAATAAGCCGAAGGGTCGCCCAAGTTTCCTACTGAATGATCGGCTTTCTTGGAGCAGAGATTTTCCCTGATCTCATGCATTGTCCGATATGTGGCTCCTAGCAAGTATTTTCCGATTGCCAATTTTTGACCTGCTACCAGTGCTTCAGCTATTCCCTGATGGACCTTGCTGGGACTAAGAGATTGGCCACAAAAGAAGAATCTATCTAACCACATGTTAAGGAAAGCGATGTGCTCTTCGTCTTGAACGTCGCCTGTTTTCTGATGGGTTGCAATATAGCGCTGCCAGCCAAAGTTTTTCTCGGGGACCAGTTTCAGAGCAGTGGGAAGATCAAAGGCCGATAGCATTTCGCCATCAGGGCTAAGGCCAGTTAGCATGGCCACATCCAAGAGTGTAGGACCGATAGGTCCAGTTGGGAAAAGAAAGGCATTGGCCGTGTCACACCAAAAGTATGCCGATGCTGCCATGAATGGTTCGTCCGCTGGTATGGGATTCAGAGAGAGGAGAATGGCATTGGTAATTCCTAATTCATTCCACTGATCCTTTTTCTGGCTATAAACCAGAGAGAGCCAGTCCTTATATCCCTTGATCGGGTTAGGCCAGGACCTAAAAGTCGATTTCCAGCTATTCATGCTAAGGTTGTCAGCGAAAAGTGGAAACCTGGCTACTGAGCGATTTATAAAATCTGATGGATCGTTCTGTCCTATTGGGCCCAAGGAATATAAAGCCTCAGGATCGGAAGATTGAATTAGTACCTGAGACATGTTTGCCGATTGAGACTTGTGACGATCTGCGCTGGAAAGCTGTGTTCTGGAAAATCCGATGAAGGAGGCTTGAGAACAAAGGAGGCGTGCGAATCACAGTGACAGGCCGCATATTTATAGCCACGGTGAAACTAGGGTTTTTTACTGGGCTTTACGCCGTTACTGTTACGGCCCATATTGTGCGGTGTGCTGACACGTGTCTGCGAGTTCTGATAAAATGAAGTGTCAGGGGTACAAGTGTAGGATTTTCGGAAGAATATTCCGAAAGGTGCCGTGAAATATAGGCTATTCAGACTCCGATTTTACTTGGTGAAGTTCGGCAAATGTAATATTCCAATTGCCAAAATTTGGGGCATATGTTAACATCCAAATTTGGCAGAAAATCGGATTTGACCGATGGGCCGGAAATATCGGCATTTGGGACATATCGGTAAATTGGGCTTTACTGAAGGAGGAAAGAAGACGGCGTACGGACTGGAATTGATAAACTTTTACTGATGGCGTGGGATCTTGGACTCCAAATTTACCTTTGGATATATTTAGAAAGTTTAGTCGGTTTAGGAATAATAGGTTTCTTATCGTATCGGGATCGGTTTAATCCCTTGTATCGTTAGTATAAATAGGACCTCGTGGGTCGTGTAAAGAGGACTACACACAAAAACAAAACACAACTACTCTTTTCGAATCCGATCGACCTCGTCGAAAGGTTTCAACTCGCAGGTAGAGCTATCTCGATGGAATAATCGATTCTCTCCTTGTACCCGTATGCATGGTTGTATCGTTTCGATCTCATGTATACAAAGCATGTTAGACTGTCTCGATTTTATCGATCTTTAAAATGTTCCTCGCATATTGCACTGTCTCGTTAAATCGATCTGTAATATGTGTTTATCCTGCAATGCCGATCATTACATATCTTGCATGTTTTCTCTTAATTCCGATGTATGCAACTGTCTCGTTTAATCGATCTTGCGTATGTTTGTCTTAGGATCATGCATGTTTAGAATATTTACTGATTAACATTGTATTTACATTTATTAGTTTTAAACCTCGTATTGGTTTATAATTTTATGCTTGGTTCTAGATTTAAATATTGTCTTGGCTTGACCAATCTATTTAATCTATTTCCTGGTTTAATTTGATAAGCTGATTTGAAGATTCATAGCTAGTTCTACTCATAAAAAGTAAAAGATATAAATAAGATTCATATTTACTTGTTTATTCACTTATACTGCTTTATCGGATTTTTAGCCGATAGATTCGTTGAATATCGGACTCCTTGAAGCCGATGTATAAAACCTGATCTGGCTATTCCATAAAGCCGATTAGGGCCAAGTCGCTAACAATCTTCTCCTTGTCAATTCACAGGTCAAATTGACTGGCACGTTTGGTTTTCTGTGGTTGCGACGCAAACTCTGTTTTTGACGCTTCCGTGATGTGTTTGCAAGAAACCAACTTTTCGCATCAACAGTATGATAGTCTAAACGAAATGTAATAAAAAAATATTCATCAGATCATCATATGACCCTAACCAATTGATAGAATATTTCGAACTACTTGCTTGTAGTGCCAATTGAAATATTTTTTAAACTAACTAGTTGATTACCCGTGCGTTACAACAGGGAAACAAAATAAAGTCAAAAAAATATTGCGTCGCGGTGGGGAAAATAGTAGAAAGCAAAATATTGCGTTGCGGCGAAAAAATAGTAGAAAACAAATATAGTGTAAGACAGCCCAAAGGTTGGCTCAATACAAGATGGCTAGCACAAAAGTAGATCATATTAATGGAAACCCTCAAAAACATTCAACAATCATCAC
This sequence comes from Raddia guianensis, assembly GCA_036346415.1. Taxonomy (NCBI): domain Eukaryota; kingdom Viridiplantae; phylum Streptophyta; class Magnoliopsida; order Poales; family Poaceae; genus Raddia; species Raddia guianensis. The sequence continues at coordinate 34,990,080 of CM070542.1, read as the reverse complement.
AATCACGGAGCAAAATTCCCTTGAAGGCAAGCTCAACACAAAATAATATACCTTAGAAGATATTTTTTTTCATACAAAATGATAGGACCAATGTCCAAGAATTCAAGAATAAAGTATCAATAAATGGGAAACAATTTGTGTCAAATTGGACTTATATTCTCACACACACGTCTTTGGTGCCTTGCTCACGATCCCAACATTTCCGTATGTACCAAACAATTTATATCGTAGCTGCAGAAAATAGCACAATCAGTTGGTGCATACCTTCGTGATCCATAAGAAACATTCATTCAAAGATCTATAGACATTCAAAAACAAGTCACTAAGTAAATGAAGAACAACAGCCAGATGGAATATGCATCTAGTGATCAGTTAGGACGGCATTTTTCAAGTGGATGCATCATTCAGTTTCCAAGAGCGCTAAGTTCAATGGAAATTTTTTTTCTCATTGATGCCTTTTAAGGTAAGGAAGCAATTAGCACATCTTTTTGACAAGGCTCACGTAAGTTGAGCAATGGGGCACTTTAAATCGTAAGCACTATTTAAGTAAGATACAATGTTAAATTATGTCCACAAAACAAAGAGAACATTGTGAAATACATGCAAATTTAAAAACCACAATTCTTCATGTTTCATACATATAGATCATTCATGAATATAGTTCTGTCTAAAGCATATTTCATTAAGAAAACATATTCAATGCAATCCGATCAATCGTGCAACCATGCAATCACAGCCTAGAGACGTCGAATTAACACTCGACGGGGATGGGGCAACCCGTAGCCTTTTTGTGATTCACCGCTCGCTTCCACCACCCAAGCCGGCAAATTTGAGAAAAGACACTACGTCATTGAGCTCTCCGTCTCTGCCTGTTCCAATGCTTGGTGCCTCCCCACTTCAGTCTCCATTATCGGTCATCGCCATCGCCATCGGCTATCTCCGCCCATGTCGTCGTCATGCCCCATGCCGCTTCCTCCTCGCTCTCCACATTCCATACTCTTGTTGTGAGCCTCGTCCTCTACATGCTGCATCCATAAATCAACAATGGATTGAAGGACAATGAAAATTTGAAAGATCCAATGTAACAGCAATATACAAAAACAAAGTCCTGAAACTTGAAAGGCACAAGCTGGAAAGCAAAGCGATAAGAACTAAACTAAACTAAAATTAGTTATTAAAGTAAAAGCCGCACAAAACAACATTTTGTAAAGACCATAACATATACTTATATTGTGTACTGGCCTAGGCGCATAGCTGTTCTATAAACAAAAAAAACATTTTCTACGGCTAGCATATACTTTTACAAATAACGATATATTTATCCCATCACTACGCAAAACCTACATCAACTTCAGGTTCAGGGTAAAGTAAAGCAACACCATTATCCCAATAACGATGAGTAAGAAAAATCAGGGAAAGAAGGAAGACAACATGTATTCGAGAAAAATGGAAAGGAAGGGCACCACAATGAAGAATGTAAAGAATCACTCCTACAATCCGAACATTAATATCTTCAGCACCTCTAGTGCCACATAATAAGAACTTGCCACAATCTCCGTAAACCGTTCATCTGCAAATAATTCCATCTGGAGAAAAAAATGCATAGGGTTGAAAAGAGAAGTTAATGGTGGAATTTTAAAATTTCATGCTCTTCCATGTCAATGAGAGGATGATTTGACGATTTTAGCATATACCTAGGAAATCAAATTATAAATTATGATAATAGTGAAAAGAAGTAGCCTTTGCAACAGCAAAGGGACTGGAGAAAGTTAGCCCTGAAAATGGCCATACCTTTTTTGCGATGCTTCCTTCTCCTCCAACCAGGTATTGATTAGAACAAATCATGTCACAACGATAATAAACTACACATTAAGAATTAAAATAACACCACGTGGACACCTGTCCTTAAATCAAGGTTCATAGTCAATTCTTTTTTATGCTCAGCTCGATTTGGAGCACATCTGTGATCAGTGGCCTATAGCTCGGTTCTTGTTGGACACAAAAAACTACCACTACAGCAACCTGCAAAGCAGTAAATATACCAATTTAATTAGTCATATACATATTTAAATGAAAGGTAATTTTCATGATGAGCAGTACTTGGTACAAGTGTTTTAGATCCATTGTGTTCTTGATTATGGGGTCAATTATGGTAGGGAGCTTTGATCTGTAAGTTAGCTGAGGCATGGCGTGCATTCCCCATTGATCTAGGTAAGAAGTAGTAACCATCCTTAAACTAAACAGAGCAGTTTTAAGATGGATAATGAGCTGCTAGTGGGGCAACATAAAGTGGCATATCCTCACTGACAATCAATGATTTTTCAAGGCAATAAAGGGTCAAAAATCTATTGAAGCTAAACCAGTTGATTAATTCAACAAGTTCTACTAAAAACTAAGTGATTAGTGTAACTCCCTATTTAATTACAGAAAGCTAGCATTTCCATGTATACTTGATTAGAATAATAAATATTCTTAATGAAGGAGCTAGGTGTATCCTGCTGCAACGGAATACTTAGCAGACAGATTAAGCTTTGAACAGTCCCTAACATCTCCTAGTTAACAGTCCAGACAACATCCAAATTAGAGCACGCGATGAACCAACTTGCAGCCCGAAAATCACAATGGCCATTACAAAGTCACTATTATTATATATGGCATTATAGAGTGCAGTTCAATATCATGTATGCAGTTATATATGGAAGGAACAGACAAGTGCTACTCAATCCACTGCATTTCCATACTAAACCAGTGTTGACGCGGAAAAGTGGTTTCCTGACGTCAACTACGGCCGAACTACAGGGGATCGGGCTTTGCGAGGACATGCCAGCCCATTAGACCTTTTGTAATCGGCAAGGTTTCCGATAGACAAGCTGCCGGCGAAGCAATGACGATTTACCGATAGCTTGGAAATAAACCGTTGATCGGCTTAACGGTGAGACGTCCAGCCGATAGAGCAGACAAGCCGCCGGCGAAGCGATGAGCGCTTTACCGATAGCTTGGAAAATAATCCGACGATCGGCTTAACAAGAGATCGTCAAGCCGATAGAATGGGGCGGAACCTAACTCCTCCGGCGGACGGCAATGCGCAGCAATACCGCCGAGAGATAGTATCCTGGGCGAAACCTAACTCCCCCTGGCCGACGGCGCTGCGCAGCAATGCCGCCAAGAGATAGTATTCCGATGCCGACGGCGAGGAGATCGGACTGAACCGAGGCAGTCCCTACCGAGGGAATTGACGGCGAGGAGATCGGACTGAACCGAGACAGTAGACGCCGGCATTTGTACTTAGAACGTCAATACGAGCGGATCGATCGAGTTCATGGCACAAAGGTAAAAGTAGACGAAATAGTAGATTGTATTGATATGTTGAAAGAGAGGTCCTTTACACGCCGCACCGCGGCTCTTATTTATACTGACGACGTACCGGCTAATCCGATAACTTGACATGGACTCTACCTCTTAGTTACCTAAAATAACTAACCGACTAGACTTGATATGCAAGACGCGGATACAAACTGACTCAAATATTACTCATACTATATTTATTTATTATATTTAGTAGCCAACGTGAAACTCTTCCTGGCTCCCTTGATCTTCAAGCGATGGGCCTGATCTCCAGAGTCGATATGGAACCTTCCAGGGAGTTTACTTGGTCTTCACGCGAGCGGTGAACCATCAAAAAAAGCTGATCATGATCTTTTTCAAATATTAGCCGATCAACTAATAATGACATCCGAGTATATGCCGACCCAGCTCTTTTATTAGCCAATAATGCTGTTTTTTACCCCTTTTTGGCCACCAAAATAACCGTAATTTCGTGCCAAATTTGGGTGTCAACATAAGCCCCCGATTTTTGGGATATGAGACTCATGTCCCGAAAATCTTGAATTATCAGTCATCAGCCTTTGAAACTTATTTAGCCGATGTATCATCTTTTGGCTTTTCTCGGGCCTTTAGTCTTTGTAATATTCTCTTCTAAGATTTTGTCAGACCCGTAGGACACCAGCGAGGATTAGGTTTCATCGGCTTACTCTTATTTATTAATTTGAGTAATCTATCGTTAGCCGATGAAGTCTTTACTGTACGCCATTTGCCGATTTTCGGATGTCCCTCGGCATTTATAATTTCTGCGCTTGGATCATGTATGACTCTTATTTGCTTCCGGCCAACTAAAACTTTTAAGCATGGCTTTTCTTCAATTTCAGCTCGATCATCAGTTTGTGATTGGCTTTTGCTCGAGCCCCCAGAGCAATCGATATTCTTAGTTGAACAATGATCCATCATAGTGGTCGGCATATCTTCCGATCCTGACTTAACCTCATCTGAACAAGTATCCATCGTAGTAATCGGCATATTTTCCGATCCTGATTTTGATATTGGCTTGCAACCCTCTTGCCCAGTTGGCTCGTCGTCTTTTTTACGCGCTTCGCATTGCTCTTGATTTCTCAAATGTTGTAGACGACGCTTTTGTGTCTTGCTCAATCCTGCTGGGCACCATTGTGGTTTAACTTTTATGAAGTTGGTGTTCACTTCTCCAACGTGATGAGTATGCTGCTCTTCTTTGGATGTATACATCGGCATAACACAAACTTTATTTGCCGATGCGTTTTGTTGGGACCTTGAGCGAGCACTTTGACGAGGATGGAGGTGAGACATCGGACAATCATAAATTGTTGGAAGTCTCAGATGTCATTCCCAGCAGAACTGGAAAAAAGGACACTCCCAATGAGCCTTTTCTTCTTCCTCATGTCGGCATCTATTAGCTTGATTTTTCTAATGCGCTTTCTTATATTGCCTCGTTCGCCAGACATGAGGTGATATTTCTTTATTAACCGGTTTAGAAACCGATTGTTTGACTGTTTCAGAGCTTTCTCGCAGCTTTTCTTTTGGTCGAACAACCAACTGCTCTTTTCTTTGGCTATTATCGGCTTTTTGTACTGAAATATTAGAAATAAACGAAACTGAAGCCAATGAATTGCTAGAATATGCCTCATTATCGGTATTTTTACCATCAATTTCACTCTGACAGTCATAAAATATGTCATCGTCATCGGAATTTTCTTTCTCATCGCCCTGTGATGTAGCATGAAAGCAACGATTTTCCTCAATTCCAATCGGCTTTTCACATGTATTCCTAAGCATGTATTCTTGTTGTTGAAGCACTTCTTCAAGCATTCTGGACAAGTCATCCAGCCCCCGAGGTGAAATTATGATATTTTCCGATGAACCAGATACCGATTGCAGCCCCCGAGGTGAAATAACACCGCTTTCCGATGAGCCAGATACCGATAGCTCTTCAATTTTGTTCGACGCGGCACCGGACAGATTGCAATCATCATATTGTTTTGAAGACAGCTGATCTGTGAGGATTTTTGAGGTGAAGTCAGATCCATCGGAAAGCTCTCGTTTTCCTCTTGTCCGTAGTGTATCCGAACATTCAAAACGGACTTCGGATGGCTCGGTTTCGGCCGTTTCAAATTGAGCTGTATTGGATGGCCGAACTGACCTCGCGATTGAATCGGCTTCATGTTCGAGCTGATACAACGAAGCTTTTGGAGATTTGACGATGGCTTTTTGATTTTCCGATGAAGACTTGGACGATTCGGTATGAACAATCACGCCGATTTGTTGCTCTTTTGTTCTTTCTTGTTGTAATGGAGACATCGATGTTGGCAGAGGCGACGCCATCATCTTCGGCGGAGACATAATCGAGGAAGCCAATTTTACCGCCGACGTTGAGGCGGTGGGAGAAGCTTGCCTTGATGCTATTGCTGATGATGCATCGGCCGGCCTCTTTGTCGACATCCGTGTTGAAATCGTACGAGATGGCTCCATCATCGGCTTTTTGGAAGAAACCGATCTTGACATCAATGTTGGTATAGATAGATTAGACGTTCCTCTCACCGCCGATGCTTGTGATGAGGCAATAGGCTCTGATGCGAATTCTTGTGGCAAATAAACCGTTCTTGCTGGTGATGAGCTTGCTGGACTTAATATGGGTTGCTGTGGACAACCAAAAATTGAAGCAAAACTTTTAATTACCGCTGCCGATACCAGTTCACGCATCTGCTCCTCAAAATCTTTAGTATGCATGGTTGATAGATCAGACGATATGGGTCTCACCGGGCGTGCCAATTTGTTGACACGGAAAAGTGGTTTCCCGACGTCAACTACGGCCGAACTACAGGGGATCGGGCTTTGCGAGGACGTGCCAGCCGATTTGACCTTTCGCAATCGGCAAGGTTTCCGATAGACAAGCTACCGGCGAAGTAATGACGATTTACCGATAGCTTGGAAATAAACCGTTGATCGGCTTAACGATGAGACGTCGAGCCGATAGAGCAGACAAGCCTCCAGCGAAGCGATGAGCACTTTACCGATAGCTTGGAAGATAATCCGACGATCGGCTTAACAAGAGATCGTCAAGCTGATAGAACGGGGCGGAACCTTACTCCTCCGGCGGACGGTGATGCGTAGCAATACCGCCGAGAGATAGTATCCTGGGCGAAACCTAACTCCTCCTGGCGGACGGCAATGCGCAGCAATACCGCCAAGAGATAGTATTCCGATGCCGACGGCGAGGAGATCGGAATGAACCGAGGCAGTCCCTACCGAGGGAGTTGACGGCGAGGAGATCGGACTGAACCGAGACAGTAGACGCCAGCATTTGTACTTAGAACGTCGATACGAGCGGATCGATCGAGTTCATGGCACAAAGGTAAAAGTAGACGAAATAGTAGATTGTATTGATATGTTGAAAGAGAGGTCCTTTACACGCCGCACCGCGGCTCTTATTTATACTGACGACGTACCGGCTAATCCGATAACTTGACATGGACTCTACCTCTTAGTTACCTAAAATAACTAACCGACTAGACTTGACATACAAGACGTGGATACAAACTGACTCAAATATTACTGATACTATATTTATTTATTATATTTAGTAGCCAACGTGAAGCTCTTCCTGGCTCCCTTGATCTTCAAGCGATGGGCTTGATCTCCAGAGTCGATATGGAACCTTCCAGAGAGTTTACTTGGTCTTCACGCGAGCGGTGAACCATCAAAACTAGCCGATCATGTGCTTTCCAAATATAATCATGCCATTAGGACATTATCGGTCATCTAACTACTCCATATATGTGCATAGCCGATCACTTCACGTGGCCTTAATTGGTCATTAAACCATGATCGGTTATATCTCCTTTGATCGGCTATCTAATCCTTTTGTGTATATACGCATGCATAAAAGCCGATCATGATCTTTTCCAAATATTAGCCGATCAACTAATAATGACATCCGAGTATATACCGACCCAGCTCTTTTATTAGCCAATAATGCTGTTTTTTACCCCTTTTTGGCCACCAAAATAACCGTAATTTCGTGCCAAATTTGGGTGTCAACAACCAGTTCGCTAAGAAATAAAATAAATTGCGAGCCTACTAAAATGGCATGAAGGCAAGAGAAGAATCTGAAATAATATGGTTGTTTTTTTTGCGAGAAAATAGAATTTTATTGATTACACAGAAGAATTATAGTCAGTATTGATTACATCCTTGACGCAATCCGGGATACCAAAATGACAATAGTTTGGCTTAATCTCCTAGCTAACTGAGCTAAACATGAGCTACAGAATTGCCATCTCTGACGGTGTGCCGAATTTTCCATACAGGCAAAGAATTGCCTAGCTCCTTTATCGTCTCTATAGTTGCAAACCAAGGCGATCTATCTTTCTCAACATTCTGCACAGCATGAACAATTAAGGAGCAGTCCGACTCTATAATGCATGGCTTCTTCATCCACTTGGCTGCCAAAGACATGCTTCTTTACATGCTAAAGCTTCCACCTCTTCCGCACTTGTGGCATTGTGGATTATCTTCCATGAAGATAACAGGACCGAGCACTCATGGTCTCTGATAATTACCCCCACGCCAGCCGACCCGTCAGCAGAACTGAAAGCACCATCAACATTAGCCTTCACCCATCCCATTTCAGGTCGCTTCAAGCTGCCCCTCATCTTGTTTTGTTGTGCTTCCAAGGTCTGACCAACACCAGAGAGAACCTTTACAGTTTCCTTGCCCTTTGTGGTCGCAGCAAAATTTCGGATGGCATACAGTTCATCAACATAGGACTGCAGAAACTGGACAGATTGTGTGATGGTCTGCAACCCTTTGCCGTGAACGGCATCATTTCTCAAATACCAGCAGCGCCATTGCAACAAGAGAATTCTATTAATATGATCTTTTGGGATGTTCTGTAACAAAACAAGGAGCCAATGTTTACCTGTGTAAACAAGCTTGTCTTCATCAGGCAAGTCCCACACAGAACGCATCTTGTACCTAAGAGCTTTTGCTTTAGTACGCTCCATTACTGCATGGTACGCATCCTCTGTTTCTAATCCGCAAAGCAAGCATCTTCCAGATTTTGCAATATTTCTTTTGTGCTTATTCACTTGAGTTGCAAAGTTGTCCCTTGCTAACCTCCAAGCAAAGACTTTTACTTTTGGAGGAACTTGAGCTTTCCAAACTAATTACCACAAAGATCTAGAACCATCAGGTGCTGAACTTGATGAGCTCAGTTTCTTAATATCTCAGCTGAACAGAGCAAGGCGGTAAGCGCTTCGGATAAAGAACCTACCAAATTTATCATAATGCCATGCTAAAAAGTCTTCCTGAGTTCTGTTAGGCAATTTGATCTTCAAAATTTGCTCAGCATCAAAAGGATGAAATACTCGTTGAACCACACTATGATTCCACTGGAGAGTAGTTTGGTCTATTAATTGGCTTACCCATTTGAGACGACATTTACTCCTCTTGCCGGTCACTTTTAGACCCGATTCCCTCGGCACCTAGTTATCTTTCCAGATGTGAATTTTCTCACCTGAGCCAATGCGCCAAATAATACCCTTTTTGAGCAGATCGAGACCATACACAATTCCCTTCTAGGTTAGAGAGGTATTAGATGGAAACACTGCTTTAATCAGGTTGCAATTTGGGAAGTATTTAGCCTTCAATATGCGTGCACACAGGCTTTCTAGATGCTGGATTAGGCGCCAAGCTTGCTTAGCTAACATGGCCTGGTTAAACAACTTCATATCTTTAAAACCCAGCCCGCCATGTCCTTTGGGTAGGATCATATGATTCCATGCCGTCCAATGGACTTTCCGCTCATCAGGGTCTTCCCCCCACCAAAATTCTTGAATAGTCCTCATGTGATCTTCGCAAAAGAATCCTGACATTTTAAAAACCCATGACATAGGTTGGAATTGATTGCGCTACCGACTTTATCAGGACTTCCTTCCCCCCATAAGAGAGAAATTTCTCCGCCCAACCCGACATCCTTTTAGCTAATCTTTCTTTGAACGATTTGAAAGTGCCTGTCTTCATATGGCCCTCTGGAGTTGGCAGGCCTGGGTATTTTTCTTCAAAGGTGGCTTGCTGCACCTGAAGGATATCTTTTATTTTATCTTGCATGTCTTCATTGCATTGCTTGTTGAACAGAATTGAGCACTTGTGATGACTTAACAATTGGCCAGTACCTTTCTCAAACAATGAAAGCACCTGCTTCACCACCCTAGCTTGATCTTTTGAAACTTTGAAGAAAAGTAAGCTGTCATCAGCAAACAAAATATGGGAAATTCCAGGCGCCCGCTTACAAACTTTCAACTCTTGAATCCTCCCACTTTGAATTGCCCTGTTTAGAATAGTTGATAGCCCGTCTGCAACAAAAAGAAATAGATACTGGGAGAGCGGGTCACCTTGCCGAAGACCCCTTGACGGAGCAAAAGGCTCGGACTTATCATCATTGAATCGAATGGTATACGATACCGTTGTGACACATTGCATAATCCACCGTACCCATTTATTGCTGAAACCACGCTTTGTGAGACAAGCTTCAAGGAATTCCCAATCCACCCGATCGTAAGCCTTAGCCAAATTCAGCTTATAAGCACAGAAAGCCTTAGATGATGTTTTGCAGGTGTTGATGGCATGGAAACATTCGAAAGCTAGCATTACATTATCTGTGATCAACCTCTTAGGGATGAAAGCACTTTGGTTAGGGCAATCACTTCATGCAGAATTGGACGTAATCTATTCACAAGGCACTTTGAAACCACCTTATATATAACATTGCATAGGCTGATAGGTCTAAAGTCCTTCATTTCCTCAGGATTTTTATTCTTTGGCAACAGCACAATACTGGTTCTGTTCACCTCCTCTGGCATAATGCATGTGCTGAAAAAGCTCCTGACTGCTGATATCACGTCTACTTTCAGAACTTCCCAATTATGTTGGTAAAACCTAGCTGGATAACCATCAGGTCCTGGCGCCTTCAACGGGCCAATATGGAAAAGCGCATCCACGATTTCACCATCAGAAAAATATCTACACAGCTGCTTGTTCATTTGCTCAGAAATATCACTCTGTAACATATCTATGATTACCCTAGGATCAACACTTTCATCCTTCGTGTACAATTTCTGGAAGAAACTAGTAGCCATTTCCTTCATTTCATCGTCATTAACAGCCCAGGTCCCGTCTTCCCTTCATAGCTGAGAAATGTTGTTTTTCTTGGCCCGCCATACCGCTTTTTGGTGAAAAAATTTTGTGTTTTGGTCACCTACCCGGAGCTAGTCAATTCGTGACCTTTGCTTCCACATAACTTCCTCTCTAAACAAGATCTCGTCCATTCATTCCTTAGTGACTCTCAGTTGGTTTGGGTCAGCAACTCCTTGACCATTTTGCAGGATAGCTAGCTGTGCCCGTAGGCTAGCTAGTTCTTTAGTTATAGAACAGAAATTCTTGCCACTCCAATTTTTAAGCACCCGGCTTAAGTTCCGAAGTTTCAGATTTATATCACCCAAATTGAAAGAGGGTCCCCAATTCTCCCAGAATTCCTTAATTTCCAACACCAGGGATTCATCCCTTTCCCACATCACCTCATACCTAAATTGTTTTTTCCTTGGTCTCATCAATCTTCTTTCCGGTTGTAGAAAAATGGGGCAATGGTCTGATCTCGAGGACACAATATGGGACAAAGAAGCCTCTGTAAACAAGAAAGACCATTCCGTATTGGCAACCGCTTAATCCAACCGAACTTTAACATTTCGCTCACCACGCTGTTTGTTGTCAAACGTCCAGGGGGCTCCTTTGAAACCCAGATCAAAGAGGTTATAGTTACTAAGCATATCACGAAACTCTTCCATTTGCCTTCTTGGTCTGGGGGTGGTGGACAAATGTTCTGAAGGTCACATAGCCTCGTTAAAATCTCCCATTACCATCCAAGGACCACTCCAATAGGGTTTAATGCGCCTCAACATGTCCCACATGTGATGGCGGTCCTAAGGTTTCGGTTCTCCATAAATAGAAGTGCTGCGCCAAACTTGTCTTGCCCCTCCTCCACTAAAACTGTATCAATGTGTCTCTGGCTAAGACAACAAGTCCAACTTTACACTGTCATTCCAAAATAAGGCTAGCCCACCCCCTTTCCCATTTCCATCCACAATTAAAAGATTATGCGGACACACCCTCCATCGAAGGCTCGACACCACTTCTCTTTGCTGTCGGGTTTCGGAAAGAAACAAAACCCGAGGCCGATATGTTTGCACCATGCAGACGATTTCACGAACTGTCCAGGGTTGCCCTAAACCCCAACAGTTCCAACTTAAACAATTCATTGCTCCTGACGGGCCTCGCCATGAGAGCCCGTCAGGTTACCCAAAGGAGTCGGGTCAGCAAAAGATGTATGGCGCCTCTTCTGATCAAAACTAGCTTTCCGAAAGTTCAAATATGACTTGTTTGATTCAGATTTCGTCCTTAATTATCGTGATATTATCCTACGATTCTTCATCTTGTTTTCTTTTCTTGGTGGAAGCAGCATCCTCAATCAATAGTGGTGATAAATAATTCACTCTCTTTATCCTCTTCCATATGTTCCTTTTTTGGGTAATCTTCTTCTCAATCCCAGTAATCGACTCATTAATGATATGTTCCTCCTCATCAATATGTTCAATGGACATTGGATCTGCCTCTTCTTGTTCGTGATTCTGTTCTTCTCCTCCTATATTGGTTATGTATATTTTGTTAACCTCCTCATGCTGTCCTCTTCTTCTAACTCCCTCTCTTCAGCTTGCTTTCCACTCCCTTTCGGCTTTGAGAAAGACGGGGAGTCATGGGAAGACTGGCTGGAAGTGTTACCTGAAACATTTCCGGCTTTGTAGGTATGTCTACTATGACTATTCTCCGGAGAAGCTCTCAACCATTCCCCAAATTGTTTCTTATCCTCTGATAGATTCTCCTTGGAGCATTCTTTGTCATTATGTCCAATTATTCCACAATTAAAACATAAATAAGGGATTTTCTCATAAGTTACTGGGTAGCACTTCGGCTCTTCCCCCTTCAACAATTGACATAAAGATAGCTCTCCGAACTGGCTCTCTGATGTCAAGCTCAATTTGCAACTTCAAATGTGTCCCCCAACTATTTCCTTCCTTATCGACATCTACTTTTAAAAGCTTCCAATATTTCTGTACAATTTTTTCTCCTGTCTCTTTTGTCATACATCCAAGCGGAAGTCCATAGATTTTCACCCATATATTAATAGTGTGGAAACAAAGCTCACTAATCCGCTTCGATCCATCAAACTTAGCAAGAATTAGCGCTTGATTATTAAAGTTCCATGGACCTCCTAACCAAGCATAATCATAGTCGTCCTTGCACGTAAGCCTAATAAGGATGAGATTATTATCCAATAACTTGCACTCCACTCCCTTACTCAGATTCCAGGCCACATTCATCGCATTTGTGAAACCTGTAATATTGATAGGTTTTGAGTCAAGAACCTTACCAATCAGAGTAAAAGGGGATTCCATCCGAAGCTCCTCCTTCTTGAGTTTCAGGTCGAAGCCATCTGCAGCTTCCCTTGTCAGATCCAGCGAATCTAATTGCCGAACCAGCAACTCTCCTTCCATTACTCTTTCCCGCGCCTCACCTTCAACCCTTCTCACCTGGCTTCCTGCTATACTTGAATGGGGGCTTGAAACCCTCCCCGGAGAGCCGCGGACCATGGTGGTGGCTACGGGTGGGTAGCAAGGCAAACTTGCCCCTTTATCACCCCGAGCCGCACTAGCACCCACCCAAGTGGCGATGAGCAGGGAAGACGCAGGGGAGGCCTGCCATGGTGATGGCCGGTTAGAAGGAAACAACGGTGGTGATCCAGTAGGTGGTGGTGGCAAGCGATGGTGGTGGGTAGAGAGGCAGAATCGGCTTGGAAGGTGGCTGGATCAAGGTCAATGGCGGAAGCAAAGGCGGCAACGGAATCAAGGGCGGCGGAGGCAAGGTTGATGGCGAAAGCAGGGGAGGTGGTAGACGAAGGCGAAAGGAGAAGCGGCGCGGTGGAGGCCTGCGGTGGAGGAGGAGGCGCGGTGAAGGGGGAGGCCGGCGGTGGAGGGTGGTGGAGGGCCACGCGGAGGAGGGAGGCCTGCGGTGGAGGGCGATGGAGGAGAGTAGGGGAGGTGGATGGCGGCGCGGCGCGGGATTGGAATCATTGAACAACGTGAGCCTCTGGTGGCTTTGTTTATGAGCTGTGTGGTCAGGTGCATGTGTTCCATTAGCTTCTTGATTCTACCAGCATTGCGCTTGAACCGCTGTCGAGATAGCCCGATATAAGTGATAATTAACCATCAGTCACGGGCAGACTGAACATGGTGGACGATCTAATTCTGATCCGCTGATACGAGCTCCAATATCGACGGGCAGGCTGTGAGCAGGGAGAGCGCTCAGTCGTGCTGCAAGATTTGTCAAGAAACGGTTCTGTTCAACATACCTGTTCACCCACATGGAATCATGGCATCTGGCCGGCGATCCCTCTGGAACCGAGAGCTTCAAGGCAGGCGGTGTGTGAACCCTGTAGATACTGAACTTGTGTTTCGCTTTTTTATCTCGTGCACAGCCAGACTGCCAGAGCCCTGACAATGCTAAAAATGACACTGTCGAAACTTCAGTGCTTGTTGGGAGCTTGACTTTTACAAACGGCAGCATGCGTGCATTTCGCTTGGACGCCTTTGCAGTTGCAGATGTAGGCCGATTGGCTGCTCGCATTGCTTTAACATGCCTCACTGAAACGACTTTGTTTTGGCAGGACATAGGCTAAGATGGCAGCCCACGCCAAGCTACTACTACTAGGTAAAAACAACGAAGCAAGTAATTTGTCTTCTTTCGATTTTTGAACTCTATCTAACTTTTTGGCCCTGCAAACCAATAACTAGGTTAACTTGGTTTCTCGGTTGGTAAAACCAGACATAGATGGTCCCTTATCTAACTTGTTTTTTCTTATGTGTTTTTGTTGGTGTAGTAGTCCACATGATATTTTCTGATATTTTCTTGGTGGTGTATGTCGGCGAAAACGTCACCGGACAAAATCCCTCCGAGAGATTACGGAATTGTTCGGCTGAGGGGGTATCCGCGCCGCGCTCTCTGATTTCTCACCGCGATTAGAAGACTCAGAGATTTTACCCAGGTTCGGACCCCCGATGCGAGTAACAGTCCTAGTCCTGCTTGTTCTTGCTTAGCTCTCGTGGAGCGAGTTTGTGCAGTACAAGTTGTGGAAGTCTAGAACCGAGCATGGAAACACTCTTTCTAAATCCGATCCCCCCTCTCCTCTGCTCGGTGCCTCTTTTATACCTCAAGTGGCCATCCCGAGAGAGAGAGAGATACAATAAATGACTCTGTCACTTTATGCCCATTTGCTATGGGCTGACGATTGCAGCGCCGACTCCCTCCTGCCGGCTGTCGAATCCGAATGGGACGTAGGAGGCGTCTGACACGGGCGCCACTCCGCTCTGACCATACAGTGTGGAATGACCGCCATCTGATCGCCGACACAACCTTAAAGGCAAGAAATCATCTCCCTTGGTCTCACACGCCTAAATCCTTGTATTTAATGCCACAGATACGCTGAACGGCGAGGGAGCCTTCCGCAGTAAGCTTTCTCCTATTACTTGTGAGCCTGTCAGGTGGGGCCCCCCGCCCGCCAGACTGGACAAAGCACTTCATGCCTTGTTCGCCGAACTGATACGGTGTAGATGCGTGGCATGCATGCCACGCGTCCTGCTCCGTTGCGGCGTGGGGGCTCAACGCCTCCTGCCGAAGCCGCCACGCGTCCTGCTCCGCTGCGGCATGGGGGCCTGAACGCCCGCCCTGCGCCGAGCTACCACGAGTCCTGCTCCGCTGCGGCGTGGAACACATACCCTGGTGCACGGTGCACCGACAGTAGCCCCCAGGCCCACTTCGAGAAGTGAAACGCCGGCGCGGGAAAACGAAAAGACCCGCGCCTGTGGAGGGCAAATCGTGGTGGGGCCACCACTTTCTCCACTTGACTGCGCCCGCATTAAAAACCGCTGCCGCCGCCAGCGAGAACCGAGGAGGCATGGGAAACGGCGGCTTGTGGGGACGCCACGTACTTGTAGTGGGCAAAGAACCATCGCCACGCGTGCGTAGCGCCTATAAAAAGAGGGGACTTAGCCGTTTTCTGGCTTCTTACGCTAGCTCCAGTCTTCTACGCCCCAACACGTTTCTTCTCCGCTTCCGGCATCTAAAACCTTTAGCCACGCCGCCGCGCCGCCGCCCACCGCCGCGCCGTCGCGCGCCTTCTCCTCCTCCCATGGCCAGTCCTTTGCCAGCGTCGACGCAGGATGAGGAGGAGATCCGGATCCTCCAAAACCTTACACCGGCCGGGATCCTGCGGCTCCGGGCCGGAACCGCGATGCCGCGCTACCAGGCGCAAGAGATCATCACCTTCTCCTGGGCGCTGATGGCGGGTCTAGTTCTGCCGTACTCCCAGTTCTTCATCACAGTGCTCGGATTCTACGGGATCTAAGCGCTACATCTTCCTCTCAACTCCATCGTCATCCTCTCCATCTTCGCTCACCTCTGCGAGATGTTCGTGGGGGTGAGGCCCAACCTTTCTCTCTTCCGTCACTTCTTCGTCCTGCGCGCTCTGCAGGGGGAGGGTGCCGTGGGGAGCTGCCATTTTCGCTCTCGCCCCGGCACCTCCAACTCCTTCATCGACATTGCCACCAAGAACAGCTGGAAGAACCGGAAACAGTCCTGGCTCTACATCAGCGATGACAGCGGGCTAGACGACGTGGCACTCTGTAAGGATCCTAGGCCGAGAGGGGGGGTGAATCGGCCCTTTTCAAATTTTACTTCTCTCGATTCGTTTGATTTACTTAGTCAAATTAAGAGCCCAAGCTATCGATTGACCTAGAGTCTAGTTTCGGAAGTGATCACAATAATGCACAAGCGACTACTAGGAGGCTCGATAGCACTCACATGCAAGCGATCAAGACAATATGCGTAATTAAACAAGTGAGATGAGGAGACGCAAACCGAGGTGTTTATCAAGTTCGGTGCTCAACACATGAGCACCCACGTCTCCGCTGAGGAAACTTCTCACACGAGAAGTCGGGACTCTCTCATCCCTAGCCCTCAATCCACTCATGTAGCTCTTCACCAACACATGGTAGGCGAGCTCCAAGCCTTCACAGAGGCGAGTTCTCTCTGGCGAGAGCACTCACACCCACCGCACCGACACACGGCACCGACCACCGACACACGGTGGGTTTCGTCTCAACACATGAGACACCCCAACACATGGAGGATTTGGCTCCGACACACGGAAACCGTGGCACCCCGACACGGAGATGGCGCCGACACACGGCGGACTTGTGCCTCCAACGGATGGAGCGGATGTAGTCGTACGGTTGATGAAGCCCGTGGAGTGACGACGATCTCTCCGGCGGCGAAGTCCCAAGAGCACAAGATCAAGATCGTCTCTCACCACTACCCCTTCTCTCTCCCCATAAAAACTAGGGCAAAAACACCATGGGAGATGGGGGAAACTTTGGAGATGATGGGAGGAGGTAGGGATCACCTTCTTTTTCTCATTCCTCTCTTCTTCTCCCTCTCAATCTCTCAAGCGCATGGAACCCTAGGTGGAGGTGGGTGCCATGGGAGGAGCTCTCATGGGTGGCTAAGGCAAGGGGTGGCTGCTAATGATGGCTCTCTCGATTTTCTCCCGTACACCAAGCCTCTATTTATAGGCCCAAGGCAAAACCCTAGAAATGGACGGCTCAGATTAAATCGCGAGTTTCAGATCACTCGGTCGGACGCCGTCCGGTTCCCGTCGGACGCCGTCCGACAGTGGGTCTTGCTGAATTTAGCCGTCGGACGCTGTCCGTGGTTTACCGGATCGTCCGGCTGGAGGCCGCCAGCAGGAACAGGCGCCCGCCAGTGTTCGGTCTCTGGTTTAGCCGCCATCGGACGCGTCCGTAAATTATCAGACGCGTCCGGCAGTGAGGGTGGCCCGTCGTCGGACGCTTACGACGCCGTCCAAGATCTCGCGCTCAAATTTCTTCTTCACCGGACGCCGTCCGTCCTCGATCGACGCCGTCCGGCTGGGGATCGCGTTGGGACTTAGCCAAATTTCGAGCTCACTCGTTGGGAACCCTCATTGTCGGACCCGTCAAGAAGACGATCGGACGCCGTCCGACAGAGACGTTGTATTGGGGACTTAGCGATTTTGGCTTGTGCTCACGGACGCCGTCCGATGGCGATCGACGCCGTCTGGTGGGGCTGAAATTTTTCCCACTCGAAGTTTTGGCTATACCGACTTCGTCCGACGTCACACCTAGGGTTGTTGGCCTATCTTGTCGACTTGTGGAATCGGCGGAATATTTGGAATAGCCTTAGGCGGGAACCCATGTGAGTTAGGCGCTAAGAAACCCGAATCTTGATGACTATCCCGCCAGAACTCTCTCGAACCCTCGACACTGGCATCTCTAGAACCGCTCGAACTCACTCGGATGAACTGGAACTTGTGCTCGATGGGACCTACAACCGAGAGGTGATCTTGCAGACATCAATGGGCCGGATGGGCGAAGGATTACGCACACAAGGAAAATAGAAGAACTAGAAAATAACATCCTTAGCCTTGATGCGATCCGTCGAGGCCAGGTTGGCATCAATTACCAAAACATTAAGCCCAAGGGAGGCTTGATCTTACAATCTCCCCCTTTTTGGTAATTGATGACAACACCGCAAATCCAACATGACCGAGCAAACAAAATACAATCTCGGTGCAATGGGTTAGTTCAGAAACATTGCACGCCACTCAACACATACAAGATACTAGGCCAATTAATAGAGTGTAATATATGTGAGACTAGAGCTCCCCCAAAATTAATGCATACCACTTGAAAATTCATCACATTTCATGGAGCAAAGCATCTCCATCCAAATCTCTATCCTAGGAGCAAAGCATCTCCTAAACCTACTACTTGTAACCAAAATCAATTCAATTCTCCCCAAGCATTTCAATTTTCCCAAACATCCAAAACATGTACATGGATTTGCTATTATTTCTCCCCCTTTGTCATCAATGACCAGAAAGTAGCAAAACAAGGGAGTGAGAACTAATTAAGCGCTTTGGAAGTTATACTAGTGCAAACACGCCGATAAGTTCATCACACTCAAAATCTAGCCATCTCAAGGTCACAATGTCACAAGATCAATTAGAGCCAAATTGGTAGATGTGTAATTCAAGTTATTATGACCTAGAGCAAATATAAGATGAACAATAGCTAGAAGTATCAAGAGTTGCTCCAAAATTCAAAGAAGACACATGATGCACCATAGCACTAGAAAATGCAATCCAAACTACACATGCTATCACCATGCCAATTTGAGACTAAACACGGTTTTGTTGAACTCATTTTGAAATATTTCACATTTTTGCATTTTGAATATTCTCAAATTTTCCATGTCTCAGACAATAGGCGACGCCACCCAGCATGACACTGAAGATGAACGTCTCGGTCATCCAAAGCTCCCCCTAAGTTCATGCCTAGTGCAATGGCAAGCTATCTCATCGAGGAGACATTGGTGAGACATGTATGACCACTTGTGGCCTTATTCACTTTTAGCATATTTTGCAAATTCGGCTCAACATTTTCTCAAAATTGCTCAACTCAGCGAAGTATAGACATGTGCAAAATGAAAGAACACAATCTAGACTTAGAAGCACATGGTCAATCAAAGAGTTTCGAGCAATCAAATGGAACTAGAAGCTATAGCCCTTCTAACACATGCTCGTGGCTTCCAATTATATATTGAGTTAGACACGGTTGAGCTAGTGACAAAGTAAACATATGCTATAGCTATCAATTTCATGTGATGAACATATAGGCAATAAACAACATCCAGTATAACAAGCAAAGCACCTAAATGTTCACACATGCTTCAAAAGATTTGCAACGAATAACAAAGCCACACGACCAACTCAGGCAATGTTTGACTTGTCTAAGATGTTCAATTCATTTCTCAATTTGCGTAATCGTGCCTCATCAAGTGGCTTGGTGAATATGTCGGCAAGTCGATCCTCCGTCTGCGACGTGCTCAAGCACAATGTCTCCTTCGCCACATGATCCCGAAGGAAGTGGTGACGGACGCCAATATGCTTGGTCCGTGAGTGTTGGACGGGTTGCACGCTATCTTCACCGCGCTCTCGTTGTCGCATAGGAGAGGCACGTGATCAAGTTTAAGCCCAAAGTCAAACAATGATCGTGTCAAGTAAAGAAGTTGTGCACAAGAACTCCCCGCCGCTATATACTCGGCCTTTCAGCAGAGATAGCGCCACGGAGTTCTGTTTCTTTGACGCCCATGACACAAGACACCTACCCGTAAAGTGACACGCCCGGAAGTGCTTTTTATGATCGATCTTGCACCCGCATAATCTGAGTCGAATAGCCTAGGAGCTCAAACCGCAAGACCCTTCGGGAACCAAATTCCTATGCTAGGTGTGTGCTTCAGATATCGAAGGATTCGTTTACTGCGATCATATGTATTTCTCTAGGGAGGCTTGAAATCTAGCGCACATACACACACTAAACATGATGTCCGCCTAGATGCGCTCAAGTATAACAAAGCACCAATCATGGAACGATAAAGCTTTTGGTCGACATGTTTACCTTCTTGATTGAGGTCGAGGTGGCGATTCGTTCCCATTGGTGTTCGAATTGGCTTGCAATCCTCCATGTTGAAGCGCTTGAGCGTGTCGTGGATGTACTTCTCTTGACACATGAATGTCCCGGTCTTGAGTTGCTTGATTTGAAATCCCAAGAAGAAGTTCAATTCTCCCATCATTGACATCTCGAACTCCTTTCTCATCATGTTGTCGAACTCGTTGACCAAGGACTCATTTGTCTTTGCGAAGATGATATCATCCACGAGACACGCACAAGAACAGATCTCCATCCACCACCTTAGTGAATAGAGTCGTGTCAACCTTCCGATTGTGAATCCCTTGCCGATCGAAAGTCCCTTAGCCTCTCGTACCATGCCCAGGAGCTTGCTTGAGACCATATAAAGCCTTCGACAGTTTGAACACATGGTCATGGCAATGAGGATCTTCAAACCCCGGAGGCTGCTCCACATACACTAGCTCTCCAATGTACCCGTTGAGAAAGGCACTCTTCACATCCATTTGTTTGAGGATGATGTTGTGACATGTAGAGAATGCCACAAGCAACTGATAGCCTCCAGACGAGCCACGGGAGCAT
The DNA here is from genome assembly GCA_036346415.1 of Raddia guianensis. Taxonomy (NCBI): domain Eukaryota; kingdom Viridiplantae; phylum Streptophyta; class Magnoliopsida; order Poales; family Poaceae; genus Raddia; species Raddia guianensis. The sequence goes on along the minus strand of CM070542.1, from coordinate 34,969,462 downwards.
AGGTGTCATCACGGTCAACTCCCTCAACTCTGTGAAACCCCAGGCGACCAATCTAGCCTTGTTGCGCACCACCACCCAAGTTCATCTTGCTTATTCTTGAAAACCCACTTGGTGCCAATCACGTTGCAATCACTTGGTCTTTCCACTAAGGTCCAGACTTTGTTCCTCTCAAAGTTGTTCAGCTCCTCGTGCATAGCATTGATCCAGTCAGAGTCACTAAGAGCCTCTTCCACTTTCTTTGGCTCAAGCTCAGACACAAACGCCGTGTGCTCACAGAAGCTTGCCAAAGCACTGACCTCACTGACGCTAGCTGTCCTTGACCTTGTTTGCACTCCTTGAGTCAATTCCCAATCACTTGATCATTTGGATGATCACGAGCTATGGTGTGATGGGTCTTGATCAACCGAGGTGGTAGCTCGGTGACTCTGATCCGCTCACAAGCTCTATCTGCCTCGAACGGCTCCACACTCGAGTGTCTTGAAGCAATGCTCCCCGAGTCTGCATTGGTTCGGGGTGAGAGGTGATGGAACATCTCGGTCTCCCTCTGAACCTCATCGCCTCACATCACCAAGCAGCATCTCCTCCACCGCTCTTGCCAACCGCCACCGTCCACATCATCCAAGTTCTCATGCTCTCCTTGGCTCCCATTGATTCGTCGAACTTCACATCGCAGTCTCCTCAATCGACCGCCGCTCTCGTTGTACACCTCAAGGAAGACCCTCTGGCCGAGTACCCCAAGAAGACTCCGTGTCCACTCTGCTCTGGAACTTGCCCAAGTGCTCCCTTCTTCTTGATGTAGACCTTTGCACCAAAAACCTCAAGTAGGAGACATTGGGTCGCGTCTTCCTACTAGCAACTCGTGGGACGCCTTCTTCAGAGCTTGTGAAGGTCAAACTGTTGATGCAAAGATGACAGTGTTGTGTTGATCGCTTGACCTGTAAGCAGATGTGAAGTCTTGTACTCATCCAACATTGTCCTCGCCATCTCGATGAGCGTCCTGTTCTTCCTCTCAACCACCCCATTTTGCTGAGGGGTGTAGGTAGCTGAGAACTGGTGATCAATCCCTAACTCATCACAGAAGATCTCAACAGAAGTGTTAGTGAACTCCGTCCCATTGTCACTTCTCACCTTCTTGAGGGTACAATCAAAAGCATTTTGGGCTTTCTTTACAAACCTTTTGAAAACATCTCCAGTTGGAGTTTTGTCAGGTAGAAAGAAGACCTGTGTATCGGAGAAGTCATCAACAATGACCAAGCAATAGAGATTTCCCCCGATACTCACATAGGTAGTTGGCCCAAAAAGATCCATGTGTAAAAGCTCAAGAGGTCGAGATGTAGACATGACATTCTTGGCAGGATGTGAGCTTGCCACTTGCTTGCCGGCCTGACAGGCACTGCATAGCTTGTCTTTCTCGAATGTCACATCTTGCACACCAAGAATCAACTCGTTTTTGAAAAGTTTCTTCAAATTTGCCATGCCGACATGCCCAAGACGTCTATGCCAAAGCCAACCAAGAGAGACTTTGACGACAAGACAAGTCGAGACGGATGCGGCAGGCTCATTAAAGTTCACAAGAAACAAGTTTTCAAAACGAAAGCCTTTGAACACAAGTTTTTCATTTTTGTCCAAAACCAACAAACCCTCAGGTGAGAAATTGCAATGGAACCCCAAATCACATATTTGGGCAACAGAGAGGAGGTTATAGCTCAAAGTTTTCACAAGTAGCACATTATCAATAGAAAGATCTGAAGAAATTGCTACCTTCCCAGCTCCAAGAACCTTGCTCTTGCTTCCATCTCCAAAAGTGACCTTGGGGGGAATCTTGCCTTCCTCCCCTAATGAGGTGAACAACCGGGGGTTGCCGGTCATGTGTTGGGTGCACCCACTGTCAATGATCCAATGGCACCCTCCACTCCGGTAGTTCACCTGTCATGAGAGAAGATCACTTATGTGACTCAGGGACCCACAGGGAGGTCCCCAGGGTTAGCCTTCAAACCGAAGCAACACGAGCAAAGCGATCAATCAATGACTTAGGCACCCAAACATGTGCCTTGTGCTCATTCTCGACTTGAGCCCAACAAATCTAGTGATCATCCTACCGATCATTTTTCTTGAGCAAGTATTGATCATACAACTCGATATGTGCTCTAGGAAATCTTGGTTGTGTGTGAATGGGAGTGTTGCGGTTTTGGTGCCTAGGTGGATGTGTCCTACCAATGTTGTGCCTAGGAGGTCCATTCCAGAAATTCTGCCTAGGTGATTGCCAAGTGTTGTGATACCTAGGGCCTTGCCATTGTTATAGGATCTAGGATCATATTGCCAAGCACTATTGTTTCTTTGCTGCCATGTGGAGTTATAGTGCCTAGGAGGTCCTTGCCAAGTGCCGTGCCCATTGTTCATCCTAGAAACATTGTTGCTAGTGTGCAAGTTGTTACCATGCCTCTTCTTGGGATGAGCCTGATAGTAACCTTGCCTATGGGTAGATGCTCGAGGAACACTTGATTTCTTCCTCCCCTTTGGCTTCTCAGGGGTAAAACCCAAGCCACCCTTTTGGGAAGGTTTTCTTTGTTCCTTGAGCATCTTATCCAAGGCTAGGCTACCCTCATAGCACTTCCCAAGCCCCTTATCAAATTTCTCAAGTTTAGACTTCAACTCAGCATTTTCAATAGCGAGCTCCCTAGCAGCTAGTGCAAATTTACAATTATCAGGTGTACACACTAGTGCATTGCTAGAGGAACTGCTAGAGGTGGAAGCCAATCCAGTGCAATTATGGGCAACCTCAGGGCAAGCAAGAGTCAAATCAATAACAGGTACAATAGCAATGTATAAGGCATGGCACAAGCAGCATCCAAAGCATCAACAGGTGTATCAACTAGTTGAGCAAGAGGCAAAGCAACCAATTCATCATTCTTAGTCAGAAGTGTCTCATGGTTCTCCCTAAGTATATGATAAGTAGTCATGAGATCATCTAGGGATTCATTCAAAGCATCGCGCTCTTGTTCTAGCACATTGCACTTAGATGACAGATTCTTGTTAGAACCTAGCAAAGTATCATGCTCAGATTCTAAGCTATCACATCTAGACACAAGGTTTTTGCACTTAGTTTGCAAAGCAATCAAGGTTTTACCAAGCTCTAGATTTTTAGTGTCTCATGCTTATAGCGCCACAAGCTTCCCTAAGACAATCACGCATGCCTTCAACATCCTCATCAGAGTCAGAACCAGAGTCGCTCACCTCGCCACTAGGTCGAGCCATCAGGCACTTGAAAGTACCAGGAGGAGTCGGTGAAGCCTTTGCCGATGTAGAGGAAGTAGTGGAAGAAGCCCCATCGTCATCGAATACCATTCTCGAGCCTCGTGTGACGGCCGCCGACATCTTGGAGCAGAGATCGGAGGAGGTGGCACAGACTCACTATCGCCATGGTGGCCAACTCTTGATCACCGATTCTCATCTCCGTAGCGGGCGTGTCGTTGAGTCATCATCGGTCACCCATTCTCCCACAAAGGCTAGCCTCTTGCCTTGTGAGGAGCGACCTTGAATCAGACTTGGGAGTCTTCTTCTTGTTGTCATTGTGTCTCGCCTCTCGCCATCACCCTTGTCCTTTCCTTTGTCCTTGTACTTGGTGTTTCCTTCCGAGGACACATTGAAGCGATGTGCCCTTCTCCCGACACTCATAGCATCGGTATGACGATGAGTGTTTCGGCCATCCTCTTCTTGCCTCCATAGCCGTTTACGCTCATGAATTGGCCACTTGCTTCATGAACAGTCAAGTGTTGGAAGCCCTCCTCAAGCTCGCTCCAACTCATCTCACCACTGCCCTCGATTGACTTGACTTGAGACCACTGCCTAGATCCACTGGCCTTGAGAGCAATCACTTGATTCTTCGCTGGGGCAGGGGAATCCTCACGATCATTAAGGAGCATCATCTCATGAGCGGTGATCTTACTGAGCAAAGCTGTGGGAGCCAGCTTCTCCACATCACCATTGTTGGTGAGATAGGTGATGATGTCCCGATAGTCCTTCTTGGGAGGATCCGCAAGATTTTCCTCGCACACTTCATCATTGGCAAGCAGTGACCGAGCCCCTTAAGCTCGTTAAGGATGGGGTTAAGCCGAGTAAACATAGCATTGACATTTTCATTTGGAAGCATTCAGAATCGATCAAACGCTCCTTGACAACCACTAGTCTACCCTCCTTAACACCGAGGTGCCTCGTGAATCTCAATGAGTGTGATCCATATCTCGTGTGCACTAGTGAGATTGCTAACTCTATCAAAGACCTCCATGCTCAAACCACAAAGCAGAGCTGCTCATGGCCTTAGCATCGGTCTCTAGGAGTTTGTTTTGAGCGGGTGTGGCAGGTATATTGTTAGTGAGTGTGACGCCATGAGGAGACTCTACAACTCTCCAAACATCCATTCCCATTGCCTGGAGAAATACTTTCATTCGCAACTTTCAAAAGCTGAAATTAGTGCCACTAAACAGAGGAATCCTATTGGCGGCTACACTACCCCCGTCGGCCATCTCTATGCGGTTAAGCAACTAGAGACCCGTGCTCTGATACCACTTGTAAGGATCCTAGGCCGAGAGGGGGTGAATCGCCCTTTTCAAATTTTACTTCTCTCGATTCGCTTGATTTACTTAGTCAAATTAAGAGCCCAAGCTATCGATTGACCTAGAGTCTAGTTTCGAAGTGATCACAATAATGCACTGGCGACTACTAGGAGGCTCGATAGCACTCACATGCAAGCGATCAAGACAATATGCGTAATTAAACAAGTGAGATGAGGAGACGCAAACCGAGGTGTTTATCAAGTTCGGTGCTCAACACATGAGCACCCACGTCTCGTTGAGGAAACTTCTCACAGCAGAAGTCGGGACTCTCTCGCCCCTAGCCCTCAATCCACTCATGTAGCTCTTCACCAACACATGGTAGGCGAGCCCAAGCCTTCACACAGAGGCGAAGTTCTCTCTGGCGAGAGCACTCACACCCACCGCACCGACACACGCACCGACCACCGACACACGGTGGGTTTCGCCTCAACACATGAGACACCCCAACACATGGAGGATTTGGCTCCGACACACGGAAACCGTGGCACCCCGACACACGGAGATGGCCGCCGACACACGGCGGACTTGTGCCTCCAACGGATGGAGCGGATGTAGTCGTCACGGTTGATGAAGCCCGTGGAGGACGACGATCTCTCCGTGGCGAAGTCCCAAGAGCACAAGATCAAGATCGCTCTCACCACTACCCCTTCTCTCTCCCCATAAAAACTAGGGCAAAAACACCATGGGAGATGGGGGAAACCTTGGAGATGATGGGAGGAGGTAGGGATCACCTTCTTTTTCTCATTCCTCTCTTCTTCTCCCTCTCAATCTCTCAAGCACATGGAACCCTAGGTGGAGGTGGGTGCCATGGGAGGAGCTCTCATGGGTGGCTAAGGCAAGGGGTGGTCGCTAATGATGGCTCTCTCGATTTTCTCCCGCACACCAAGCCTCTATTTATAGGCCCAAGGCGAAACCCTAGAAATGGACGGCTCAGATTAAATCGCGAAGTTTCAGATCACTCGGTCGGACGCCGTCTCGTTCCGTCTTGACGCCGTCCGACAGTGGGTCTTGCTGATTTAGGTTGCCGGACGCCTGTCCGTGGTTTACCGGATGCGTCTGGCTGTGGCACCGCCAGCAGGAACAGGCGCCCGCCAGTGTTCGGTCTCGGTTTAGCCGTCATCAGACGCGTCTGTAAATTATCGGACGCGTCAAGCGGTGAGGGTGGCCCGTCGTCGACGCTACCGACGCCGTCCAAGATCCTCGCGCTCAATTTCTTCTTCACGGGACGCCGTCGGTCTCGATCGGACGCCGTCCCGATGTGGATCGGCGTTGGGACTTAGCCAAATTTCGAGCTCACTCGTTGGGAACCCTCATTGTCGGACCCGTCCGAAACGATCGGACGCCGTCCGAGCAGAGACGTTGTATTGGGGACTTAGCGATTTTGGCTTGTGCTCACGGACGCCGTCTCGATGGCGATCGACGCCGTCTGGTGGGGCTGAAATTTTTCCCACTCGAAGTTTTGGCTATACCGACTTCGTCCGGCGTCACACCTAGGGTTGTTGGCCTATCTTGTCGACTTGTGGAATCGGCGGGAATATTTGGAATAGCCTTGGCGGGAACCCATGTGAGTTAGGCGCTAAGAAACCCGAATCTTGACACTATCCCGCCAGAACTCTCTCGAACCCCGACACTGGCATCTCTAGAACCCTCGAACTCACTCAGATGAACTGGAACTTGTGCTCAGTGGGACCTACAACCAGAGAGGTGATCTTGCAGACATCAATGGGCCAGATGGGCCAGAAGCAGACACGCACACAAGGAAAATAGAAGAACTAGAAAATAACATCCTTAGCCTTGATGCGATCCGTCGAGGCCCAGTTGGCATCAATTACCAAAACATTAAGCCCAAGGGAGGCTTGATCTTACACACTCCCCGAGGCGGCGGCGGTCCCCAACACCGAGACGTGGGAGACGACGCCGGAAGACGCGCCCTGGCTGCGCACCATGATCGACCGCGTCGGAGGGCTTCGCAGCGCCGGATTCACCGGCACCCAGTTGCTGACCGATTTCTTGGGCCGGCAGCTTTGTCCGCTGCGCCAACGGGAGCGCGGCGCCTGGATGTACACGGGCGTCAACGACTGCACCCGCCTCCACCCAGGTTCTAAGTTTATCCCAATTCTCTATCCAGATTCACGCCCTTCTTCTTTTTTTCGACCTTCGCTTGTTGTCGTCAGAGTCGCAGTGAGTCGTCGGAGGACGTCCTCCTCACCTGGGTTGCGGGCTTAGTCCCACAGTCATCCATAGGCCACCGCCGGCCGGCCACCATCGTCCCGCTGTGCGAGTGAGCGCCGGCGGATCGCATTGCGCTTCTGGCCGAGATCCCGCCAATGGAGGCTACAGGACCAGCCATCCAGCGGGAGCTTCGCCGTCTCCAGATCCGGGATCAGCCCCGAGCGCTGATCGCTCAGGCGGGAAACGCCCGGTGGTGGACGACGACGGCGGAGCTGACCCCAAGAGGCCTCGAATCAGCTCCACGGGCCGCCGCCGCCGCCACCTTCGCCGCCGCTGGGGTCTTTCTCGCGCCGCCGCGCTTCATTTAGCAGACGCGGCGGCAAGCTCGGCCGCGAAGAGGCGCCTCCTCCGGCAGCGCCAGCCGCCGCCGCCACGGCAACACTCGACGCCTCCTCGGCAGCTGCGGCCAGCCGCCTCCACTGGCGGTCGACGGAGTTTTCGCTTAGCGCCGCCAGCGCGGGCGATCGCCTCGGCTCCCACGGCACCGCCAGTACCTGCACCACCCGCCAGTGGCACGGCCACGTCGCGCCCGACTACGCCGCGCCCAACTTCGGTACGTGGGATCGCCTTGCCCCCCTCAGCGTTTTGCTTTGGGGGTTACCGGCCAGGTAAGCCCTAAAAAGAAACCACGCTTAACTTGGTTTTTTGAGTACCTTTTTTCTTTCTTCTGATGCCCTGTTCGCTTCCCCAGAGGTGACACCGGCACCTCTTCTAGCGCCAGCGTCCCGCCCGCTGTGCCTCCGCCTGCAGCCGCGGCCGCAGCCGCCGTTGAGCCACCTCAGGACGCAGAGGTGGGGCACCCTGACGCCGCCCGGATCGGCTCCTTGGCCAGACCTCGCATGTCTTTGGGCCGCCAGCCTTGACGCCTCGTCGCAGACTGGCGGGATCCATTAACGCTCTGCGCGCACGCTGCGTGGCGCAGGCGAGCCGCGTGGCCACCCTCACCCAGGCGGCAGAGACGCTGCGCGCCGACCTAACACGGGAGGGCGCTACACCGGGCGCTGAACGCCCAGAACGCGGAGTGGCGGCCAAATTCAGCTACCACCGCCTCGGCAGCAGCGGCCGAGGGTCATGGCAGCCGAGATCGGCCAGGCGCGCCAACAGCTCGGCGCTCTCGTCGGGATGCTGCGCCTTGCCTACCGGAGTCTCCGCCAGAGCCTCGAGCCGCTAGGCGCTGAACTCCATGAGCCGCAGGAGCCTACGGCAACGCAGTATGCCTTCGGCGTCACCCGCGCCGCCGAAAGCCCTCCAGGTCCTGCCGCAGCTGCTGAGGGAGCGCTCAACGAGTGATGGCCATGCCGCCGCCGCCGGAGCGGCACGCTATGTGCTGGCCTGCTATGCCAGTCGCGACGCCACGTTCGACCTCTCTGAGGTCCGCGCGGCGTCTTGAGGCGGCGCGGTGCTGAGGGGCCAGCGTCGCCGAGACCGCCGACCACGTGGCGGGGCTGTTGTCGGTGGCGCCCGAAGTCCCCACCGATGAAGAGGAAGAAGGGGCTGCGCCTGCGGCATGATGCCTTGGCCGGCGACTTGCGCTTTCCCTCTTTTTTTATATTCCTGCACTTTTGTTATCACGCACTTAAGCGTTCAAACTGCAAATTACCTTTCTGTTCAGGTTTTTTATTTATCCGCCTCCATGCACGCTTCTTCGCGCTTAGTTTCTCATAAGATGCGTGTGTCCCAATCCTGTCATTTTCTACAAGACGGACTTACGACGCAAAACATTAAGCAGAAAAACTAATTTAGGAGCGGAACGAACTGAGTGCTTTGGCTAGGACAAGTGTCTTTTCCTTAGGTCGGATGGAACTTAAACCCCTGCAATTTCCTTGGATCCTTCTCAACCCCGCGCGGCAAAGGCGTAAGACTTTCAGAAGTGATCATAGGGCGCCGGCGCCCTCGGTGGCACAAGGTGCCCAGGCCGAGCGGAAACGCCGTGCGGATCGACTTCTCCATACCCCTTTGCTTGGCGCAATGCTAAGTGATCACCTTTATCGCTTAGGAGCCATCCGACCGAAGTACTTGCAATGAAATTGCCCATGAAAGCACAAACAAATAAGAAAAATGGAAGGAGAGCAGCACTGAACAGGAGCGAAAGTTTTTAAACTTGCAAAAGGAAGGATGTACAACATATGCCTGCCACGCCAGTGAGGCCTTCGCCTGGCCAAATTTAGCAGAAAGGATGTATTACATATAGCCTCGACTCACGGCGGCCGAGGGAAGTGAAACACTTCGTTGGCTGACCAAGCAAAACACTGTTTTTACTTACAGGACTTAGGGGTAGAACTTCCGCAGCTGCTCCACGTTCCACGAGTTGGCTAACTCGCGGCCGTCCTCCATGGCGAGCCTGACTGAGCCCGGACGAGATACTGAGGCCACCTTAAAGGGACCTTCCTACAGGGGAGACAGTTTACTGCGGCCTGCCTACACCTGAACTTTGCGCAGGACGAGGTCGTCCACTGCCAGTGTTCTCTCGCGTACCCTTGTCGCATGAAAGCGCCTTAGGGTTTGCTGGTATCTGGCGGCCAAGAGCGCCGCACGGTCTCGGATCTCCTCCAGGAAGTTGACCTCTTCTTGGCGATGATCCTCCTGCTCATCTTCGTTGTACGCCGCTACCCGCGGTAATCCGAACAACAGCTCAGATGGCATCATTGCTTCAGCGCCATAGACCAGGAAGAAAGGGGTCTCTCTGGTCGCTCCGTTGGGCGTGGTGCGCAGGGACCACAGCATTGTCAGCACCTCCTCGGCCCAGCGGGCGCCACGCTTCTTCAACCGGTCAAACGCCCGGGTCTTGAGTCCTTTGAGCACCTCGGCATTGGCACGCTCCACCTGTCCGTTGCTCTTAGGATGAGCCACGGAAGCGAAGCAGAGCCTGGTGCCCATGTCTTCACACCACTCTTGAAAATCCGAGCTCTTGAACTGGGCGCCGTTATCGGTGATGATCCGGTTGGCGACCCCAAAACGTACGAAGATGCTGCGCATGAACTTGATCGCTGCCGCTGCTGTGATCGCTGGAACCAGAACCGCCTCCACCCACTTGGTGAACTTGTCCACGGCGACGAACAGATGGGTGAAACCTCCTGTGGCCCGCGGGAAGGGGCCCAAGATGTCCAACCCCCAGACCGCGAACGGCCAGGAGAGAGGAATCATTTGCAGAGCCTGGGCCGGTCGGTGGATTTGCTTGGCGTGGAATTGACAGGCCTCGCATCTCCTCACCAGCTCGAAGGCATCCTGGAGGGCAGTGGGCCAATAAAATCCCTGACGGAACACTTTGCCCGCCAGAGTGCGACTGCCCGCATGGCTCCCGCACACGCCTCCATGGATATCAGAGAGTATTTTGCTCCCCTCTTCCCGAGTGACGCACTTCAGGGGAACACCGCTCGCACCCTGGTGATAAAGGTCCCCACCTACCAGGGCGTAGCGCTTGGCCTTACGCGCTATCTTCTCCGCTGAGGCGTCATCGTCGGGGATCACTCGGTCCCGTAGAAAAGCTAGGATCGGATCCATCCACGTGCTCTCCCGGCCGAGTGTGGCTACCAGGTTATGGCTACCGATGTACTCCGCCTGGCCTGGCGTTTCTATCCTAACCGCCTTGACAGTTCTTCCGCCTTCCCTCCCTAAGCTGGAGGCTGTAGCGGGAATACTGTCGTCCCCGCCAGAATTGGGGGTTGCGACAGGTGCACCATCGTCCCCGCCAGAGTTGGGGGCTGCGACGGAAGGCCGCGGAAGTCGTTCTTCAAAGACTCCAGCCGGAACAGGCGCTCGCGTGGAAGCGAGCTGGGACAACGCATCCGCAGCGTAGTTGTCACGGCGGGGAACATGCTCGAACCCCAACCCTTCAAAATGCCGCTACATCTTGTGGACTTCCTCCAGGTACGCCGCCATTGTTGGATCAGAGCACTGGAACTCCTTCCTTGCCTGGTTAATGACCAGTAGGAAATCACCTTTCACTTGTAGACACCGGACGCCCAACGCGGCTGCAGCACGCAGACCGGCGAGCAGTCCCTCGTACTCGGCGACGTTGTTGGTGGCCTTGAAATCGAGGACGACCATATCTTTGGAGGACATCTCCGTAGGGAGACTAACACCGCTTCAAATTTCGCGCTTCCAAATTTTGAAGGAGCCGTCGAAGAAAAGAGTCCACGGTGGGCGCCTTCAGCTCCAGGACCCACGGATGACCACTCCGCCACAAACTCCGCCGATGCATGTCCTTTAACAGAGGTGTGGGGGGCTCCACTGCCCACTTGGCAACGCGGCCCTCGGCTTCTCGGTTATGCAGGATTTCCCGGAGCGGAAGCGTGGTAAGGACGGTAATCTCCCGCCCTTGGAAATAGTGACGCAGCTTTCTCGACACCATCAACACAGCATACAACATCTTCTGGTGCTGGGAATATCTCGTCTCTGCATCATGAAGCACGTTGCTAACGTAATAGACTGGCCTTTGGTACCTTTCCTTTCCGCCATTAGCGTCGCACTCACAACCTCAAGGGTGGCAGCGATGTATAACACCAAAGGCTTCCCTGGTTCCGGCGCGACCAGCACCGACGGAGAGGAGAGGTACTTCTTCAAATCTTCGAACGCCCGCTACGCCTCCCCAGTCCATTCAAAATGGTTCGTCTTCTTCAAGAGCTTGAACAGGGGCAGACTCTTTTCCCCTAGACGGGCGATGAACCGACCCAGGGAGGTTAAGCACCCCGCCAAGCACTGCATCTGCTTAAATCGGGTTGGTGGCTTCATATTGTCGATGGCGGTGATCTTGTCGGGGTTCGCTTCAATGCCCCGCTGGGACACAAGAAAACCCAACAGCTTGCCCAATGGAACGCCGAACACACACTTTTCTGGGTTGAGCTTGATGGAGTATTTTCGTAGGTTGGCGAAGGTTTCCTCTAGGTCGCCGATCAGCTCCTCACTCTTCTTCGCCTTCACCACCAGATCATCGACGTACACCTCTAGGTTTCGCCCAATCTAAGGGCGATGGGCTGTGTGCATGGCGCGCTGGTAAGTCGGACCAGCATTTTTCAGCTCGAAGGCCATTCTTTTATAACAGTACACGCCCATTGGGGTTACAAAAGCAGTCTTCTCTTCATCTTCCCACGCGCATGCTAATCTGGTGATACCCGGAGTACGCGTCCAGGAAGCATAGCAGCTCACACCCCGCAGTAGAGTCGATGATGAGGTCGATGCGAGGCAGCGGGTACGGATCCTTGGGGCACGCCTTGTTAAGGTCGGTGAAGTCCACGCACATCCTCCAGCGTCCGTTGGGTTTCTTGACGAGGACGGGCTTGGCGAGCCACTCGGGATGAGCGACGCTCCGAACCACCCCAGCCCCCAACAGCTTGTCCACTTCTACGCCGATGGCATCTTGACGCTCCTACGATTGCTTTCGGATCTTCTGTATGATCGGGCCCGCGCCTGGGAACGTTGCCAACCGGTGCTCAATCACCTCCCTAGGGACCAGTCATGTCGGACGGTTGCCAAGCAAACACGTCTGCGTTTGACCGGAGGAAGGTGACGAGCGCGCTTTCCTATTTAGTGCCAAGGCCGGCACCCACCTTGACAGTCTTGGCCGGCTCGCCGCTGCTCAGGGAGACCACCTTAACCTCGCTGGAAGATCTAGGAGAGGCACGGGTCTTCGCCAGAGGAGCCCCGGGGTGAGCGACACCAGTCGCCTGGGCACACACGGCACCGGCCATGTCCAACGCCCTCTTGTCACACCGCAGGGCTTCAGGCCTATCAACCTTGACGACAATGGGGCCTTCGGGCCCCGGGATCTTCACCACCATGTATGCATAGTGGGTCACCGCCATAAACTTGGTCAGGGCCGGTCGGCCGAGCAGGGCATTGTACGGGAGATCAAAGTTCGCAACTTCGAACTCGATCACCTCCGTGCGGAAGTTGTCAACATCCCCGAACGTCACCGGCAGGCTGACGCGCCCCAAGGGCAAGGACTCGGCCCCCGGGGTGACGCCGAAAAAGGGCTGCGCGGGACGAAGGTCCCGCTCCCCAATCTGCAGCGCCTCGCAGATATTCGAGGACAAGAGGTTTATGGAGCTCCCCCCGTCAATCAGCACCCGCCCAAGATTAACATTCCGGACCGTAGGCACAACTACAATCGGGAGATGTCCCAGGGCGCCAGTGCTCTCGGGGTGGTCGGCCTGACTAAAGGTGATCGTCTCTTCCAAACACTTCAGCTGCCTCCTCGACCCCAGGCTTGGTACTGCGGTGCACACCTCGCGCAGCACCTGCTTGTACTTGGTGTTGGAGGAGTAGGTAGCCAAGCCACCGTGGATATACGCCACCTCGTGCTCCACCCGCTGGAAGCCCAATGGAGCAGGGTCCTTGTCCTTATCGTCGTTGGGCGGACGGCGCTCTTGAAGCTGCTTCTCCAGTAACTTGGCCACAACGTGGCAATCCGCCAGGTCGTGAGCGTTACTCCGGTGAATGGGGCAATAGGGCTTGCCCCACTCCTTCTCGCGGCGCTCCCCGCGCCGATCGTCTCTTTGCCGTCTCCGCGGTCCGGCGATCGTCTCGCCGATCCCGGCGATCCTCGCGCCGGCCACGGTAGTCAGCCCGCCGCGGCCTGGTGTTCTTGCCATCGCGCTCGGGCGCCAAGACCTCCCTGACCTCGGCAGCCTTGCGCTTCTTCTTCTTATCCTTTGCGCCGGAACCCTTGGAAGTTCCAGCGTCTCCCGGGCGCCCTCGTCTCCGGGGGCGGTGGCGCCAGCGCCTCTGCCGCTGGCGCGATAATTTGCCAAAGCGGAAAAGCTGGGCGGTGGTGCGGATGCGGTGGCCCGCCATCTTCTCCAGCATCTTGCCATCCCTGAACCCCCTCCGGAAGGCGATGATGACCGCTTCCTGGGAGATCTTGGGGATGTTGTTGTGGCACTGGCTGAAACGACGGATGAAATCTCGGAGCGGCTCCTCCTTTCCCTGCTCTAAGTTGTGGAGATCGTCCTCCACCCCCGGCAGTTTGTAGGAGCCCTGGAAATTGGAGACAAAGACGTTGTCGGGGATTAAATTACGGCCCATTGCCATGGCCCCTCCTCGACGGGCCCGATCAAACGGCCTACGGGGCCCCACTCTCTGGAAGGTTCTATCCGCCCATATGCACCTGTCGAACAGCCTTCCGACCGCGTGGTGCGAGGGCCAAGGAATCGGTTTGAGTCCGTCTCAACAAGAGTTCTGCACGGCTACGTGAAGACCCGGACGTTGGTTTCCCTGATTGGAATAGAAGTCGTGATCCTCAAGAATTGGAGTATACCTTATCTACCTCGGGATGTATTTGGCATGTATGAGTTCGTTATTTAACTCGTAGTTAGCCTTACCGATTATCCCTTGATAGGTCGGTTTGCTCAAGACTATATAAAGAGAGCCCTACGGCGTGTTAAGGGGGCCTAGTCATCATCTTATAGCTTATCGCGACTTGTATCGCATAATCTCGCCGACACTTGTTCGCCTCGTCGAGCCACCTCTTGTATTCGCTCTCGTGATATATAAGAAAATTTGGGCGTAGAGCTATTATCTCTTTCGAGAGGCCTGAACCAGATAAAACCCCCATCTCCTGTTCGTTCTGTTCGTGGTTGTTGGCGTGTCTCCTATCTCCTCCTTGAAGAACCTTGGTTGACTTGGGTCAATATCCCAACCGTCGGCAATTTGGCGCCGTCTCGTGGGGATACGCAGACGAGCATGTCGAACTCTATCGTGACCAGAGATTCTCCCGAGGACTACGACTCGGAAGGCGGGATGTCTCTTCCCCGCGGATCGGATCGATCCCTTCGATCTTGATCGCCTTTCAGATCTGGTTCCCAGCTCCGTGCTCGGGGGCTGGATCTCCTAGCACCGGGCAGCTCTTCGCCCGGGGCGCGCGTCTGGTCCCCGCCACGAGCTCCGTGCTCGGGGTGGATCTCCTCGACCGGCGGCTTCTCTCGGGCGGGCGCGTCTGATCCCGCGACGGCTCCGTGCTCGAAATTTGGATCTCTTCGCGCCGGGCGACTCTTCGCCCGGGTCGCTGCTCGTCCCGTGGCGAGCTCCGTGCTCGGTCGGATCAAACTCCTTCCGGATCCCGGGCTGTTCGCTGGCGGTGGATGACGGAGAGAGCTGACCAAAGACTTGGAACATCGACCAACCGTAAGTTCCTAGTGTAGGTCTTTCGCTTCCTAACCGCTTTTCTCAAATTTCGCGCCTTTAGTTCGTCCAAGTCTCTCGGCCGCCATGTAAAGTTCAACCCATTGAGCGGTGAATGCTCGCGGCCCCCTGCGGTCCTTCTCACCACTCGTCTTCTCGGACTACCTTTCTCTTTGGTAACACTTGATGGCTGCCCGGTTTTGCGAACTCTTGGCTCCGCGATCTTAACGGTTTTCCCCGCTCAGATCTGGTTTCAACAAGTTCCTAAACTCGAGTTGCGTAACACGGCATCCGACCTCGCGGCTAAGCTCGCTCGTAAGCCCTCCGGCGGCAGAGGCACTTACCGCCACGGCACAACCACTTGGCAAAGCTCGCCTCGTAAGCTCTCCGCGGCAGAGGCACTTTCCTTGTTCGGTTACCTTCGAATCGCCTAACTTACGTTAACGGCGGTTCACTCGAACGAGTCGATCAGATACGGTGTCGCTCTAACTCTCTACGACGTGCTTGAAGTCGCAAGCTCAGTCTTCATGCATCGTCCGCATCGGGCTAGGGCGTCGCTCTTTCTCTTGTGCACTGCTCGAGTTCGCAAACTCAGTCCTCGCGGTATTTACTGCACAAGGGGGGAGTTAGCTGCGTTCTACCGGTTTTTCTTAAAACTTTTAGCGCTGTTTCGCTTTGCTCTTGGTTCCTGTTCGCCCTTGTCTTTTTGCTCTTTTTACAGAAAAGCTGCTCGGTCGACTCTCGCTCGATTCAAGCGCCGCTCGGCGGTCTTGAGTCGCTCGGCCAGCTCCTGAGGATCGCCTCTCCTCGGTCGATTGGGACTTGAGCTGAATTTCGCAACCCCAGACGCTTTTCAGTTTTCCGGTTCCTTTCCTTAGCGTTGGTTTTCCAAAACCTCGTTGGTCTTTTCGCTCAGAGGCGCTCGCGTCTGAGTATGTCTTTTATCCGGCAAAGAACTCGCATGCGGCCCGGTTAACCAAGCGGTGCACCACCGAGGAGTTTTCGCCCCGTAAGTCGATTCTCATCGCAACGGGCATGCCCACCGAAGCGATTCTCATCGCAACGGCACTCCTGGTCTTGGTTCCGCACCGCCGAGGCGACACCAACGCCGCACGGGTCCATGCCAGATAAGATTTCGCTCGCACGTTTGCTGCGGCTAAGGTCTCGTCGCCTTCCACGGTTGGCGGTCTTAGCCACAGCCGAGGCTGCACTTGTCCGCACACGCCCTTTTTATCCATGCTATGTCCTTCCGCACGGTAATCGAGCAATGCACCACCCACGGAGTCCTCGCCCACCGTAGCCGATTCTCATCGCAACGGGCACTCCTAGCGTTGTTCACGATTCGCCGAGGTGACACTAACGCTATCAAGGGACGTGCGGAAAAATTATTTCTTGTGCGGTAGGTCGTCATAGCGTGTTTTTCAAAACTCGCTTTGCTCTTTTTAGAGCTTGTTCTTGCTCTCTTTTTCCCTTGTCGTCTGGTTTCTTGTTTGTCTTATGCAGAAATACAGAACGGGAACATCGGACTCCGGTGATGGTCGTGGCGAGGTTCTAGGCTTCCCCACCAAAGCTGATGTCTACATCGCTCTCTTCCGGGTTTGCTCAGATATGCCTGTGGACCGATTCACTCCACCGCAGTATGATTTCTTGCCTTTGCCCTAAGATCGACCTTTCGCATTCGGCTAAGTCAAGGTATTGCGCCACCAACGAGCTCGCCCACCGTAGTCGATTCATCGCGAACGGGCATGCCCACCGTAGTCGATTCTCATCGCAAGCGGGCACTCCAAGCGTCGGTTACTGACTTACCAAGACAACGCTAACACCGCCGCAAGGAATATGTCATGGGTAAAGCATTGATTTCACGTTCTCTTGCGCCTCGACCGATCGG
This sequence comes from Raddia guianensis, assembly GCA_036346415.1. Classification (NCBI taxonomy): domain Eukaryota; kingdom Viridiplantae; phylum Streptophyta; class Magnoliopsida; order Poales; family Poaceae; genus Raddia; species Raddia guianensis. Next base: position 34,952,611 of record CM070542.1, on the reverse strand, counting down.
GTTGTGATTTACCTCGACGGGCGGTTCTTCGCTCGAGCGCTGCGATTCGTCCTCGCTGACGAGCTCCGTGTTTCGGGCTGGATCACCTCGCACGGGCAGCTCTTCGCCCGAGCGCTGGCTCCTACCGGCACGTCTTCGCTGGTCGTATTTACGGTTCCTTTAACGAGCTCCGTGCTCTGGGACTGGATCTCTTTACCTGGTTCCTTCGACGAGCTCTACGCTCTGGGACTGGGTCACCTTTCCCATTCGTATCATTGTCCGCTCCTAGCACACGATCTACGTCTGGAGGCACATCACATTCGCTCCTGAGCATAACGTTTGCTCGAGAGCGCGATCTCTATTTCCTCGGGCAAGCTCTAGCCCGAGAGGTGGTTTCTCTATTTCCTTTCATGCTTTCCTAGGCATCTGAATGCCTGGATGCAGCAGCACGAGTCCGTCTTGCGACTTGCTATGTTCATTCTCCCGGAAGATCTGATCTTACCGGATGCGGTGGTACGCTCTTCACTACTAAGAATCCAATCCCTCCTTGATGACGTTCAGCCTCAAGGAGATGATTCACCTCACTTCTTCCGATTTACAGATCGAGGGTCGGGTACTGCCGGACAGATGTCGTTTCGCTCGACGCAACAGAGTTGCTCGGCGCCAAAGCGGGTTTGTTGGTCCCGAACAAGTATTGTTCGTTGAACCATAACCTGTTCGATCGCTGTTGCACGCCTTTGTAGCAGGAAAAATACCCTCTTCGTGACTTAGAGTCTCAAGAGGAAGACCCCACTCTAGTGAGTCCTTCCACTTGAGTCTCGGGGCTAGCTGTCGAGGATTAAATTATCGCCCATTGCCATGGCCCACTCCACGACGGCCCGATCAAGCGACCTACCAGGCCCAACTCCTGGAAGGTTCTATCTCGCCCATATGCACCCGTCGAACAGCTCCCGATTGGCGTGGTGCGTGGGGCTAAGGAATCGTGTTTGAGTCCGTCTCGAACAAGAGTTACTGACGGCTACGTGAAGACCGGACGTTGGTTTCCGGATTGGAATAGAAGTCGTGATCCTCAAGAATTGGGTATACCTTATCTACCTCGGGATGTATTTGGCATGTATGAGTTCGATTATTTAACTCGTAGTTAGCCCGGCCCGATTATCCCTTGATAGGTCGGTTTTCTCAGCACTATATAAAGAGAGCCCCTACGGCGTGTTAAGGGGGCCTAGTCATCATCTTATAGCTTATCGCGCACTTGTACTCGCATAATCTCACCGACACTTGTTCGTCTCGTCGAGCCACCTCTTGTATTCGTCTGTGATATATAAGAAAGGCTGGACGTAGGGCTATTATCTCTTTCGAGAGGCCTGAACCAGGATAAAAACCCCCCTCTCTGTTCGTTCTTTGTTCGTGGTTGTTGGCGTGTCTCCTATCTCCTCCTTGAAGAACCTTGGTTGACTTGGGTCAATATCCCAACCGTCGACAGACGTCGCACAGCTCCCGCCAAGAGTTTACTGACCCCGAGAAGATTCATTAGCCAAGAGCGGGCCCTTCCCCCGGTCAGAACGGTGGGGAAGTAGTTGGCCATCACCCTGTCGGAGCCACCTGCACCATAGTGGAGTATACCTGCAGGAACTCTTCTGGGTTGGCGCTACTGTCGTACTTCTCGATCGGGGCCGGTCGAAACTTCACCAGCCAGGCCACCCTCTTGAGCCGCTCTGAGTAGGCCCGTCACCCCGCCCCAAAGGCGATGTTGTCGTCGTCCTCCGACTCCTGGTTCGACGACATCCAAGAGTTGGTGGGCGAAAACTCCGCTGCGGTGTCGCAATCGCTGGTGCCGTGGCCGGGAGACCTCCGCCTTTCGCGGTCCTTCTCCCAACGACGGCGATGATGCAAAGTGTCGCGCAGGTCACCCCCGCGCAGCTGGTGGCGCTCTTCGAGGTGCGTCCGGAGATCCCGGTGCCGCCCCTCGCCGCGTCTCACCCCCTTAGCGACCGTTGTGGTCGGCGGGCGTCTCCCAGCGCCCGTGGAGTCCGCGCCCGCTATCTCTTTCCCTTTGCTTGCCCCGCCACCCCGGCGACGGTTTCAGCTGGGGTGGCTAGAAGCCTGGAAACCATCGGAAAACGTGCCATACGTGGTGCGATCCCCGATCCCCCCGGACTCTTCCAACTGCAGCTGGGCCGCCTCCACGAGGCGCGCGAGGTTCTCCATCCATGGGACGGCCGGGGAATCCACCGTCAAACCGACGGGTGGATGATCCAGATAGCGCCGCGAAGAGATGTCTGCGGCGTCGCCTCCTCTAAAGCTAACCGCCGACCGGGAGCCCCCCACGGACCCCCCGCCCCCCCCCTCCGGCGCCCTCCGGAAGCGAGTCCGTCTGCTATTGCTTGGTTCTCTCCTCTGGTCGGCGAACCAACCATGGCTCACCCTTGGGAGGACAAACTGAGAAATACTGGAAGGAGGAAATACGGAAAAAATGACACGCTACCCCCACCTGGCGCGCCACTGTCGGTGAAAATGTCACCGGACAAGATCCCTCTGAGAGATTACGGAATTGTTCGGCTGAGGGGGTATCCACGCCGCGCTGTCCGATTTCTCACTGCGATTAGAAGACTCAGAGATTTTACCCAGGTTCGGACCCCCGACGCGGGTAACAGTCCTACTCCTGCTTGTTCTTGGTTAGCTCTCGTGGAGCGAATTTGTGCAGTACAAGTTGTGGAAGTCTAGAACCGAGCATGGAAACACTCTTCCTAAATCCGATCCCCCCTCTCTTCTGCTCGGTGCCTCTTTTATACCTCAAGTGGCCATCCCGAGAGAGAGAGAGAGAGAGAGATACAATAAATGACTCTGCCACTTTATGCCCATTTGATATGGACTGACGATTGTAGCGCCGACTCCCTCCTGCTGGCTGTCGAATCCGGATGGGATGTAGGAGGCGCCTGACACGGGCGCCACTCCGCTCTGACCATACACAGTGACGGAATGACCGCTACAGTGCGCCTGACACAGCTACAGTGCAAGAAATCATCTCCCTTGGTCTCACACGCCTAAATCCTTACATTTAATGCCACAGATACGCTGAACGGCGAGGGAGCCTTCCGCAGTAAGCTTTCTCCTATTACTTGTGAGCCTGCCAGGTGGGGCCCTCCGCCCGCCAGCCTGGACAAAGCACGTCATGGCTTGTTCGCCGAACTGATACGGTGTGGATGCGTGGCATGCTCGCCGGTGTGGAACACATACCCCGGTGCATGGTGCACCGACAGTGTACTAATAGACTACACATGTTAGCTCCAACATCATGATTCACATAAGCAAGAACAACTACCATGAGTTCCTTTGGCACGCGGGGTTTCTCAATTTGGTTATGATTGATTTGTTGCAGTTTAGAACAGGATACATGCATGTGTGCGCTGAGTAGTCCAAGCTTGGAGCCTTTCTTTCAGTTGATAGCGTTTGCATACGTGCGGTATATGGTGTGAGAGTCCATTCACCCCCTCACATTAAGAAATGCGGCTCGGGGTTTTTCTTCATTGTTGTTCACTAGTGCCGTAGTGCGCATTAGCCTTGTCATCTCTTTTCTTGGCTCGTCAACGCCATGGACAAGGGATTGAAGCACCACCACCCATGGACCTGCTCACTTGCGCTGCCGCGGTGCCACAGTCAGCCCGTGCGCCGGTCCAATCCAAGCCGCACGTCGCAAACCGCCCACGCGAGGCTCGACCACTCGAGCGACACGACGCCACCGCCCAGGCCCCGCAGAATCCAACAAAGTGTTAGAATTATTGGGCTTGGCCCATGTATTCCACAATAATTTCTAGAAAATCTCAAAGACCCATGTATGAAAGAATTCAAATTGAACTTGATCATGTCTCTTCTTTTGCTCTCCGGAGGTTTTCGGATCGGACCGGATTCATGTATGGAAGAATTCAAGTTGAACTTGATCACGTCTCTTCTTTTGCTCTCTGAAGGTTTTCGGACCGGACCAGATTCATGTATAGAAGAATTCGAGTTGGACTTGATCACGTCTCCTCACAATTCATGTTGGACTTGGTCACGTTCTCTCTCGTGATTTTCTCTATATATATCCGCTGCCACCACCTCCTGGAGGAAGATATGAAAGAAACGAGTTCTGCAAGAACACGATTGAGAGTTTGCACTTCCCTTGCTGCACTGCTGGTCTGCCCTATCCCGCACGTCGGCGTGTACCGCCGTTTGAGAGAGCAGGTCTCCGGAACCGATTGCCCAAGAGTCCTTGCACCGGGGTGGGCGAATAAGGTTTTTGGGAAGCGCTTCGCGCGACTGCTCGCTGCTTCCTTCGTCCTCTTCGCGAAGTCTTCTTCCTCGTCGCCACTGCGATTTGCGTCGGCAACTTCTTCGTCAAGACGGCGTTCGAGGAGGAGGCCCTGAACCAGAACCCGCCACCACCACAGCTGGTGGCGATCGCCAATAACAACATCGGCAATGACCAGCAGTACGTACTGCTCTCATCTCTGTTTGTGCTGTGCCTGTTGGTAGCAAGTACAACAGAGACAACAGAGAGTTTCTTGATTTTATCTATTAATCAGTTGTGTGCATAATTATCTCGTGACAAACTTGAAAGTGCTAATTATTCCAACACAAAGCACCATCCGAAGCTCGATCGATCGGTCTCTATATATGATCGACGTTTGCTTGATGATGCAGCCTGCAGCGCAGCGTGCCGCCCTGTAGTAAACCACGTGAAAACGTTTGTGGCGGTGTTTCCGAACGGAGACGGGGATCATTGATTCGCACGCACGGTCCGCACGGATCTATCCGCTGTGCTGTGGTGCAACAATCACGTGCACCATGTCAGGACGTGAGATCAAGAGCCGCACTCGCACACAGCCCGATCCGGAAAACAACGAGGGGCCGTTTGAAACAGGAGGCAGTTTGAAACAAATGATGAGTTTGATTCTTGACGGAATTGGAATTAGGAAAAGCTTTGCAAACAAGTACAGAAGCACGTAGCAGAGAAGAAACACATGGTCATGTATCGGTTTGTTGCCAATGCCATGTTACCGCTGAAAGACAATAACAAGTTTATAGGTTTTGCTAAATAGCAATCATCTGCTTTTAGAGCTTTCGACATGCGATTATTTTTCCAATTAGTCAACATTGTTTTTCCACTTTTGCGACTGTTTTTCAAGTACTTTATACTTTTTTTCACTTAGTTTCATAGTGAATTTTTTGTTATTTTGTATTGAAAAAACTTATATGCGTATATTTACATTAATTTTTAACATTTTTGTTGATCAACCATTTTGTCGTTATTTTTAAGATAGAAATTTGATTTGTAAGTTTTTTAGGTTAACTGCATTCGGATATTTTATTTAACTTTTTTTTGGCATATATGTCTTTTATTGTTTTATATGATTATTAGTTCAGCATTTATGTGCCATAAATCTCAAAAACAACCACATGCCATTAAGTTGGTCGGTTCAAATGCACAAATATTATTATTTACTGAATATTGTCTAGATAACATAGAGTACAAAATATATCACGATAAATTTCAAATTCAAAATTAACTAAAAGTCGCATTCGTTTCTCAAATATCTTATGCTCTCATTCTCAAAAGTAACTCTGCGGACCGCATCCTCTGCACAAAGGCAGAGGTGATGCCTCGATCCTACTTGCTCCTACAGTTAGACTTTGTTTAGTAACATTATGTTTTTCATGAACTCAAGACAAAACTATGATTCTTAAATCACCATGGTTTTTAAAACCATTTGGGGTTTGGATACCTAAAAATATTTTGTGTTCAACTTAGAAAACTGGCTAGTATCTGTAACTCCATTCGCAATGAAAGTTTTCACTATTTTGTGTAGCTTATGTCCTATTTTGGTCAAGTTTGACATCTTGAAAACCATGTAGCCGAACAACTTATAGTCCCAATGAATAGCAGAATTAATTGTAGTTCATTAAAATCATTTTTTCATATGCACATATTTGAAAAGTAGATGTGGGAATGTTCTTTTCAACTATAATATTTTCATTGCTTATTTTGCTTTTCAGAACACATCTTTGTTCTTTTTTAAAAAAATATGGTCCTTATATATATACCAAAATAATGAAATTACGAATAGACTCTTATTTCTATTATTTTATATTCTAAATTTATAATCTCATAGTAATAGGTATGGACTTTTTTTTAATCTAAGCCATTAATTTTCTCTTTTTTTGTAGGCATATGTCTTGTATGCATCTTTCTAGTGATGTATGACTATGGTCAGATAAAATGTAGTCTTTTTTTAAAGAAAAAACACCTCTACCGTAAATAACAAAATTACAGTATGCATACGCTCTACCACGCACTGTTACCACAACTAAAGAGGTACAGTGCCAATAATATTCCGCGGCGCCGATGATTAATGAGTGGACAGGCTACGCGCGCGGAGGCAGGCAGGCGCCCGGCCAGGCACCAGCACGCACCATGTAATCACCAGTACACCACCACTCGAAGCAGACTACTAGCAGAGAGCCAGGAGCCTGCCTAGGCCTAGATTAATACCGCGCGCGAATGCGCGATCGTGCGGAATCTGGGGGCAACATGGGCTGTCCACCCTTCCGCGCGCGCGCCCGCGGCCACCAGCGCGTGCGCTCCGCCATTCGGCCGGCACCGGCAGCGTCACGCACACACGTCTTTTTCCACGCCAAAAAGGCCTGTAAAAAACCCTGCGTATCACGCATTCACGCCTGCCTGCCTGCCTCTGCCTCCCCCCCTCGCGCGGGATTCACCGCGCCTGCCCCTCCCTGGGGGACATCCGCCTTCTCTCTTCCCGCGGACGCGCGCGCGCCTGTAGGAATAGCCAGGATCACGCGGCGGGTTCAGCCGGGCTCGGCTAGCTAGCTGATTCGAGCCATCGTGCTTTGCATTGCTCGTGGCCTGTCCAGGAGGAGAGGCATTAAAGCGCGCGAGGCAGAGGCAGAGGCAGGCAAGTGTGCGTGTCCTCGATCTTTTTTTTTTTTTTTACTGATGCGGATCAGCGGATGGGTTTGGAGAAACTCTCCGAGATGCACAGGCTAGCATACCCACGGATCTGTACTTTTGATTGGGGGCTACTAGGCAACGGGATCCCGTCGGGAGCCCACCCCGACGGATAGCTCCCCGCGCCACGTGTCCCAGCGCCTCCCTCAATCGCGCCACTTCGCTCGCTCGCTCGCTCCCTCGCTCGCTCCTCGCCCCGCGCCTCCTTCCTCGCCGCCCTCCCCCCGCCGCCTCCTTCCTCCTTCCCGCGGCTGGCCTCGCCCTTGCCTGCCTCCCGCCGACCCGCCTCCCCGCCGCTTCTTCCTCGCCGGCTCTTGCAGACACCTTCCCGCCGCCGCCTCCTCCTCCCGGCCGTGGCCTCCGCCGCCCTTGCCCCCCATTGCCTGCCGTGCCACCCTAACCCGAGGGTGGCGGCGGTCCCTCCACAATGGCCACCCCCCGCCGCCTCTCCTCGGCTCGTGGCGCCACCGCCGCCTCCGCCGCCGCCGACAAGCCCACCACCGCCGGTCCGCCTCCCCGACCTTCCTCTAAACCCAGCCGGCCAAATATATTCCCTAACTGAAGCAATGGCGGCGCCCGAGAGGCGGCGGCGGCTGCACACGAGGTCGGCTCCTCCTCCTCCTCCTCCTCCTCCTCGACATACAAGGTGTGTGGCGAAGCTGGCTGGCGCGACTGGGCGCGAATGGTGGCGGAGCGGGACACGTGTCGTATGGGGGAGGGATCCTGTCCGGGACAGGATCCCGTTCCTAGGAATTCCTGTTTTGATTTCATAAGGTAGAGACCACTAAGACCGGCTGGGCATGTGCTGTGCTACACGTGTTCGTGCCAGCTGACCAAGGTGAAAACGTCGAGCTTACTACTACTTCAAAAAAAAAAAGATTCCGACTCGCTACATGCGTTCAATTATTGACCAGTAAGTACTGTACCAAAAGTACGATTATTTGCATGCACTGAGACCGGCTGAGTCGAGAGGTAGGTAGCCGCATCGCATGGTTACGAGTTACGCTTACGCTACGCCAGCGTTCGTGGTGGCTCCTCGCTCATACGTACTGTAGCAGCGGGCACGCATCTGCATGGTTTTACGCGGCACAAATCCTCCCTGATCGGTACGAGTAGCTAGCTAGAGCTGGTACAAAGCAAACTAAGCATGCACTTAAGCGGGCACCCACATGCATGCTGTTAAGTTTCATGCACTAATCAATTATTCACCCAATAGCTTAACCTGTTGGAGAGTGGCCGGGGTCTCAAACTCATGAACTTTTAGCTCTGTTATCATGTTAAGTTTCGTGCATCGATCAATTCATCCAAAAACTTAAACTGTTGGGAAAAGATGAACAATATATTTATTTCCACACATGTATAGCTCACGCAGCCGTCCATCTCACCGGCGAAATCCAGGGGGAAGCAAAGGACCGTTCGTACGCACTACGCACAACGCAGCGATTGTTAGAACTTATTTGAGACTCAATTTCTTAGCTTGTCCAATCACACGAACACATCAGCAGCGGAATACGTTAGTGCTAACCTTGATTAGATGAATCCATTAGCGTCGATGACGATTAGTCGTAGATGACGCCTGGAGACGTACGGAAGTAGCGTGTACCCTTCGGCTCCTTGATGCAGCACTTAACCAATAGTAGATGGCGGTAGACGGCCTTCCTGAAAGCTCCGGCACGATCCCGCGAGATCGGGTTGGGGTTGTGAGGAGGCTGAGGACTAATGACACGATTAAGGTAGTGATTAGCTTAGGACCTGCTTAGATTGATTTCAAGTCATGCCCCCTTCCTTCCTTTTATACTGTGCCGTGCCCCAGGGGGCCGAAACCTGTTAGGGATAGAATTCGGTGTCCCCGATCAGGACTCCTCTTAAGGATAGGACTAAAGAGTCTGTTTACTAATAACCGTACGTATTTGATTAAGGCCGTACGGACATGATTAGTCCGAGATTAACTCTAACATTCTCCCACTTAATCGAAAGACTAACATTCATAAGCCCTCTCTCGATAAAACCAGCATACCAGGGTAAGCGTCACAAAATCCATTAAACGGTCATTGGGACTTCAGTACCCATAATAGACTAATTCCATCTCGATCTAATAAACATTTAGTTCTTACGGGAGTGGTTTTCAATTGGCCCTTTATGTCCAGAATCATAGGCAATACATCCCATGCGCGCAACGTAATCACATTAAATATAGGATGCTAAGCTTTTGGTAATTGGATCCATGAGCATTAACTTAGTGCTTATATATTTATGCTCGATAAAATAATTTGATCCTGGATTTAATCTATGTCAATGTGTTTGGCAACAACACTTGACTTGTTGTTACTTGCATAAAGATTGCAAGTTAACTAATGCAGTATAACTTGAGTGGTCTAAAAATATTGTCTACCACTGTAAGTCCTGGGATAAAATTCTTTAAGCCTTACGACCTGCTCAATAGCCTCATAACATGCCACAACTAAGTCTGCATTACAAAAAAAAATGGAGTAAGTATCTGATTGGAGCTTTTCCACGAATCCGCTCCCACTGCAAGGGTGGAGATATATACGTGGATTTCTAAATATCCACACACCTTACAATATACGTGGTAATTCTCAATGCCCTGCAAAATAATGCAAAGCTTTCTTAACGGCTTTCCAGTGGTCCATACTGGATTTGACTGATATCCGCCTAATATCCCCGTCACATATGTTAGTTCAGGGCATGTACAAATTTTAAGTGTACATAATGCTTCTGACAGTTGAAGCATAAGGAATCAACTTTATTCTGCAGATTCTTAATGATTCCTTGGACGTTATAATGTCCCAAACTTATTGCCCTTCACTTTAGGAGCAGGCGAAACAGAGCAATCATATTAGATCTTTTAAGTACTCTGTCTATGTAGACCTTTTCAACATAATGTGCCTTTGGACTGATCTCAGTGAATCTCAATTCCCAAAATAAAAGAGATTCTACCAAGATCTTCCTCATTAACCATGAAAGAAAGAAAAATTTTGGTCTAATGCAGGCATGCAGCATATTCTAATCACTGCTATTTTAATTATTTTACCAACATAAAGCACCAGAATAATGAACTTAATCCCTCAACATAAATGCACTTGTCCACTTCTCATAACTCAATCAAACTTAACATACCATTGCTTAAATGCTCGCTTAAAAATATTAAGGAACACAGTCTTAACGTGCATCTATTTAAGCTCTAGTCGTAATGAGCCATGAGCACTATGACAATTATCAGTGAGTACTTAGATGAGACAGACGAAAGAGTATTATTATAGTCAACTCCTGGTCTTAGGGAGAAGATTTTCGCTACAAGCCTTGCAATAAACTTTTCGATGTTCCCTTTGTAATCACTAGATTTATGTAGACCCTTCACAGCCTACTGACTCCATCAGAAAATTTTCTACCAAGTCTCATATGCCATTACTCATAGACTTTACACCAGTAGATGGTTTTGATTTGCCGGCGCTCGCACGCATCACGCCTTTGTGCTAAGTGCAACCCCATCGAGCCACTCCGCTGCGCCGCACGAGGCGACGGGCGGGCACGGCTGCCAGAGGCAACGGTGGCAAGGAGGAGGCGCAACGGCGAGCGACGGTCAAGGCTCACTGGCGAGGAGGTGCTCGGTGTACACGATGCCTATGTCGTTCACGTTTTTAATTATGTAAACAACATAATCATTCGGGATGGTAGACCTTCTGTCTTTTTGTGATATTCTCAGAGGTTCATTAGGTACTATTTGGGGGTTCTGAGCTTCCACTGATTTCATCATCCTCTGAGAATATAACAACAAAACTTAATGTCATGATTTGGACAATAGAAAAATGATATCCCTAAGTAATATTGGGATACTCCATGAAGTGGCAACTTAGTGTCTTAGGTTTCTAATATCCTAATTTATGGATTAATACTTACTGTCATAGACAGAAAAAATAAAATGTGCATTATCTCTTTCTTAATGAGACATTATATCTCCCTTCGAAATATGGCCTAGACAACAATGCCATAATTTTGATAAAGTCTCATTATGACTTCTCTTATGCTTAGGAAAACATCACAGACATTCACAACAATCTTATGTAGGGAAAAACTTTATAGAGCAATTATTGTCGGAAGGTAAAACCCAACATTATCCGACAAAATATGTCTCACGGCAGGAACATAAGTGACATTATTTATTAACTAAATTACAAAATTGTTACTTAAAACTAAAACTAATGTATCAACAGCTGCAACTTTAGCTTCCTTGCTATTAGGAACTCTTAATGCTTCTCTTCCCCTTCCTTAGTGTTGCCATGATAAGGAACATCTGTATGAATTGGGAATGTGCACAAAAGCACCATAATCAATTCATTAAGGGAAAAACAATAAAAACGACTCATGAGTAAAACAAAATTTAGGTTATTACCCTTCTTAGTGAGCCACTTAAAATAGTCAGAACAGTCTCTCTGAAAATGCCATTTCTTTTTACAGAAGTGACACCTCCAACTGTTTGGTGCTGATGACTGATTTGAGCCCTTCTCATTATCCTTAGGAGGGTACTTAAACTTCTTTGGCTTGACATTACTTTTGGCCTTTCTCTTTTCTAAGCTGAAAGAATTTGCAACATTATTTCTTTCAATCCAGATTCTTCCTTCCTCTTGAACGCACACATCAATTAGTTGGTTCAGAGTCCAATCTTAACATGATTAGCCGATTAATGTTTCTTGGTTAATCGTAATAAGTTTCGATTTAATCCTAATTGCTTCTGTTTAGATCGGATTATGGGGTAATTAGCATTAGTAATTAATTAACTCTCTACTTGAAACCCTAATGCTCACTTCTAATCCTTTTGGGCTCGCATTAAGCTTAGTTATAAGGTCTCAGGTAGCAATTAGAAGAAGGTGAATTCCAATCTTATGAATTCTAAAAGCAAAAGCCCCGAATTAGTTCAGTTTGGCTCAGATAAGTTAAATTTCTTTTGAAATCCGGGTTAAAGATGGTGAATTTAAAAAGGGGTAAGATCAACAAGAAGCTTTTTTTTTTTTGCAGATCGAAAGAAACCCCCAATTTTTGAAACCCTAATTGAAAATTCCGAACCATAAATCCTCATATCAATGGCAAATCCAAGGGAATTCGTTTCTAACCTGGGCTTAGGGCTCACCCACAAGTTGTCCTCGGGCTTTTCACCGTCATTGAAGGCCGCTGCATCAGATCCGCGGCCGTCGCTCCGGATCTTTTCGCGTCACCGCCATGCGCCTAAGCTCCCGCGCGCATGTGCAGCATTCGCACACCTTATCTACGCCGCCACTTCAACGCCGGTGAGTAGCTCCTCCGTCGCTCGCCGTCGCGCTCCCTTCTCGCTCGCCGCCCGCTTCCCGGCAGTCGTGCCCCGCCCGTCGCCGCGTGCGGCATAGCGGAGCGACTCGACGGAGCTGCGCGCAGCACCATAGCACCACACGCGAGCGCCGGCGAGGCTCTCCGCCAAGCCGCGTCGGTCGCCACCACTCCGCAGACCCCCTCTCTCTCGGGCCAAGATGCGAGGCGGAGGATGCAAATGGGTCGTGCCGTGCCACTGCGCTTCAGTCTTGGCCAGCCATTTAGCGAAGTTTTGCCTCGCCGCGTTTTTGATCTATGCGGCAATAACCACGGCCGTCAGATTCAAATAAGCAGCCAAGATTGAGCCACGTCGCCGCCTCAGCTGAGATCCCGCTGCGGGCCGTAATGGGCCGATTTTGGCCAGGCCGCGCGCGCGTTAATCAATTTTAAATATGAAAGAAGTCCATTTTATCCCTCAACTATCGCATGTGAGTTCGGTTTACAACTTCAAAACCGGAAAAACCCTCAATTATCAAAACCAGACAAAATCACTCACCCAAAACCATGGTGGTTTTGGATGACATAACATCCTAATCAACATTTTTCTAGAAAATAAATTTAAAAATTTCTAGAAAATCATAGGAAGCTCAAAAAATAAAATAAAAATACCAAAAGTACAAAATAGGTAGAATCCAAATATTCATTGAAAATACTTTTCTATGTATATATTTATACGTAAAAATAGTACATAATGTATTTCATTGAATAAATAAATCAAGTAATTAAGAAAACGAATTTGGCTTGTAGGAAAAATGAGAGAAAAGCATGTAAATAGAGGGATGCTAACTTTGCCTTTCAATTTATATTTTCAAATTCTAATTCTAATTTATTTTGACCTTTCAATTGTATTTTTTAAAAAATCAAATTCAACAGTCAAAATAGCATCTTTATGTTTTTATTAATTTCTACATCATTCTCAAAACTAAAATATTTTTCACCATTTTATAGAGAACAAACAAAATTTCCTTGAATACTTTTTTAATAAATAAAACACCTTATATAAAAATAATAATTTTGTAAATAAGTATGCACATAAACTTTACGCTTTTATTGCATATTTGGATTCTATGTATTTTTTCTATTGTTGTGCATATTTTTATTATATTTTTGAGCTTCCTATAATTTTCTAGATTTTTAAAATTTATTTTCTAAAAAAAATGATGACTAGATGTTATGTCATCCAAAACCACCATGGTTTTAAAGTAGGGGTATTTTGTACCGGTTTTGATAGTTGAGGGTGTTTTGTCCGGCTTTTAAAGTCGAGTGGAAACCTAACTTGCGATAGTTCTGGGAAATGGACTTCTTCCTTTAAATATTTGAAGTGCATATTTAATGTATTTTGGGGGTATTACTGCTATTTAAATGTTTAATTGCACTGTTTGATCAATAATTTCTGAAGATTATGCAAAACTAAGTTTTTCAATGCTCATTATATAAGAAAATTACACAGTTGCCCCCTGAAATTGCAGCGATTCTCACGTAGCACCCTGAGCTTGCGTTTTACTTTCTCGCCCCCCTAAACTTGTCTCTGTTAACATGGTAGCCCCAAAACCGTTAGGGCAACCGTTGAGTGCTGACGTGGAGCTTACGTGGCCGTTAAACGCAGACGTTGATGCTACAAGGCAGCTGAAGGCTGACGGGGCAACCCACGTGGCCATAAAAATTCTTAACAATTAGAAAAATTCAACAAAATCATAAAAAATCATAAAAAGTCAAAAAAATGAAAAGAAAACATAAAAAGGGAAAAATTTTAAAAAATCATAAAAAACCAGAAAAATCCGAAAAAAAATAAAAAAGCATAAAAATCCGAAAAAAACATCAAAATAAAAAAGAAGCATAAAAATCATAAAAAATCGAAAAGAAGCATAAAAACCCAAAAAAAGCATAAAAATAGGAAAAATTTGAAAAATCATAAAATTCAGAAAAACCGAAAAAATCATAAATAAAATAAAAATTTGAAAAAATTCAGGAAAAAGCATAAAAAATCATAGAAAACCAAAAAATATAAAAATTAGAAACAATTCATAAAAATTAGTAAAAAATCATGAAAACTCAGAAAACCAAAAAACCATAAAATATTGAAAAAATCATAAAAATTCAAAAAAATAGAAAAACTAAAAAAAATCATATAAATTCAAAAAACCAAAAAATCATAAAAATTCCAAAAGTACATAAAATCCAAAAAAATATTTAAAAATTAAAAAAGCCATAAAAAGTAGAAAAAATTTTATGAACGAAGAAGGAAGAAATTATCGACTTCGCCGCCCCCGGCGCCGCCAACCACATCTTCCCCGCAGTGCTCCCGCTCCGCGTGCCCACCTGCTGCATCTGCGTCGACGGTGTCCGCAAGTCCGTCTCCATCTGCTAAATTTTTTCTACTTTTTTATTGGTTTTTTATTCAAATGTTTATTATTTTTAATCTATTTTTCAAATTTTCTCAAATTGTTATGTTTTTTCATATTTTTATGAATTGTTTTTCTAATTTTTTTTATGATTTTTTTGATTTTATCTGGATTTTTATGATTTTTTTCAATTTTTCCCTTTTTATGATTTTTTTCATTTTTTGATTTTTGTTTCTAATTTTTCAGAATTTTTATGGCCACGTGGGTTGCCATGTCAGCCTTCAGCTGCCATGTAGCATCCATGTCAGCGTTTAACGGCCACGTAAGCGCCACGTCAGCACTTAACGATTGCCCTAATGGTTTTGGGGCAACCGTGTTAACAGAGACAGGTTTAGGGGGGCGAGAAAGTAAAACGCAAGTTCAGGGTGCTACATGAAAATCGCTGCAAGTTCAGGGGGCAACAGTGTAATTTTCTCCATTTATATTATGTTTCATATATGTGCACTGTTTTAGATATTGTTTTTGCACATAAAATTAATTGTTAATTCCAGTGCGATAAATATTATGTTTAAGATTTTATTTGCACTGGATTTTGGCACAATATTTAATATTCGCAGTGCTATTAAGATTTAAGTTTGTGCACCGCTTGATTTTATATTGTCCAAATAATCAGATAATTAGATTATTTTTATGAATTGTGCTCTGCTATTATCCATAAGTTACTAATGTTATATGGCAACTTTTAGCAACAACTTATGTTATTGTCTCTGATTAAGACGGAAACAAAAGAAGTTTTAATCAGGAGATAAAGTTAATGACTTGTAATTATACTTCTGACCAAAGTTGATGTATGATCACTTGTCATTCTAGATATATTGTCTCTTTTTCGTTTTTGCCCAAAGGTGATGCGAATTTGAGAAATATTGCATGGTTTTAATCGGACCAAAGTTGGTTAAAATTCATGCTTAAGCTAATTTTGTCATTTCTTAATTTTGTTCAGCGCTGGACACACCCTTGTGACTGCTGCTCTTAAAGGCATTAAGCAGCTCACTGGTGATGATTTCTTTTCTTGGAAATTGAGCGTTCAGGTTGCTCTTGGGGCATTAGACCTAGATTATGTTTTCAGGCATGAAACCCCTATCGCTCCGACAAGTAGATAGCCTAATTATGCTTCTTTAAAGAAGGCTTATGATGATAGCTCAGAAAAGTGGGAGTGGTCTAACCGGTTTTCACTGATCATTTTGGATCGAGAGCTCAGTTTCAGAAGGAATAAGAGGAGCAATCCATAGTTCCAATAATGCAAAGGAGTACTTAGCACAGATTGAGAAACATTTTAAAGACTCATCTAAGTTCTATGCTGGTACCCTTATTCAGAGGCTCCTAACCACTAAGTATAAAAGATCTGATAGCATTAAAGAGCACATTTTGACGATGTGGAGCATCTCTACTAAGCTTAAAGACTTAGAGATGCCTTTATCTGATGACTTATTAGTCCATATTATCATTATGTGACTGTCTTCTGAGTATATTCCATTTAAGACAAGTTACTATGCTCAGAAAGATAAGTGGGCTCTGATACCAAATGTTAGAACTTATTTGAGACTCAATTTCTTAGCTTGCCCAATCACATGAACACATCAGCAGCGGAATATGTTAGTGCTAACCTTGATTAGATGAATCCATTAGCGTCGATGACGATTAGCCGTAGATTTTGATGCCGGGAGACGTATGGAAGTAGCGTGTACCCTTCGGCTCCCTTGATGCAGCACTTAACCAATAGTAGATGGCGGTAGACGGCCTTCCTGAAAGCTCCGGCACGATCCCGCGAGATCGGGTTGGGGTTGTGAGGAGGCTGAGGACTAATGAGTAATGACGCGATTAAGGTCGTGATTAGCTTAGGACCTGCTTAGATTGATTTTAAGTCATGCCCCCTGCCTCCCTTTTATACTGTGCCGTGCGCCAGGGAGCCGAAACCTGTTAGGGATAGAATTCGGTGTCTCCGATTAGGACTCTTAAGGATAGGACTAAAGAGTCCGTTTACTAATAACCGTACGGATTTGATTAAGGCCGTACAGATATGATTAGTCTGAGATTAACTCTAACAGCGATGCCTTCAATCATAGCTCATGCGCCAGCCACCATCCTCGCCCCGCCCTACAACGAATTCTGAGCTCTACATGGCACCACGTACCACGCCAGTACACACTACCTCTCCGCTCCACCAGCTGCCACTGCGAGCCTGCGACACTGTGATTGTGACTACTGTGAGCACTGAGCATATTGCATGCAGCCAGATAGACGCCACGCCACGCCAGCCAACGAGGGTACGTACGCTCTACTACCAGGCTGGGCGCCCTGTCTCGCGCGCGCATGCATGCATGCCTGCCCGACCCGCAGTCGCAGCCTCGCAGCAGCTCTCAGGTGTGATCCGTCGATCGACGCGTGCATGCATATGGCTGGCTCGACTGATGCGCCCGATTCAGGCTCCGAAACAGCCGTGGGTTTGGTATATGCAACCCGGGAGTTTTTTTTGGATCCCTCGACGGAGCTGTCTCCTTGTCTCGACGGCCTTTTG
This sequence comes from Raddia guianensis, assembly GCA_036346415.1. Lineage (NCBI taxonomy): Eukaryota > Viridiplantae > Streptophyta > Magnoliopsida > Poales > Poaceae > Raddia > Raddia guianensis. The sequence goes on along the minus strand of CM070542.1, from coordinate 34,935,348 downwards.
GATCCCTCGACGGAGTTGACCGTCGAGAGAGGATAATGCCACGGTTTAGCTCTGGATCTCCACAGTTTCGACCGTCAATACTATCGTTGTCTCCTTAGTGCGGAAATCGAAATAGAATTTTTTTCCGTGGTTACCATATGGGGAGATTGGTCGAGTTAGGCCTTGTTTGATTCAGTTAAAATTAATTATACCGTTTGAAAATTTGTTATTTTTTAAGCCATAGTTATGTTGTAGCATTTTATATTTGTTTTTGTGGGCTTCTAGTTATTCTTCTCACATATCTCAAAACTATTTTTCAATACACTTTAAAACCTTTCAAGAGTCCTCATCTTTTCAAGCGGTATAATTTAATCTGATTTAGACTTCACCAAACGATGAAAATAGGGCGACGAATTTCGGGAAATGAAAATAAATCCAGATTTGTAAGTTGCCTTTCGTTGTTTTTTATGAGTCGATGAAATTAGTTTTTGGATCCCTACGCGCCAAACAGGAGGTTGATGTGGCATGTATTTTCTAGGGCTAGGTCGACGAAATTATCTTTCACGTTAGCTCGCGGTAGCGGGCGAATCTCATGTCCACATGGCTTTGACATGGCGCGACGAGGAGGTGGGGAGGCGTGGTGGCGAGTGGTGGTGGTGGACTAAGCGAGGAAAAGCTAACACATGAATTCACTAGGCCCATTTGTCTGCTTGGGGAATTGTTGTCCCCTTTTAATTTTGTTGGCTGAATTGGTTCGAGACATATGGCCTAATTTCATCGGCTGAAGCCGATGAAGTTGCTACCATGTCACCACCCCTAATGAGTGAATGGACGCGTGCTTTGAATTCGTGGATTTCAACAGATGAATTTGTGCCATGTGTCAGCTGTGGCTCAAATTTGTCGATTCCAATCGTCGAAAATAGTCCAAAAAAATGAATTCTCGACAAAAGGGGGAGTGGGATGTATTGTCGCCGGCCAGGACAGAGCCAATGAAATTATTTCCAATTTCATTGATATGTTGAGGCCGAGGAAATTATCTAAGTAATTGCACCGGTTTTTTCCTGGTCTATGAAATTGATTTTGATCGATGGAAATACATTGTTTTCCTGTAGTGAGGTGAACCAAACATATAACACTTGGCTCCATCCAATGGATTTGAATGGGGCCCGGCTTGGCCGGGTGGAGGAGAGAAAGAAAGAGTGAGAGAAGAAAGGACCCGATTTTTTTTCAATGTTTGAGATGTTCACAATGTGAGAGCAAATGGGTTGTGCATAAGTCTTGGCAGAGGCGGACGCACCGTTGGTGCATGTTGGGCGCGCCCCCCAAATTTGCCAAGAAACCCCCTACCCCTATGTAATTCAGTCCATGTTGGCAAGCACCGGCCCAGCCCACCAGCTCCCACTCCCAGCCTGTAGCGAAGGAAGAGCGAAGAGCAGAAGCAGCACTGCAGCAGCCAGCAGAGGAGCTCTCCAGGCTCCAGCGCCCCAACCCAACCCTAATCCTCGCATCCCCATCCCTTCCCACTCTCCCAGCCTCCCTTCCCCCGATTCCCCGTGCGTGCGGCGGCCCTCGGCGGCTCCTCCTCGCCGTCCTCGGCTCCTCGCCTCCTCGGCTAGTCGGCGACTACTCCTTTCCTTGCCGGCTGTGCGGCACCGCAGTGGCGCGACAGGGGACCGGACCAGGCTGCCGCCGGCAGCACAGCAGGGCAGCGGCTTGGCCTCACCCTAACGCGGTCACGCCTCACTGCCAGCCCTCAGCTCTGCTCAGCTATGACCTGTGAAGATTGAAGAAGTCAAGAAAGAAGTGAAGAACTGAAGAAGAAGGTGAATGAATCCCGCCCCCCCCATTGCTAAGTTAGTAATTATATGTTCTGATGTTCTTGTTCTGCATTTTGCAATGAGATGCTTTGGTAGTAAACTAGTAATGAAATGTTTTGCAAATAATTAGATGAGATAATGAGATGTTTTGCTAAGAACATTGTTGATTGATTTGTTATTTTGTTTCATTAATTAGATGGAGAAACTACAGGCGTGCGGTGTAATAATACGTGGGCTCAAGGCCCAGACCCGGCCCATCCTAAGGGGTAAATAGGCAGGGAGCGGGGGAGAGAACCCGACGGTTTCCTCTCCAGGGCAAACCGCGCCGCCGCCCTGTCCTCTCTCACCCCCACGCCACTGACCTCGTCTGGTCGCGCCGCCGCCGTCCTCGCCGGAGGCCGCACCGTCGTCCCAGCCGTCGTGCCGCGTCGGTGTCGCGCCGTCTCCGCCGTTGCCGTCGTCCAGCGCCGTGCTTGCCGTCGCCCAGCACCGCGCCGACGCCGTCCATGGTTGCGCCGTCGCCGGGTCGTCGCTTTGCTGTCCGTGTGGGTGGCCGAAGGGAATAAGCAAAGGGAAGAGAAGGAAGAAGGTGGTGGGGCGACATCGTTGTCGACTGTGCGCCGTGCTAGCCCTCGAGAATAGAAAGGCAAGTATATGTTATTTAAAAGATTTATCGATCGATGAATGTGTTTGGTGAAGATATGACTACTGAGGCAATGCAAATTCTATTGAGCATACTTGTCGTTGAAACTGTTTATTGGTATAAGTTGCATCTCTGCATTGCATTCATATGATGGGACCTACCTCGGTAGGCATCCCATTGATGTGGGAGGAAAAGTCCTACTTTGGTAGGCACTCCACGGAGTGGAGTAATTGGTCCCCGCCTTGAGAGGGCGGGCAAGTGTGTGCACCGACGGGTGACACTCTAGCTATACCCGGTATGAGCTCACAGATACTGACGCATGCATTGCATTGCATTCATCAAGAAATGAGTTGATTGCGTATACAAGTGGCATAATGATCGAGGATTGGCATTAATGTGGTATTGTTAAAGTAATCTCTTTGATTAATGTATACTTGCCGAGTCGTGGACTCACCCTTGCTTTTTAAATGTTTTTAGGTGATTGATGAAGGCGACATGCATGGGAGGGGTGTAGTTCAGTCCTAGTTGGCATAAGTACTCACATTGTTATGAATGTTTGATTTAGTAATTTAGTCACCTCATTTCCTAGGCTATTTAGATGGTCGTTCATTATGCTTGTCTAATGTGGAGATGAATGTTTATTCCATTCGTTGGTTATTTGGTTTGTTAACTGTTTAATGACTTTGTCGCCGTCGTTAAAGGTAAAAGGTGAATTTGGTTTATGATGTTGGTTCTAGTTGAGATGAGGTGGTTCGATGAATGGAATGTGTGATTGTCGGTTGTTTACCGTTAATGGGAGTTTATTTATCTGGTGTTGATGGTTGATTATATGTGCAAACATGTTAATTGCTGTCGTGGATGTCCGTAAAACAAAGGAAAGTCTTTGTCGAAATTTGTAATTTTGTGTAAAGTTAGTAATATTCCAAGCTTGTATGAGTTGGGGTGTTACAGTTGGTATCAGAGCGGGCTTTAGGTCCGTATGGGTGTAATGATTTAGAAGGCTAAATGTGCAACATATAAATATGGAACTCTGATTTGATGTTGTTGAATAAATAATTCAAGACCGACACATGTTTGGCGCACTATATAGGATGGGAATGGGTCATGCATTGCATTTGCGGTCATGTTTTTATTTTTATGATCATTTGAAATTTCAATGATATATTACCCGGTACTTATTGAGAGATTGTCTGTTTTGTTGATTAGATATGCCGAGACTTAGAGGGCGTGGTGTTCGTGGTGGCCGTGGAGGCCGTGGTGGTCGTGGGGCCCGAGGGGGCCGTGGTGGTCCGGTAGCTGTAGACCTTGGAGGTGATCTTCCCCTTGGGAGGCCGAGGTCGTCAGCGGAGTTGTTGGTGATGGGCATGGTGCGGTGGACAAGTCTGTCGCTCAGATCCGCTTTCACCCAATGGGCGGAGGATGATAGCTTGACCGATGGTAGCTCCCGCCATCCATCCGGTGGCGCGAGGATGAATCTCCAGTTGGCAATCATACCACTTCGAGACGCTTGACTCCAGTTCTCCATCGACGCAGTGGATTGGTTGCGCAATGTAGAGAGGAAGATGGCGCGATTGCGATGACTTCGAGGCGGAAGGCCCGAGATATTGCTTTTCAGTTGAAGGCGGTGATATTTGGTGGGAAGGGGTTCTCTACTCTCGGACTGGTGCTATGAGGCCAGCGACTTGGGAGTTGTTCATTGAGAAATTTAAAGCCAAGTACTACTCAGCTTCTTTTTTAGAGAAGATGGATCAGGATCTATCCAACCTGGTTCAAGGAAAGCGATCAGTGGCGGAGTATGAGCTGGAGTTTAATAAGCTGGTCCGCTTTGTCCCTTTGGTGGCAGGGAACGATGCTGAGAAGGCGAAGAGGTTCCGTAGGGGCCTTAATTCAGAGTATCGTCATCAGTTGGCCGTGGTGCGGTGGTGATTTCGATCTGATGGTGGATCAAAGCAAGGCGTGGAGTTGGAGTTCGTGTCACTAAGCGAGAGGCAAGGTACTTGTGGTCAGGGGCGAATCTTTGGCATGGGTGGTTCGAAATCCGGTGGTGGTTTCAAGAGGACCTCTGATGGTGAGGTGGGACTTTTCAGCAATCCTGCTCCTAAAAGGCAACAAGGAGGGTCGGCGTTCTTCTTCAAGGCTAATCGGTCAAGGTCGGCTAACGAGCCGCATCCTCTTTGCTCTCTCCCGCGATCGTCCGGTGCGGTCGGGGCATGAAGTGTTTCAAGTGTGGCGAGGGCCACCGCAAAGCAGATCTTGTTGGAATGGGCGATGCCGTTCTTGTAATGCTATGGGCCATAAAGAGAAGGTGTCTTGGGTGAATCCGGATAGTATTATCAAGTGGGAGCGAGACTGCGCCCGACATCGGCCTCGTCTCCACCGCTTCTTGGCGAGGATCGATGCATGCTTTAGCAAGTGCGCCGCTACGCTTTTCTTCACCTCGCGATCTGCTCTCTCCCTGGCACCACCGTATCCTTTCTCGGCGATTTCCAAAGAAGACCACTTGATTTCTGACACTTCTGTTCGCTCAAATTTCACCAGTAGGTGCTCTGTCAACCCTGACCGCCGATTATTTATGCTCTACCCGCCCCAGATGCAGTGAACCGTCCAGATGTGGTTTCTGTACTATATTTGTTGATTCTCATGATGCTTTTGTTTTATTCGATTCTGGAGCTTCTTTTTCGTTCGTGTCGCTAGCTTTCGCCACAAGGGTTGGTATGGGTATGCAGAGGGTTTCTCAATCCGTGGTTGTCAGCTCGCCGGGAGGTATTGTTGCTAGCTCTACGGTATGTCCTGGTTGTGTAGTTTCTCTTGATGGAGAAGATTTTATTGCCAATCTGATAGTGATCCAGTTAGAGATGTTTGATGTGATTCTGGGTATGGATTGGTTATATCGTTATCGGGCTAGGATTTGTTGCTTCGGAAGATCAGGACCTTAGGAGACTCGTCCCGAGGAGAGATTGTATTTCGTGGTAATGCACCATCGCATTCTCTTTTTACGCTAGCAAGCCTATTTCACGCCATAAGGTTTTTGGCGGTGTGCTTTTGACACTTTACGAGAAGCCAAGTTCTTGATGCGTGACGAGGAGATTCCAACGGCGTGATTTTCCGATGTGTTTCTGCCGAGTTGCCGGAATGCCTCCTAAGCGGAAGGTGGAATTCGTATGATCTCGCCCCGCACTCAACCTATCTCTTTATCTCCATATCGGTTGGCCGACCGTTTCAAGAGGAACCGAAAAAAGCAACTTGATGACTTGTTGTCAAAAGGTTTGATCCAACAGTAGTACCTCGCCGTGGGGAGCTCTGTGCTCTTCGTGAGAAGAAAGACAAGAGTTGGCGATGTGTATTGATTACCGTGCACTCAACCGAGTCACTATCAAGAATAAATATCCATTGCCACGCATCGAGGATCTGCTTGACCAACTAAAGCGAGCCAAAGTATTCTCGAAAATCGATTTGCGATGCGGGTATAATCGATCCGCAGCGTGAGCAAGATATGGAAAAGACGACGTTCCACGAGGTATGGTCATTATGAGTTTAAAGTTATGTCTTTTGGACTAACTAATGCTCCTGCCATTTTCATGGAGACGATGAATAATATGTTGCATGAATATCTTGATGATTTCGTGGTGGTATTCATCGACGACATTTTGATTTATTCCAAAACTGAAGAAGAGCACGAACATCATTTGCGGCTTGTGCTCCAAACTCTTAGGGAGAACCAATTCTATGCAAAATTGAAGAAGTGTGAATTCTGGATCTCAGAAGTAGGGTTTCTTGGCCATATTATTAGTTCGGATGGTATTTCTGTTGATCCAAGTAAGGTATCCACTGTGGTGAGTTGGCAAAGGCCATCTAGCGTGAAAGAAGTGAGAAGTTTCTTAGGTTTTGCTGGGTACTATCATCGTTTTGTGAGAGATTTCTCTACCATCGCCAAGCCGATGTCTCGGTTGACACAAAAGGGGGTGAAGTTTCAGTGGACGGATGATTGTGAGCGCAGTTTTTGCACCCTTAAGGAAAAATTGGTGTCTGCTCCTATTCTCATTTTGCCAGAACCTGGAAGACGCTTCACCGTCTATTCTGATGCATCTCGAGTGGGTCTTGGTTGCGTTCTGATGCAGGATGGCAGAGTTGTGGCCTATGCATCTCAAGAATCAAGAAGCATGAATGTAATTACCTACCCATGATCTAGAGTTGGCCGCTGTTGTGTTTGCTCTTAAGATCTGGAGGCATTATTTATATGGGGAATCTTGTGATATTTTCATTGATCATAAGAGTCTCAAGTACATCTTTACTCAGAGGGATATGAATTTAAGGCAACGAAGGTGGTTAGAACTGATTAATGACTATGATCTCACTATTCAGTATCATCCAGGCAAAGCGAATGTGGTTGCTGATACTCTTAGCCGCAAGGAGACACCCCCTACTCTAGGATGTCTTGTTGCTGATTTTGAGCGTTTAGGCATTTCTTTTTGTTATCTTTGGCATCGCATGTCGAGACTCGATTACTTCTTGAATCGGCAATTCCAGAGCGAGTTAGGAGGCTCAAAGAAGATGATCGGTTACTTGACAAGTAAGGAAGCGTTTGGAAGAGGAAGGAAGGTGATTTTAGCCTTGATGAGTTTGGTGCGTTGCGCTTTAAGGGACGCCTATGTGTTCCACAAAAGGCTGAGGTGAAGGATGAAATCTTGAGAGAAGCTCATCGTACTCCCTATACCGTCCATCCTGGTGAGAATAAGATGTATCAAGACCTAAAGAAAAGTTTTTGGTGGAAGAGAATGAAAGTGGACGTTGCTCGGTATGTAGCGTCTTGTGGAGTTTGTCAGAAGGTGAAAGCAGAACACAAGCGTCCGGCTGGATTGTTGCAGCCTTTAGAAGTCCCCATGTGGCCTTGGGATGATATCAGTATGGATTTCGTGGTTGGTTTGCCTCGCACCCCACGAGGAAAGGATGCTATTTGGGTGGTGGTTGATCGTTTCAGCAAGTATGCACATTTCATTCCGATGCGTACAACGAACACGGCAAGTGACTTAGCTCCTATTTATGTTCGGGAGGTGGTAAGGTTGCATGGTGTGCCTAAAACCATTGTCTCGGACAGAGATACCAAGTTTCTTTCCAAGTTTTGGGAGAGTTTGCAGTGTGCTTTGGGTACGCAGCTTCGTTTGAGCACAGCCTTTCACCCTCAGACAGATGGTTAGTCAGAGCGTACCATTCAAACACTCGAGGACATGCTTAGGTCCTGTGTGTTGTCCTGGAAAGGGAGTTGGGAGGATCATCTGGCACTCGCGGAGTTCGCCTACAACAATAGCTATCACTCTAGCATTCGAGCTGCACCGTTTGAAGTTTTGTATGGGCGGAAGTGTAGGTCTCCTCTTTGCTGGGATGCAGTAGGAGAGAAGGCGGTTTTGGGACCTGATTGGGTCCAACAGACGGTTGATCGAGTAGCCGAGGTTCGACAGAATTTACTTGCCGCCTGAGTAGATGTAAGAGTTATGCCGACGTAAAGCGAAGGAGCTTGAGTTTGAGGTGGGTGACTGTGTCTTGTTGAGGGTTTCCCTACCAAAGGCATTGTGCGTTTTGGTACAAAGGGCAAGTTGAGCCGAGATATGTGGGTCCGCTTCGATTGTGGCACGGATTGGTAAATTGGCTTATCGCTTGGAACTTCCTAATCCATGCGAGGAGTGCACAATGTATTTCATATCTCTATGCTGAGGAAATACTTAAAGGATCCGGAACATCAAGTACCTTTAGAGCCACTGTCCATTGAGCAAGACCTTACAATTGAATCTCGTCCTGTCAAAATCCTTGAAGAGTCAGAGCGAGTATTACGGCGAAAGACCATAAAGTATGTCAGGGTTCTTTGGACGAATCAGACTGAACGTGAGGCGACTTGGGAATTGGAGTCCCTTATGTGAGAATAGTACCCAGAATTATTTTCTTCAGGTATAAATTACAGTTTTATGTGAATTGTTGTTCTATAGAAGCGATTTAGAATTCGAGGACTAATTCTTTTAAGAGAGTAGAATGTAATAATACGTGGGCTCAAGGCCCGCACCGCCCATCCTAAGGGGTAAATAGGCAGGAGGGGGGAGAGAACCCGACGGTTTCTCTCCAGGCAAACCGCGCCGCCATGCGCTCTCTCTCACCCCACGCCATCGACCTCGTCGTCGCGCCGCCGCCCTCGCCGGAGGTCGACGTCGTCCAACCGTCGTGCCGTTGTCGGTGTCGCGCCGTCTCCGCCGTTGCCGTCGCCCGCCGCCGTGCTTGCCGTCAGCCAAAGACCGCGCCGACGCCGTCCATGGTTGCGCGTCGCCGGGTCGTCGCTTTGCTGTCCGTGTGGGTGGCGAAGGAATAAGCAAAGGAAGAAGAAAGAAGAAGGTGGTGGGCGACATCGTTGTCGATCAGGCGCCGTGCTAGCCCTCGAGAATAGAAAGGCAAGTATATGTTATTTAAAAGATTTATCGATCGATGAATGTGTTTGGTGAAGATATGACTACTGAGGCAATGCAAATTCTATTGAGCATACTTGCTGTTGAAACTGCTTATTGGTATAAGTTGCATCTCCGCATTGCATTCATATGACAGACCTACCTCGGTAGGCATCCCACCGATGTGGGAGGAAAAGTCCTACTTTGGTAGGCACTCCACGGAGTGGAGTAATTGGTCCCCGCCTTGAGAGGACGGGCAAGGTGTGCACCGACGGGTGACACTCTAGCTATACCGTATGAGCTCACAGACACTGACGCATGCATTGCATTGCATTCATTGAAGAAATGAGTTGATTGCAGAGACAGTGGCATAATGATTGAGGATTGGCATTAATGTGGTATTGTTAAAGTAATCTCTTTGATTAATGTATACTTGCTGAGTCGTGGACTCACCCTTGCTTTTTAAATGTTTTTAGGTGATTGATGAAGACGACATGCATGGGAGTGGTGTAGTTCAGTCCTAGTTGGCACAAGTACTCACATTGTTATGAATGTTTGATTTAGTAATTTAGTCACCTCATTTCCTAGGCTATTTAGATGGTCGTTCATTATGCTTGTCTAATGTGGAGATGAATGTTTATTCCATTCGTTGGTTATTTGGTTTGTTAACTGTTTAATGACTTTGTCGCCGTCGTTAAAGGTAAAAGGTGAATTTGGTTTATGATGTTGGTTCTAGTTGAGATGAGGTGGTTCGATGAATGGAATGTGTGATTGTCGGTTGTTTACCGTTAATGGGAGTTTATTTATCTGGTGTTGATGGTTGATTATATGTGCAAACATGTTAATTGCCTGTCGTGGATGTCCAGAAAACAAAGGAGGTGCTGTCGAAATTTGTAATTTTGTGTAAAGTTAGTAATATTCCAAGCTTGTATGAGTTGGGGTGTTACATGCGGCCTACCACTGCTGACGGCTCGGTGCCTCGCCTCGGTCTGCTCTACAGCTCTGCTGCTCTAGGGCTGTGCTCTGCTCAATTGCTCGGTAAATCAGTATAAAGTTATAAAGAGTCTGTTGATTAATTGTCTAATTGATTTACTATTTGCTAATGCTCAACTCAATTGCTCTGTTAAATATCTAGTGTCTAGTTGATTGAAATAATATTTCATTGAAATTTGAATAGATGGAGAAGCGAACCTTGCATTCGTATTTTGTGAATAATCCAACTTCAAGTAACCGGCCTTCAACATATGAGAGTGGAAATGAACCAAAGAAGACTCGGGGTGAAGATTTCAATCCAAATGACATTATTGCTGATCCAGCGTGTCGTAAACCAATGGGTTTGCCTCCCAACTCCGAGTCATAGCTAGTGCATTTAAGGTATGTTACTATGTGCCAAAGTATTATTTCATCGCACTAAGTTAATTTGTATGAAATTAAACTGCATTACACTTTGAAATGTATGTTTGGTATGATTATGCTATGTTTTTGGGTGTTTGATACTCTTAGCCTAGCGCCCAATTTAGTCCTGCGTTCGCCACTGGCTCTTGCGCACGGACTAATGGGCGTAGGAGGATTTTCAACAGCCGGAGCCCAGCGCGCGTTCGTCCTCTCGCATGATCTCATCACGCGTGCTGAATGCTAATGCGCTGCTAGCTGCTCGGCTCAACCGCTGGGCGGTAAATGCCTATGCAGGTGCAGGCACCACGCCTCCCCACGCGGCCCCGCGCATGTTGTCGCTGGCACAGTGGCACGGCGCGCAAGAGCATATACACAAATTAAGTAAAGTGCCGGACTCTCCCACACACAATCACATCGCGAAGCATGCATGGCTGCATGCATCTGAAACAGAAGCGCTCTCTCTCTCTCTCTCTCTCATTGCGAACGCGAAGCATGGCTCCATGCTTCTGAAACAGAAGTGCCCTCTCTCTCACTGAAAGCGGCCATGGCGAACAGTGGGTGGGAGCCATGCATGCTGTGCGCGCCTCGCCTTTACTTGATTCATGTGTTTCTGCATGCTGCGTCTATCGGCGGTGGTGCATTATGGCCTACTGCCCATCGTTATCATGGCGACGTTGAGGACGTCTGGTCTCGTCTGAGCCTCTGATCCAGTACTCATCGATGCCTTGATGTTAGCCGTTCCTTTACCTTTGCAGCCTCCTTTGCAAGTTTGCATGCACGCTTGGAGGGGGATACCACCTGCAATCCTGCATGCTCGCAACGATGCAGGCATGCACGTCGACTGTTCAACTGATGGTGCATGAGTGCTGCGTGCGTCACTCACGCTTAAATTACCTGCTCTGTTTGATCGGCACTAAGCACAGACGGCACGGACGTTCGCGCGTGAATCCGCTCAGTCAAGTCAAACAAGCAAGCGGGCGACGTATGCACTGCGAAGCACATGCGGACCATGCATGCGGGCATCCGGTCAATGGTCGAATCTATGGATTAAAATAGGACATGGGAAGAGGAACGAGCCGGTTTTCCTTCCGCTCTCTGAATATACATCGGCGGTTTCAATTTGATCCGGACCATCCATTCCCATGATCAGATGACCTAGACACTTTCATCTAGCTAGCGCCCACAGCCCGTTTGAAGATACGTGCTCTACTCCAACGGAGTACAAGACACAGTCGGCTTGCCACTAGGGGCGGGAATTTGAGCTAGAAAGCTCGCGAGCTGAGCACGAGCCAAGCATAATTTTATCAAGACAAGCTAGACCATAGCTCGCTTGAGCTCGTTTCATAGTCAATTGTGTATTTAGTTCATTCAGTGATGATGATCCTATGATATTTATATGGCATTTGTGTTGTTATGGACCTAAGTGAAAAGGTAGAACAACTTTAAGGACCTATGATTCAGTTTACTCTTTTTACTTTTTAGTGGGAAAACCATATAAGCAAGCGTTTGGTTTAAAAAAATTGCAAGGCATTAGCCATCATTAATTTGAAGTCCCTCCTCCTATGAAAAAAGGAAAAAGGCATACATGCCACTAGAAAGCCGTCTCTGCGCGAAACTGTCGTTGCTAAGTCGATTAGGTCTAAAGCGCCATTATAAACTCAAGAAATGGGCGTACATGCCATTATCTGCCTGCCCTAGAGATTTGTACAAAGTAATACGAACTGACCGGTTGGACCTACGTATGAAAATACGGTTTGACGAGTGGATCCCATGTGTCAATCTCTTATCTTCTTCCTCCTTCCTTACAGCTCTCCCCCCACCCACCCTTCTTCTACGACAATGTGTGTGGGCGACGCCTTCATCTACCGGCCCCAGTGGGGGCCTCGCCACATCGCCAATAGGGAGGGAGGCGCCCCCCCCATCCTTCTCAAGGCCACCTCAAGGTGGGGGCCCTTGCCACCGCCGCCAACAGGGGGGAGACGCCCCTCCCCCATCCTTCTCACCACCGGCCCCCAAGTGGGGGGCCTTGCCGCCGTCGAATCCAAATAAAGGCGAGCCCGCCATGTCGACGAGGACCACCGTATCGGGAGAGGTGTAGAAAGGGAGAAGCTGCCGACGAGGACGAGCGACGAGCTGGGCGAGCGACGCCATCGACGACGCCGCCGACGAGCTGGGCGAGTGACACTGACGTGCTAGGCGAGCTCCGGCGATGGGCTGGGCGAGCTCTGGCGACAGTGGCGGCCGACGGTGTGTGAGGAGGAAGAGAGAGAATTTGTGAGAGGAAGAAGAAACAGAGAGTATAGCCATATATTGACCGTATATCGGATCGTATATTGAGCTTGTATATCATTAAAGTGCCAGATAATGGCTTGTACGCCCATTTCTCAAGTTTATAATGGCGCTTCAGACCTAATCGATTTAGCGGTGGCAGTTTCGTCAGAGACGACTTTCTAGTGGTATGTATGCCCTTTTCCCAAGAAAAAAAATGACCTCATCATATACCTCCTCAAGCTCTGTCACCACCGAGGCTAGCTTCCGTGTGACCCAACGATCCTAACACTTTTATGGCAATTCTTTGATTAATCAATTTTATAACCATATTGTGGCAAATGTCTAACCAATCTTTTTCCTAAGTGATGCCACATTGACTACACGAATACACAAAAATGTTGTCGTCTCCACCATTGAATCCGTCACTACCGCGTCATTATGCTTGTTGGTCTTTGAAAAACACAAATACATTTCCTTCTTACAAAGTATTTTGAAAGAAGCTAATTGATTGCGACATTGGACATTACCGTGAAAGGAGAATGATCAAAGATTGATTGTTGAAGCATGGCAATCTTCGGAGGAGGTGGTGACGTTTTTTCCGCAATTATATATAGTCGGAGAAATACTTATATAGATTACGTCGTTGACACAAACATGATTCATCAGGCGATTCAGTAACTTAAAAACACAAATAGTTTGCACACAAATTGCCATTCAAAATTTCAAATGATATACAAAAATTTCTAAGAAAAAAATACCACGCCGTTGAGCAAGTGGGAAAGCTATGGGATTCACGTAGAGTTCACACCGTTCCATAAACTCTACTCGTGTGATCTGGAACTGTCCATCATTCAAGTTCCAAGTGCACAGCATTTCACAGTAGTACGGTACAACACAGAGAGTTTAGCAGCGGGTTGATTAGGAAGCAAACAAGCAAACATGCAGCCTAAACAGATAGGTTTTGCAATTTTAAAACACGCATTGCAGAGCATGCAGACGGTTTCATCAACCAAAAAGAAATTAAAACCCTCCGCTCGAATCACGACGGCTACGGCTACGTACGAACGGCTCGCCTTTCCGCTAGTTTACGCTCACCTAGACGGCTATTTGACTTTGAGCGGCCATTAAAAGGTTCGGCAGCCGCCTCATAAAACGGGGACGCGAGCAGATTCGCCATTTATCTATCCCTCCATGGACATCTTTTACACGGCCAAGCAACTGGGATCGTGGCCGCGTACGGTGGAACGCACATGACATGCATGCCACTTTCGCGGTTTCGCATGGCTTTGGCTTGGCTTGGCTGCCTGCCTGTCGAGCGGAGTGCAGAGCACAGCGGCGTAAACGGAGTACTACCGAGTGATCCCCCGTGTTGTTCGTCCATGGATATATGTACGTGCTCAATGTTTTAGGAAACGGAATTCAGATTCGAAATCCATTTCCTCGGTTTTCATTCGACCAAGATCGACAACGAAATAAAGAAGATATAGTTGTGGGGGGGGGGGGGGGGGGGCGAGAGAGAGGAAACATTTGAGGAACAAGACATGAATGATTTTTAGCTAGCCCAGTTGAGCGCAGGTTGCTTGCGCTGAGCAACGTCCTTGCATGTGACTTCCCCTGGCTCCATGTTAGTGGCTTGGTCAGTGTGAGTGCCCCATGAGGAACAATGGAACATGCATGCGGGTACTGCTAGTAGAGTCCGTGGTGAAAGCCCTCCTCACTCTCCCCCTCCCCTGTGCCAAACTGCGCCAGCTTAGTACTGCTACTGTCTAATGTCCAACATCCATAGATGAAGCCATAAAATAGAGTATATAGGGATAGAGTGTCCGCTTCATAAAAAAAATTGATAGATAGACAATTGTCAGATGTATTGCAATGAGCACATAGTACAATACATATAGTGGGTGGGCGTTCCATATCTCAGTCATCGATATATAGAACATTATCAAGGCGATTAGTAAGGACGCCAGGGACATTAATGCGCATGATCACAAGAGATCACGCGTGCGGTAATACCACGCATACATCTTACTTATATACTCTAACAAGAATCTTTTACGGCATGGACTCATCGGAAGACTATCCCATCCGAGGTGCGCGTTTGGATTGCGTCGCGTCATCGTTTGATCTGGCACCGATTCATTCCCTGCAAGCCATCTCCAAGTCAATTGCCGTGACCAGCTCGTTCCAAAGAAATAGTTGGACGATGCCGTCCGTCGGTGCTCCATCTGGAGCAATCCTGGTTGAAGTTGCTCCCCAAACCAAACACGTCTTTAGAGTGTAACGTAAAATGTGAATAAATTTAATTAGAGGGATGGATAAGGATGGATAAAGTGTACAATGGATAGTATTATAGAGTACAGAATTAGAGTTTTAGGTGGAGATGCTCTAATGATGACCATGGTAGCTAGGGGTGGAAACGAGCCGAGCCCGAGTGAGCCAGCCCTTGGCTCGGCTTGTCTGGTATCGAGCCGAGCCCGAGCCGAGCTGAGCAAGGGGTTCGAGCTAAAAAACTGGCTCGGCACGGTTCTAGCTCACGAGCTTGAAACGCTGCAGGCCACGTCCCGCAATCTACCCCAAGTAAAGGGGTATATTCCCCCAAAATGGAATACCCGATGCAGTCTCCTCCCATCCCCGCCGACACAAGAAACCCTAGCCGCCGATGGACCTCGATCGCGATGCCGAACCCCTTTCTTCTTTGTGCCCGCAACCGCATCCTCTTCCTCCTCCGCAGCAACACTTGCCCAATCCCCCATCCCCAATCCCTACCTCCTCTTTCGTCGTCGCGCCGCTCCCATCGCCGGTGGCCCCCGTCGCCGTCGTGCCGCTCCCATCGCCGATGGCCCCCGTCGTAGCGCAAGAAATCGTCGTCCCCGTCGCGCATGAAGTAGCCGTCGCCGCGGAAGCTTCATAGAGGTGTGCTCCCCTTCGAGCTTCATAGAGGCCCGCCAGGGTCCGTGGCTGCGAGCTGCAGAGGGGACCTCCCACCAGCACCGGTGTCCACGATTCATAGAGGGTTGCCCCTCCCACCGCCGCCGGTGGTCGATCTACACCGGCTGCTACACCTCCTCCCGCCGGTGATGTGTACGAGCCATGAGTCGAGCCCGAACGAGCCTAGCCCGAGCGAACCACGAGCCGAGCCCGAACGAGTCAGCCCTAGCTCAGTTCGTCTAGGATGGGCTTTCGAGCTGAAAACGATGCTCGTCTTGTGCTCTTTTCTAAACGAGTCGAGCCTGAGCCGAGCTGGAAGCGAGCCGAGCCCGAGCAGCTCACGAGCTTTCAGCTCGTTTTCCAGCCCTAATGGTAGCGCCTATACCATTTTTAATAATGCCAAATCAACTAGCGAGAATTTTAACTTAGCTTTTTTACTTATGTGGAGAAGAGATACAAGGAGAGAGATATAGACTAGCTACTAATTATACTCCCTCCGGTTCACAAGAACATGAAGCTTTAGACATGTCCTAAGTAAAAGTTTTTAAAACTTCATCGATAAAAACCTTTCAAACTATTTGGATTGGACACTTGTAAATCATGCATATAGATTTGTCAGAAATGTGCTTCAATAATTCATGAATGCGTGGGGAAAGAGTGGCGGCGCGGAGGGAAGGGTCAGGCAATGAGGCTGTGCGAGCGGCTGTAGCGTGCTTGGGTTTGTGAGAGATTGAGAGAGACAATGGAATGAGTGAACAGGGAGGCGCGGGGGAGGGGGTTGCAAAAGTTATGCATTATAAGGAGGAGAGGCAGGTGACTAGATGCAAAAAATAAAAAGCAAGAAACAAAGTCCGCACCGTAGGATTGAGATTGCATGGCTGCAGTTAATCGGTTGCATGTGTGCATAGAAATACAGATTGCACAGGATACGTTGCCATTTTTAAAATAAATTACAAACGTAATTAATGGTCAAAGTTGCATCATGAAAACCATGTCAATGTCCAAAATGATAAGTTTTCATGGGCTGAAGGGAGTAGCTAGTAGGTCTATAGTGGATAGCAATGTGCATGCACACTATTATATATGGGCTCATATTAATTTTAGAGACAATGCAATAGCTAGTCTATTGGAGAGGTTATCTATTTGCCTTTTATAGATGACATGCTAATTTCTTATAACTAGCGATTTACTACACCACTGGAGATCCTCTTAGTATGACAATGAGATAGCAATAAGCTCCCACTAGTATACCTCACCTATGCAGCTATCCCCAAAAAAGTGGTGTCGACACCTGGAACCGCGTGCGAGCGAAGTGCTACTGTTGCTGGCATCGATGGATTACATTAGTCGCATGTTTGAAGCCTTGACCGAGGTGTAACATTATTCAGGGTAGAAACATGTCCTATCTTGATGCTAATCTAGTCCTTAACAAATGTAAAAAAAGAAAAAAGAAAAAAGAGTCGCGTCCTCTTCTCGTTTCTTCCTCTACAGTAGAGAGCGAGGTCCAGGGCGGCGACTTCCAGCGTCTCTATCTCCGGTCGGTTCTCTCGCCTCCGGCGGCCGCTCCGGCGACGCTGAGGAGGGGGAACCGACCGGGGGACCTGTGTAGATTACTAATCTAGTAGGTAGGTTAGTAGATATGAGTTTTCTCCCTGTTGGGTGGAGTTTTGCTTCCTGGTGATTTAATCCAATGGCAACCCCATGGGCTTGTTAGTTGGAGCACGTCACGGAGGTTTGTCTTCCTCGTCGACGGTGGGTTCCGTTTCCTCCTCGGCGGTGGATCGGTTCTTGTGGTAAGGACCAGAGACTTCAACCTTGCTTTGCTTTTTCGCTTTGTGGTTCCTTCTCGTGGCAAAGAATCGGGGCTCCGGGAGTCTTAGTCCCAAGCTACCATGGTGGAGGCGGTGTTCTCCTTCAAGCCACACCGATGCTGCCCTTGTGCTACAGATCTGTGTGGTTAATTGCTTTGACGATGAGGCAAATGGCTTTGGCAAGCTTCGGTGTTGTAAACCCTTTGTGGGTAACGACCGGTGGTGGCTTCTTCGGCTACTTTTCCGGTGTGCTTCGAGTGCTTCTCCGATGAGGGGCTGTTGGTCAGAGATGAACAGTGTACTCTTCTTTGCAGAAAGGATGATCAAAGAGTTTCGTTGTATTTTTAATCTTCTTGAGTTCTTTTCTGTAAAAGAGTTTGTATCGTCTCCTGGTTCTTATTAATATAATGGCTTTGCCTTATTAAAAAAAAAAACCAGTGGACCTCATAATTAGCTGCTTACTCCCAGTGTCACACATGCAAAATGGATGGACCAAAAGCAAAAGAAAATGCAATTATAAAACAAAAAAATAAAAAATAAAACCCCAAAATCCAAAAGGATCACAGGAGTAATGGAAGCAGCATCAGTGTGGCTTTGCGGCCCCTTTATATTCCCCCAACCTCCCACCATCATCCCCATCACCACCCCGTCTCTTCTCTTCCCAAACGCCAAGCGCAGCATTTGCCCAGCTCGAGGGAGGCGCTCTTTAGATCGGAGCCTGCGTGATCCAGTGATCCTGCTATAGCCTCGTGGATTCTGCCCCCAATCCGCCGTGTTCTCGCGGAAATTGTTGCTGCGCGCGCGCAATGGCGTCCACGTGGAGCTCGACGGCGGTGGACGAGGCGGAGAGGGAGCGGAAGCGGAAGCGGAAGCGGAAACGCGGCGCCGGAGGGGACCCCACGGCTGCGGCCGCGGCGGGGGCCGAGGCGCAGCCGTCCAAGTGGCGGACGCGGCGGGAGCACGAGATCTACTCGTCCAAGCTATTCGAGGCGCTCTGCCTGGTTCGCTCCGGGACGCCTCCGCCGCCGCCGGCGGCGCCGCCGCGCAGCCGCGCCGTGCGGGAGGCGGCCGACCGCGCGCTCGCCGTCTCGGCGAGCGGGCGCACGCGCTGGAGCCGCGCCATCCTCGCCTCCCGCCGCCACCGCCGCCTCCAGGCCGCCCACCGCGCGCGCCTCCGCGCCCCCACCTCCCCGCCATCGCGCCACCCACCCGCCACCGCCGCCTCGTCGCCTGCGGGGAAGGGGACCAAGGCGCCGCCTCTGGCGAGGAAGGCGAAGGTGCTGGGGCGGCTGGTGCCCGGGTGCCGCAAGCTCCCATTCCCGGCGCTCCTTGCCGAGGCCTCCGACTACATCGCGGCGCTCGAGATGCAGGTCCGCGCCATGACCGCGCTCGCGGAGGTCCTCTCCACCGTCTCCTCGTCGGCCCCAGCCTCCTCCCCCGGCGGCTCCTCCTCGCCGGCATGACCCCAAGCTTCATGATTCGTGTATTCGTTGTAAATTTTTCCCTTTATGCCCTTTAAATTTTGGGATTAGTTAACCCCCGAGCTCTGTCTCCTCCGGTCCTCCTTGTTTGTCCTCTTCTTTCCTTAATCTGGGTGAGCGGTTAGTGTAGTGATGACGATGATGATGGCATTCTGCTGACTAACCCGTGCTGTAAGAGAAATGTAGTTGTTAGGTTTACCTAACAACAATTAGGATTAACCAAGTGCAAGAACACAAACAGTAATGCGGAACATAGATCGGTAAATCACCATTGAGGGTGTTGCTCGATGTTGCCATCTCGTTAGCTCGGCGAAGATCGATGCGCAGGGAGACGTACGGATGTAGTATGTACGGAACAGCAGCTCCTCGCTTCTCGATCCAACTTCTTCTGGCTCCTGGATGGCGTAGACAGCGGTAGACGGCCTTCCCAAGAGCTCCGGCACGATCCCACGAGATCGGGTTGGGGTTTTGAGGAGGTTAGAGCTAACGACACGATTAGATCGTGATTAGCTTAGGTGATATCTCAATGCCGCGCCCTGCCTCCCTTTATATAGTGCGTGCCGTGCCCTGGGGGGCCGAAACCGATTAGGACTAGAATTGGCCTCCCCGATCAGGACTCCTTTTAGAGATAAGACGAGTTAGAACCCGTTTCCTTAATGACCGTACGGACTTGATTAGTCCGAGATTAATCCTAACATTCTCCCACTTAATCGAAAGACTAACATTCATAAGCCCTCTCTCGATAAAACAGTATACCAGGGTAAGCGTTACAAAATGCATTAAACGGTCAGTGCAACTTCTATACCCATAGCACACCAATTCTATCTCGATCAGTATACATTTAAAACTTACGGGAGTGGTTTTGAATTGGCCCTCAAATCCAGGTCAGAGGCTTCCCATCACACCCATGTGCACAACGTGATTCTTAAAAACGGTGGGTGGTAAGCCTTTAGTAAGTGGATCCGCAAGCATCTCATCAGTACTAATATGCTTGATAATTATAGTTTGATCCTGGATTCGATCTTTAACAACAAGGTACTTTATGTCAATGTGTTTGGCAGCAACACTTGACTTGTTGTTATTTGCGTAAAAGACTCCAGGTTGATTATCGCAGTATAAAGTGAGCGGTTTAGAAATACTATCGACCACTCTTAATCCTGGGATAAAATTCTTTAGCCATACGGCCTGCCCGGTAGCCTCGTAACATGCCACGAACTCAGCCTGCATTGTGGAAGATGCAGTAATTGTTTGTTTAGAGCTTTTCCAAGAAATAGCTCCTCCTGCGAGTGTGAAGATATAACCTGATGTCGACTTTTTAGTATCAACACAACCCGCAAAATCAGCATCTGAATAACCAATAACCTCAAGTTTATCAGATTTCTTATACGTGAGCATGTAATCTTTAGTGCCTTGCAAATAACACAAAACTTTCTTAACGGCTTTCCAGTGGTCCATTCCTGGATTTGACTGATATCTGCCAAGCATCCCAGTCACAAAAGCTAAGTCAGGGCGAGTACATACTTGAGCGTACATAATGCTTCCGACAGCTGAAGCATAAGGAATCAACTTCATTTGATCAATTTCATACTAATTCCTAGGACACTGAAATGTCCCAAACTTATCACCCTTTACTATTGGAGCAGGCGAAGCAGAGCACTCACTCATATTGAATCTTTCGAGTACCCTGTCTATATAGGCTTTCTGAGATAAACCCAATGTGCCTTTGGACCGATCTCGGTAAATTTCAATACCCAAAACATAAGAGGCATTACCAAGATCTTTCATATCGAAATTTGAAGAAAGAAATCTTTTAGTCTCATGCAACAGATCCTTATTGCTGCTTGCCAGTAATATATCATCAACATATAGCACAAGAATAATGAACTTATTGCCCTTGAATTTAACATAAATACAGTTGTCAACCTCATTTTCCTTAAATCCAAATCTTCGTATTATTTCATCAAACTTAAGATACCATTGCTTAGAAGCGTGCTTTAGGCCATAAATTGATTTCTTAAGACAGCATCCCATATGTTCTTTGCCTTTCACAACAAAACCTTCCGGTTGAGCCATGAAAACGTTCTCATGCAAATCACCATTAAGGAACGCGGTTTTGACATCCATTTGTTCAAGCTCTAGGTCATAATGCGCTACGAGCGCCATAACAATTCTTAGTGAGTCTTTAGATGAGACAGGTGAGAAAGTATCATTATAGTCAACTCCCGGTCTTTGGGAGAAGCCTTTAGCCACGAGCCTAGCTTTAAACCGTTCGATATTTCCCTTAGAGTCACGTTTAGTCTTGTAGACCCATTTACAGCCTACTGTTTTGACTCCTTTAGGAATTTCTACTAAGTCCCATACATCATTAGTGCTCATAGACTTTAACTCATCTTCCATCGCTTCAAGCCATTTAGATGAATCTTTACTTATCATGGCATCTTTATAGGAAGTAGGATCATCTACTTTTCCTATGTCGTTCACGTCTTCATTCATGTAAACAACATAATCATTCGGAATAGCAGACCTCCTGTCTCGCTGAGATCTTCTCAGAGGTACATCAGGTGCTACTGGGGGCTCATGAGGTTCAACATTAGGTGCTTCATTAGGCAATTCATGATCCTCATCAGTAGGTGCATCAACGGTGTTATCGACCGGAGGCGCAACAAACTGAGGCATAGGAAGAATAGTCTCTTGAATTGGCGGTAAAGAAACATTAACCCACCTTTCCTCGAGATCTACCTTTCTAGGCTCTAAGCTCCCACTGATTTCATCATCCTCTAAGAAAACAACATGTTTGGTATCGATGAATTTAGTAATACGATCTGGACAATAAAACCAATATCCTTTAGATCTTGAAAGATAACCAATGAAGTGACAACTTATCGTCTTAGGATCTAGTTTCCCAATATTTGGATTAAAAACTTTAGCTTCCGCTGGACAACCCCACACATGAAAATAATTAACGGTCGGTTTTCTGCCAGTCCACAATTCATAAGGAGTTTTAGGGACCGACTTAGTAGGGACCCAATTCAGAATATGTGTGGCTGTCTTTAATGCTTCCATCCATAAACTAATAGGTAAACTGGAATTGCTGAGCATGCTCCGCACCATGTCCATAAGGGTACGGTTTCTTCTCTCAGCTACTCCATTTTGCTGAGGTTCACCAGGCATGGAATATTGGGCAACTATGCCATTTTCCTGAAGATATTTAGCATAAGGTCCAGGAATTTGGCCATAAGGGGCATGTCTCCCATAATATTCTCCCCTCGATCAGATCTTACTACTTTAATTTTCGAATTAAGCTGATTTTCTACTTCAGCTTTAAAAACTTTAAACTTATCTAAAGCCTCAGATCTATCACGAATAGGGTAAATATAACCATAAGGGGAGAAATCATCAGTAAATGTAATAAAAAAATCAAAACCATCTACTGATGTAACAGGAAAAGGCCCACAAATATCAGTGTGAATCAATTCCAACAATTTTGTGCTACGTGTGGCTCCTTTCTTAATTTGTTTAACATATTTCCCTTTTATACAGTCAATGCAGTGGTCTAAGTCAGAGAAGTCTAAGGGGTGGAGTATCTCTTCCTTAATGAGATGTTCCATCCACCCCCTCGAAATATGGCCTAAACGACAGTGCCACAATATCGATGAAGTCTCATAATCTCTTCTTTTGCGTTTAGTAGAAACATCACAGGCATTCAAAACAGATTCATGTAGGGAAAGCATATAAAGCTTGTCTTGTCGGATGGCAAGACCAACATCTTTGGAATCAAATTTAATAACACACTTATTATTCCCAAATAGACATTGGTAACCATCATTATCCAACATAGACACAGAAATTAAATTGCGTCGCATGGTAGGAACATAAGCGACATTATTTAACTTAAGTACGAAACCACTATCTAATACTAAGGACAGCGATCCGACAGCTTTAACTTCAGCTTCCTTTCCATTAGCGACTCTAATGCTTCTCTCCCTCTTTCTTAGTGTTTGTATGGTAAGGAATTCCTGTAATGAATTGGAAACGTGCACAGAGGCACCAGAATCAATCCACCAAGTATTAAGGGAATAATCAGCATAAAGTGACTCATCAATAAAGGAAATTGAATCGTTACCCTTTCTAGCGAGCCACTTTAAGAAGCCAGCACAATCCTTCTGAAAATGACCTTCCTTGCAGAAGCGACACTTTCCTTTTGATGAAGAGTTGTTTGCAGCCTTATTTTCGTCCTTGGGGGCATTCTTGGACTTCTTTTTAGGCTTATTATCATTATGGGCCTTTCTTTTGCCATTGCCAACAAAATTGACAACGTCTTTTCTTTCGGCCCTAAGTCTTTCTTCCTCTTGAACGCACATGGCTGTAAGTTCGCTCAAAGTCCACTGATCCTTCCGAGTACTATAATTAATCTTAAAAGGAGCATACTCAGGGGGCAGTGAGGTCATGATGAAGTGGACTAAGAACTCATCAGACATTATCATCTCCAATGCTTTAAGCTTACTTTTGATGTCAATCATCGTCATAATGTGCTCTCTAATGCTACTAGATCCATTGTACTTAGAGCTTATGAGTTTTGAAATAAGCGTACTAGCATATGCCTTTGATGAGCCTTTGTAATGCTCTTCAACAGCATCTAAGTAATCTTTGGCATTTTTCTTATCAGGGATTGCTCCCCGAATGCCCTTAGTAATTGAGCTTTTAAGGATTTGGAGTGACAAGCGGTTAGACCGCTCCCATTTATCAGCATTAAGGTCATAAGTCCTTCTCAGGGAAGCATGATTGGACTCACCAGGTGTGGGAGCCACAGGGGGATCAGACCTGATAGCATAATCCAGATCTAAAACCCCAAGAGCAATCGTAATCTTCTCCTTCCAAGAAGGGAAGTTATGCCAGTTAGTTGTTCAATGCCATTTATGGTAGCCATAGCAGTTGAATTGTTGAGAGCTGCGTAAACGAAATAAAATCGGCAATAATTAGCTAAGCATGAATTTAACCTACTTTGGTCTGATTAAAAACATGCAATATTTCTCAAATTCGCATCACCTTTGGGCAGAAAACGAAAAAGAGACAATATATCAAAAATGACATGTAATCATACATCAACTTTGGTCAGAAGTATAATTATAAGTCATTAACTTTATCTCCAGATTAAAACTTCTTTTGTTTCCATCTTAATCAGAGACAATAACGTAATTTGTTTGCTAAAATTGGCATAACATTAAATATATGGGTTAATTTCATGGGTGCCATTATTGAACAGCCCGTTAGCACGGTTGCCATTCTTCGATCGCCTCAAGCAGAGATGCCATTTTAACTGATATTGCGTGCCAAACGTGCCATTATGGGGGGATACCGCTGCTGGGCTGAAGAAATACAAAGGCAAATACAGAAATACGGCCTGACAGGGTGGGACCCACCTGTCAGGCCGAACATTAGCCCCTGGATCGTGGAGCGCGCGCATGTACCCCTGATCGATCTCTCCCCCAAAATTTCTAGGGTTCCTCCTCCCACCCGCGATTTCTAGGGTTCTTCCCGAAATCCCTCCCCCAAATCGACGCGGCTCGATCCCTCCCGAACAAGCAGGGCATGGTTTGATTGGCCTGCGGCTCGATGGATTCCCCATCCTCTGCATCGAAGACAACGGGGAGATCGGAGTGGCCCCTCATCGATTGCCCAAGTTGCAAAATTCGTATTCTAAGACTACGAAGCAAGAGTGAGGAGAATCCCGGAAGGATTTTTTTCAAATGCCCCAACAATGTTCGGGTAAGTTGGTTCTTTTCAAAACCTTTGCAGAGATTTTTATTTGGATTGTTCATTGTTGAATTTATTTGTTGAGGTTCTTTGCTTGTCTGTTCATAGAACGATTCAAGATGCAATTTCTTCAAGTGGGACGACGAGTATGAGCTTTTTTTGCTTACTGGTAGAGGTCGCCATGACGAGAACATAAATGAGGCCCATTGTTGGGACCGTAACAAGATTGAAGAGCAAAGGGCACCCTATGTTGAATTGAACAATGTTGCAGTGATGAACAAGAGTGAAGATCAGCATGTATATGTTGAATTGAAGATGTTTTTGTCAGAGTTGAAGCTAGATTTAGCCATGTGGAAGACTTTTGTAGGTCTAGGACTCTGTGTGATTATTGTTGAACTCGCAATAATCATAGCTAAGTTGAATGGTTGATGTTTTTGTTAGTTAACAATGTGATGTGACCATGAGCTATGTAATATTTTTCGATTAGCATTGTGGTATTCATTAAGATTGTGGTATGTCATGTTCATTTAACAAGCTCTTTATGCGATTTGATCCAATAGCTACGTTAACAATATTCAGGTTTGCACTTTGGGAAGTAACATTCAGTTAAGACATACACATATAAGAACACATATGCAATGAAACAAAAACCTAACATATAAGTCTCTATATTTGGAATCAAACAAGAACCTGACATATGCAATCAAACAAGAACCTCACACATAGAATTTCATAAGGTTTTCATAACATGAACACAGACCATTGTCTGCCACAAATTTGCCTTTGACATGAGGCACTTGGTGTTTGCCTGACAAAAGGCACAAGTAGATAACTTACATACCATAATGGATACACCATGTTTGCCTGATAAAAGGATTACTGCAGATAAGAGGATACAATAAGCATATTCTGACATGACATACACAAAAGGGCACTTGCACAAAAGGATTACTAGTCAGTAGTCTTGACTCAATAATCGACAAGTTCCTTTTGGCTGGAAAAGCTTTTTTGCTTGGTGAAGCAACCAGGGCTGCAGCTCTTGTGACTCTTGTTTGGGGTAGTATCTTGGGCTCCAGATCTTCTAACTCTTTTGTTTGGGGTAGTATCTTCGGCTCCAACACTTGTAGCTCTTTTAGTTGGGGTTGCTTGTGAGGATGCTGACCTAGTCACTCTTTTAGTTGGGGTAGTATCTTAGTGTGTATCACTCTTCCTTGGCCTCTCTGGCTCCTTCTTGGTGGGTGGTGCTTGTTGCCCTTCTGGCATCTTCCTAGGTCTGCCTGCCTTCCTTTTTGGTGCTTCATTTTCAGCTGTGTTCTTCCTTGGCCTCCCAGGTTTCTTTGCTGCTGCTCCTCCTCCTCCTTTGGCCTTACTCTTCCTTGGTGGAACAGATGCCTTTTCTTTGCATATAAGGGAGAGAATGAATGCATATAATGAGTTGCAAAGGCTAGAGTGCATATAAGAGAGTGCATATAATAGAGATTTTACATGGATGATGCAATGTCCACTGCAGCCTCTACTTCTGGAAGTTTGCAACTCTTAGCAAAGTGACCCAATCCTTGGCATCTCTTGCATGCCACCCTCCTCCTACCAGAATCTAGAAATCCCAGATCTTTGTTTCTTGGGTCCTTGACTACATTTTTTTCCTGCTTTGGAGGATGAACAATAAAATCAAGAGGAACAGGTCTCCACTCAGATTTATCTGGCAGTGTAGGTATGACACCAGCATATGCAGCTCTAAATTTGCTCACACTGTAGTATTCATCAACATAGTGTTCTATATCTGTTCCTCTCATTGAACAAATGAAAGCAAGTGCTGAGGTTCATGCTCAACATTCAATCCAGGTGTGTCAAGTACTGCAACAAGAATCATGCAGTGCTTCTTGTCCTTATACATGTCAATAACACAAGGACATTGGCTATCCTCGTGGAGACATGCATCCTCTCCACAATTTTTGTCATAGAAATAGAAATTTGGCCGCTGGCCAGACCCCCAAGTGATGTGCTTTGAGAGCTGCCGGCGTGCATTGGCCATAGTAAACAGAGAAACATCGCCTAGAGACCATATGATGGACCGAGACTTGGTGTAAACCCTTCTACCGTGAGAATCTTTGGTAGAGAAAGCCTCCACTTTAAACTGGATCGTAAACTCATACCTATTCAAATGGGACATGCACAACCGTAAACCCTAATGCATACAGACATTCCACCTCGTTTGAACGGTTTAGGACGAAAGTTCAAAAGGCGATTCGATTGAAACTTACTTGAACGACGAAATTGGCGGCGACCCGTCAGACCCAGGCGCGCAATCCATGGGCCTTGCTCGAGAGGGATCGAGCAGCAGGCCAATCAAACCATGCCCTCCTTGTTCGGGAGGGATCGAGCCGCGTCGATTTGGGGGAGGGATTTCGGGAAGAACCCTAGAAATCGCGGGTGGGAGGAGGAACCCTAGAAATTTTGGGGGAGAGATCGATCTGGGGGTACCGCGCCGCGTTCCAGTCGATCCAGGGGGCTAATGTTCGCCCGACAGTGGGTCCCACTGTCAGCCGTATTCAGATTTGCCTTCGATTTCTTCAAATTTCAGCGGTATCCCCCATAATGGCACGCTTTGTACGCAATATCAGTTAAAATGGCATCTCTGCTTGAGGCGATCGAAGAATGGCAACCGTGCTAACGGGCTGTTCAATAATGGCACCCATGAAATTAACCCATATATTTAATGTTATGCCAATTTTAGCAAACAAATTACGTTATTGTCTCTGATTAAGATGGAAACAAAAGAAGTTTTAATCTGGAGATAAAGTTAATGACTTATAATTATACTTCTGACCAAAGTTGATGTATAATTATACTTCTGACCAAAGTCGGCGACGGTAACGACGGGGACAGCACCATGGTGTGCAACCGTGAGATTCCCGGCGGTCATTAGGCCCAGGTTATTAGTTTTCCCCAAAGAATTGCTTGATTTGTGGCTTTAGGGTTAGGGATTCAAATTTTGGGGAAAAAATTTGGGGATTTTGAATCCGATCTGTTAATTGACCTTCTAATTATTTTTCCCCTTTGTAAACTTTATCTTATGCCGAAATTTCAAAGTAATTTGGACTTATCTGAGTCACTAAGCAAATTAGGGTTTCGGGTGGCAAAATAATTTGGGGATTTGGCGTTTTAAGTTAAACAGATTGCAATTCATCTCCTTCTAAGTGCTACCCGTGACCAAATATGCTAATCCGAGACTAATTGACTAAGCCGTGTCAATTTAGAATTTAAATAGAACACGTACGATTAGCACTATTCCGAGGTTAATTAGCATTTAGCTAATCATACTTTATCCCTGAACTTGATCGGCAAACTTGATTAACATAATCAGATAGCAACAGCAAGCGAAAAAACTTTAGCCGAAAACTAATTAGGGTGCTAATCGGTTCAAGACGAGGTTAATCAGCTCTGATACCAAATGTTAGGTTTACCTAACAACAATTAGGATTAACCAAGTGCAAGAACACAAACAGTAATGCGGAACATAGATCGGTAAATCACCATTGAGGGTGTTGCTCGATGTTGCCATCTCGTTAGCTCGGCAAGATCGATGTGCAGGAGACGACGGATGTAGTATGTATTTAATGACTCCTCGCTTCTCGATCCAACTTCTTCGGCTCTGGATGGCGTGAGCGGCGGTAGACGGCTTTCCCAAGACTCGACACGATCCCACGAGATCGGGTTGGGGTTTTGAGGAGGTTAGAGCTAACGACGCGATTAGATCGTGATTAGCTTAGGTGATATCTCAATGCCGCGCCCTGCCTCCCTTTATATAGTGTGTGCCGTGCCCTGGAGGGCCGAAACCGATTAGGATTAGAATTGACGTTCCAGATTAGGACACCTTTTAGAGATAAGCTCAATACGAGTTAGAACCCGTTTCCTTAATGACCGTACGGACTTGATTAGTCTGAGATTAATCCTAACAGTAGTAGGCCACAGTCGTCTCTTATCTTTTCTCCTCATGATTCTTTTGTTCTGCCTCGGATCGGCATCCCTTCTGCCTTGTGATAAATGAATGCATCTTGAAATGTTCAGATCACTTCGAGCGCTGTGTGTTCTGCATGCATGTCATTTTTTGCCTTTTGTGGATGAAAAGAACAGCTTAACAGCTTGATTAGCATCGCCTGCTGTAATCTTTTACTCTAATTTGCTGCTGCTGTATCATCTCGTTATCATACTTAGGGCGCATCAAGAGCTAGCACAAGCTTAACGCTCGAGGTTTACACGATTGACGATCCTAATCCTCTCATTTTGCTCTCCCTTCCATCTCGGTAAACGGCACAGGAGAATCTTTACCGATATGTCCTGGATCCCAAGCTTAACGCTCGAGGTTTACACGATTCTATCCTCTCATTTTGCTACTAACTCATGAACAGAAATTTTCATGGGGATCGTGCTCCTGCAAGTCTAGGGAGTAGACAGACTACAGACTAGAGAGTACTCGTCTCCATTGTTTATTTCGAGCTGGGCGGCGGTAACATGACACGGGAAATGTTGCGATGCGGGGTGGGGAATAAATGGCACGTGGCCGATCTGAGCGGCACGCCGGGTTAAAACCCGTGGGCCCGCAGCGCAGTCACGAACCGGTGGGCCCGGCCGGCCATCGCACGCGGTAAGAAAAACACATCGCTCAAACAGTCAAACTCCTCCGCAGTTCCGACAGAAGTGGCCGCGGTTTATTTTCACTCGCGTCGCATTCATGGGCCCACCCCGTTACGGGTAGGTGGGAAAGTACGAACATGCCCATGCGCTACGCGACAGACTCGGGCGCCCGCCGGGCCAGTGCATCGCGGCGTATCGGTGTGAGAGGCCGGGCTGGGCAGGGCTGGCTCGTAAATGGAGCGGTGGACCCGCGCTGCCTGGGGGCCGTGGCCCCTGCGTGTCAGCGAGGGCGCCATTGGCTTGGCCCTCTTCCCTGTGCGCCGGGGCAATGTGTCCACGTGGTCCGTACGGGTGGCAGGGATGGCCGGTGGCGATGTGGCGCCGGCATGATTGGCCCGTCGCCATCCGGCCCATCCAAGTTCAGGTAGGGGCGTGCCGCTGCCGCTGCTAGGCTGTGCGCCTGTGCCGGCCCTCAGAGCTACGTGCCAAACCGTAGCCGTATGCATCATGTCTCACACCCTATAGTCTACCTGTACCTGCAACATGGTTTTGGTAGCTGGTGCCCCCTTTCAAACACATTATTTTTTTTTTTGTAAAATTGGCTATGAGAAACTCTAACCTGATGGCTTTGTGATGTATCGTTTATATTTTTCCCTCTTTGCTACTCCCTCCGTCCAGAATTGATCAGCGTCCAAACATTTGTCACCGAGACCAAGGAGTACTTAAATCCCCGTATTCTATTTCCTCTCCGTATTAATCCCCCTAGTAATCCATCCACATGCGAATTGATCAACGCGCAGTCGCCTCTTTTGATTGGTGGGCACGGTAGAAAAATTTACTATCTGTATTAATCCCCTATTAATCTGTCCGCATGCAAATTGATCCGCGTGCAGGGCATTTACTCGCCTCTTTTGATTGGTGGGCGTGGTAGAAAAGAGAGAACGGAAAGTGTCCAATTCACTTAGGCGCTGATCAATTCTGGATTTTTATTTTTTGCTTAGACGCTGATCAATTCTGGACGGAGGGAGTACATGCCAATCTAAATTTGCTTTTCTTTTCTAGGAGACATTACCAAATAGAATATTACTATTTTCTCCATATAGGAGCGAAAAGATGGTAAAAGATTCATTTTGCAATTCCAGCTTACCAAAAGTGATATGAGCATAAAAGTGCCAAAAAAAAAAGAAAACAAGAAAAATTTGACCTTCATGTGTGACCATCAAATGACATAAACATTCGTCTACACATTTATAAATGTCAAATTCCACATATAACATATGTTCAAATGATCCAGAGTCAAATTCAACCCTCCCGATTAATCATTAAACAACATATGTAGAACCTTATGTTTCCTCAGGGTCAATTGGGAAGAATTTGGTTCATTGGGCCAATGTTATGTGTGAAACTTGATATTTATAAAATATGTTGTGTTGGCGCATGTTTATGTTGCTTGATGGTCAACTGGAATGTTTTTTTTTGTTTTTCTATCTTTTCTCTGTCATTTCTTAAGCACATATCACTTTGCTCAACTGGAAGGGAAAAATGAACCTTTTACACTATTTCTCCATCCTATATGGATGGAAATGATATTCTATTGTTTTCATAAATCTAAAGTTTTGTATTTTATACTTTTTAAGACTCTACCAATTCTACCATTGATTCTTACTGCAAAAGGAGGATGAAAAGGAAGCAATCCTCAAGTGTTTGTTGTTCATCATAAATGGTGATTATCTTTCTTCAACAAACATGGGTGCCAATTTAATATTTTCGATAGTGATGTTTCAATGATTTTTATTTACATACTTTTTATGTGACACGGTCTTTAAGTCACACCATTCTACACCCATAAGGGTTAAGAGTACTATAGGCCTCTTTGATTCACGATTCTACTTTATTTTTATCTGGTTTAAAATTTTGTTATTTTTGTACTGACCATTCAGTGTAAGATTTTAAAATATTTTTTGGTGCCTTGTAGTGTTTTTCTCAAAGATCTAAAAATTATTTTAAATAATTTTTTAGCCTTTTCATGACTCTTTTTAAATGTCCTCAACTTTTCCAACAACAACCAAAATGAAACTAAAATCACAAATCAAAGAGGGTCTATATGGACATTTCTTGACACAGGAGACAAGCAGGTCCTAGTTTTACTTTTTTATGTATTTACTTTATGCTCGTCTCTTAGAATTTAGAATTCAAATCAATGTAAAATATGAGTCAAATTTAATTTATATGTGTAGATGTGCCAATGTAGTCCAACAACACAAATTTTGCATTAGCCTCCATCAGACGATCATTATAATTGTTTATTTTTTAAGCCTAAAATTTTCCAAATATCTTATAAAACTTTTTTTTGTTTAGATGTGGTCTAAATTTTGTAACTATTTTCTTCATAGGTTTTATACTAATTGACTTTTATTTTTTATAGACTTTAATATTTTAAAAATTATATTTCTAAATAGAGTATAATGAAAGCACTAAATTTTATGGTCAATTTTAGAAAGTACAATGGATTTTAAAAATTTTATGGTGAATTTTAGAGATTATAATGGATTTAAAAATTTTATGGTCAATTTTAGAAAGTATAATGAAAGCACTAAATTTTATATTCCAAAATTTTATAAATTATTTTTTTATTGTTTGGAAAAACAAGCATAAAGTTCACTTATGAAAGCATTAATGTTTTTTTAAAAATTTATAGTTTTGAAATTATTTATTTTTCTTTGTTTGCATGTTTTTACTATTTGACAGCACTAATGTGTATTTAAATTTTTGAAATTATATGAAATGTACTTTTGACTATTATTTGCCATTAAAATGTATTTAAAAACCACAAATATAAGCATATTATGGAAGTGTCCTTTGAAACGAATCTAAATGTATTATTCTTATGCATCCAATCCAAATAGTTTAAAATATTTTCATAGGTAAAGTTTTAAAACTTTGACTCAGGACAAGTCTAAAGCGTCAAGTATTATGAGATTGGAGGGAGTATTTGGAAAGGGAAAAATACCCGAAATAATCAACAGTAAAATAGAAAATTAATAGAATAATCCTTTGTAAAAGGAAATTACGAAAATATCCTCGGGTCCCGCCATTTCGGTGGCGGTCGCCATCGGCACGGTGGTACCGAGCCGCCACCAGACGACGGCAATGAATGAGTCGCTGCCGGCCACCGCCGCCACCGGTGGGTGGCTATTGAAGTTGCGCCACCGGACGCATGCATTCATTGCCGCCACCCGGTACCGTTCGCCCGCCCCGCTTTCGGTATTGCATGTGCTATGTATGCACCTTATTGATAATTTTATTGATAATATGTAGTAGGTGGCGTGTAATTTTATTGATAATTGATTAGTAAAATGGCATGTCTAAAATAATTTACGTTGGGAGGTAGGTTTCGTCAAGAAAGCCTCCCACAATTTTTCCATCTTGATGAGCTCGTAAGATGACAATGACATGAACCACGATCACACACGCACACGCTTCTCGCTGCACCTTCCGCTCAATTTGCTCCGTTGATCGACCGAGACGAAGACCACAATGACTGGACCTTCTCCCATGCCACGTTGCATGTACGTGGCGTATATTTATATACACATGTGACCGGATAGCATATGGCATATATACATTATAATATATGTATAATATAGATATATTTATATACACATGTGACCGGATAGCTTCTCCCTATAATTTTAATATATATGATAAATATATGGGCGAAGTAAAATTTGATACATGTATAAGCATGTGAATATACATTTTAAAACTCAAAATTGTATGTAATTTTACAAAATTGCAAATTTAAAATTTTAGCAAGTGTTAATAGTCGTTTGTACGGCAAACTAAATTTTGTAAAGTTAGAAGCTATGAGATAAATAAAAACATTAAATACACGTAAAGTGAATCTTGTCATGTGAATAGACGTGTCGTGCATAGACTTGTTAACGGCATGTGGTAAGTGCGAAGTAGTAGTAAATGCAACGTCACTAATCGCCATAATGGTCAATGCAATGTTAATAATTGTATGGAGAATAATTTCATGGCCAAACCGCCGAATGCACATAATAACATAAGTCCATCAATTACATTATTACACTTAGCGCCGACGACCCCTTGTCGTGTATGCACTTGGGGTGTAATGGTCAGGTGGATGCGTCGTACGCTGTCCAGCAGCCTGAGAAGGTCCAAACCGAATTTGATCATCAGTTTGGTCCGCGGTTGGGATATACCCAGGCTGTGAACTTATGGCGTACGCAGACCCACCAAAATATGAAAAACCCCCCATCATGCTTTGTTCATAAGGGGTGGCTTGGCCGTGCACAACCCTGTGGAGGGACCGCGATAGGGGTTTGCTCCCGTGTTGCAAATTTGAAGGGATCCCATGGGGAGTTTGCCGTTAGACCCCTGTGTCGTGTCGGATCTGGTATAGGAATGTTGCATCCGCCCAAGATATCTTGAAAGCTAAGGTTGGATGCAAATGCACTATCCAAAGATTGATCCTCCATGTTTGCCCAATTTGCATCAAATTGGGTATCTTGTGTCTTGCGATAGTCATCGAGGTTTCAAGACGGCGCTTACGTTAATATCAATCCTCCTCGTGACTGGCCCACCGGAGTTGAAGAATGGTGGTATTGTGTGTTGGAAGGGTGTCGATGTAGAGGCTCGGGAGGTTGAGATTGTCGGCGTGGAACCGAACCCGGTGGTGTACGCTGTCCATGGACCGTGATCTCGCAGAGCAAGCAGACATCTTTGGAGGAGGTGGTGACTTCGGTTATGCGGTGCATGATTCTTCTCGGATCGGGTATCCTTTCGCGATCTGTCAGGCGCGATCTATGCCCGCCGACCCCTAATCGCTCCCGTAGCGAGATCCCGCCTTCTAATGAGGGCCCTCAATGAATTTGAAGAAGATTGGCGGTCGGCTGTGTTTGCGATACAAGCTCCGTTGCATGGCCATGCAACGAATCGACCTCTCGTGGTATGCGCATCAACCATGTCATATGGTATTCGAAGGAGGTATGAAGCACGCAATATAGATGAAACTATCGGAGAGCGCACGTCGCACGAACATGGACTCGTTGGGCATAACCCTCGGTTGTCGGCGGTCTTCGCTGCTGCTGTGGTATCGCAGTCGACATCGATCCTTAGGCGGTACCATTCCATGTACCCCAAATATCGTCTCTCGGCGCTGCTCCATCAGGTACCACACTTCGTCAAGATAACTCATCCACCGCCGATGTGGTATTGTGGACATGGGCCCAATCACGGTTGCGCCGGTTGAACTAAGCCTGAAAAACACTTGTACGCTATATTATGAGTGGTACAAATATATTCGAAATATTTAACTTATGATGCATACCCATGGGAGTTGCCCGGATGCCGAGCAGGTGGAAGTGGAAATGTTTGCCGATAGCCAAATTGCCGTTGAACGCGTTCCGGCGAGTATCCTTCGACGGCATTCATGCAGACTAGATAACAGGTCGTCATCCAATAGTCTACACTCTCAGTACACGTGCTAGCCAGCAAGCCCCCGTGGCAATATCATAGGTTGCCAGATGGCAGAATGATTCCCACGTAACTTGGTCATGTACCGGAAGGTCTAGGTCGACACAAGCCGCGTGTAAGACATACATCTACTAATTCTCTCAGCCATCGCAACTTCGCATGCAACCATCTATATTCCATTGTTGGTCTACATGCCGGGGGGGTCAAATCGGCGTCTAAATGAACAGGATAGTATCGTACTGGCGTGTTTGGACGATTTAGTGGCAAATAACTCCACGACCATAATTGGATGAGGAGAGGACAACCCCCAAACACTGCATTCGGGGCTGACCGATGGCATGCGACACATAACTCCCGGTATGTATCGCCAATCTGGCAGACTTCAACTATCTGGCTCGTAGTCCTCATTAAATAAAGCTTCGTTGCATAGCTCTCGAGCCACGAAGACTAGGTGAGGGTATACAGTCACCGTTGCCATTTGTGAACATGACGCCGGCGAGGAGGTAGTACAGATACACCTCGTAATGCCGCAGTACGATCGCCTCTTCAGCATTGACTGGACACGGACCAGCCTCGTCAAGGTGCTCGAGCCATGAGATCGAAACACCCTGGTCGCTTCCATTATATTCAACTTCAAACCTGCACAGATTTAGAATAATATTTCATAGGGTAAATTTATGTACTAATTACAAATTTGCAAGTGAAAAGTAGACACTCACCTTTCTTGACATAATTTTTCCATGTTTACCGCTTGGTTTGTTGACAACGAAGACCCGCCCGAGATGGGCAACCCGTGAGCATGGCCACATCCTTCAATGTAATTGTCATCTCACCGACCGGTAAGTGGAACGTGTCGTCTCAGACGCCCGTGATCGACCAGTCTTGGTGATAAGGCCCGGTCTAGTCTTGGTAGCGGTGTCGACGGTCATTTCCTTGTGGGACCCCATTAACGGTGAGTGCCCACGGCAATAGTCCAAGACGGACAAGGAACATCCAAAAGCGGGCATCCAATTGTTTGATTTGTCGTGATGCCCTCAATCGTAATGTTTGCATCTACAAATAACAATATCATAATGTTAGCTAACCATGTTAATATGAGATAATTTTTATGAAACATGCAAACCTGTTCATTGCTCTGCACCCATTTCTACGACCTATGGCCGGAGTCATCCCGTCTTGGAGAAGAACTGTGGAACCTCCATTGTCTATCTTGTAAGAAAATATTATAGTTATTACATACGACAAATAGTAAAACATCATGTGACGATGGCGAATACAAGTCTTTTATTAAAACTTACAAGTGACAATAGCGTAATAATATTGTACGACAATTGAAACAAGAAGTGAGGATATAACGAATACAACTCTTTTATTAAAATATGACAGTGATACAAGAATTGCCAGAATGATATTGTGGTCTGCAAATGGCTGCATGTGTGCATGCTTACAAAATTCCCTTGCATTGGCACGGGTGCATCTCCGTAAAAATAGTCGTCTTTGTCTCCATTTACGCCTCGTAACATGCACGTGTTCATTCATATTAATATTAAATATAAGTTTGTTTTTATATTTAACTATTATTTCAAACATTACATAAAATGTTAGCTTACGTGTTTAATACATAATACGTGTAAATAAAATTTGAACATACAATATAGCAACTCCACTAATACTCCAAAGACCCTAATTATTAAGTAAAATGTCACTAAAATACATACAATTGTATTACTATTTGCATGCAAAATATAGATTCATTTCCTATTATGTTTAATTAAGCTAACAAGAAAATTACTACATGAAAAAATATAGTTACTCTTTTTAAGTACGCACACTAGCGTTAATTTGTCGCTAATTATATATAATTTTATACCGCACGTGCAATTAAAATTTAAACATTCATATATTACATGTATAAAAATTCACTAATTTCCATTATATTTGTACATCATTTTCTCTCCTTACGAACTAATTAATCACTAATCATATTTTAAGTTAACCTAACACAACAAGTTTATGTTAACTATAAAATGCGTACTGACAGTTATAAGATCGATCGGTTCAAAGTTCTGAAAAAATTAAAACAAGCGTGTAAATTACACGTAATATACGAAATTAAGTGGTCATATTAAACTATCACCGTATGTACTTGTTACCTTCAGAATCGGTGTATGCGCCGCTGCTCTCTGTAATTAGTCGTGCTACGATTGCTTATGTGCAAAATTAATAACAAAATAAAAGCAAGACCTAAGTCTTTGGTGCTTAGTTTAATTAATTAATTACGTGATGGCGATTAGTTTAATTACCATTAACAACATACTATGCCAACATCAAGATACTCAGATAGCCCTCACATATCAATATATACATACAATATTAAGTACTAATATGGCAAGATTAGCATACAACACGCAAATAATATTAGCATAGAATATTATTATGTCAAAATTAACTCTTGCATATCGCATCGCAATAACACTAATTTAGCAAGTACATCAAATTTAAATTCCAAAATATTCCTCATTTGAAATCATAAAATATTAGCGAAGTCACACTCGATGAATCCTCAACCGAGGTATCGTGAATAATATACCCGAATCGAACGAATCGAAAAGAACCGAAAGCGAGAGAGTGAGTGTGTGAAGGTCGCTCTGCGGTGAAGCTCTGCGGCGTGTGTGTGAACCGAAAGCGAGAGAGTGCGTGTGTGAAGGCCGCTCTGCGTGAAGCTCTGCGCGTGTGAAATTAATCGAAAGCGAGAGTCTTTGCATGTGTGAAGGCGAAACGCACGACGCGATATATATAGAATCAATTTTGTGATCACTGTGACCTCTAATCAAGATTAATTAGCGTAAATCATGCAATTACTATTTGATTAATTAAAAACTCAACACTATTTTGTCGGTGAGAATTATTTTATTATTTTTGGACACTATTTTGTCGGTGAGGATTTTTTATTATTTTTTCGACACTATTTTGTCGGTGGAACATTATTTTAATATTTTTTACGCACCGCATTGTCGGCAGTATTATTTTAATATATTTTTCCGATAAGTGCATGCAACGTCCGTTAATTAGGGGACAATGGGGCATGACCACCGGTGGTGGCGGTGGAATGAATCCGGTGGCGGCGGTGCCTTACGGCCACCCGGTGGCGGCGACTTCTTCTTGCCCAAATCCGGTGTGGCAACTTCACCATGGCCGTGCCGATGATGGCCGCCGCCCGAAGGACCCGAGGATATTTTCGTAATTTTCTTTTACGATGGATTATTTTATTAATTTTTATTTAACTGTTGATTATTTCGGGTATTTTTCCTTTGGAAAGGGATCCAATGGATTCATGACTTTTCATGCATTTATTAGTAGAGATTAAATTGATTGATGACTTTTCTTCAAGACCCTTGGGTCCAACATCAATAATCCAAAACAATTTATATGGGGCAATTTCATTTCATGCCAATGTAAAAAAATTTGATTCCTTGTATATCATCGGTGTGTCAATGACAAGGTGGAGCCCTCTTCGGTCACTGACAGTAGCATAGATGGAATTGTAAATTTTTTCAGTGACATGGTAGGTATTTTTTCATTTATATGTGTGTTAAAAATCTCCTCAATGGAATCTTCGTGTGGTTGTAAACGGCCATATGCGGATATGCCCGTAACATCTATCATATATATAGAGGCTGGAATATGTTTCCATAATTAAAAAATTTGGGATAGTTCTTCAGGCATGTATTTCTGAGATCTTTAAATATGTACCTTGTTCGATTCGATTGGAGAAAGTAATCATAGCATGTGAAAATATTGTTGGCCTGACCGTAGGCTTAGCGGAAAACATCGGCACTTGAGTTGGTCGTCGTTAGCGGCATGTCTGTATCCTCAAAGCCTGTCTTCTTTGGTCTCATATGCGGTGTCCCTGTTCTAAGATTACGCAGCTTAATTGGTATCATCAATTGTGGAACAGCGCTCTTTACGTACGATATGCTCCTAGTCCTAGGATATTAACCAGCACTGTTACTAGCCAGCTTCTCATCAAATGCATGGTCTGCAAGGCCCGTGCGTACGTAACTCCCTCTAAAATTTGGTTCCTCCCAACCGAAAACGACTCAGGTTTATCGAATACGAATGGAGAAAGAACAGTGCGAGCTTTCGAATTCCGAGAAGCCGTGAACACTTCGTATTGAAGCCAAGTCTGCAGAATCAGGACCTGATCCTGGGTTAAACCAGCCATGATACAAGATTAGCTCGCCGTCGCTTTGTGCAATTAACGGCTAACGTGAAGTAACCTGCCAAAACTGGGGCCCTCTATTTCCCCCCCTTTTCTCGTCACGGTCGGGCCCCGCACCCCGAGTCCGCGACGCCACGAGCCATGTGGGATGCCCATAAACGTAGGCCCCCACCCTGTTCCACGCTCCCGGCCTCCGGCTCCGTCTGTCGCTTGCTTTTTTCCATCGGGTCGGCGTGGTGCCGGTGCGGGTGCCATGCCACCACGCCCCGCCGCTTTGCTTTTGTTTGCGACCCCCCTCTCTCCCTCTGCGAGTGGGCCCTCGCTTTCTTTCTCCCTGCGTTTGCCCCACTTCGTTCTCCTCGTTCTGCGAAGGAGTCCGCGACGCAGCCTACCACGTGGGTGGATAATATCCGGGCCCACCCACTGGCCAACTAGAAAATGTCCAATGCTTTGGCGCCTTTCGCGGATGACGTGGCCCTCGCCTGGGGATGAGCTAGAGCCCTTCTCGTCGTCCTCGTTGCTGGGATCTCGGCGCTCCGAGACGCATGCCCAATGGCAGAGGCCAGAGGCGCAGAC
Source organism: Raddia guianensis (assembly GCA_036346415.1). Lineage (NCBI taxonomy): Eukaryota > Viridiplantae > Streptophyta > Magnoliopsida > Poales > Poaceae > Raddia > Raddia guianensis. Next base: position 34,895,909 of record CM070542.1, on the reverse strand, counting down.
ACGCCAGGAGACGCGGATCTCACCGGCGCCTCGTCCTATACGTTTGGCGTTGGCGTCGGCCTTTACCGGGGGCAAGCTGGTTCAGGGTGGAATTAATGGAGAATTATGGTGGTGCTCGCTTTCTTCTCCCCTGTGGCGACTGGATCCAAATTCAATCGAGTCTCAGGTCGATCAGGTGGCAGCGAGTCACGCATGCGATCTCCGTTTGGATCGCATGTCCAGCGCATCAACTGCAGAGGGGGGGTAACTAACATGCAGCGGCAGCAGCAGGTGCTCCTCGTCCTCACTCCTCACATGGATACAAGACTCAATCCCCCACGCGACATGCCAGCAGATGCGCCTGTCACGTTGTCTGTCTGTCGATCGATCGATCGATCGCGCGTATCATCATCAATCGTCGGCGACGTCGTCCAAACGGGATTCCGGCCCTCGGCCCAGGCCATGTAGCGTGCCCGTGAAATCGAGAGCGAATGCTACAATTATGCGGTGTTCAATTCTACGGCGAGAACGACCACTCATGGCAACGTTGCCCTGCGTACGTGCAGTCGTGCAAGCGTCTGATTTGTTTTCCGTTTCCGCGTTTTGTTGTTGTTGCCCCGTGAGTCGGCGACAGCGGAGGGGCGAGCGATGCGACGTGGAGCGAGGAGCCTCATGATCGTGTTCGCCGTTCGCGTGTGATCGCCGATCGGTGGTGTGGGAGTTGGGGGCCGGGCGGCTTTACCACTGGGATCGAGCGCCTCGTCGAACAGAAGTCGATTTCTTCACACGTACTGCGTCTGTGCACGGGTAGCACCGCCAAGGGCTGATTTTGACGTCCATTCATTTCATTGGTCTGTCGTACCGTTGGACCGTATGTTGAACGGTTCGATAGCCACATAGCCAAGCTCTATTTCTCTCTTTTTTAAACCAATATTTATGAATACTACCATTCATTCGGAAAAAAATAAAATACATAACAAAAGAAAGAAACAATGGCCTGTGCAAAAGCAATAAGGCCCAACACAACGCAAACGTGGCCGCCTCGCAAGCCACCTCGTCCTAAACCCAAGATGCGAGCCACCTCGACCTAAACCCAACGACCTCGAAAAACACGGGAGGAAGATAACTCCGAGCCAACACGCACACGGCAGTAACCGAAAGAGTCATCCCAACCGAAAACGACCACTTAAGAGGGGGCGACACAGCTACCAAACAAGAAACACTTAAGAAGCAACAGCATGGGAGGACCACAACGAAGCCTTCACCAATGTAGCGACGACAAGAACGCCGCCTTTGCCCGTCCATAGCTGGGTTTTCACCTTAGATGAAGGAGCGCCTACGACGATACCACCGCAGCCAAGCTCTCATTGTTATTTGTACAACGTATATCAGCTTGCCTAAATCATATTATGTGTGTAGCACCTGCGACTGTAAACATGGGTTTGCTTATTTTTGTTTAGAATTCTGGCTTGTTTTTTTTTTGCCTCATGTTTATTTTCTTGTTGATGGTTGCGGGTGGAGTTTTTATCATGTTCTCTGCTATGATAACTACTCCCTCCATTTTGCTATATTTGTCTATGGCATCAGAAGTATCCGTTTCAAATTGTTTGTCCATTGTGATAACCAAGGTTGGTTTATGCTCCATTTTAATGGTAAAGTTGGTCAAGCTGTTGTTTCCAAGAAAGCTTGAATGCATGCAGCTAATTAGATTCATGCATGCAACCAACAAAATTCATTAATTAGAGGTAACATGACCATCCCAATGTTCATTTGCGCTTTTGTATCTCCTCAATCTCTATGCAATGGTGGAAGTTGCTCACTTGCTCACCTCGCCGGCCATCACAATCGTCCTACTCTCTTCCTATCTCTCATCTCCCTTTCCCCTCTCTATATTTTTCCATCATCTACTTGGCCTAATATATCCGATGAGATTGGTGAACTTGGAGTTTAGATCCGACGAGCACAAGGTGTGAGCTCACCGAATCTAGAGAAGAACGACAAAGAGGAGGTGAGTCCCGATTTTTGTATGGAAACTTAAACCATGTATCCATGAAACTTGGTTTTTTATATTTCGAAACTTTGTATTTTGTTCCTTGTGGAACTTTCTTTGTTTGCATCGGGAGGTCCATCTCCATTTTCTCATGAAATCATCAACGATGCACAAGTGAAACTTAGTTTTTTGCCTGATGAAACTCGAGCTTTCATCTATTGAAACTTGGATTTTGTACCCGTTAAACTATCCTACCGTCAAGTTTCAGCAGTAAGGTTCCAAATATCACCGGTTATTTTTTCAAGTTTCAGGAAGTACGTTTTTGCAAGTTTCTGCGATGGCAGTGACAACGTCTGCTTGTCGAAAATTTGATTTTTTTTCCCCGCTGAAACTTGGATGTTCGCCCATTGAAACTTCGGATTTTTCGTGCTGAAACTTTGATTTTGCACTCGTGAAACTTATCGTATCGTCAAGTTTCAACAGCACAGTTTCAAAATTTTAGTAGATATTTTTTCAAGTTTCAATACGTGTGTTCTCAAATTCTAGTGATGACGTCATGCATTCGATTTTTGCACTTCCATCGAACATCCAATTCCTGGCTCTCGCCTTTTAGATTTGACCATTACATTTTGATTAGTTGGCTTGACTGCATACTTTATTCTAAGTTTTTTTTTAAAAAAAGTCACTGCAACAGAGCAATAGCCCTGCGATCAATTGAAAATTAAATAATTTCTAGTCACTCTGTAATGTCATGCATAGTCCTGACATAATTCGCACAACATTTATATCCAGTGACATTTTGCTTGTAACTTCCCTTGCCAGTGGCGGCGCCAGATCGAGCCGCGAGAACAGACGAAGGCGATTCACGGCATTGGCGAGTGGATCACACCGGCGGCCAGACTTCGGGTAGGTAGGGCCGGCGTGGTGGCAATGCGAGCTCATTTCGAGCTTTATGTAATATTGGCGCAGATTGATTCTATACGATTTTAGTTATATTTGGAGGGTAATTTTATAATCGAGCTTTCGACCCGAGCCCAAGCGCATTCAAAGTTTGTGTAAAATCGACTAATTGTAATTATAGAGTAATTCAGAATTGAATTGGATGTAATTTGAAATCGAGCTCAAAATTCAGAAAATGAGCTTTTTGTCTAGGTCTAGGCAGGAGAGGAGGGAGAAGGCGAGGCAGTGAGGGCGCCCCCATCCACAGGCAGTGCCTGCTAGAGGTGGTGGGGGAGGCACGAGGAGCAGTCCGAAGAGGAGGGAGGAAGTGGAGAAAGACACAACGACAGGGGTGAAGGAAGGCATGAGGACGAGGTGGGAGGAGGAAGAAGGTGATGCACTGTTTGATTCAATCCGAGTGTTGCAGCGGCTTCCTCCTGAAAACAAGTTTGTGGTCATCGATTGGCACAAAGCCGATTGGTCAAAAAGCAATAGACAACAGCACAAACCTAGTCCTAGAGCGCGAAGGAACCATTCATAGATGAACCAAAAATTTCCTTTCTTTTCGCAGAGACGACTGATCGAAATCAGTCAACGCATGCAGCACGTACACCACGCATGTTATTTTGGCACTGCCATTAATTTGAGGCGCGAGCTGCCGAGCCGGGGACTCGGAGCAGAGAGGCTGGAACTTCAACTGCTCGGCCGGCGTGGGCCCGAATAGGCGGTGCAGCGGAGGCCGAAGTGCACCAAGTGGTGGCGCCAACTTGCCGAAAAGAGCTCCAGTGGCGGTCACGAGAGACGACGAGGCATGCGGTGGGATGGCCGCTACGTTTGGGTCGGTTGCAAAGACGAATGATCAAGCTGGCCCCTACGTACCCATGCATAAGCAGAAATAAATCACTGTTTGCCCATAAAATATTGTTCAAATGAAAAATTACCCAAACTTTAGCCGCAAATGCAGAAATACCCCTAAGCCGTGCTGGCGTGGAGCGGCAATAGGGGGATAGCCGCGCTCGCCGAGAGCGGTTTGTCGTAGCCGCGCTGGGTCAGAGCGGCTTGAGTCATGCTGCTCTGACCGAGAGCAACTATGAGCCATGTTGCTCTCGCCGAGAGCAACTAGGGGGTCCACTTGGCTTTTCCACTCAATTAAATTACCCATCCAAACATCCGCGCTCGTCGATCTAAATTAGCGAATTAGATAAGCTACCGTAAATAAGAATTATCCGGTAATCTAAATTGTAAACTTGATGAAATAAAATTTAGAAAAAGTTAAGGTAATGAATAAATTTTAAATTGTATTTTTAAAAAAACTTTTACGTAAAAATAATGATCTAATTGGAAAAGCAAAAATAGGTGGCCTTCGCCGGATAAATTGGGACAAATTTTTGTAAATTCGTACTGTACTTTCAAAAATCAGTATGCCCGACCTGTAAAACGCAGGTGACACAGACAATGACATGAATTTTCATTGCAAAATAAGAACTAGCGGATTACATGACAGAGACAATGGCATGTCCGGCATATTTGATGATATAGCCTACCAGCGAACCGTAGATAAATCTATATAGCTTAGGGTAATTGAAAACATTGCGGGGCCTATGATAATCAATCTATTGGGTGCACCGGGGGTATTTTTCCTTGTCAAATGCACTTGGTTCTGCTGCCCTAGCTCTAGCAGCCCTCTCACGCTTTCTTGCACGATCCGCCTCACCCTCAGCCAACTGGCGCTGCAGGTCGGCCTCGCGCTTTGCTTTGAACTCTTCTTTGTAACGCTTGTTTCTCTCTAGCTGCTGGGCGTCCTGCCAACGTTCCTCGGCCCTAGCTCTGCGTGCCGCCGCCTCCCGACGCATCGCCCGCTCTTGCTCAGGAGTCTGCTCGGTATCGAAATACTGCAGAAATTCGCACAATGGAGACTATGAAATGTAAGGTTAGCATGTGTTCAATACATGTGTTAGGCAGATGAAAAAGTAATAACTAACTTACAGGGTATTTGGACTTCCTCTCCATCTCCTCCGTACGGTCGTACGCATAGTTTGCGCACATCCAATACCTACGACCGTACGTGTAGGACATGTCTGCAGACCTCATTAAGTTGCAAAGGTTTCCGCAGAGACACATGGGTGTTTGAAAACCCTCCGGAACGACTTCCTTCATGCACTCTCTCAGTGGTGATGGAAATTCCATGACACTATTTCGCAATTCAGTTCCCTTGAAAAGGATTGAGCCAGGACTGACGAGCATCGTTCGATGCCATCGGTATGTATAGCCTACATTGCGTCATTAATATGAAAGTTAATCATCTTTAATTATCGTTAAATAACCAATTTATTTTACTGTATTGTCGGCGGATGAACTGCATCCGCTCATTTGTTTACTATTTTGTAGGTGGTGGTATAAAAAAATATTTTTTCCGATACTATTTCGTCGGTGCGGGGCTTAGTAGGGGTGATTAGAGGCTAATTGCGTCCACCGACGGAGATAGAAAGGGTGGGATTGAAAGCCGCTCTAGCCGAGGGCGGTATTTCCACAGCTCTGAAAGGTTCACTCCCCCTTGCATGCTTTACGACAGAGGGATTTCGTCTCTCTCAATGGCGTGTCGGACATGTCGCTTTCGGTGGCAGTGCCTACCGACGGAGAGAGAAAGGAAGGGATTGAAAGCCGCTCTAGCCGAGGGCGGCATTTCCACAACTCTGAAAGGTTCACTCCCCCTTGCATGCTTTACGACAGAGGGATTTCGTCTCCCTTGATGGCGTGTCGGACATGTCGCTTTCGGTGGCAGTGCCCACCGACGGAGAGAGAAAGGAAAGGATTGAAAGCCGCTCTAGCCGAGGGCGGCATATCCATAGCTCTGAAATGTTCACTCCCCCTTACATGCTTCTTCGGCCTATATAAACCCTCCCGCATCCAACCTTAGTCCCCCCAGCAAAAGTGCGTGACAATAGGAAGAAGTGACTGTTTTTAAAGATAAAGTGGTGGAGGATATGGAGTTCCCCCGGCCTCATCCTCATCTCTTTCAACAGATCTCCCGTTCGGCGTAGATGTGGCATTATGTTTGTGTGGGGATCCCTGTCGCTTGAGGAAGTCACTCGAACTGTCGGACACCTTCGGCCATAGGTACTGGTCGTGCGCAAATCTTGCGTTCGATCCAACTGAAGAGATCATGTGACGACAAGGGAAACGCTCGGTGAGTGAAGTATTTGTGCTGTCAAAATGTGTTGATTTATATATTGTTGAATATACTGATATGGTGTTTTCAAATTTGTTAGCCTCCATTATGCCAGTTTGTGCAGTATGTTGACACTGAGCAGACGCCCGAAATGCAAGACGACCTCGCCATGCACATCTCTATTCACGAAGCTGGCGAAATAGATGATGAGAGATGTGCTGCTGAGGCAGAGAGGCGCCTGCAGAGGCATGAAGAACTACATATACAACGTCAGCGGGCATCCCATTTTTATGAGGCCGAACGTGGGCGGCATGCCTGTGCTCGTGATGCTGAACGTGAGGCCAAGCGACAGAGGGCGGCAAGAGCTCGTGAAGCAGGTGCTTCAGCTGAAGCCCTGAGGAAGGGGAAATATCCTCGAAGCACTCAATAGATTGATCGTTTGGGTTGATGAAATGTATCATTTAGAATTTTCTAAAAGCATATTTTTTGAAGAACCATGCATGCATCATGTTTAACTATAAATTTTTCTAAATTATGTAAGTGTGATGTCTGGCAACATTGGATGCTCCGCGCTACACGTAGTTAGTGAGTGCGGTATGGTCACGTCAGGAGCATCAATGCAAGAGCAAGGACGGCAGGAGCATCAATGCATCATACATTGGATGACATTATCATATACCATTTTCAATTCCATAAAAGCATGTTTGGTGGATAACCATGCATGCATTATGCGGTTTAAATTTCCCCAAGGCGTGTAAGAAGTGGTGCTGGTACACGACTATGAGCACATACTTTGTATGAAAGGCATTGTATGAAAAGTTCAATGAGAACCTTGGGAAGAGAGGTATCAGTGGGCTCATCAATGCAGATACTTTGTACAACATGTTTACCTACATTGCGGAACCCACGAATACCTTTCTCCCAAGGTGCACATCGAACGAGGGAGCTTGGTTGGCAAACGTTCACCAGGGAGTGGTGGTATTTATAGACCCCCTTGAAGTAATGTCGCTCTCAAGGACTGTTTGCACCGACAGAGAGAGAAAGGGGTAGTATTGAAAGCCGCTCTAGCCGAGGGCGGCATATCCATATATCTGAAAGGTTCATTTACGACAGAGGGATGTCATCTCCCTGAACGTCGTGTCGAAAATGTCTCTTTCGGCAGCAGTGCCCACCGACGGAGAGAGAAAGGGGGTGGTATTGAAAGCCGCTCTAGCCGAGGGCGGCATATCCATAGCTCTGAAAGGTTCACTCCCCCTTGCATGCTTTACGACAAAGGGGTGTCGTCTCCCTGAACGTCGTGTCGGAAATGTCGCTTTCGGCGGCAGTGCCCACCGACGGAGAGAGAAAGGGTGCGACTGAACGCCGCTCTAGCCGAGGGCGGCTTATCCATAGCTCTCAAAGGTTCACTGCAATGAGTCGACCCTCATTATAAAAGGACCCACTGAGCACCTGAGGCACATATAGCACGTTACAATGTCTGCGAAACGGCCCTGCACCAGGAAGCAAGACGTGCAGCCGCAGCAAACTTCTGTTAACCAACGTGCTGCACAAAAGGATGATAGCGGACCATCAAGAAATATCCGTCAAGAATCGTTGTCGGCAAATGCAGCTCCAATCACACGCTGGGTGAGAATACGAAGGTCTTGTACTTATTTTAATTATGTTTTCAATGTCGCCTCCAACGAGACTTGTGTAGGTCGAAGGCGTGCCGTATTTCGACGAGTCTTATGAACCTTCGGCCTGGGAGCTGGAAATCCATGCTGTGCAGGAGCTAAACAAGCTGTCCATTGAGCATGAGCAACGTCAAGAGAATGATGAATGCAGTGAATTTGACGACCCCAATTTAGCCTATCTGCGCCATCCAGTCGAGTACCCAGAAGAAGCCGACGACATATCGGTCGATAGCGATGGTCTTCCGCTGGGCTATGGTGAATGGCCAGAACATGAACCAGCGGAAGATGATGTCCAGAGCGCCAGCGACAGCGATGAAGATGAGTAACGGCGAATGGTAGGGGGTGTAACGGCGAATGGTGTGTTCTCTTTCTGACCGTACTAGGTTGGTGGCACGTCGGGTTCCACCTGTGATGCATTCGTTTCCTGTACCGTGCTATGTGACGTACCGTTCGAATTATCGTCCTACAATAAGTAACGCGTAGTCTACTTGAACTCACGCACGCAAACGACGATAGGAAATTAAAAAGTCATGGTGTCATCTAGGCAAGAGTCAAGAGAGATTTGCCAGTTCTACCTAGAAGTCATTATAATACAAACCCAAGTTTGCTTGTATATGGAAGTTTGTCCGGACGTTGGCCAAAGCTGTACCTATTGACGACCCCTTTTATTGTTCCCCCCTGATGCCCACGTTGCCTGGGTCCCGAGGGGCTCCATCGCTGAGGTGGTTGCGTGTGACGCCGTGGTCGTCCATCGTCCAACTGCAAGGCGGGATCGGCAGCATCTGCGGTGACATCTTTAGTGGGGGTGTACGCAGGAGTAGGAGTGTACGCAGCAGTGAATCCTTGGAGCATCGCCTGAAAGCTCCCCGATGCCTCCTCGGTTGTGAAGTAGAATCCCCCTTCTTCGGGCAGCTGCGGCGGCGCTAGGGAAGCAACTCCTGCACAATGGAATAAGATGTGACACAACATATAACATGTAACATGCATAAATGAGTTAGGTGAGTTACCAGCTGTCACAACAGTGCGTGGGGTAGAACTCAACGCTCCCTGCTGGTACCCATAGGGCTGGTCATATGCAGGCCCTGCAGAAGTAGTATAATCATAAATAACATAGTAAGGGCTTGTGGGGGTAGTTCAATGACGTACCAGCTGGTCCTGTCCCCGAACCGGACGCTCCCTGCTGCAACCCGGCGTCCACAAAACAACTGGTCCCTGCACCATTACGTAAGATGTCTTATGACAATAGGCATGCTTGTTTTTTTGCATAAAAATGCATATTTCATTGACGTACCCGCTGTGACTACAGGTCGTGCCCCTCCAGACGACGCTCCCTGCTGAAATCCGGAGGTCCTCTGTGCGTATGGTGCGAACCAACAGGAGAGGTCGTCGCTGACGAGAACAAAAACGACGGAGAGTGCGAGCTGTGCGAACTCGGTAACGACTCGGGCCGTCCACCAGTAGGGTACGCAGCGTGCCCAGCCGGGAAGGTGGCGCCAGGGTGGAGCGCGACGGCAGGGTGTCTGATCACACCAGTGTAGTGTGCCTCCCGGTAGAGCGGGTGGAGACGCAGCGTCTGTGGGTACCGCTCCAGCAGCATGAGGGGTGGGAGGGTGTACCGCGGCTTGAGGGTGGAAAGTGGCTGCAGGGTACGTCGGCGGCCGTGAGTGTAGTGTGGCGTCAGGCTGGAACGTCACGGCGACCGTAACTCCCGGGCGAGCCACGTCGATAGGTCGGAAGGTGCCGCCCGTCTGGAAGGTGGCACTGTCTGTGGCGCAGCCCCCACTGGGACCCTCGTCGAAGTCCCTCGCACGTGAGCTTTCCGGCCTATCTGTGCGGAGGCCGAAACGGCCAGTACCCGTAGGCGACGATGCGGTGGGCTCAGGGGCATGAGGAGTAGGGCGTACCACACAAGGTGTCGTGCTCCTGCGTGCCGGCGCACGGGCATCCGTGCCCGACATACACGACGACGCGCGCCTTATAGCTCTCATTGCGCACTCGACGGTACGCCGGAGGAAGTCTGTCAACTTACCTCGTGAGATGTCCTCCTGTCTTGCCATCCGAGTCAAAATACTGCCGCCGTCGGCGACAGTGTGCCAGTGCTCGTCTATCTGTAAAAGAGCTAGGCGTCTATCTGTAAAAGAGCTAGGCGGGTCAATGGCCAATAAATTTTGGTGTACAAATTGACAGGGATATGAACACACGCTTACCGCCATGTGGAGGGTGGAGCCAAGGTCGTGGGAGTAAGTGTCGGTGATGGCAGGAGGCTCCGCAGGGACCCGGTCATCGACCCGAACAAGTCGAACGCGGGTACGTGCGGTGAACCAGTTCAGGTAACCTGTGAAAGTCTCGCCGCAGTGCAGCCCGGGGTTCAAAACCAAGTCTCCCGGTGCCCCCTCCCACTCGTCAACCCACGGTTGCATAACTTGCGCCCAGGTAGTATTCTTCGGGTTCCCACCGCGACGAGTGTACCTGCAGTCATGGAGGCCATCAATGAAGGTAATGAAATGCATATTTCACCAATGAACCATAAATTTTTTTGCTAGACGTACTTGTGCACATGGTTTGGCACCCTAACACAAAAGGGGACAGGATAATTCTGTCGGAGTCCGAACTATCGCAAGACACGGTGAGGGGAGTGGTCCTCCACGAAAACGTCGAACACCAACTTCCGTCGTGTAAGCCAGAAAGCATTGTCCTGGTAACACTGCGTAGAAAGACCTCGGGGAGCTCGCGTGTACATCTGACCTGGCAAGGGATACGGCCGCCAAACAACATCGCTATCCTTCAGGTGGTCGAACCGCTCCACAAAGTACTCGTACACGGACACCACTGCATGCCTTGCCCAAGTCAGCTGCAGATCAGAAGGATAAAAGCCATTAATAACATCAGTAGTGCAACAAACCCCCAAACCGATAAAAAATTCGTGCATGATACCATTTCGCACCTGACGCCGACACCATAGGGACCCGACAGTTGGACCGTCCACCTAGAGAGCACCGTAAAACACATCACCGTAGGGTGATGCGTCCACGCGGGGGCGACCAATGTTGAACCGCTCCAGGGACCACAGCATCACCAGCATGGGGCATCCTGTCAAGACTGAGTTCTCTCCATTGCGGCAGCAAGCAAGGCATAGGCCTCTCATCGTTGCAACAAGCACAACTGATCCCCAGCTGTAGGGCGGGATTGCCTCGAAGTTCCCGTCCGCTATGGCACGCGCGATAGGAATGAATCGCGCGTCCACCGAAGCCCCATGCGAACAGGTGAACATTACCCATCCAAACAGCCACAGCAAGTAAGCCTCTAGGTGCCGAGAGACCTGGTAATCCATGGGATCTTCAACCATGTTGCTCAACTGTGATGAAAATCCCCCGGAGTTACAAATTGCATTCCAAATTAGCAATGTAAGTATCACCAATTTTAAACCATTTTAATATAACTCAATTAAACATATGAATGGCCCAATTTCAAACAAACTGCAATTATTAAACCATTGCAATATGATCCAATTTTTCTATATTTTTCATGGAATATGTAGTATACCTACAACGATGACTAAACGTATTAATGAATGATACATCCCACTGAGATAAACATAGTAAGTAACATAAGTCGATCTTCCCTGAACATAGTAACACATGCTATGAACGATATCAGCCGTATGGAATACGTAATATAGTTGGAACTACCGTACACATACCAATCAACGATACCTCCAACGGTCATAAATGTACTAAGTAATATACCTTGAACTATCCTGAACATAGTAATAAAATTACGGCATCCGTGCAAGGAATAAGTAATATACCTCGAACTGCTCCAGCCACTGCAGTATAGGCCCACGCTTCTTCTTGTCGTGTATCTCTGGCGGGTCCTTGTCGTCCTCGTCCTCTGCAGGTCCAGGCACCACATCCTAGAACCGCTGCTCCAAGTCCTCTATCCAGTGATAGGGTAAGTCGTGCAGCACCAAAGGCTGGCCGCGCAGGGGGAGACCAAGCAACATCGCCGCATCCTGCAGCGTAGGTGCCATCTCACCTCACGGCAGGTGAAATGTGTGGGTCTCCGGTCGCCACCGATCAACCAAGGCAGTCAGCAGATGCACGTTCAGTGGGAAACGTGGAGTCCGCTGCAACAACACCGCGCCACCATCATCGCCATCCTCCAGCTCATCCCCTACCTCGTCAGCATCGGACCTCTGCAGCATCCGGCACAAAGGTAGAAGGCCAGCCGTAGCAAGCCTGCGAAATACGTAAATGCAGGTTGTTATCAGGGACGGAGCTAGAAAAATTAAATTTTTGAACGAACAAATCCATATTTTTTTACCAATTTTAGCTAACATGTATACATATAATTATTGGTTTACATATATATCATGGGGGCACCATGGCCCCCACCGGCCCTCCTGTCTCCGTCCCTGGTTGTTATGTTCACGGAGAGAATAATAATAACCTCATGTTTACCCACAGAATATTGAAAACTACATTAAATTTCCCCACACGTACCTGCCGTACCACCTCTCGTCGAGTCGCCACACTGTACGAGAATGTCGAGTCCGCAAGACTTGCATGGTAGTTCCTGGCTCATGGACGCGCTTGAAAGATCGGTGCTCCCTTTCTATCGTTTCATCAAGTAGCTCAGGTCTGATTGCGGCCATACCTGCATGAGCGAAACATGAATTTCAAGTCAGCCAACGAAAGTGGAAAAAACGTGTGTTTAACAAATACCTAACAAAACCATCGGACTATGCGTATGACCATGCTGCAAACAAATAAATTACCGAACAACAAATCGGTAAGACGAACAATTTATCATACTTTATTTCCGAAGAGACCAATTTATCACATTATACCGTTCTAGTACAACAAGGTAGAACTAAATTCATAACTAAAAACAAATGACACAGGCGGCAAATATATTACTAAAAAATGATACAGGCGATAAATATATTACATAAATAATTACAACGAAGTGACCACAATTTATTTCAAAAGCCAACAATTCATCTCAATTATTTGAAAAGGCACCAGTTTATCACATTACATGGATCTGGTACAGCAAAACTATAAACAAGTTCATAAATTGAAACAAATGATACAGACGACAAAGGCATTACATAAATAATTGCAACCAACTCACAACCCTCAACACTGCTAACTTCCGGACAGGTCATATCAGTTCTGTTGGTTCATATTCCGTTGTGGGCATTTATCCCTCCTATGGCCAACTGCACCACACAACCCACACCGCCGCAATCTTCCTCCAGTCTGAGACTCATCCATCTCATTGCGAATGCGTCGAGTGTGCCGTCTTCCCCTCTTCCCCCCGGTGAATAGGGCGCTGTCCAGAATCCAGGTGCTATCTGGGCCCCTATTCTCGATAAAGGACCCAAACCTCCTAAACCCATTTATAATGCCGGTCCATGTGGACATAACTTTCTCCTTCTGAAAGTAATCTGACACATACAATGATACTTCACGGCGCATGGTTGCACACACCGTAATTACATGCGAGCAAGGCCTACGCAGGAGTAGTGGTTTCTTACATGTACAGACGTCAGCCAGCTCGGTTGCAAGAGCATCAACCTCATGCGCGCTACGCATGTTTGTTCCACCATACCCGTCTTTCGACATCACCCATACCTCAAATTTCCCCCGCTCATTGCCCTTAGGGAGTGCCATCTGCCCCCGTGCCCTTTGGCACTTTTCTTCTAGATACCTCGTCATCATCGAGCTATAGACAATCCCAGGCCTACATGCGTGCAGCGCGGCCTTCTCATACCTCTCATGAAAATACCCCCTGATGTTATGCATTATGCCTTCAACAATTGCAACTAACGGCAATGGGCGTAGCCGTTTAATAACCCAGTTGTAGACCTCGGCAAGATTAGTGGCCATAACCCCATACCTGGCACCATCAGTGTCATGCAACAAAGACCACTTCTCCTTAGGTTCGCTTTCAATCCAGTCTGAAAAGCACCTAATGTTCCTCCCCCGCCAACGAACAAAGCCAGGTGCATCAATGCCTGGCAATGCCGACAATGGTTCAATTATATCTGACGTGCCTACTGTTGCTTGCCGTGTCATGTCCTGCACACTCCTTCGGGTCAAATCATCAAGAGTTTCCCATATTGCATTAAACTTGTGCTGCTGATTCTGCTTGCATAGGCTTTTAAATAGGTCCATAGTCTTCTTACTTTTAAATTGCCTGTGAAAATTAGCAACAAGGTGACGCATGCACCACCTACTCCTCATGTTCGGCCAACGAAAGGGGTAACTTTCATCTTCCTGCAGGGTCTGTATGGTACTGCAAAGCCCAGAGTGTCGGTCATGGATCAAGCATATGTCCGGCCGATCCTCCACAACACCACACTTCAACTGAGTCAAGAACCATAACCAACTATCATAGTTCTCATTTTCCACAAAACAGAATGCAACAAGCAAAAGCTGATCATTAACATCCATACCTATTGCTGTCATAATTGTACCCCTGTATTTTCCAGTTTGAAAGGTGCCGTCCACACATAGTACCGGGTGACAATGCTTGAACCCCTCAATACAGCACCCAAATGCAAAGAAACACCGCTTCAGAACTTTAAAGCCAGGAGGATTCTCCGAAGGATGGTCTTGAATAGTGTAATACATGCCAGGGTTCCTATCCCGCAGTAGCTCTATCAATCGAGGTAGGTTGTCGTAAGAGGCTTCATACTTTCCATATTGCAGCTCCAAAGCCTTCTGTTTAGCCCTCCATGCTTTGCCGTAATCCACCTCATACTGCCACCAGGATGCACATGTGTTAATAATGTATTGCACCGCTATATCATGCTTTTGAACAATCTCCTTCTTCAGCACAGTAGCAATCCATGTTGAACTCATGTTGCGATGTGTTAGGAGCATACTACTCAAAGTACAAGTATGTGGGTCCACACTCGACACCTGTCATTTCATAGCAAATCTTGACTTGCTACCGTGAACCCTAAACTCGCATCCCTCCTGCAGGCATCGAACCGTGTACCTCGACTTGTCCGACTTCTCTATCCTAAACTGCCGTTGCATTTTCATGGACCACAGCTTCACGGTATTTTGCAACGCCTCCTTTGTACTATACAGCTGTCCTTCTCGGACCTCATCCGCTCCCAGCACAGTCGACGAGTCATGTCCCTCATCTACAAGTAACTGGTTTGCAGTACTTCTATTCCATTCCTCTGGAACATCCCTTTCTTCGTCATCGCTATAACTGTCATCCGTATCCATCTGTTTTGCCTGCAAGGCTTCTTCATCATCGTTATACATATCCGCTACAATCTGCTCGTTCAACTCTCCCATGTCAACACAACATTATCCTGCCACTCCGTCTTCTCCTCCACATTCAGCGTGCAAATCTTCGTTACACAACGTGTCCCCATGTCCTCCTCCCGTTCCACTGCCTTCTCCACATTGTATAACATTTCCTTCTCCCGCCGTTCCACTGGCTTCTCCATATTGTACAACATTTCCAGCTACAGGCCCAGTATCTTTCAAACTCGCCTGCACCAATAATACTGCCATACAATCCCTCCTGCGACAACCCTCTAAAAACCTCCTCAGCCCAATCTGGGTGTTCAGAGTAATCAATTTGTAGTTTTGGACTTCTAGAGACCTGGTCCACAAAGCCCGGATCCACACTGTATGATATTCAGGTGAAAAACCAAATATTCTAGATATCCATATGTACAGTCCATCGATTGATAGATTATCCGCCTCTGGAATGCTTGTCTGCATGCTACTAAAATTACTGAGCTCTACCCCGTTTGGTCCTTCTATTATGCTACCCTCTCCATAAAAGATGATGCACATCAACTTCGACATTTCCTGTAAACCACATACCGACTATTACGATACCTAAAGCAATATCCGATAACTTTCACTATCCAATGCACATGCCACCAAAATTATTGTAATTATTCACGAACTACTTTTACTGTTAAATCAATACATTGCTAATATTAATTTTCCCTTCATTATGCACTAACAAATATGACATATAAATTATGAATAACCTAATATAAACAATTAATATAACAATCGCATATAAACAAACCATTCTACACATATATTCTAACAATTATATATTTTTCACCTATGTTATCATCTAATTGCTATCCTATCAAGGTTGAATATTTTAAATACTTAGTACAGATATAAAAATTGAAGTAGTGTACATACCGACAGCACTTCGTTGTCCAAACCTCTCCCCTCTCCCTCCCTCACCCCTCTCTCTCGAGCTCTCTCCTGTGCAACGGGTGAGCAAGCTGCGCGTGCGAGGAATGAGCTGCGGGGCGGGCGCGGAGGAGTATATATACTCGTAATGCCGCTGTGGGTGAGAGCGGCAAAGCCCTAGCCGCTGTGGGCCAGAGCGGCGTGTCTCTTGCCGCTGTGGGCGAGAGCGGCAAGCCCCCATGCCGCTCTGACCCACAGCGGCTAAGGGCATTTTTTAAATTCCGCGCAACGTTTGGGCACTTTTTCGGGATTTTTTTAGGGCAAAGTAAAAAAATTCGCATAAGCATGCATGGGCCGGAGCCCGGAGCCGGACGGACGCAGCCACTTCGTGTAGGGTATGGGCACTGACCTATTCATGGCCGAGCAGTTAAAACTTCCCCCATTGTGATTCCGGAGAGAAAAAAAATGGTCTCAGAGAATAAAGAGCTAAAAACAAGCCACCCTTGCCATGTTAGATACTGTTGTCTTAGTGTCCGCCTGCCTATATCTGCCTGCCTGCATGCATGCCTACCGCTCGTCTAATTCTTGGCTGTTTTCTTCGTGCTTGAATTTCACCACTCGCACTCTCTGTGACGCGTTCCCGGAGACGACGGAACACCTCTCCGCACCCTGCCCCTTTGCTCTCGTGGATTGGTGGATGGGACAGCTAACGGGCTCAAAGGAACAACGCCGGACCTTTTGCGGGGTCATCTGCTTTGTCCCGTGGCATATGTGGAAAGAGTGGAATCGTAGAATCTTTCATAATGAGCACCGTCCGGTGCCTCGGATCCTTTGATGTCAAGGAAGACCTGCTGCACTGACAGTTAGCACAGCGTAATCGTGCCAATGGGGACGGCTACGGGTGCGAGTAGTCGGCCTTTGTAATTGGGGTGGATCTTCTACCCTTAATTGTAAATAACCTCCTTTCGTCTTAATGAAATGGCAGCACTCCTGCTGATTTTTGCTCAAAAAAAATTTCACCACTCGCTATTTCCGGTACCACCTTTTGATTTGCTTCTCTTGGTTATTGGTCTGTTTGCTTGTCGGTGCACGATGGCATAAAGAGGACACCGAGACATATGAATGTTTGAGGCAATGTGCATACCAACTGCTGGAACCAGATCGTAAAGCCTCGGACAGGGGTGCATCTTATCCTAAGGCTGCGTTTGGTTTGGGGTTGGATTAAATGGATTAGCTAACCTTAACCAGGCTAGATTGATTAGCTTAACCCAGCTTAAGTCATGTTTTGTGTTTGCCAATTAATCCAATTAATCCACACTGTTTGGTTGGGTTAGTGGGGTTAGTAGAGGGATTAGGTTATCCTACCCTCTGGCTGGGTTAGCTAATCCTGAGTTAGCGGGGTTAAATGGTGTTGACTGGATTAACTTAATCCCACCTAACCTAAGGATGTTTGGTAGGTTAAATCCTTAATCCACCCCTTAACTCCGAACCAAACGCAGCCTAAATGGCTAAACCGAAGACTAGTTTAACCTTTTACGTGTACTGGAACATGATGAGCTTGCACGATGTTAACAAAGAAGTGTAGTTCCTCCTGCGCATTCTCTTGTAAACCATAATATAAGAAACGCACAATGTGAGTAAAGTACCATTTTAGGTGTAAAAAACGTATTATATTCAAAACACTACAAAACAACCACAAGAGAGAAAATCTATGTCATTTCTAAACCAATCATTAGTGTTGGTTTCTAAATTGACACCGAATAAAAAGCACCGAGGTGGTCCAATCATAGATGACACATTCATCTATGTTGATTTATACCTAGAATCGGCACATGTATTTTTACAACATTTTAAATTCGCTGGCCTAGAGCTAGTGCACTCCTAACTATAGCTTCACCCTACATCTAGAAGTAGGAGTTATCATTGTTCTCCTTCTTGTCATCAAAATCGTAGAAGAAGTCACCCTCGTTGGAGGAAATTAATTGGGGAGGCTTCACATATTGTTCTCATCCTCGTTGAAGTCATCATCGTTTAACCATTTTATCTCGATACATGACTCCTTCTCTGACTCGTCATCATCGTCCTTCTCCTCGTCATCCTGATTGGCTACGAGCTCCTCGTAGACTATGGGTAGGACCACACACCGAAGGCATAGATGGTGGCATTCGTACAAGGCAACTGACAACACTATTGCTTGGGCGAGAGGATCAATTAGTATCTAGAAGAAGATGCCGTGGCTTGTTCTGAATAAAACACCACAATCCTCATCATCACCATCATTGACCTCCTCCTCCTCCTCCTTAGTGGTGAAGTCAAAGTCGGAGTTTGAATCTGCAATGTTCCCTCTCTGTGTCGGATTTGGGTGGCAGAGACGACGGGAATGATGGAGATAAGACAAAAGTTGGAACTAACGAGGAGGTGGATGGCCATGGATCCCATGACAGAGATGTTGACGCAAGTCGAATGGAGATGGCATGGAGGGGACGAAGAATACAAGTTTGTTGGATTTGAAGACAACAATGAGTCGGACGAAGACAGGGTTGGATTGGTGTGGAGCAGAAGTGTACTATAAGAGTGGAGTTAGTGCATCTAAGTTATAGAGTGAGCGGAATGCCAAACGTTTTGCACGTGAAACATCTCGTTATATCTGTGTCAATTCTTGTTATGAATTATTCTAGTTACAAAATGGCACATATAAGGTATGAAGCGGAAGTGAACAACGGGAATGAAGCGGCCAAAGCTAGTGGATCTTAGTTATGGGGCATCCAGGGTTGTCAAGTGATTTTGTATGTAAAACACCATAGAACAATTATCTTTATCAGTGCAAAGAATGGACAAATATAATTTTAAAATATGTGTTTGTTAGTAGAATTGGCACAAACATTCAATTATCTCCATTGGTTGGCAAAACCGGCTCCTTATGAAATGACATAGATGCCCTCCTCCCACTTGCCCACTTAAGAACCGGTGCAAATATTATTGCATGTGTCAGTTCTTTATAAACTAACATATATGATCCCATGTACATGACTTGTTTTAGTATAGTGCAACTTTAAGAGGTTAAACTATACTTCCTCTCTTCTTGTCACGAGCCATGCGCGTCTTCTGTAACATATTTAAACTATACTTTAAGTGGTAGAACAACATCAATAGCCACATCAACACTTAATTAACATATGATTTGGCAGAGCTAGGTCAGAATGCAAGTGGAAAGAATTTCGAAAGGATGAGAAAGTAATTTTTAACTTTGAAAAGCTAAGTTTTCTTGCAATTTTAAAAGGTATGTTGTATTTTACTCTTCTGTAAACTCATTGCTTTGTATACTAAATGAATCGTGGACCTCTTGTGTTAGAGCTTGCTACGATTTTGATATCTCATGACCCAACATTGATTTGACTCCCTCAAGACCAACACCTGATCTCGGGCCCAAGTCCCTTATATTCATTGGTCCATTTAAAACCACAACCAAGGTCCTAACTCAACTCAACCGAAAGACTAGCCTGCTGGGAGAGGAATGCCCCCACCTTTTATACCCCCATCATCAATATTCGATGTGGGTCTAACCCCAAAGTTTCAAAAGTAACTTTGGTGCATGTAATTCTTGACTAAAACGGTATTCTGGTCCAATTTTTAAATATGATAAACGGTATTTTGGCCTGCACAGGGTCAGACTCAGTTCAAGGAGGCAGCTACAAAGTGAACTGGAAGAAGGTATGTTCCCCAAGATAATTCGGAGGGCTTGGAATAGCCGACCTGGAGTGCCATGGCCGGGTGCTTCGGCTAAGATGGCTTTGGAAAGAGGGGAATGAGAGAGGCAGACAGTGGGCCAACCGACCTTTACCGTGTGATGCCAAGGACAAGGCATTTTTTAATGCATCAACAATAGTAACAGTGGCTGACGGCGGCAGAAAACGCTTCTGGATCTCAAGCTGGACATGCTCCACTGCGTTGTGCACTATAGCGCCAAATCTTTACCGACGTACCAGAAGAAAAGGTATCTCGGTGGCCGAAGGGCTCCCTCAGGATGTTTGGGCAAACGACATTATGCAGAGCCTGGACGACCAAACTTGGCCGGAATTCTTTGATTTATGTGCTTGCCTTCAGTTACAGAGGGCCACCTGCAGGAAGGGGTAGAGGACCGGCTGTTGTGGAAGTGGTCAACGCACGGGGAGTGCTCAATGAAATCGGCCTACAGGATACAGTTCCACGGACGCATTGCCACAAGCCGGGAATGCATTTGGAAGACCAACGCACCGGAGAAGTGTAAAATGTTCGCTTGGCTATTGGCGCAGAACAGATTGTGGACATCGGATCGCCTCCAGGCGAGGGGATGGCCTAAAACCTGTTTTGCAGTCTCTGCAACAGCAGTCTGGAGTCAGTCGTGCACATCTTTGTAGACTGTGTCTTTGCCCGCTCTCTCTGGGAACGGGTTGCAGCTTGGGCAAATCTCCCTAATCTCCTACCGACCGGATGGGGAAACAATGCAACAACCTGGGACTGGTGGCAAGTGCGGCTGCCATCATCCTAGGATTTTGGTGTATTTGGCGTGAGCGGAACTCTCGAATCTTCTAGAATTCAGCGCGGTCCCTTCTTCAAGTCTTCGCCTCCCTAGCGGAAGAATTTGAATGCTGCGAATCGGTCAGGAGGGCGGTGCTTCTCAGGGAGTACAGGGGGATCCGGTTGTTACGGCCAGCTGGCATATCCTTCTGCCAGGCGATCCGATTCCTGACACCTGCTGCAGACTGTACCTGCTGCTCCCTGACTTCCTTGACGACCACGAAACCTCATTTCCTCCGCAGTTTATCCTTACAGTTTATGGCTCTCCCTCGGGTCCATCCGAGGCAACCTCTTTGCAATGGGGCCTTGATTCGTCTTTGCTTCGTACTGTAGGCCCGAGGTTGCCTTCGCGCGCGCACCCCCTATGGTCCACCCATGCCTAGCTCTGTGGGACCAGAGCTTCCTTCGCGTGGACCCTCCTTCGGTCCGCCTTTGCCCCGCACCATAGGGGCGAGGCTTCCTTCGAGGTTGGTTCGTCTCCTAATTCGCAGGGGGTAGGTGTTCCCCCGCTACAACACCCTTCAAAAAAGATAAACAATTGGCCCAGAGCCCACGGGTGCCAATGAGGCCATGATGTTTTCTTTTCCATTTTAGTTGTACGGCCATGGTTCCTTCTTTTTAAGTAAGCAAACAGTATGAGTATGATGAACGAGAACACCGGAGACGGAAGCCAATACGCAATCATGACAGTAGGTAGATTGGCACGCGCATGCCATCGATGGAGAAGTCGTGAGCTTTTTGTAGTTTGGTGATTGATCAACCTTTTTTTTTTTGATAATACGTGGTGATTGATCAACCTGATCATTGGGACGTCAACAAAATTAGGAGAGCGTTCTTATGTACGTGCCATGCCGGCGGTATGAGCCACCTTGCAAGTTGTGAGTCCTTCTAAAAAATGGAGTCACGCACCATGAAAGTCAACTAGTAGCTAGCCGCTCAAAAGAAACGAATTGTTTGGCGCTGAAAAAGATCAGACAACTCTGTTTTCTTCTTGAAATTATCACATCTGTTCGAGCACTGATCCTCTCCGAAAAGAAAGATATAACTGTTGTAGTACTCAATATTTTAGACCCGTGCGTGTCCCGACGGCGTGAAATTTCTATAAAAAATAGTTCTTCTATTGTATGTCTAGAGATAACATACCAAAAATAACATATCATTGGACAGTTAGTTCATGACGCACATGCATTCATCGATCTATCCCTAGGAGACAAGAGATTGTCAGATCAGCAGACCACCGACTCAAGTAAAATGAATGGCCAAAATAATTTATATACATCTTAAGAATCTTATATAAATACATTTTCTCTACTAATTAAATCCCCACGGGATTTCTGCCCAATTACGGTTGGTCCAGCTCTTAGATTCTCGTCCAGAGCTGCGCCGAAAACTTCAGTTTCTCAAGCATAGTAGAGCAGAATCTAGAGCAGCTCATGATGTAATATGTTTAGCGGGTGAATGAATGAGCTGATTCTTTGCGGGAGCAGAGTGAGAGAAATGGCTGCGGGAGGGCCATCGAACCATCAGTACGCCACTGGAGCCATGTAATATATGAATTCAGAAAGTCTGTAGCTGCTCTAAATGGGGCCACTATTGACATTTTTGGCGTGTGAAATTGCGATGTACCACTATTCTATAGCCTGAACCATGAAGGGATCGAATAGACATAAACATAGCATAAAATTGATGAGTAGAAAAGGCCAATTAGGTGGAAGGAATGTCTTTAAACAATTCGGGGGCGCGCAATTGAGAATGAGCGAGCAAGTGATGAGAGCGTGCGTCACGACGGCTCCAAGGAGAAGGGAGCTGGAAAACCTGAGCTGCATGTGCTCAAGCATTCAATACGCGGAAAAGACTTGCAATTTGCATACGGGCAGAGGTGCCATGCAACCTTGCCGGCGGGGAGGGCGGACTGAGACTGAAAGAGCTAGCTTTGTTCGGGGCTAGGGGTCGGATCAGGGTCAAAGCCACTGCATGCAGATGCCGCGACGCATATGTGCTCTGGCTCGCTCTGCTTCCGGTGGGGCACAGGGACAGCTCACGGAAAGTGCGTCGCCGTCACCGTCGCATCGCATGCACGCAGCGGTGGTTCCTAGATCAGTCCAGAGTCCAGACACCAGAGATGACAGCCATCGCCGTGCAAGAGGTCACCGGTCACCGCATGATTGTGAAATTATTATAGCGAGCGCATGATCAGTTATCTAAGTGCGTGCTCTGCACTTCCGCAGTCGGCAGAGCCACATGCACGTACTTAGAGGTGGAACCGAGTCGAGTTTGAGCGAGCTAAAGACGTACAAGCTCGAGCTCAGTTTGGCTCGAGCTCGGATCTAGCCCGGATCGAAATTATGTCGAGATTGGTGTGGAGCTCGAACTCGAGATCGTTCCAGGCTCGGTTTGGCTCGAGCTCTGCTCGGTTTGGACCAGAAAAATCACCAAATACCTCATTTTGCACATGTTTTGATGGACAATGCAATTATCAACTATGTAAATCTCAAGTATTAAACTATGTTATACTGTAAATCACTACAAATCCATCACTAGCCACTAGGAATCATATGCACTTGACCAAAAATTGCTATTTACTACTACAAAATTGCAGATCAGTGTTCATGTAGATCATTCCATGGTGGAACATCACCTTAGGGTTAGAAACTTGTGTCTGCTGTGATGGAACCGTGACGGCCTCACGCATCCGCCGCCGCCACTTATGTCGCCATGAGCCGCCTTCTCATGATGAAAGGCGGCGCTGGCGAAATCCCTCAAAGAACTAAATGTCGCCGCTAGCTTGCCCCTGGCCCGCACCGCACACACGCCTCCGCCTATCCTTCAGTCCGGCGCCAGCCCACCGGCCGCCGCCTTGCCCCTGGCCGAGCCGATTTAGGAGGGATTTAGGTGGCGGCGGATGTGTGGGGCGGTGGAGGGTCAGGGTCCGCACCGATTCCACCGAAAAACATATATGTGTGCGGGCGTGCATGGGCCTTTTGGGCTTTGACGAGTTGTAGGGATGGTGGGCCGGCGGTGAATGGTGAGGGCGGTGGGATGTCCAGGCCGAGTGGCGAGCCTCTCTGGTCCATGTGTTAAACGAGCTATTGAGCTCAAACCGAGCAGCTCGAGATCTGCTCGAGCTCGGCTCGAAATATAACCGAGCTCGCAGGCAGGCTCGAACTCGGCTCAGTTCCTGTTCGATCTCGATCTGAGCTCGATCCGATTTCAAGTAGCTCATCGAGCCCGAGCTTTTTTTCCGGCCCTACACGTACGCCCGCTTCAGAATCCCTAGCTTCGTGTGTGCGCGCGTTAATTAACCGTGACGAAATTAATTCTCTGGTGTAATACTCATACCAGTTTGCAACTTTGCATGTCTCAAACATCGAACGGAGTAGCTAGGCATGGTACGTGGATCGTAGTATTAAGCTGCATACACCAGCCAGTTCACGCAAAAGCTTAAACTGATGGGGAAGAGAGGACAATTCACTCATACTTCAACACTCCCCCGCACATGGAGACTCCCGCACCAGCCAGTTCACGCAAAAGCTTAAGCTGATGGGGAAGGGAGGGCAATTCACTTACTTCAACACTCCCCCCGTACATGGAGGCTCCCCCAGATCTCAGACGTGGAATAGAGTGGACGACTTATTTAATTGCGTCGGCCAGGACTCGAACTCGAGACCTCTAGCTTTGATACCATTTTAAGCTGCATGCACCAATTAGTTTACCCAAAAGCTTAAGCTGATGAGTAAGGGAGAGCAATTCACTCATACTTCAACACTTAGAGTGAGCGTATGTATGGCTCGAGTGTGTGGTGTGGTGTGACACCGTCACATCGACACCGACCCCTCCATTTATACGGCGCCGGGGATAGGAGTACCGCGCACATGGGGGTGGGGGACGGGGGACAGGACGGGACACGGCTCGTCGTCCGCGCGCGAGGCAGGCAGGCAATTTGGCATGCATGCAGACGGAAATGGCAAAGCGAACGGAGGAGCCCCCAAAGCAAAAGCCGAGCGAGAGGAAGGCACGCACGCACCGATCGAGACGGCCGGCCATCACATGCGCGCCTGCCTGCAGCGAGCGAACTTGGCTGGTGGACTGGCGGCCGGGCCGTACGTACCTGCCGCCCGCAAGTGCACCCTCCTGCATAGGCTGCATGCATGCGACGTCGTACGGCCGGGGGTCCATGCCTGGCACGGGCGGTGGTGTGGCGATGGAGGTGAATCGCGGCGAGCGAAAGGAAAAGCCCGCGGTGCATGTGGGCTGTCCGGGCGGTAGAGAGAGGGGCTCATCACTCATCAGGCATTCAGGCCTGGCCTGGCCTGGCCAGCGCGCAGCACCGATGGCCGATGGGTGGATGCATCGGCTTCGGCTTCGCTCGAGGCGCGCCCGGCACTGGACCACCAATAATGGGCGGGGGAGGGAGATAGAGCTAGTGCTGCTGCGCTGCGCGATCGGTTGTGCGCGCGGCTTTGCACGGCGTCGGCACATGCCAGCATGCGCCGATGCTACTGTGACGGACGACACGGCTCTCCAGGCTCCGGCCGGGCACTGGGCACTGGCTCACTGGGCAGCAACTTAGTTGGGGCGCGTACGGCTGCAGGCTCTTGCAGCGGCGTGTTGCTGATGATCGTAGGCTTGTCAGCTGCATGCGGCCTGCTTGTGTTTCTTTTCCTTTCGTTCCCGTCGACAAGGCTCGGCGCCATTTGCTCGCTGGGTCGAGCAGCTCCACAGGCCTTGCAGTCTTGCAGAGCTACTGGGCTTTTCGGTGGCCCGGCCGCAGATTGCTCCTGCTTTGTTACTCCGGATCAAACCAAGACTCTACCTTAGGATTAGGAGGTCTATACATAACGGGATCCCGTTGGGGGCCCAACCCAACGGGATACCCCCACCACGCGACTCCTCCCCTTCTTCCCCCTGCTTGCTCCGCGCTCCTCCTCCTCCTCCTCCTCCTCCTCCTCTCCCGTCTCCTCCACCGCCCTTGCCGCCTTTGCCTTCTTGCCCTTGCCGTGGCGTTGCCCCTAACCTAACCCCCGCCGCCTTGACCGCCTGCCACCGCCTTCACCCCTTCCCTCGGCTACGACGGCACCACCGCCGTCGCCTCCGCTGCCCCGACTGCATCCCCAACCAACCGCCGGGCCGCCGCCACCCACAGCCATCCCTCTAAGCCCGGTGGCGACCCGAACCCTAACCTGGCGAGATCCACAGCGAGGTCGACAGCAAGATCCATGGCGGCGAGGTCGACGGCGAGCTCGACTCCGACGAGGTCGCGGCGACGACGGCGAGGTCCCCCTTCCTCATCCGTCCTTCCTCCTCCCGCACGGCCAGCTATCCTGTTCAGACGGGATCCCGTTGGATAACCTTTCCCTAGGATTACAGGTGACGATATGTACCAACAGACAGACAGTATCGTGCAGGATATGCATAGATTAAAACTGGGAGTTGGGTCGGAATTTTTTGGGTGGGCCCAAGCGCGACTAGAATTCAAAGACCCAAATCACGACACGATATAGAGAAAGATGGGGCAGATTGGTACGACCCGAATGTTGAGCTGGGCTAGGCCTAGAAATCAGGGACGCGCGACATGCACCTGGCCTAGCATGACTATACACTATACAGGTCATGCTTGGATCATCACGAGTATCTATTTTATATTTTGCAGGGCCTTCGCATGTTCATATGAATTTCTATTTTGCATGAAAGTTGTACAGAACTTTGAGACACATCTTTTTCATGTGGATAACTTTTCCATTGGAGTAACATATCAAATTATAAAAAAAATATCAAAAAAGCTAAAAAACGCTATACCATGAACGGTATAGCCCCCCACGCGTTCACGCCCCTCCTCTACGCCTCCCCCCTTCGCCCCGCTCCCCCGCCTGCTCCGCCTCCTCCCCCACCTCCCCCCACCCGCGCGCTCCACCTCCCGCTACCGCCGGCCTTCCCCTGCAGGATCGACCCCCGCCGCTTCTCTCCTCCTCCTCGTCGGTGTTCGCAGCAGCGGCGGCGGTGGCGCTGCCGTCGTCCGAGGGAACGGATTCGTCGTCCTTGCCGTCGCCGGCGGAGTAGTTGTGCTCTAGGTACTTCCTGGCTCTCTCTATCCGGATGAGCTCCGTCACTCCCTGCCGGTGCTCGGCGACCTTGTCCTCGCCGACTGCCATCTTCGCAGCGATGGCGCCCTCCATCGCGGCGAGCTCCTCGAGGCTCTTGCCTTCGACGACGCCCTTCACGTCGGTTAGGATCGCAGGGTGCAACAGCCTCTCACCTCGCCGGCGGCCACCGCCTTCTCGAGCTCGGTGCGGCACATCACCATGGCCGCCGCGCAGAGGGCGCGTTCGTCTTGTCGACGCCGGCGAGTGCCATGATCTCCTCGCCGAGCTCCTTCATCGTCTCCACAGACGCGCCGACGAGTGTGGCTTGAGGATTGAGGGATTTTGCTTTTTGTGAGCTCCGATCTGGGTGGGATTTGAATGGGATTTTGGATCTAAGTACGAGATTTGGATGGGATTATGGCTTGTTTTAGACTGGTTTCATGTTGGTTTCATGATGGTTTCGTAGGTTTCAGAGTGGTTTGCGCTTATACCGTTCCGAACATCAGAACGGTATATCGGTTGCTAGCTGCCCCCTTTAAATATTTAGCGTGCGACTTGTTTTTAGGCCGACAACATGTTTCTTGGTAATTTGATCTTTTTTTGTTTTTGGATGCTCGTATGATTTTTCGGTTTTACATAAAGGCTGTAGAGAATTTTGAGACATATATTTTCATGTATACAACTTTTTCAATTGAGTAATGTATATTTTTTTTAAAAAAACAATAAGCTCGTTGCTTTGTCTCGTATGTTGGGCTCAGTCCGCCACGACCCGACAACAACCCGACATGGCTTTGGTCATGTCCGGCCTTACTTTCGGCTGACAAGGTCGGCTCGGCACGGCCCTGGAGAGATGACCAGACTAGGCTGACCCATTTTGCACTGGTCTGAGGCTTGATGGGCCCGGGCCTACGCTGGCTGCACAACCCAATTTCCAACATTAGCAAGTAAACTGTTGAACCTATCATGCATGATGCATGCAAGCCAACATTGTAACTTTGGAATATTCTATTCACGTTTCACGTGGCTCAGTCCATAATTATCTTCATCCCTTCGTAAACTGTAAGTTGCATGAATAACCCAACTCTAAGGGCATATACAATGGTTGAGATAGGAGATATCTCTAATTATTACCATGCCATCTATAGATAGCACCAAAAACAACTCATACAGTGGTAGAGATGGTCACATTTTTTTTTAGACTGCTTACTCACACACCAAAAAATTCTTAATTCTCATATAAAGTCAACTCTTGCATTGAAGATTGTCCAAATTTCTATTCATGCATCTCTCCTCCACATCATCATTCATACTACAAGCCTTATAGATGGCTTAGAAATAGCTGACGTATAACATTTTACATGCTCTAATGCTTATTGCATGTTCAACAAGAATTTTTTAAGACCCACTTAAAACTATTAAGGAGCGGCTTCCACGCAGTCGCCTGCGTTCTTTAAAAAACGCAGGCGACGCGGCTTCACCTGCTCCTCTCGCCTCCTCCTCCTCCTCCCGCCTCCTGCCTGACTCTCTCCTGCCGCACGGCGCACCCCACCCACCTAACCATCGCGACGCCGCCGTCGTACCCCCCACCACTGCCGGCCCAACCGCTATCTCCCCCTCCCTCGTCTCTGGCAGCGCCACCGCTGCCTCCACCGCCACCCTCACGAGCCCGATCGATCGCTGGGCTGCCACCTCCCCGGCTCCCCTCTAAGCCCGATCGCACCCTGAACCCTAAAAGGGCGGTGGCGCCGCCGCCAACGACAAGGAAGATGGCTCCCCAAAATCATCTATGAAAAGCTCGAAATGCAAGCGCCTGCAATCTAGCAAAATCGAAATTGTTATTGGACATTTATTTTACTTTATGTAATGGTTTGTTTTTTATGAAAAGAAAATCACAAAATCACACTCTACCAAGCTATATATTCTCACTCCCATCTATTATCTAATAAAAGGAGGAGTCAACGGAGCCACCACGTTAATCCAAAAAATTCTCACATAAATCAAGAAGAAAAAAATCTCTACCATTGATTATTGGTGCGACCAGATTATAACGGCTGAGATTAAAATAAAAGAGTCCATATTTAGATTAAAGAGACCGAGCAGCTTTGGAAACTAATCTTACTTATAAGCTTTTGTTGGTTCGGATTCCTTTTTGAATTTGGTGCAATCGGACGAGATGTAGGTGTAATTAAGGTTGAATCGGATTCTATTTTATAGATTTGATGCCATCAGACTAGAGAGATCGGTGCAATTGATGTTAACGTGCCTTGAACTCGAGCTCACAACTCAAAGAAAAAAACAATGCGTTGCCTTAGAGACTGTTCACGTTACAATTATCTATGACATGCTCGATGTATCTATCTATTTATTTATCTATTATTATATTATATTATAGTATAGTATATATAGATTAGAGTTCAATAGAGTTACCATGGTAATTCTAAAATGCTAAAATTTAACATTTAATTGGACATATTAGAAACATCTATACCATCGATCACAACGGATCCGAGTTATAAAGGTGTAGATTTAATTAACTAGAAATTTCCACGTTATTTGGAAAAGAAAGAGATATATAAATCGTCAATCATATCAATTTGAGTAATAATGATGTAGGTGTAATGAGATGAGATATATAAACAAATACATATTTAAGATAGATGCGGCAATCAAAATTTCACTAGATCGTGGCAACCGAACTAGCGCTCAACTAATGCTAGCTAAGATCGGACTTACCACGACCAACGGCATGCACCAACTAATTAAGCAAATTAGTAATATACTAAAAACAATTTAGATATACAGAATAAAACCATGACTAACCAATTGATGACACCACCATGCTAATCCTACAAATATTAATCAAAGAAAAATACGAAAAAGTTAAATCGTTATTTATGGTGGGTCTAGGCTATAAATCTCAAACAAACGGAAACATTAAAAGAGAGACATACATATTGCAGTAGATCGAAAACCCGATGAGGTGACACCTATGTGCTGCAACATATTGGAACTCTCCAGAGGCTACAAACCATTGGGAGGAAGCGAGGTAACGACGACAAATAAGTGATAAGAGCGTAAGGAGGCAAGGAGGTGGTAGCGAGTAGTCAATGACTCAATGGAAGCACAGGGAATTGCTATGCATCTAACCAAAGAGAAGTAGGGAAGAAGGGAAAAAGCACATAAGTTGTGTCAATTACACCACAATTTAAAAATATAAAAATTTTCACATGAATCGAATAAAAAACACCTATGCGCTACTACAGATCACAAATACAAACACGTAGGGAGGAGATGAGAAGGCAATGAGAAGTAAGTGAAGTGATCTTAGGGAGAATGCAATAGAGGTACCACGCTTTGTAAAGCTTGGACAAAAAAACTAAAAAACTACACTAAATCTAGCCATACAAGTGCGTGGGTGAACATGAACCAATGGATACACCACATTGATCGGAGAGATCCCTACATAAATCAAAGGAAAAAGATCTATACCGTCAATTATGGTACACCAAATTATAACTATGTAGATTAAAAAGAGTTTATACCAACCACAATAAAAATATTGAAAATAGAATAAAAATAGTAAACAAATGAATTATCTTTTTGAAAGAGTTGGAGTCTGGTAATTGCTTGATACTAACTTTATTTAAGTGAAATATATCTTTAATTCCACATGGTTCTAATATATCTATGAGAACTAACGAACAACTCAAAATATCCACTGTATTTACATGGTATTGGATTAGAGGAGAGATGATTATGAAGTATTGTTGATCAAAAGCTCATGAATGAGATGTTTATGTATTGTCAAAACGAAATCCTAGAAGACAGAGCCTATGCACCATTGAAATGATATAAAGATGAAAAAAAAAAAAGAACAGACGATTTGTGGCCATGAAACCAATTGACGGACACACTCATAGGTTTGAAGTTTGGAAGGAAATGTCTATGCACTCATACAAATCAAAAACACTTCAAAGATTAAAAACCCAAGAGTAGGTGGGTCAAAAACAATGAGAAGCTGGCAAACATGTGTGCTACTATACATTGAAAGCTTGGGGAGTAGATGTTTAAGAGCTGTTACATATCAAAATGCTTGAAGATCATAAGGCCCAAGATTAAAGGACTTGGAGGCGGCAATAAGCTATCACGAGCAAGCAACTGCGTATTAAAAGAATGAGAAGAAAACATCTACTTGCTATTATAGATAAGGAGATGACTACGTGATGATAGAAATTAAAATACTCCATGATTAGAAGCCCATATAGTAGACAACACAGAGTCGAAAAGAATGAGAAGAAAACATCTCTAGAATACGGGAGCTCATGGTGGAGATATACACCCTCTATTGATCTTCATCCAACCAATAAAAAATGTAAAAAGAAGAAAAATGATGCACAAGTTCTAAATCCTAGCAGTGAAAGGTAATATACAGATTAATTTATGATAATTCTTATGGTGTTCGGATAGAAGGCTAAAAATTTCTACATCAATCAGATAACATAAATCCTCCATAGATACCTAACCCAGACAGAGGGTCACGTCAATCTAAAACTGTAAAAAACTAAGGACGCTACCCAGCGACTCTGAGCGGCTCCCACTAGGGTTTCCCCCTGGCGGGCGGCGGCGCCGCTGCTTGCGCCGCCCGGCGGGCCTCCCGGACGTCTCCCCGTCGGCGTGCTCCCACACTGATGGGCGTGCTAGACGGTGTCCTTCTTTCTCCTCTCTCTCTTCCCTTTTTTTTGCCCCTAGATCTGGAGCTTCTTGGCTTGCCGTCGAGGTCCGGCGAGGTGGCGGCGCGTCGGTGGTGAGGAGGGCAGCTGCGGTGGGTTGGGGGACCAAGTCCACCACCCCTCTCACCCTCTCCTCCTCGGGTTTCGGGGAGCTCTCCGGCGTCGCTGCAGGCGGCTCGGCGGGCTCCGGACGGGACGGCCGTGGTGGCGGCGACAGCCAGCGGCAGGGGAGGATGGTGCTCCTCTCCCCGTCGTGCTGCTGGGCGTTGGCGTTCTTCGCCCGGGCGGCCTCGCGGCGGCTTGTCCTCCTCCTTCGGCCGGCGTCCCTTCGGCCAGGTCGGCGGCGCAGAGGCCGGATTCGGCCGCGAGATGGCCGGATTCGGAGGTGTTCGTCGTCGGTGCTGATCTTGGTTGGCTGAGCGGCTACTTCTCGTAACAGCGTCTTCATCTTTTGCAGTGGCTTCCATACCAAACCACAGACCTGAGTCACCTTGGCTTCGACTCACATAATCGCTTACCTGTGTGACTCATCCCGTCTTCAGTTTGATCCTGCGGATTTTGGGCGTGTGCCTGTTGGCTATTTTCGCGACACTGTTGTCGTGGGTGTGTGACTGAAGAAGGTATGCTTGTTGCGGAGTTCGTGGCTGTTTGCAGTTGACCAAGGCTGGGAGGTATGGCGGCAACTGGCTTGGCAAGATGGGGGAGGTAGCACTGGGGACTTCGTTTGGGTGGTGCTTTTTGGTACCAGTTCGTCAACTCTGGGGAGAATTCCCTAGATCTGGCCTTAGTTGGTTGTATCTGGCAATGATGGCAATGTTTGTCTCCCCTTGTTGAAGGCATTGTCTGGGGTTCGATGAATTTCTCTATAAGGTGAAAACCTATGCTCTGGCCTTTGCTGGTTGGATCATGGCAGCGGTGGCATGCTTGCGTGTCATTTTCTTCTTGGAGGCGTTGCTTTTGGAGGACCCTTTCGCGATCTAAGTGTTGCTATGATGGGGCATGATTTTGAAGACTTTGTTATGGTGTAGTTTGCTTCGACGTGATATTTGTTGTCATGTCGTTTTTTTTTCTTCTCTTTAATAATTTTAGGCTGTGTGCATCCTGGCTATGCAGAGGCCGGAAGTGGTCTTAGTGTGATTGTATCTTCTTGATATAATTATCTAAGATCAATAAAGCTTCCATTGTCTAAAAAAAAGATACCTAACCCAGTTTATTATGAACTATTTCACAAAAATGTAGATTGCGCCAGAGATATTTTCTTTTTTAATTCGAACATAAAAAGATGAAGAGGATAAAATTACAATGGACTTAAAACTATAACTCATTAAAGCTTGAGGAAAATATACATTCGTCGTTGTCAAATCCAAATCCCAAAAGGAGAAGCTTTGCACCACTCCTAATCAGAATTATATGGAGATTAAAATTGAAAGATGAGATGATTCGGAAGCCATGACAACCAATTGACTGACACATTATCGTCTATTTGATGAGCTAGGACCAAGCGTACACTCATTGCTACAATTCAAAACACTCTAAATATTAAAGACCTAAGAGCAAGTGAGTTGGAGATGACGAGAAGTTGATGTGTCCTCCAATATATTTTAAGTTTGAGGAAGAGATGCCTAAGCATTACTACATAGAATAATTGAAGATTGGAAGCGCAAAGAGTAGACTGCTCGAAAGTGGCGACAAGCTATCACGAGCATGCAGCTACACAACGAAAGACTAAGAATGATATGCCTACTTGCTGCTATAGATTGAAAGCGCTAAAAAGAAAATGATGACGTGATGTTGCAAATTAGAACGCTCCATGATTACAAGCCCAGATAGTAGATATCTCAAAGGGGACGAGAAGACAAAGAACACTGAAGAGACATTACATGGATCATAAGCCTGGGAAGGATATGCCTCCATAGATCAGAATGCATTAGAAGTCTGGAGATCGGGTGATTTGGATGTGGCGTGATGTAACAAATGAGAGCTTATAGTGTAAATATGCATCCTTTGTTGTTCTCCATCTAACTAGAAAAGGTGATAACAACATGATGATACACAAGTTCGAAAGCTTAGTGTCCAAAGTAAATATAAAAGCTTAATCTATTATGGTGCTTGAATGCAACGGAGCTACCAAACTCTAATTAAAGATGAAAAATTATAAACATAATGCAGGCGTAGATTATACATATAAATAAATCTAGCCGTGGAATTGCGCGGGCACCATGCTAGTTCTCATAAACTGATCAACCCAAGCGACAAATGTTGAACGTAGGCTTAGGAATGTAGGATGACAACATTGGCAGCGACACGGCGACACTATACCCATCCCATTTTACTGACCGATGATTAAACGTACGATGGACGGCCGGCCGGGCTCGCTCCGGGCTCTCCTCCATCCCTCGTCAGGTCTACGTCTCAGAACAAACCAACCAAGATCGTCGATGTCGAGATCAGTGGTGTAGCCACGACCACAAGGAACGCCCTCTTTTTCCACTAGACACCGGGAGAAGATTCCCTCCCGAAAGAGTGACTCTACACATGAGAAGAGCCACAGGGAAAAGGCTGCCTGCATCGCGCACACGCGACACCCCTGACGCATTTCCAGCCGCGATGGCGATTGATAGATAGCTTGGCCAGATAAAGCGGCCGCGCACGCATAAGAAGGGCTTAAAAGAGGTCGCACACGCACGCGTGCGCACACGAGCACGCACTGGTTCAGACTGATCGAGACACACAGGGTAGGCCTTGGCGCCATGCACGCCCTGCAGCACGTATGCGAATCAGCAGACTTCAGGGCGTCAACAAACTGTTAGAATATATACTATGGATGTTAATGACAAATCTTTAAACAGATAAACTTAATATAGCGCCAAATCACAAATTATGAATACAGTTTTGCTCAAACGTAGGTGCCTGTGTTTGAGCGAAATCCATTGCACTCGGCTGTCTTCCCCGTCACCGCTTTAGGGTTCGGGGTGCAGTTGGGTTTAGAAGGAGGCCGGGGAGGGCGGCAGTGGTCTGGCGGTCGGTCGGGTTCGTGAGGGCGGCGATGGAGGTGGCGGCGGCGCCCGGGGGAGGGGGACGGCGGTTGCGATTTGGACCAGTGTTGACGGGGGGTTCAATGGTGGCGCCACTGTGGTTAGTGTGGGCGGGGCAGCGCCAGTGGCGAAAGGGAGTGGAGGCACAGCGGCCGGCGGCGACGGCATCGTTGGCCGGGGCGGTAGTGGAGGCGACGGGGGAGGAGGATAGCGGAGCGGCATTATATTCAAAACATAGATTAAAACCGATCTATTATATATACACAACGAATCCATTAAATTTTGACTTACAGCGAAGTTCGTAGAAGGAAGTAGATCAGAAGCAAAGGGTAGTTGTTGATGCCTGGGAAACCTCGGGAGCCCCACGGGCGCCTGCACGCAGAGATTTGTAGGAAAGGGTGCGGAGCGTCTGGGCTTGACGCGGCTCGGAGAAGTGGTTCAGCGGTGGCAAGGAAGAGGAGGATGAGTATAGATGAAATGGAGGGTTAGGGACACGGTGGTTTATCCTGATTCGAGCTCCCCTGCAGTGAGGTAACAACTCTACTTCTAGTGTATTCTCACTACCCGCAATCGGAATTACAAGAGTGGGAACGACGAGCTCGAACAGGCTGCTCGGGCTCGCCGGAGAGTGCAAGAACTACTCTACAGGGTCCCTAGTGTGTGTGTGTGTAAGAGATGATGCTGCTCCCCCCTTCACGTGCGATCTGGAGGGGTATTTATAGTGTCCGGATGGCATTTAATGCCGTTGCCTTAATCGTCGAGCTGGGCCCACCCGACGACCAGTCCACCGAGCGGATCGGGTATTTTTCCATGTGCCGGCCACTCCGCTGGGTTGGAAAACGTCGCTTCAGTCAGCATGGGTCCCGCCTCTGCTACAATGCATCCTATCCATCACTGTGTAGTCACTGTAGCCTCTACTGCAATCCATCCTATCCATCCGTCAGACTTTGCCGCGCACGCATCGGCACGTGACCCTGCTATCCCTTGGGCGAGAAAAACCTTCGCCCATAAGCTTCCTGGCAGTTGCCTGCTCGGTAGGCTTCGTTCAGGGCCGTACCTGCTCGCGAAGGCCCCCTGCGAGCAGGTCTGCTCATCTACACCTTGGTCTGGTCGGGTTAGAGTCTCTGCTCGGGGCGAGGCCCTGGTCTGACCCAAGCCTAGGTGAGCTCTCTCTTCTCTTGGCTAGCTTCGTAGGCCATCCACGGTGGACCCCATCTCCCATCCCCGACAGCTAGCCCCCGAGCGTCAAGTGTAGGGCGCTTAGGTCTGGACTTGGCGCTTAAGTAGAGGGAAATTCTTCAAAAATCGCTTCGGTTCATCAGGGAATTAACTCCTGGTTTGTGGGTCCCATACATAATGGTACAATGGATTCCCTGCTCTTCATCTACCCGAGGAAAACTCTCAGGAGGAAGGTGTCGGGGATTAGATCACGGCCCATAGCCATGGCCCACTCCCTGACGGCCCAATCGAACAGCCTACTAGGGCCCAGCTCCCTGGAAGGTTCTATCAGGCCCGTGTGCATCCTGCCGAATAGCCTCTTGGTCGGCACGGTGCGTAACGGCCTAGGATTCGTGTTTGAGTCTTACTCGAACAAGAGTTCTGCGCGGCTACGTGAAGACCCGGACGTTGGTTTCCCGGATTGGATTAGGAGTCGTGATCCCCAAGACTAGGAGTATGCCTTATCTGCCTCGGGATGTATTTGGCATGTATGAGTTCGTTGCGATCTCATAGTTAGTCCGGCCCGATATTCCCTCGGTAGGTCGGTTTGCTCTGCACTATATAAACCATGCCCCTACGGCGTTTAGGGGGCATCTGATGACGAGTTTTGGGACTTGATCTGGCTTTTCGTATTTGCTAGACACTTGACCTTCGCTTGTACACCTATAATCTCGCCGAGACTTGTTCGTCTCGCCGAGCCACCTCTTGTATTCATCTCTGATATATAAGAAAAAGGTGGGCGAGGGCTATTATCTCTCGAGAGGCTGAACCAGGATAAAACCCCATCTCCTGTTCGTTCTTTGTTCGTGGTTGTTCGGCGTGTCTCCTATCTCCTCTTTGAAGAACCTTGGTTGACTTGGGTCGATATCCCAACCGTCGACAGCTGGCGCCGTCCGTGGGGACACGCAGATCGAGCATGTCGAACTCCGTCGCGATCTGAGAGATACTTCACGAGGGCTACGACTCGGAAGGGCGGGATGTCTCATCCCTGTCGATTCAGATCGATCTGTTCGGTCTCGAGCGCTTTCGCATCCGGCGGATGTCTCCGCTTACATGGCGAGAGATAGCCTCAGATCGCACTCCGTCATCGGCAGCGACTACGGAGGCGATGATCTTTACGACGGTTTAGATTTGTCGATTCCAAGGCTATGTTGGTAGATTCCACCTGGAACACAGCGATGACACCGTCTAGCATACCTTCGCATAGCCCTCGCAGCATTAACATGGCGATGTAGGAACCTCACGAGGATCCTGACGGCCGTGGCGGCCGTTGAGGTCGGGCAGATTAACTCGCTCGGCATCAAGGCGAGGCTGCGCAGTCTTCATGAGCAAGGCGTCATTCGCGCGACCTCGGCGATTCCATCAATCGAGACCTTAGCACGGTTTCACGACCGGTGTAGCGGCAGCGTCGCGACCCACCTCGCGTCGACGCTAAGTCTCCGGTGAAGCTTCCTCGGGTCAATTCCGCGTGGCCGGACTCGGTAGGCGAACGCGGATGGTTCGTGGATCCCGGGACCCATAGATCAAAGTCGGAGCGGCTCGAAGCTATAGCGGTCCTTAGATCCACCAATCAAGCTGATCTCGCCCGCATAGGCGTGGCGTTGCGACTAACCTAGAGCGGTGGTGAAGGCCTAAAGTCTCTAGGAGAAGTCAACAACTCCTCGAGCGGCAAGACCAAGCTGCCGGAATGATTCGGACAGCTCGATCAATCGCGTGACCCCGTCACCATCGGCGATCCTTGTCCATGAGCAAAGCTACCGTGGTCGCCGTCGCTCGCCAAGTCCTCGTAGTCGCCAGCGACCCATTGGGGCAAGCGGCGCGCGATGATCACGGACGGTCCCCTCGTGAGGAGCGTCGTCGCCACCACGAGGAAGGGCGTGGTGGATTGTCCCGAGAGAGTTTCTCGGGCGAGTCATCCCGTTCAGCAGAGTTCCCGCGCAATAAGACCAACGTCTTCTCGACACTAGGTTCTATCGGGAAGGTGGCGGTCATATGCTGCAGGCTGCAGGCTTTCTCCGACGAGCCGGCTGTCCGGTGGCCCTCAATATTCAAGCCCGGTCACATGGAGAGGTACAATGGGACTCGAACCGGAGGAATTCCTTTCCATCTACGCCACGGCCATCATGGCGGCGGGGTGACGAGCTTCGTTATGGCTAATTACCTCCGATCGTCCTTGAGGTCTTTGCTCGGGACGTGGTCATTCAATCGGCAGGAGGTTCCATCACTCATGGAACCAGCTTTGTGACGCCTCGATCGCTAATTTCCGGAGCTATTACGTGCGTCGGGCAGGAGGATGATCTGCACGGATGATCCGGATGAGCAGGGAGACCCTCCGCAACCGTGAAGCGTTTCATTAAGATCCGCAACACGATCCCGAACATCTCGGATGAATCTGTTGTCGCGCCTTCAAAAGCGGAGTCCGCGAACGGCGGCTCACCCAGATCTCGAAATCAATGAGACTGGACCGCCAACGACTGTTCAAGGCGGTGACGATCATATGCCAACGGCAGAGCGCGTTGATCTAAAAAGGCGTTCGACAAGGCGAGCCGCCCTTGACTGGTGTGGATGAAAAGAAGGAGAGCAAGAACAATGTTCCCGGTGACAAGAAGTCCCGGAAGAAGAAGAACAAAGGTGATCACGAACAATACCGTCGCGGTATGGATCGCGCACCTCCTCCCAAGGACGGGCGGAAGAAGCCCAACAATAACTACAAGGGCAAAAGCACCTTTCAGGAGGCGGACAAGGCAAGAAAGGTCCGGCGACCGATTTTGCAAGTTCCACCAAAGACTACGGGACACGATATCGCCCATTGTAGAACTTGGGCTGCAAAGCTCGAAGATTTCTACAACGGCAAGGGCCCAATGCCCACCCCGCCCGAACAAGGTGATGCGGTGAAGGCTAAGCGTAACCGGCGATGGTGATCGGAAGATGATGATGAATATCAAGAGCCGTGAACCATATCGCCGTCATTTTCGGCGGCTCCTCGGCTTACACCTCTCGGCGCACCTCAAGGAAGCTGCTCGGGAGGTCCTAGCGTCGAAAAGGCAAAACCTCGGCTGAATCGATGAAGTGGGTGAGGTCCCCATCTCCTTCTCTCGGGAGGATTGCCCTCTTGGGATGACCAAGCCTCGGTGGCTCCCATCGGTGGTCGCCCGACCATCGAGAACGCGAAGTTGGCCGTGTCTTAGTGGACTAC
Organism: Raddia guianensis; assembly: GCA_036346415.1. NCBI lineage: Eukaryota > Viridiplantae > Streptophyta > Magnoliopsida > Poales > Poaceae > Raddia > Raddia guianensis. The sequence continues at coordinate 34,857,148 of CM070542.1, read as the reverse complement.
GCGGGGCGCTTTGGACTTGCTTTACGCTAAAGTCTTGGGCGAGATGCAAATTCCTCGTTCCAAGTGAAGGAAATCGCAATGCCCTTCTACGGAATTGTTCCGGAGAAGTCGCATCAAGCCGTTAGGGCGGGTTGTCTGCTGTCACCTTCGCAACCCAAGCAACTTCCGGACAGAGTTGATCACTTTCGGCGTGGTCGACTTCCGTCGGCGCATAACGCAATCTTGGGCGAGCCATCTCTTGGTAAGTTTATGGCCGTATCCCACCACGCTTACCATTGCGTGAAGATACGGGTCCTAACGGTGTGATCACGGTCAAGGGCAACTACAAAGCTGCCTTTGGATTGCGACGAGCGATCCCTCGCCTCGTCGACCAACTTCCATGCATGGTCCTAAAGTTCCGCAGACCAAATCAGACGCCCTAGGGTCGCCCTTGACCGGGGAGAAACCAAGGAAGTTCATTGCCGCAGCGATACTTCCAAGACAGTTCACTTGGGGCCAATCTAGACCCCAAATAGGAAGCGAGCTCATTGCCTTCCTCCGAGCTAATGCAGATGTATTCGCTTTGAGAACCATCGACATGCCCAAGTCCCAAAGGAGGTGATCGAGCACAAACCGGTGTCGGACCGGGACAAAAAGCACGTCGCCGAAGCTTGTCGCTTTTGAATTCAAGCAGGGGATCATCAAAGATCGACAGCAAACCGCTTTCATTCTTTGGGTTCATCCGCGAGGTTGATCACACCGAGTGGTTAGCCAACCCTGTCATTGTAAAGAAGAAAAGCGGCAAGTGGAGGATGTGTGTCGATCACACGATCTGAGCGCCGCTTGTCCTAAGGACAATTTCAGCGCCTCGTGTTTATCACCGGTCGATCATTGCGGACGCCTTGACTTCGAGTTTTTAGATGCTTACTCGGTTACCACCAAATAAGCATCTCCCAGGATGAAGAGAAGCGCCTTCATCACCCCTTTTCGCACTTTACGCTGCTCGACCATGTCTTTCGGTCTGCGCAATCTTTGGTGCCACGTTCGGTAACAATGGAGAAGACCTTCCCGAGCAATATGGAAAAACACGGAGGTCTATGTCGACGACATAGTTGTAAAAACAAGTATGCTCCAGATCATGTAAAAGACACAGCAGAGACTTTTAAGTAATCTCACCGGGCATCGAATAAAATTAAATCGAGAGAAGTGTACCTTTGGTGTTCGATCGGAATATTGCTCGGTTATGTCATTGGCTCGCAAGGTATTTCGCCAACCCTGAAAAAATCGAGGCCTTTGAAAATATCAGAGCTCAACTACCATAAAGGAAGTACAAAGCCTCATTGGGCGGATGGCTGCTCTAAGGTGTTTATTTCCCGTCAAGGCGAGCGGGCTGCCCTTCTTTAAGGCCTGCGCAAGCACAATGGTTTCGAGTGGACGGAAGAAGCCGATAGATCCTTCCGGGATCCAAGCGATACTGTCCAATCCTCCGTCTTGACTACCCCGCGGCATGGCGGCAGCTCTGCTGTACCTAGGTTACACGCCACAAGCGGTGGCGTGGTCTTGACGGTCGAAAGGGAAAGCATACAACGACCAATCTATTACGTGGCGAGGTACTTCACGGATCAAAGGCGTTACCACGAGGTCCGAAGCTACTCTCGTCTTGCTCATGTCCTCGAGCTTCGCCACTACTTCCAGCGCACCAAATCTGGTCCCGACCACGTTCCTCTGGGAGAAATCCTACTGGAACAAGGAATCTAGCGGACGTATAGCTAAGTGGGCAATGGAACTAGCGAGTTTGATCATTATTTGTTGCCGAACGCTATTAAGTCACGTGTCCTAAGCGACTTTGTCATTGAATGGACTGCCGCACCAAATCCTGTGAAGCTCCGAGCAACCCGATGAACCCTCTGGACCATGTTTTTCGATGGCTCGCGCCTTTGGAAACTCGGGGCTGGTTTTGTTCTCATCTCCCCTCAAGGAGAGCAACTCCGATATTCTATCCAACTACACTGCGGCGACTAACAACGCTGCAGTCGAGCCCTCCTCACGGACTAAGAGCGTGCAAGTCGCTTGGTGTCCAACGGCCGATTGTGAAGGAGATTCACTGGTCATCAATCGAGTTAACAAGGAGTATCGGTCTTGCGATGACTCAATGGCGCGATACTGGTTGAAGTGAGGAAGTTGGGCGGCATTTTCGATTTTTGAAGTGCTCTTCGTGCCGGGAAGGACAACTTCTGGCCGACCAACTATCAAGTATGGATCCTCACGCGAAACTGCTCGGCAGGGTGCTCGTCGAGCACCTTCACAAGCCCTCAATCACGTCTCCGGACGAGGTAACAGAGGCAGTGGTGCTGTCTCCGTTATCGAAAGCAGTCATGGATCGACAACGCCATTTGTCCCGGTACCTTGCGATGGGACCGCTCGACGACAAAGCCGAGCATTCCCGCCATAAGGCGTCTTGCTCCATACAAGCTTGTGGGCGGCATCCTTTACCGTCAAGGTGCTCGGGAGTTCTCTCCAAGTGCATCTCTAGCAGGAGGTGTGTTCCTTCTTAGGGACATACACGAGGGTGCTCAGGGCAACCACGCCTCCTTGTAACTCAGTCGACAAGGCGTTTAGCATGGGCTATTATTGGCCCATGCGTTACAAGATGCCGGGACATCGTGACTAAGTGCAAGGCTTGCCAATTTCACGCCGGAAGGCACACAAGCCCGTCCAAGAGCTCCAAACAATCCCCCATCTTGGCCTTTTTCCACATGGGGTGCGGATCTGCTCGGCCCATTCCTAAGGGGTACAAGGGCTATACACACCGCTGTCGCCATAGACACTTTTACAAAGTGGATTGAGGCGAGAGCCGTGTAAATCTCTTCACGCCAAAGCGGCTGTTCGCTTTTTCAAAAGCAACGTGGTCACAGCGCTTTGGGATTCCCCATAAGCGATCACGGATAATCGGTACCAGTTCGGCGAGCTATTCCAGAATATGCGATACATTTGGGTACCAAAGTTCTGTTCGCCCGTGGCACATCCACGAGCAATGGAGCGATCGGCGAGCTAGCAGACGAGATAGTCCAGGTATCAAGCGGCGGTATTTGCTACTCTCGGCGAAAGCACAAGAAGGTTCGGGTTGACGAAGTTCATTCATCCTCGGGCGCCAGACTTTCTGACGGCGGCGGGAAACTCCTTTCCAATTGGTCTATGGTGCGAAGCCATCACGCTCACCGAAGTTGTACTCGGTTCGCCTCGACGAGCTCGACCAACCTAGTTGGCGTCGAGCAAGCGCCTCCTCGATCTCGATCTCCTCGAAGGCACACGACCGGGCACAAGTCGAATGGCACGCTACCAAAGAAGATCTTCGCCAACCGCGCTGCCAAGTCGATTCGACCTAGGGCTTTGAAGGCGGGCGACCTCGCTCGCCGTGTCGAGAACTTGTCCAATGCCAACAAGTTAACTCCTCGTTGGGAGGGCCCGTTCACGGTCGTTTCTTACCTTTCGCCTGGGCCGCTCGCTGGCTATGGAGGGACGGAGAGAGTTGACCAACACTTGGAACATCGACCCGACCGTAAGTTCTTTGTGTAGGTCTTTTACGTGTTTGCTTAGCTTTGCGCTTTTGTAAACTTCGCGCCTTAGTTCGTCCAAGTCTCTAGGGCACCATGCAAAGTTCAATCCAATTCTCGGTGAATCCTCGCGCCTCTGTGCCCTTTTCACCGCTTGTCTTCTCGAGACTACTTTCTTCTGGTAACACTTGATGGTTGCCCGGTCTTGCGAACTCTTGGCTCCGCAATCTTAAGGATTTTTCCCTACCCGTGTCTAGTCTCGATAGGTTCCTAAACTCAGGGTTGCGTAACACGGCCTTTCCACCTTGCGGCTAAGTCTGCTCTCGTAAGCCCTCCGTGGCTGAGGCACTTACTGCTTGGCGCGACCACTTGGCAAAGCCTGCTCTCGTAAGCCCCCCGCGGCAGAGACACTTTCCTTGTTCGGTTACTCTCGGAACCGCCTAACTTACGTCAACGAGCAGACTGCGGAACAAATCGAGCAAGGTTCGGGTGTCGCTCTTTCTCTCTACGCACGTGCTCGAGTTTATAGCTTAGGTTCTCGAGCATCGTCCGTCACGGGGCTAGGGTGTCGCTCTTTCTCTTGTGCACTGTCGGGTTATAAACTCGTGTTTCGAGCGAGATGCTGTGAACGGGCTGGGAGCTAGGCTAAGCGCTCTATCGGTTTTCTTAAACTTCCTAGCTACTGTTCGCTTTTCTCTTAGTTTCTGTTCGTTCTTGTCTTTTCTTTGCTCTTTTTGCAGGAAAAAGGTAAAAATACTTTATTGCATTACTCAAAAGTCTCAGATACAAGGCCCTTTCGGTTACAACGCGGTGCTACTTAGAAGCAAGCTGCTCCTTGATTCCTCAACTTCTAACTTGAGGCGCACGACTTCGCCCCGAGTCTTGATTCCTTCCGGGCTTCGGCTCGGGCGTTCGATCTCCTCCTTGTTCGCTTATTTTTTGCGCCACCTCCTGCCGGATGGCCTCGACCTCCTCGGTCTTGGCCTTGGTGATCGTTCGAGCCTCGCTCTGGTGACTCATTGCTTTCGGCCGTCTTGAGCCGCTTTCGTCTAGCTCCTTGACCCTTTTTTCGGAGATCGCCCTCACGTCATCCCACGCATCTCCTCGATCTCTTCTGTGAAGCCCACAGGGTTGAGATCTTAGCACAGAGTCCCTGGATGTCCGCTCCTCCTTGCGCGGTGGGCTTTTAGCTTCTTGGCTTCCTCCCGAGCTGGTTCCGCCGATGGGATCGTCGACAAGTTGCTCTTCATGCCACCGTGCGGCCCGGCTTCTCCTCCATGGTGCGCCTTCACGGCTTCTTGCAAGCTCCTCGGCTTCCTTTAGGAGAGCCTCGGAGAATGCCTCTCCTTGGTCACCTTGGCCTTGAGCCTCTTCGCTTCGCCTTGTTGGCTCGGCTTTGGGCCATGAGCGCTCTGCCCGGGTCCCCGTCTGGAGATGCTCCGGGAGGACGCCAAGATCTGGCGTCTGTTCGATGGTAACCCCATCCTCGAGTTCGCCATGGTATCCCTAAAGACACGAGGAGAAGATCTACTCAGAACACTGCGACAACACATTCAAACCGAGCAAAATTTGGTCTTGGTGTTTACCTTGCCAAGCCGGGCGCTTGATCCGCGACGAGCGGTCCTCGAGGCCATGCGTCACGAAGCCCCGCTCGTGCGGGATGAGGCGGGCGCGTCTTTGCGTCGCCGCCTTGTTCGCTCCTTCTTCTTGCGGGAGCGTATCTGCTCGGGAGCGGGAGCGACGGGCGAAGCGCTTTCGTCTCCGCGCTCCTTCTCCTCTTCCTCTTCCTCTTCCGCCCGAACGTCTTCGGGCGAGGCCGGAGCCACTCCGCTCGGTGGCGCCGTTGTTTCCACCGGCAGGGCGACACCGCCGACCGCCGGGGCTCCTTCTTGCTCCTCGGCGGCGGGATTTCACCGCCGCCGGAGAATCCGTCGCCTCGGTGAGCTGCCCTCGCGACGAAGCGTTGTGCAGACCGGCTGCTCGGTCCGCCTGGCGACTTCGAGCCATCGCCTTGGCCCCGAAGTCCGTGGCGCCACCCGCCGCTACTTTTGCCTCCAGCCGCTCCACCGCGTCTTTGAGCGCGTCGACCGTCATTGGAGCCGGGCGGGCAGAAGTTTCACGCCGCCAACTTGTCCTTGAGGCTCGCCGACCTCACTTCCGTGACGCGCCGTGCAGATGTCGGGCGGCGGCGATCGCCGAGCGCCTCGACGGCGTCGTCATGGCGGTCTCTTCTTGGGCGGTGATGAGCGAGTTGATCGTTAAGTCTAATCTGGTCGGAAGGTGGAAAGATCAAAAGATCGATTTCTACATACCCGCCGTGGAGGGCTTGATCTCGATCTTCCTCGCGGAACTTTCCGCCTTTTCCTCGGGGGCTCCTTGGCGGCTTCTCCGCTTTGGCCCTTAGGCGTCAGCGGCGATGAGCTCGGCCCCTGGTGAGTGAGCACTCCTCTCGCAGCGTAAGAAGTTTTTCCTTGCTGCGACTTCCTCTTCGAGCCTCCTCTCGCTCGGCGACTGTTCGAGCCGCGCCAAATGGCCGGTGAGTCTGCGAGTAACGCCTAAGCGGAGGGTCATGTTCTTTACCTCTTCGTCGCTTTGCTCGCGAGGAGGAGGGCTTAGTCTCTTCCCATTGGCTGACCCTGCGCTACCGCTTGTCCGCTTTCGATGCGCTCCGTCGCCTTGCCTGGTCTCTTCGACGATTTGGCGGCCGCCGTGTGTGGCGAGCTCGCGTCGGCTCGGCCGCCACCTTGGGCTTTGCAACCGCCTTGGTCTTGCCCTTCTTCACCTTCTCCTTCTCGGACCGGAGAGGTCCTCTACGATCCTTCGAGGATCGGTGGTCCTCCTGCTGCTTCGAGAAGCTTAACGTCAACATTAAAACCAACGGTGTAAATCTAGCAACGCTGGCTGGGTATAAGTGATTTACCTCGCAAATGCGTGCGGACGGCACGTTCCTCGGGCAAGTGTAGGCCACCGCCGGTGACCTCGCTGTCCTTCTTCGCCGCCTTGAGATGGCGTCGACCCTTCGGTCACCCATGCGTCGGTTGGCTTCTCCGCGCGGCAGATGGAATCGTTAAATTCTGTTCGGGAAAACGATCAATGAAGAGGTTGAGTCTTAAAGGCACTTACCCGTGCTCTCCTTGTGATGTCTTCCCATCCTCTACCTTGTAGAAGGATAGGACCTTCTCCATGACGGACGACACATTGTTGTGAAGTCTCGGATGATCTCCTCGCGTGAGCCCGAGGCTCACGAGGGAGGCGATCTTCCTTGTCGTACCAATCCTCGGCGGACATCTCCGCCGAGGCATTGAGGTTCCTTCGCCGCGCCGTCCGGTGAAGACGAAGTTCTTGTCGCCGCTCCGCTTCTGTCAGAATCACTCACCCACCACGCGCCCATCGAGTCGAAAGGGGTGGGCGAGGATCTGGCGTCGTCGTCGGTGGCCCGAACTTGAGGTAGTAGCACCTCAGTAGAAGCGGCGGAGCTGCTCCTCGTCATGTGTAATAGTGGAGGAACAATTTCACCGGTGGATCGATGCTCAGATAGCCCTCGCAGTGTGCGAAGACGGCCATCTGGATGATCTTTGTTCGGATTGAGGTTCGCCACCTCCAATCCGCTAATGTTTAAGAAGGCTCGAAATCGCTTCGGGATATCGCAACGAGAATAAAGGCGAATTGAAAGGGTTAACGAACTCTCCCTCCGTGACCCGGAGTATCCTCCTCTCCAGCGACCTCCGCCTACCGGTGTCAATGTGGCCCTCTTCCTCCCAGACCTTCGTGTCCTCCTCGGTCGAGCTAGTGCCGGTGAACTTGGCCATAGCGTTTCCCAGCCCGGGACGAGCAAGGTTGGTGGTGGAGCTTGGGTGCTTGATCTTTGGTAGCGGTTGGAATTAGGGCTTAGAGAGGAAAGGCGTGAGAAGCAGTGGCTGACATGGCGGCTTAGGTGCTTTATAGTACCGTATAAGCGACTCTGCAGCGGTTTAGTCCCGAGCGGCTAGTTTTACTACAGCGGCTAGGTAAAAGCGGTGCTTTGTTTTCACTGCATGCAATGACGAGAAGTTACCGTTGGAGTCCGCTAACGGCTTTTTTTCCGATGTCCTTTTGAAGGGTGAGTGCTCGCTTTCGGACAGATGTCGTTCCTCGCTCGACCAACAGAGTTGCTCGATCGAAAGTGTTTGTTCGGACCGAACGTGTCTTGTTCGGTTGAAACTTAACCTCGCTTGATTCGATCGTTACATGTCTTTGTAGCGAGAAAAAATACCCTCTTCGTGACTTAGAGTCTCAAGAGGATGACCCCACTCTAGTGAGTCCTTCCACTTGAGTCTTGGGGTTAGCCGTCGGGGATTAGATCACGCCCATAGCCATGGCCCACTCGACGGCCCAATCAACGACCTACTAGGGCCCGGCTCCTGGAAGGTTCTATCAGGCCGTGTGCATCTGCCGAATAGCCTCTCGGTCGACGCGGTGCGAACGGGTCTAGGATTCGTGTTTGAGTCTTACTCGAACAAGAGTTCTGCGCGGCTACGTGAAGACCCGGACGTTGGTTTCCCGGATTGGATTAGGAGTCGTGATCCCCAAGACTAGGAGTATGCCTTATCTGCCTCGGGATGTATTTGGCATGTATGAGTTCGTTGCGATCTCATAGTTAGTCCGGCCCGATATTCCCTCGGTAGGTCGGTTTGCTCTGCACTATATAAACCATGCCCCTACGGCGTTTAGGGGGCATCTGATGACGAGTTTTGGGACTTGATCTGGCTTTTCGTATTTGCTAGACACTTGACCTTCGCTTGTACACCTATAATCTCGCCGAGACTTGTTCGTCTCGCCGAGCCACCTCTTGTATTCATCTCTGATATATAAGAAAGGCTGGACGTAGGGCTATTATCTCTCGAGAGGCTGAATCGGGATAAAACCCCATCTCCTGTTCGTTCTTTGTTCGTGGTTGTTCGGCGTGTCTCCTATCTCCTTTTTGAAGAACCTTGGTTGACTTGGGTCGATATCCCAACCGTCGACAGAAGGTTACTGCGGCATTTTCTCGCGGTTTTCTGCGATCCCTCGTGATCCAATGTGGTTTTTTACTGCCTTTAATGCGCAGCCCTCGCGTGCGTTGCGAGGCGTGCGTAGCGGTTAGGCGCAGTCGGTGCAGTTGTCCCCTCGTTTTTCGCTCCATTTACTTCACCTCCTGATCGATCGTGCGAAAGTGGATTTCGCTGGGGAGTGGAGTGGATGCCGGGTTGCCGAACAGTCGTGCCCCTTTCTATAAATTGGGGACTTAGCGTTTTTACCGCTTCACTTCCGCATTTGCCATCTTCACCGCTGTAACTTCTCTGCGCTCCTCTCGCCTCCAGCCAAAGCACTTTCTTTCCCTGACAACCAGTCCCCACCCCCACTTTTCCTTCATGGCCCCAATCGGCAAGAGCCAGCTCACGGAGGAGCGCCTCCGCGAGATGGAGGAGCAGGGTCTGATCGCGGGGAGCATGTGGCGAGCCGGAGGCGAGGATGAGGAGCCGATGCCCCATGAGGGGGAGTTCGTCTCCGCCGAGCAGTATGCCTTGCACGGACTCCGCGTGCCTGAGAGCCACTTCGTGGCTTCTGTGCTCGGGGAGGTTGACGGGGAGCTCATGCACTTCCCCCCAACTCTTTCCTTATCTTGGCGGTCTTCGTGCACCTCTGCGAAGCCTTCGTCGGGGTGCCACCAACTGTCTCCCTCTTCTTTCATTTCTACGATGTCCGCACCCGACCAGGCGGCGTCGCCGGCGGGCACTACTTCAGGCTCCGCTCGCCTCCATCACCGTTCTCCTACCCCACCATGGAGCTGAAGGACACGCACTCGGGGTGGGAGCAGCGGTGGTTCTATGCACGTCAGACCCACGGCTGCTGGTTCGCGTACCACGGGGAGGATCCGGTCAGGAAGGTTATCTCCCGTCCGCAGGTCGACAACGAGCTAGCGATCCTGAACCGGATCAATGCCATGGTTGATCTGGGCCTGATGGGGCGCGTGGTACTCGAGGACATTCTCTTTCACCAGGTCTGTCCCTCAAGCAGCGTGAGCATCCCTTTGGGAGATTGCCGGGTGGCATGACATCACCCGTGAAGGCCATTCTGGTACGGCATTTGACTGTCTTCTTTCCTTTGAACTCCTTTGTTGAGACCTGTGTTTTTAATTCCTTTTCGTATTCTCTTTGGTCAGCGCCCTCCTGGACGACGGTCACCGACCAGTCCAGCGCTCTACTGTCTCACTCAGCGCAGGCTTCTCCACCCGTGCGCCTACATAATATTCTTGAGCGCCCCGAGGAGGTACCGAGACCCTTCTGTTCGCACTATCGATTATACCTTCTGGATAAGGCTAACTTCTTCCTTTGCTCTTTTAGGAGAAAATCCTGATCGAAGAGAAGATCAACCAATCCTCTCCCGTGGAAATATCCGCTGAGGAGGAGGAGACCCAAAGGCCCCTTCGCCGTGTTGTCAGGAAGAAGAAGGCCAGTGCGTCTTCTAGGCCTGAGTCCAGTTCGAGGGCAGCCAAACGCCCTCGTCAGACCAAGGTCAGAGCCCACTCCCTTGCCTTCTTTCAGCTCGAAAAAACCTTCGAGCGCTTTCCCTATGCTCGCGTATCCCGTCCAAGCAGGAATTTTTGCTCGGGAAGTGTGTCCGAGCACTTTATAATTATCTGTCTTTATTTTCTTGTCCTTACTTAGGGTGCCCGTACGAGCCTGACACCGGGGTTGACCCGGAGGAGAATAGTCAGAAAATTAAGGAAATTTTGAAAAAAAATGATCACTGAGTACCCTGAGGCAATGCGGCAGGTTTCGCTGGCGGGTCGGGCTTCTGCTCCTCATGCGGTGACTCCGCTGTCCTCCAGTGTCGCCTTGCGCCCCACCGAGCTCGGAAGGAAATTTGGAGAGACCCGGGTCCTTCACAGGTTGAAAGGACCCTGTCCAATGAGTGACACCTGTGTGGCCCGGGCTACTTCTCCTTCCTCCCAAGTCTCAACTACTTCTTCGTCCCCTGCTCTCTCTTCCAACTAGCTCGACGGCCCGAGCTCGACGACCACGCCTTGGGCGGCGAGCTACTTCCTCCAATGAGCTTAGCGACGGCGGGACTACGAGCTCGGGCGGCGGAGGACGGCGGGTCAGGCGGCCTTCCGATGACGCCGCCGGCGCTTAAGCTTATGAAAGCAGCAAGGGCGAGTGATGGCGGTGGCGGCTGGCGCTCGCTCCTCGGCGCGCCCTCGCCTTCGCGCCACCGGCTCATACATCGGCCAGCGAGCGCGCGAGCCGCAGCGACCATGGCGCGACCATGGCGGTCCGCCTTTCTCGCTGGCGCCGCCGCCCCGCCGCCTCCTCCTCGCGGGCTTTCTCGCGTCGACCTCGCCACGGGCATACTCCTTTGCGAATCGAGCTCGACGTCGGCTGGCCTTCTACGTGTCGAGCTCGTCGCCGTCGGCCTCCTCCATAAATCAAGCTCGCTGCCGCCGCGGTCTCCTCCTCTGCGTGGTGTTCATCACCGTGACCACTGTAATCGATCTCGGGCGGGCGCGCCTTCGACGGTGGCACAGCGGCGGCGCCGAGGCTCGTGACCGCCGACGGGTTAGGCGGTGGCGGCGCCATCGGTAGATGAAACGAGAGAACGGGAGAAAGGAATGATTTAGGGATATTTTGGGGAAAAGGCTGACTCATGCTTTAAGATCGGTGAGGGACACGTGCCATCTAAATAGGCGAGGTCTTTCTGATATGTGAGGGACCTGGGTCTCTCCAAATTTCCTTCCGCCGAGCTCGAGGGCACCCGAACCTGCCGCCGCCCCGAAGCGTCGACGCGTTGCTCGGGGCGTAGATCCTGAGGAGGATGAGGTCTCAGTGGCGCAGCCCCCTATTCTGGTGTTGCCGCCAGTGGCGCCTGCTCCCCCGACTTCCTCAGAGGTTCCCATCGCCGCCGTTCCTTTGGCGGCAGCGGCACTTCCTCTCACGCTCCCTCTTGCGCCGCCGCCTCCACCGCCAGCAACTTCTTCGTCTCTGCCGCCTTCTTCGCCTGCTCCAACGGCAGTCGCGCCACCTGCCACCGTGCCATCTTCGCCGACCATGGTGGCTGTCGACGGTTGGGATATTGACCCAAGTCAACCAAGGTTCTTCAAGGAGGAGATAGGAGACACGCCGAACAACCACGAACAACAACGAACAGGAGACAGGGGGTTTTTATCCTGGTTCAGACCTCTCAGAAGAGATAATAGCCCTACGTCCAGCCTTTCTTTATATCAAAGAGGATTACAAGGTGGAACTCGGCGAGATCAGCAGGTCTCGGCGAGTAGTATGCGAAAATCTTATGGCCAGGGTCCCCCCAAACGTCGTAGGGGCCCTGTTTAAATAGTACGGAGCAAACCGACCTACCGAGAGAATATCGGGCCGGGCTAACTACGAGATCATAACGAACTCATACATGCCAAATACAACCTACGGTATACAAAGTAATCTCCTAATCTTAGGGATCACGACTCCTGATCCAATCCGGGAAACCACATCTGGGTCTTCACGCAGCCGTGCAGAACTCTTGTTCGAAGCGGACTCAAACACGATTCCTAGGCCATTACGCATCGTGCCAGCCAAGGGCTGTTCGGCAGGATGCACATGGGCCTGATAGAACCTTCCAGGGAGCTGGGCCCTGGTAGGCTGTTTGTTTGGGCCGTCAGGGAGTGGGCCATGGCAATGAGCCGTAATTTAATCCCCGACAGCTAGCCCCCGAGACTCAAGTGGAAGGACTCACTAGAGTGGGGTCGTCCTCTTGAGACTCAAAGTCACGAAAAGGGTATTTTCCTGCTACAAAGACGTGCAACAGGCGACCGAACAGATTATGTTTCAACCGAACAGGACTTGTTCAGGATCGAACAAACCCGATCAGTGCCGAGCAACTCTGTTGCGTCGAACAGGGAACGACATCTGTCCGAGCAGAGCACTCAGCCTTCAGCGCGGACACTGGAAAAATAGCCGTTGGCAAATTCCAACGGTAACTTCCTATCGCTGCGCAGTGAAAGCAGGCGACCGTTTTACCTAGCCGTTGTGGTAAAAACTAGCCGTTTGTGACAAAACCGTTGCAGAGCTGCTCATATGAGACTATAAAAGTACCCAAGCTGCCCGCGACCAGCCACTTCTGCTCTCACGCCTTTCCTCTCTAAGCCCTAGTTCCAACTACGCTCAGCATCAAGCACCCAAACTCCACCACCAACCCTGCCTGTCCCATACAGGAACCGCTATGGCCAAGTTCACCGGCACTAACTCGACCGAGGAGGACTCAAGGCTCGGGAGGAAGAGGGCCACATTGACACCGTAGCCGGAGGTCGCCTCGAGAGGAGGATACTCCGAGCCGCCGAGGAGAGTTTGTCGCCTTCAGCAGATTCGCCTGCTTGGGTTGAGGTCTCCGAGAGCGACTTCGCCGAGGCCTTCTTGAACATCGGCCGATTGGAGGTGGCGAACCTCAATCCGAACTCCATCCTCCAGATGGCCGTCTCGCACACTGTGCGAAGGCTATCTGAGCATCGATCCACCGGTGTTGTTGTTCCTCCACTATTACACATGATGAGAAGCGCACCGCCGCCCGGCGCTGGGTGCTACTACCTCAAGCTCGGGCCACCGCCGACGACGCAAGGCGTACCTCGCCCACCGCCGCTTTCGACTCGATGGGCGCGTGGTGAGCGAGGTGGTTCTGACAAGCGGAGCGGCGACAGCAGACTCGTCTTCACCGGGAAGGCGCCAAGCAAAGGGAACCCCAATGCCTCGGCCGGAGATGTCCGCCGAGGATTGGTACCTGACAAGGAAGATCGCCTCCCTCGTGAGCCTCGGGCTCACGCAGGCAGGAGATCATTCGACTTCACGGTAATGTGATCTCGTCTGGCCGCAGAGGAGGCCCTATCCTTCTATAAGATAGAGGATGGGAAGACATTTCAAGGAGAACACGGGTAAGTGCCTTTAAGACTCAACCTTTACGTTGATTACTTCCTCCGAACAGGAACAAATAATCCCTTCTGTTCGGGCAGAGAGGCCAACCGACGCATGGGTGACCGAGCGGGTCGACGCCATGTCAAGGCGGCAAAGAAGGACGGGAGGTCACCGGCGAGGTGGCGACACTGCCGCAAGAACGTGCTTGTCCGCATGCGAGGTAAATCACTTACTCCCACCTATGTTGCTAGACTTGCAATGTTGTTTAGTGCTAATGCTCGCTTCCCAAAACACTTGGGAGGACCGGTGATCCTCGGGGGATCAGAGGAACTCTCGGGTGCGAGAAGGAGAAAGCGAAGAAGGGCAAGGCCAAGGCGGCCACAAAGCCCAAAGTGGCGGCCGAGCCTACTGTGAGCTCTCCGCGACACGGCGCCGCCAGACATCAAAGAGACCATCCATGGCGACGGAGGGCGCCGAACAACCAAGCGGGCTCATGGTCACCCCAAATGAAAGACCAAGCTTTTCCCTCCTCGCCGAGCAAAGCGACGAAGAGGTAAAGAACATGACCCTCGGCTTAGGCATTATTCGCAGCTCACGGGCCATTTGGCGCTAGCATAACAGTCGCCGAGCAGAGGAAGCTCAAGAGGAGGTCACGCTAAGGAGAAACTTCTCGCTGCTTGAGAGGAGTGCTCAGCTCACTAGGGAGTTGAGCGCATCGCCGAGAACACCCAAGGGCCGAAGCGGAGAAGCCGCCAAGGAGCCCCCGAGGAAGAGGCGGAAGATTCCGGCGAAGAAGATCAGGATCAAGCCTTCCACGGCGGTATGTAGGAATCGATCTTTTGACCTTCCAACCTTCCGACGCGTTAGACTTAACGATCATCTCTTTTTCGTCACCGCCTAAGAGAGATCGCCACGACGACGCCGAGGAGGCGCCGGCGGTATTGCCGCCCGAAGCGCCTACACGGCGCCTGGGCAGTGAGGCTGGCAAGCCTCAAGGACAAGCTGGCGGCATGGAGCCTGCTGCCAGGCTCCGGCGAGCAGCTCGACGCGCTCAAAAGCGCGGTGGAGCGGCTGGAGGCAGAAGAGGCAGCGCGCGGCGCCACGGACAGCGGGGCCAAGATGATGTCTCCGGAAGCTGCCCAGGGCGGGACCGAGCAGCCGACCCTGCCAGGCACTTCGTCGCAAGGGCAGCTCACCCCCGAGGCGACGGGATTCTCTGGCGAGCAGGGTGAAACCCCAGCCGCTAGGGAGCAAGAAGAAGGCCCCGAGCAGGTCGCGCAAGTTGTCCTGCCCGTGGAAACTACGACGCCACCCAGCGGAGTGGCTCCGGCCTCGCCCGAAGACGTTCGGGCGGAAGAGAAAGAGGAAGAGGAGAGGGAGCGCGGAGACGAAAGCGCTTCGCCCGTTGCCCCTGCTCCCGAGCAGACGCGCTCCCGCAGGAAGAAGGAGCGAACAAGGCAGCGACGGGAACAACGCACCCGTCTCATCCCGCATGAGCGGGGCTTCGTGACGCATGGCCTCGAGGACCGCCTGCGCCGCGGTTTGAAGCATCGGCTTGGCAAGGTAAACTTCAAGACCAAACCTCGTTCAGTTTAACTGTATTATCACAAATTGTTTAACGTGATCTTCTCCCTCAGGTCTTTAGGGATACCATGGCGGAACTTGAGGACGGTATCATCATCGAACAGACGCCAGTCTTGGCATCCTTCGGAGCATCTCGGTCGAGGATCCTGTATGAGCCTTCTGCCGCCCAAAGCCGAGCCTACCAAGGCGAAGCGAAGAAGCTCAAGGCCGGTGACCAAAGAGAGGCGTTCCTCCGAGGCTCTCTTAAAGAAGCCGAGGACCTTCGCGAAGCCGTGAAGATCGGCGCCATGAAGAGAAGCCGGCCGGACGAAGTGGCTCAAGAGCGCCGACGGCAGCCTCATCGGGCGAAACCAGCTCATGGCGGAAGCCAAGAAGCTTAAGGCCCACCGCCAAGGAAGAGCAACGTCTGCGAATTTGCAAGCAAAATCTCGACTTCGGGCTTCACAGAAGAGATCGAGGAGATGCGGGATGACGCGCGGGCGATCGCCATGGAGAGAAGAGCCAAGGAGCTGGAAGAACGCTCAAGATCACCGAAAGGCCGAGTTGGCGAAGCGAGGCTCGACCGACCAATGCTGCGCCAAGACCAAGAGGTCGAGGCCATCCGGACGAAGGTGCGCCGCTCAAGCCAAGCGAGCAAGGAGGAGATCGAACGCCCGAGTGAAGCCCGGAAGGAATCAAGGCTCGGGGTGAAGTCGTGCGCCTCAAGTTAGAAGTTGAGGAGCTAAAGGAGCGGCTTGCTCCTAAGTAACACCGCGTTGTAACCGAAGGGCCTTGTACCAAACTTATGATTAACATAATAAAGTATTTTACCTTTTTTTCCGCAAAAAGAGCAAAGAAAAGACAAGAACGAACAGAAACTAAGAGAAAAGCGAACAGCGCCAGGAAGTTTAAGAAAAACCGGTAGAGCGCTTTGCCTAAATCCCAGCCCCCGTTGTGCAGCTGCTCGAGAACCTAACTTTGCGAACCCGAAAAGGTGCACAAGAGAAAGAGCGACACCCTAGCCCCCGGTATGGACGATGCTCGAGAACCTGAGCTTGCGAACTCGAGCACGGGCGTAGAGAGAAAGAGCGACACCCGTATTTTGCTCGATGTATTCCATAGTCGCTTTCGTTGACGTAAGTTAGGCGCCCGAGAGTGTAGAAAAGGAAAGTGCCTTCTGCCATGGGGCTTACGAGAGCGAGCTTTGCCAAGTGGTCGCGCTAAGCGAGAAGTGCCTTCGCCATGAGGGCTTACGAGAGCGCATTTAGCCGCAAGGTGGAAAGGCCGTGTTACGCAACCCTGAGTTTAGGAACTTATCGAAACTAGATACGGGTAGGGAACGATCCTTGAGATTGCGGGGCCAATAGTTCGCAAGACCGGGCAGCCATCAAGTGTGACCAGAGAGAAAGAGGTAGTCTTCAAAAGACAAGAAGTGAAAAAGGCGCAGAGGCCGTGAGAATTCACTTAAGTATTGGATTGAACTTTACATGGTGTCCGAGAGACTTGAACGAACTAAGGCGCGAAGTTTGACAAAAAACGCGAGACTAAGCAAACAAACGAAGACCTACACAAAGAACTTACGAAGCTGGTCGATGTTCCAAGTCTTCGGTCGCCTCTCTCCGCCTTCCATAGCAAAGCGAACAGCCCGGACGAAAGCAAAGAGAAACGACCGTGAACGGGCCCTCCCAACGAGGAGTTAACTTGTTGGCATTGGACAAGTTCTGAACACGGCGCAGAACGAGGTCGTCCGCCTTCAAAACCCTTGGTCGAACTGACTTGGCAGCGTGCCGGCGAAGATCTTGCTGGTAGCGTGCCATTCTGACTTGTGCCCGGTCGCGTGTGCCTTCGAGGAGGTCGAGATCGAGGAGGCGCTCTTGCTCATCGTCAACTAAGTTGACCGAGCTCGTGTGAGGCGAACCGAGTATAACTTCGGCGGGCAGGATGGCTTCTGCACCATAGACCAATTGGAAAGGAGTTTCTGGCCGCCTCGCCCGTCAGAAAGCGAATCGCCTGCAGGACGGACGGAACTTCGTCAACCTAGGCCTTGTTGTGCTCGCTGAGAGCAGCAAATACCCGCCGTTTAATACCCTGGACTATCTGTCCGTTAGCTCGCTCGACTGCTCCATTGCTCTGTGGATGTGCCATAGAGGCGAAACAGACCTTGGTGCCCAGCTGTTCGCAGTATTGCTGGAATAGCTCGCTTCTGAACTGGGTACCGTTATCCGTGATCAACTTGTGGGGAATCCCAAAGCGCGTGACCACGTTGCTTTTGAAGAAGCGCACAGCTGTTTTGGCGTGAAGAGACGACACAGGCTCTGCCTCAATCCACTTTGTAAATGTGTCTATGGCGGCGAGCGGTGTGTATAGCCCTTGTACCCTTAGGAATGGGCGAGCAGATCCGCACCCATGTGGAAAAAGGCCAAGATGGGGGATTGTTTGGAGCTCTTGGGCGGGCTTGTGTGCCTTCCGGCGTGAAATTGGCAAGCCTTGCACTTAGTCACGATATCCGGGCATCTTGTAACGATGGGCCAATAATAGCCTATGCTAAACGCTTTGCGAATGAATTTCAAGGAGGCGTGGTTGCCACGAGCACCCTCGTATGTCCCTAAGAAGGAACACACCCTCTGCCGCGAGATGCACTTGAGAGAACTCCCAGAGCACCTCGACGGTAAAGGATGCCGCCCACAAGCTTGTATGGAGCAGACGCCTTATAAGTTTAAACGCCGGCTTCGTTGTCGGGTGGTCCCATCTCGCGAGGTACTCGGATAAATGGCGTTGTCCAAATTGGCACTGCCGATAACGGAGACAAGACCACTGCTCTCGTTGTTTCGTCCGGAGACGTGATTGAGGGCTTGTGAAGGTGCTCGACGAGCACCCGCCGAGCAGATTCTCGTGAGGATCCATACTTGATAGTTGGTCGGCCGAAGTTGTGCTTCTGGGCAAGAAGAGCACCTCGAAAAATCGAAAGTGCCGCCCAACTTCCTCACTTCAACCGTATCGCGCCATTGAGTCATCGCAAAGATCGATACTCCTTGTTCACCGGTTGATGACCACCGTGAATCTCCTTCACGATCGATCGTTGGACACCGAGCGACTTGCACGCTCTTAGTCCCGCGAGGAGAGCCTCGTACTCCGCAGCGTTGTTAGTCGCCGTGAAGTGTAGTTGGATAGAATACTGGAGTTGCTCTCCACTAGGGGAGATGAGAACAAAACCAGCCCCCGAGTGTCCAGTGCGCGAGCCATCAAAAAACATGGTCTAAGGAGACTCATCAGGTTGCTCGGGAGCTTCCTGGGATTTGGGCGGGCAAGTCCATTCAGCGACAAAGTCGGCTAAGACTTGTGACTTAATAGCAGTTCGGGCAGCGAAAGACAGATCAAATTCTGCTAGTTCCATTGCCCACTTTGCTATACGTCCGCTAGATTCCTTGTTCCGTAGGATTTCTTCCAGAGGGAACGTGGTCGGGACCAGTATTTGATGTGCCTGGAAATAGTGGCGAAGCTTCCTGGAGGACATGAGCAAGGCGAGAGCGGTTCGACCTCGTGGTAACGCCTTTGATCCGTGAAGTACTTCGCCACGTAATAGATTGGTCGCAGATGCCTTCCTTTCGACCGCCAAGACCGCGCCACCGCTTGTGGCGTGTAACCTAGGTACAAGCAGAGCCGCCGCCATGCCGCTGGGTAGTCAAGACGGAGGATTGATGTATCGCCGAGATCTTGAAAGGATCTATCACACTCGCCCACTGAAACCATTGTGCTTGGCGCAGGCCTTAAAGAAGGGCGACCCCGTTCGCTTCCACGAAATAACCGCTTAGAGCACCATCCGCCCGTGAGACTCAGACTCCTTTACGGTAGTTGGAGCACGATATTTTCAATGGCCCCGATTTTTCGTGGTTGGCGTAAATACCTTGCAAACCAATAACATAACGAACAACATTCCGGATAGAACACCAAAGGTACACTTCTCCGGATTTAATTTTATTCGATGCTGGTGAGATTACGAAAAGTCTCGCCGTGTCTTTTACATGATCCGAGCAAATTTGTTTTTACAACTATGTCGCCGACATAGACCTCGAGTTTTTTCCGTTGCTCTTAGGAAGATTTTCTCCATTGTTACTGGAACGTGGCACCAAAGATTGCGCAGACCGAAAGACATGGTCGATAGCGTAAAGTTCGAAGGGGTGATGAAGGCGCCTTTCTTCATCCCTGGGAGATGATTATTTGGTGATAACCGAGTAAGCATCTAAAAGCTCAAGAGTTGGCGTCTGCATGATCGATCGACCAACCCGGTCAATACGAGGCGCGGAAATTGTTCTTAGGACAAGCGGCTGCTCAGATCGTGTGATCGACACACATCCTACACTTGCCGCCTTTCTTCTTTACAATAACAGGTTGGCTAACCACTCGGTGTGATCAACCTCGCGGATGAACCCGCAATGAGTAGTTTGCTGTCGATCTTTGATAATCCTGCTTGAATTGTAAAAGCGACGAAGCTTCCGCGAATGTGCTTTTTGTCCGACCGACAGCCGGTTTGTGCTCACGACCTCCTTGGGACTCGGGCATGTCGATGGCTCCTGTGCAAACACATCTGCATTAGCTCTCGGAGGAAGGCAATGAGCTCGCTTCCTATTTGGGGTCTAGATTGGCCCCAAGTGAACTATCTTGGAAGTATCATCAAGGGACGCTGGAACTTCCTTGGTTTCTCCCCGGGTGAAGGGAGACCCTAGGGCGTCTGAGACTTGGTCTCATGGAACTTGAGACCGCGCGTCAAGCTGGTCGATCAGGCGAGGATCGCCGTCGCAATCCGCAGCAGCTTTGTAATTGTTTTGACCGTGATCACACCGTTAGGGCCCAGATCTTCACGCAATGGTAAGCGTGGTGGGTTACGACCATGAACTTACCAAGAGATGGCTCGCCCAAGATCGCGTTATACGCTGGATGGGAAGTCGACCACGCCGAAGTGATCAACTCGTCGGAAGTTGCTTGGGTTGCGAAGGTAATCGCGTAACAACTCGCCCTAACGGCTTAATGTTTTCTCCGGAACGATTCCGTAGAAGGGCATTGCGACTCCTTCGCTTTAGAACGAGGAATCAGCATCTCGTCCAAGACCTTAGCAGAAAGCAAGTCCAATGAGCTCCCGCCGTCTACTAAGACACGGCCAACTCTTGCGTTGCTGATGGTCGGGGCGACCACCAGTGGGAGCCGCCGAGGCTTGGTCATCCCAGGGGCAATCCTCCCGAGAGAAGGAGATGGGGACCTCGGTCCACTTCATCGATTCAGCCGAGGTTTTGCCTTTTCAATGTTGTGGACCTCCCGGCAGCTTCCTTGAGGCTACGCCGAGAGGTGTAAGCCGAGGAGCCGAAAATGACGGCGATATGGTTCACGGCTCTTGATATTCATCATCATCTTCCGATCACCATCGTCGGTTTGGCGCAGCCTCACCAAGATCACCTTGTTCGGGGGGTGGGCATTGGGCCCTTGCCGTTGTAGAAGTCTTCGAGCTTTATGCCCAAGTTCTGCAATGGCGATATCGTGTCTGTAGTCTTTGGTGGAACTTGTAAAATCGGTCGCTTGGACCTTTCTTGCCTTGTCCGCCTCCCCGAAAGGTGCTTTTGCCCTTGTAGTTATTGTTGGGCTTCTTACGCCCATCCTTGGGAGGAGGTCTTGCGATCTACACCGGCATGATGATTGTTCGCGTCACCTTTATTTTTCTTCTTACGGGACTTCTTGTCACCGTGGTTCTTTCGCCGCTCTTCTTCTTCTCATCCACACCAGTGGCGGGCGGCTCGCCTTGTCAAACGCCTTTTTGTACGATCAACGCGCTCGCGTTGGCATATGGTCACCGCCTTGAACAGTCGTTGGCGGTCCAGTCTCGTTGATCTCGAGATCTCGGTGAGACGCTTCGTCGCGGACTCCGCTTTTAAAGGCGCGATAATGATTCATCCGAGATGTTCGGATCGTGTTGCGGATCTTAATGAAACGCTTTACGGTTGCGGAGGGTCTCCCTGCTCATCCGGATCATCCGTGCAGATCATCCTCCTTGCCCAGACGCACGTAATAGCTTCCGAAATTAGCGATCGAGGCGCCACAAAGCCGATTCCATGAGCCGATAGAACCCTCCCGCCGATTGAATGACCACGTCCGAGCAAAGACCTCAAGTCTGATCGGAGGTAATTAGCCATAACGAGCTCGTCTCCCCGCCGCCATGATGGCGTGAGCGAGATGGAAAGGAATTCCTCCGGGTTCGAGTCCCATTATACCTCTCCATGTGACCGGCTTGAACTTTGAGGGCCACCGACGGCTCAAGCTCGTCGAGAAAGCCCCGCAGCCCAAAGCATATGACCGGCCACCTTCCCCGGCAGAACCTAGTCTTGAGAAGACGTTGGTCCTGTTGCGCGGAGGAACTCCTGCTGAACGGGATGATTCGGCCTGGAGAAACTCTCTCCGAGACAAGCCACCACGCTCCTTCCTCGTGGTCGCGACGACGCGCTCCTCACGAGGGGACCGTCCGTGGTCATCGCGTGCGCGCTTGCCCCTATTGTCGCGATGACTACGAGGACTCGGCGAGCGACGGCGACCACGGGTAGCCTGCTCATGGACAGTGATCCTTCGATGGTGACGAGGGTCACGCGATCGATCGAGTCGTCCGAATCATTCAGGCTTTAGCTGGCCGCTCGAGGAGTTGTTGACTTCTCCTAGAGACTTTAGGCCTTCAGCCAATCGCTCTAGGTTGGAAGCAACGGCATTGCCCATACGGGCGAGGTCGGCCTGGTTGGTGGATCTAATCACCGAAGCCATGGCCGCAAGTCGTTCCCGACTCTGCTCTAGGGGTTCTGGGACCCCCGAGGCATCCGCGCTCGCCTGACCGAGTTGATTCTGCGAGGAACTAACCCGACAGAGAAACTTGCCGGGATACTTAGCGAGGGCACGCGAGGTGGAGTCGCGACGCGTCGCTTGCACCGATCGCGAACCGCGTGCCACGGTCTCGATTGATGGAATCGCCGAGATTGCGGCGAATGACTTCTTGCTCGCGAGCGCCGGTAGCGACCTCGTCTTGATGCCGGCGAGTTAACTCCGCCTCGCCCGCCACCGCCACGTACCGTCGCGGTGATTCTCGAGGTTCCTACATCACCATGTTAATGCGGGGGCCATGCGAAGGTGCGCTAGACGGTGTCATCATTTGTGTTCCACTGTAGAATCTACCGACATAGCCTCGAACCGATAGATCTAAACCGTCGTAAAGATCATCGGTTCCGTAGTCATCGCCAATGACGGAGTGCGATCTGCGGCTATCTCTCGCCATATAGGCGAGACCTCCGCCCCGAGATACGGAAAGTGTTCGAGATCGGATGATTGATCTCGAACTCACGAGGATGAAACATCCCGTCTTCCGAGTCGTAGCCCTCGTGAAGTATCTCAGATCATCGATCGAGTTCGACATGCTCGTCTGCGTGTCCCCACTGACGGCGCCATTGCCGACGGTTGGGATATTGACCCAAGTCAACCAAGGTTCTTCAAGGAGGAGATAGGAGACACGCCGAACAACCACTTAACAAAGAACGAACAGAGAGCGGGGTTTTTATCCGGTTCAGCCTCTCAGAGAGATAATAGCCCTACGTCCGGCCTTTCTTTATATCAAAGAGGATTACAAGGTGGAACTCGGCGATATCAAGAGGTCTCGGCGAGTAGTATGCGAAAATCTTATGGCTGTGGTCCCCCAAACGCCGTAGGGCCTGCTTAAATAATCTGAGCAAACCGACCTACCGGGGAATATCGCCGCTAACTACTAGATCATAAAGAACTCATACATGCCAAATACAACCTCGGTGAGACAAAGTAATCTCCTAATCTTGGGGATCACGACTTCGATCCAATCGTGAAACCACGTCCGGTCTTCACGCGTAGCAGAACTCTTGTTCAAGCGACTCAAACACGATTTCCAGCCATTACGCATCGTGCCGCCACGAGGATGTTCGGCGGGATCTGACGTTACCGATAACCTTCCAGGAAATTTACCGACAGCTATTTGTTTGGTAGTCGAGGTGGTAGTAGCCAGAATGGTACCGTAATTTAATCCCCGACAGTGACGACTTCACCAACCACACTGGCGGGGACTACCTCGCCGACCAGCGCCTTGCCACCGGCAAGCCCTTCAGCTTCAGCCCCCGCCGATCAGGCGGTACCTGCTCTCCCACCGGCGGCCTTGTTGCCGGGACTTCCCCGGCACCCATGCCTGCTCCAGCGCTGCGTCGGCCCGAGCCGCATTGACGGCTGTGCCACCGCCGCCAACTGTGCTGCCGCCTCTGCCAATTGCGCCGGTGGCGCCTGATGCCGCAACGGTGGCGGCCGCGTCGCCGTCTTCTTCTGTTTCGACGCCAGACGTGATGCCGGAAGCTCCTTTCGAGTTCCCCGTGGCTGCTGACGAGCAGCCGCCCTCCCGAGTTGAGTCGCCGCCCATCTGGCGGCAGCCCAACCCGGGAAGACGTCGACCCGACTCAGCTCACCGAGCCGAAAATCATTGAACGCCCAGGCGGAGTGCCTATCAAGGTGCCTGCCCGTACCTTCTCGTACCACCGGCCAGGCAAAGGTCCGCCCGGGCCAAGCGGCGATGACGATTCAGAAGACTCGCCGAGCTCGGGCGACGAGGAGGTGGACGAAGAAGGCGTCCCCCTCCAGCAAACTTGGATCTTGGACCACATCGTGATCTGGCCGGGGATGCGCCAGATCTTGACCACCCACGTTCAGAGGGTAAGTGCTTCATACCTTTGCTTCTTAGTCGGGAAAACCTTTTCTTGTCGCGACTTCTGAATCTCTTTTTCTTGCTCCTTCAGCTCATGGGCCGCATGGTGGACGATATTATCGAGGCCGGCGTTAACTACGAATCCGTCGCCACCTCATTACGGGGCTTCGAGCGTCGGATTGACATCCTCAAGCAGAGGATCGGCACCCAGATCACCCGTGCCGGCGAAGCCAACATCGCCGTTTCCGCTTTGCGCCGGGAGTCTTCTTCCCGGCGGGCCGTCCTGGCAGTAGTCCAGAAGGAGCTCGAGCAGGCGCGCGAGAACCCTCAGGAGATCGCGGGCCAGCTGGCTTCTGCCCTGCAAGACCTGGTCGAGGAGTGACAGAGCTTGGCCTCCGTTGACCTCCATGAGACCAGGTGGCACCTGGCCGAGGCCTGCGACCGCGTCAAAGATCTCTCCGCCGAGCTCGCGAACACTTGGGCGGCTGGAAGCTGCCCGAGCCGAGGCTGGCCAGCTACGCCTTGAGCTCCTTGCTGCCCACGAGGAGCGCGCCACTGACGTACACCGGGAGGATGCCCTGGAAGAAGAGCTTCGGGAGCTCAACATCTCCCATGGCGACGAGCTGGTCCACGCGCGCGCCCGCGACCATTCAGAGCTTGCCAAGCTAATGACGCGCCATCAGGAGGAACTTGCAAAGGTGTGGGCGGAAAAGGGCTCGCCTGACTCCGCCGACGAGGACCTAAACAAGGAGCTGAAGAAGGCGCGCAAGGAAGCCAAGGAAGGCCGGGCTGCCAAGCGCGAGTTGCTCGATCTTCAGGATGAGTTGGAGGCTCTTAAGAGGAAGCTACGCAAACTCAAGAAGAACTAGAGCCTCTCCAGTTCTTGTTATGCAAAAAACTTTTGTTAGTCCAAAATGAATGTAAATATTGAACTTGGTTACCTTTTACTTCCCTTTGCTTGGTCGTCTGCTCTCAAGCTTTAGAGACTCGTCTGTCCGAACTTATCTGCGAGCCAAAGAAAAAAACGAGTAGGGGAGAGAAGCGGGCAGCTAGAAAAAACCTTAGCAGCCAGACTGAACTAGGCGCCGCAACACTTAGCCCGAGCAACACGAAAAAGCGCAATTTTTCAAAAAAAAACTTGAACTCTTTTTCTTAAACCCTTGCCTTCCCCCTCCAGCCCCCGTCTGTCTTGCCCAGTTTGCCCTGAGTTTGCGACAAAAAAGTGGCCAGGACAGAGGAAACAGAGAGCGGAAAATATGCAAGATTTATTGTTCTTTGGCCTCCCTCTGCTCGGTTGATCGTTATACGCCGCGTAGCGCCGTCTCCGAGTCACAGGTGCCTTTTACGATAAGAATCGGCTTATTTGGGGCAGAACCTGAGCGGATAGGGCTAACCTTTTCTAAGTTCTTCCGAGTGAATTCGGGTTACTCAAACAATAAGTGTTGCGCAGGGGAAAAGCAAGAAAAGGAAGACTGTCGATGCCCAGAACCAACACTTTTTGACCCCGAGTAGAAAGACTTCGTTCTCAAAGGAAAACAGCTAGCAATGAACAGGGCTTAGCAATGGAACTCTTTAGAAAGGGAGAAAACTTAGGAAAAATATGATTTACTCCGCTTAGGGGTAGAACTTACGTAGCTGGACGATGTTCCACGAGCTCGCTAGCTCTCGGCCATCCTCCATAGCCAAGTGCACAGCCCCCGGGCGTGTGGTCGAGACAACCGTGTATGGCCCCTCCCAACTGGGTGTTAACTTGTTGGCTCCGGCCAAGTTTTGAACTCGGCGGAGTACTAAGTCCCTAGGCTGGAGTGTTCTTGACTTGACGGTGTGGTCCACGTGTTTCCTTAGTGCTTGCTGATACTTGGCCAAACGGATCAGAGCTGAGGTACGGTGTTCTTAGACCAGATCTAAGTCCAACTGCCTTTCTTGTTGGTCGTTTTGGTCGACGCGTGGATTGCCAAGCGCTATTTCAGGCAGTAGCATAGCTTCTGATCCGTATACGAGTCTAAATGGAGTGTCTCCGGTGGCCCGACTTGGTGTGGTACACACTGATCAGAGAACAATGGGTAATTCCTCTACCCAAGCTTGGCCGGCTTGTACGACCTTGTGGTAGACTCGTTTTTTGATGCCTTGAAGGATCTGGCCGTTGGCCCTCTCATCCGCGCCATTGCTCTGTGGATGAGCTACAGAGGCTAGGCCTACCTTTGTGCCAATTTCCTCTCAATATTCTTGGAAGAGCTCGCTAGTGAGCTGGGTCCCGCTATCCGCGTTGAGCTTGTTTGGGACACCATAGCAAGTAACAACGTTATTGCGGAAAAATCTTTTGGCAGCTTGGGCAGTGATGCCGGAAACGGGCTCGACTTCTATCCACTTTGTGAAAGTGTCGATGGCTATGAATAGATGCTTGCAGCCACACGATCCTCTGGGGAACGGATCGAGGATATCCATCCTCCGGGTAGAAAAGGCAAGGAGAGAGGGATGGTCTGAAGGTTATACGCCGGCTGATGTATCTGCCTAGCGTGAAATTGACATGCTCGGCATTTAGTTACAATTTCTCGAGCATCATGCAGAGCCGTGGGCCAATAGAAGCCCATCCTGAAGGCTTTGCCTACAAGAGTGCGGTATGAGGCATGAGCGCTGCATGACCCGTCATGTAGGCCTCTCAACAGGAACTTGCCCTCCTCGAGGGAGATGCACTTGGTTAAAATTCCAAGTGCACCTCTACAGTACAGGGTATCGCCCAGCATACAGTACAGTGAAGTTCTCTTGATAAATCGGGACTTCTTGGCTTCTTCCTCGGGAAGTATCCAATGCGCAAGGTATTGGACGAAGGGGTGCCTCCATCCTGCGTCCTGCTCAAGGAAGGAAATATTGCCGTGCGTTTCTTGTGCCTCCTTAGGGGGAATTGAGGGCTTTTTTAGTGCTATACGAGCACCCCTGCCAGAGCAGGTTCAAGCGAGGATCCCAACTTGGCTAGTTGGTCGGCCAGGGTATTTTCTCTCCTGGGCACATACCTGATCTCGAAATTTCGGAACCTTTTTTTCAACTTGCGTACCTCATCCAAGTAACGTGCCATGGAGGCGTCGGAGCACTGGAACTCCTTGTTAACTTGGTTTACGACCAGCTGTGAGTCACCCCTCACAGTTAGCCACTGGATACCGAGCAAAACACATGCTCGTAGGCCTGCCAAGGGACCCTCGTACCGTGCCGCATTGTTCGTGGCAGGAAACTGCAGTGTAACTACGCTTGAAGTTCGTCTCCCTGAGGAGATTCGAGCACGTACCCAGCCCCCGAGCATTCGAATGCTCGGGAGCCGTCGAAGTACATCACTAGTGCTCGGCTGGGGGTCCCGTCGGATTCTGGTCGGGTGGATCCGGGTTGGTCCATTCCACGATGAAGTCTGCCAGGACCTATGACTTGATGGCTGTTCGGGGGATGAAATGGATATCAAAGCCCCCGAGCTCTAGGGCCCACTTCGATATCCTGTTTGTCGCGTCCAGATTTCTAAGAATCTCTCTTAGCGGAAAGCTGGTCGGCACCGTAATTTGATGCGCCATGAAGTAATGGTGCAACTTTCTTGATGCCATGAGCAGGGCATAGAGAAGCTTCTGGGTCTCAGGGTATCTTTCCTTTAGCCCGTGAAGCGCTTCGCTCACATAATATACTGGCCTCTGGACGCCGTCTCACTCGGCCACGAGCACAGCGCTCACAGCCAAGGGTACGGCGGCCAGGTAAAGAAGCAAGGGCTCTTGAGGTTTGGGAGAAACCAAAATAGGAGGGCTTGAGAGGTACCTTTTTAACTCTTCAAGTGCCTTCTATGCCTCCTCCATGCGCCTTGAAGAAGGCTAGACCTCGTTCCCTATGCGCGAGATGAAACGACTGAGCACCGCCATTCTCCCTGTCAGGACTTGGACATCTTTTATCTTCTCCAGCGCTTGAAGCTTCTCGATTGCTTCTATCTTGGTCGGGATTGGGCTAATCCCAGTGGATCTGATCTCGTACCTGAGCAGCATCCCGGACCGCACGCCAAAAGCGCACTTCTCGAGGTTGAGTTTGATCTGATGCCGTCGCAAGCTGTCGAATGTCTCTTTAAGATCTGCTAAGTGGACCTCATCCTCCTTACTCTTGACAATTATATCGTCAACATGGATTTCAAGGTTCCTCTCGATCTGGTCGAGGAAAGATTTCTGCATCAAACGCTGGTAAGTAGCACCCACGTTCCTCAGACCGAATGCCATGGTCTTATAGCAGTAAGTTCCAAAAGGAGTAATGAACGTGGTTTTGGCTTTGTCCTCCGGGGCCAATCAGATCTGATGATATCCCGAATAGGCATCTAGGAAACTCATCAAACGCGACTCGGTCGTGGCGTCTACGAGCTGGTCGATGCGAGGGAGAGGAAAATTGTCCTTAGGGCAGGCTGCATTTAGGTTGGTAAAATCAACACACTTGCGCTATTTACCACCTTTCTTCTGGATCACTACGGGGTTTGCGAGACACTCTGAGTGGTCGATCTCCCGGATAAACCCTGCGGCGAGCAGTTTCGTAGTTTTCTCGCTCATGATGTCTACTTTTCATTGTGGGAACTGCCGTAGGGATTGCCTAACATTTTTTTTATCAGGCCGAACAACTAGCCTGTGCTCAATTACTTCCCTAGGTACATCAGGCATGTCAGATGGTTCCCACGCAAAAACATATGCATTGGCCTGGAGGAAGGTCACAAGCGCACTTTCCTATTCCGGATCTAAAGTAGACCCTATTTGGGTGACCTTGCTCGATTCACCCGGTACGATAACTACCTTTTTGGTGGGTTCCTGAGGCTGCACCATGACCTTCTTGGTCTGGTCGGGTCCACGGTCCGACAGTTGTGCCACCATGGCCAGCGCCTTCTCATCGTAGGAGAGCGTCGTCTTCTGATTTCCCTGGACAGTGATGACACCTTTCGGGCCCGGGATCTTCAGGCAATGGTAGGCATGGTGTGTCGCCGCCATGAACTTGGCGAGGGCAGGCCTACCCAGGATGTCGTTGTAAGCCATCTCAAAATCAACCACCTCGAAGGTGATCATCTCAGTCCGAAAGTTGCTCGGACTGCCAAAGGTGACGGACAGAACAACTTGCCCGATCGGAGTGATGGAGGACCCAGGCACTATGCCATGGAACGGCATGGCCAGGGGGCTTGATCTTGGATCGAGGAACTTGCACTTCGTCCAACACTCGAGCAGAGATCAGATCGAGCGAGTTACCCCCGTCAATCAGTACTCGCCCGACCACATTATTGCTAATGGTGGGTGTGAGCACAAGAGGCAAACTTCTAGGGCTTGGTCGCTCCAGCGGGTAGGTCGTCCTTGGAAAAGGAGACCGTGACATCGGACCAGCGGAAATGCTCGCTGGCTGGTACTTCCTGCTCGATGCGGTAGACCTCACGGGCCACCGCCTTGAGCTCTCGGTGAGAGGAGTACGCCGAGAATCCGCCAAAGATCACCGCAACATGGCGATCTGCGGTGGGGTACTCCTGCTCGATGTAGTCGCCACCCTCCTTGGCGCGCCTGCTAACGGAGCCCTTGGGTTCTTCGGGCAG
Source organism: Raddia guianensis (assembly GCA_036346415.1). NCBI lineage: Eukaryota > Viridiplantae > Streptophyta > Magnoliopsida > Poales > Poaceae > Raddia > Raddia guianensis. The sequence goes on along the minus strand of CM070542.1, from coordinate 34,827,829 downwards.
CTCGGGAAAGCCAGCCTTACCGCCGTAGTAGGCCTCGAGACACTTCTGCCAAACTCGGCAGTTGCGGAGGTCGTGGCTGTAGGCTTTGTGGAGTTTGCAGAATCTTTGGTTGGCAGGAGCGACGGGCTTACCTTACGGGTTGCCCTCCTTCCTCCGCTTCCCATTCTACTGCGGGGAGTGGGAACGCCCTTGTTCGCGGCGCCCTGGTCAGAGACCGCGGCCACGAACCTTAGGCCCTTCTTCTTTCTTCCGCATTCCTTCTTGCTCGAGTGGTGTTCGGGTGAAGAAGTTCGGTGGGCATACCGAGAATTTGACTGCTTGCGGCGTAGGTCTTCGTCAACGTCAATGTAACCCTCCATTGCTTGGATGAGCTCGTTAGCGCTGTACCCCTTGTACAGGTTGAGGTCTTGGACGTCGCGTTCGTTGGTGACGCCCTCAACGAAGGCGTCGACGATCACCTTGTCCAAAATGTTGGGGATGGAGTTCTTGACCTTGAGGAACCTGTTCACAAAGTTTCGCAGGCTCTCTCCCTTCTTCTGTCGCACCATCCTGAGGTCACGGGGCTGACCGGGGGGTTGGCAGTTGCCCTGAAAGCAGGCGTATAGGGCCTCGCACACTTTCGACCAGCTGCCGAAGGAATTGTCCTTCTACCGCAGTAGCCAGGTATGGGCTTGTCCGTCGAGCACGGTAGGCAGGTACCGTGCCATGACGTCCTAGTTTCCGCCAGCAGCCGATATGGTCGTGGCATAGACGGTAAGAAACTCCTTCGGATCCAGGGATCTGTTGAAGCATTCGACGTGGCCATGCTTAAATCTCTCCGGCCATGGCGCCTCACGGATGGCTTGGGCGAAGGCCATGCAGCCTTGGGCCACTGCGGGCTCTCTCTTGGGTTGCGCGCGAACTTCTGCAAGCGGCCTAGTCGGTTGAAAACTCCTCCGCGCCGGGGCGAGGGGGTGTTTGTTGAGGCATGGCTATCTCCCCTCCTGGGCGACCGCCTGCGGGCCCCGTAGTTGGCCCGCGCCTCGTGCCGCGGAGGTTCATGCGGGCGCTCGGTCTCCTTCCTGCGACGCGGCGAATTGCTGTGCACGGATTTTCCCTGTCCTTGCTGGGCAGGTCATTTTGCACTAGCCTGCTCGACGCGGCTGGTCCTAGACTCGCTGGGGGCGGAGGCGACTCGGTTCGCCAGCTCCTCGAGCCTCTCTGCCACCGCGGTTCCCAGCTCCGACTGGGCGGTGAATCTCGGATTGTTGGCGAGGTTGCGGACAACCGTCGCCACGGCGCGCAGCTCCCTTCATCCGAAAAACTCAGACGCGGCCGGCGGGGTGTGCCTAGTTGAGGCAGCTTGTGGTGGCCTGGGAACACTAGTTCCCGCATGCCCTCCATCGGCCGCCAAGGCGGCGCTGATGGAACAGGTGAGCCATCCCCTCGTGACTTGGAGCCGCTTGTCGGGGCCTCGGGGGTATCTCCGTCGCCCGCACCCCCAGGGGTGTTGACTTCGTCGGGACGGTTGCGGGTGTTGCACCCATTCTGGTCATCCCCCGACAGATCCCCCTCGTCCACGGGGCAAAACTCCTTGTGGGCCCACTGCACATGACGGGGTCATGACAGTGTCCCCCACGGAATGTTCCTCCACCTCCGGCTCAATGGCCGTCCCGGAATACTGGGATCCCATGGGCTGGGAGTGGACCTCTTCTTCTCCCGCAATCTCCTGGGAGAAAAAGGTATCAGGATCTACACCCAGAAGGACTCGAGCGAGAAACTACCGTGAGGAGGAGGCAGAACCGCTCTCCTTAGTCTCATCAGCGAAAACCAAAGGGCCAGAGCCCGGCAAAGCACGCTCCTCCGCTACTTTGCTTACCTTAACGTAGCAGAGGTCGTCGAAGCGGAGGTGGTCGAGGTTCTCTTCATACGCCATGGAACCTTCTCCTTCCCGCACAAGCTCTTTAGTCACTCCCCACGGATAGCGCCAGCTGTCGATGCCTGGGAAACCTCGGGAGGCCCCATGGGTGCCGGCACGCAGAGATTTGTAGGAAGGGGTGTGGAGCGTCTGGGCCTGACGCGGCTCAGAGAAGTGGTTCGGCAGTGGCGAGGAAGATGAGGATGAGTATAGATGAAATGGAGGGCTAGGGACATGGTGGTTTATCCTGGTTCGAGCCCTCCTGCGGCGAGGTAACAACTCTACTTCCAGTGTATTCTCACTACCCGCAATCGGAATTACAAGAGTGGGAACGGCGAGCTCGAACAGGCTGCTCGGGCTCACCGGAGAGTGCAAGAACTACTCTACAGGGTCCCGTGTGTGTGTGTAGGAGATGATGCTGCTCCCCCTTCACGTGCGATCTAGAGGGGTATTTATAGAGTCCGGGATGGCATTTAATGCCGTTGCCTTAATCGCCGAAAATGGGCCCTTGGCGACCAGATCCACCGAGCGGACGGGTGTTTTCCATGCGCCGCCTCCATTTGGGTTCAAAACGCCGCTTCACCGCAAGGGCCCCGCCCGCCGCAATCCATCCTATCCATCTTGTGTAGTCCTCAGTGGCGCACATGGCGGCGGAGTTGGTGACGAGGATAACGCCCGGTGTCACGGGTCCCATCCGTCGGACTACGCAGCGACGATCAAGACATGACCTCGCTATCCTTTGGCGAAAAACCTTCGCCAGAAGCTTCTGGCGAGCTGTTCGCGGTAGGCTTCGTCGAGGCCGCACTCGCCACGAAGGCCCACTGTGACTAGGTCTGCTCGTCTGCACCTTGGTTTGGTCGGGTTAGAGTCTCAGCTCGGGGCGAGCCCTGGTCCGATCCAAGCCTAGGTGAGCTCTCTCTCTCTCTCTCTCTCTCTCTCTCTCTCTCTCTCTGGCCAGCTTTGTGGGCCACCCGCGGTGGACCCCATCTCCCATCCCCGACGGTAGTCATGTGAATGCTTTCCAAAATCCAGTCTCTAACTCATGCAAGTTCTTTAGCGAGACGTGGTTTCAAAGACATCGTTCTCCCCGCGTAAACGACACGCCAACGAAGGGATATATGGAGAAGCCAGAAGATGCAATAGTGACATATTGATTGGGTATAGCACAATAAGTCTTAGAGGACGTCTCCTATTATAGGGGATAAAGTTATAACCATATGCTATGAAATCCTAATTAAATCACCTCCCCATGGCCATGTTGGATGTTTGCGCCTATCTACGAATGTGTTCGACCGAGGCAGATTGGATAAGAATGGCGAATGAATTGTATTGGAATATTTATCCATCATCTTTGACAAGGAAAAGACATGATTTTTCAGAATGCGCACAAAACTTCTAGCATGACATTTCTAGTGGGTGTATGTAGCGCACATGTTGCAAATATTTGAGTCGGACAAGAGGAATGCAAGTTCATCTTAATACCGTTGTAGGTAGGTGTTCGTATATGATGATGCATTGTGATAGTTTTTATATATATGTCTATAACCCTTTGGTCAATGATCTAGTGAAAATTCTATTATTTAAAGAATATATAGATCTAAAATACGAAAACCATGGTTGAGAGTCAAGTCCTACCAGTTATGCAGGATATGACAGGAAAAGCGGTAATATTACAAAAGAAAGTGAATTTTTTGGGAGTGTTTAGTACGATGACTCGTTATTAGGGATGCAACTGGCTCACGGCAGTTTAGGGACGTGAAATGGAATCGCGCTTTTTAGCTCGTAGAAAAATACGGCTTGCCCTCTCTGCTTGATACTGTCGTTTCTCTCTTATCCCAGTTCCTTTCTAGCCACACAACCACTCACGAGTCACGAGTCGCCGCTCGCTGCCAGCTTCGTCGTACCTCACGACCGCCCGGCGCGCCTGCGCGGACCAGCCATCTCTCCCCCCTCGCGGCGCGCCGCCAAGGCCAAGCTGAAGCACCACCTAACCCTCCGCCGCCGCCTCACCCTCCGCACGCTCTCCGTCGTCGTCGTATCCGGCGGGGCTGCGCCTCCTTGCGCACCAGGCCGTCGTCGTCGCCTCCAGCGGGGCTGCGCGGCGGCGGGGAGTGCGGCAAGCTTCCCGCGGCCGTGGCCGACGCGCTGGTGCACTACGCGACGGAGAACTCCACGCCGGAGATGGTGTCGCCGGCGGCGGCGGCGGCGGCGGCGCGCGTGGTGGCGCGCCGTGCGCACTGCAACCTGCTGGTCTTCGGCCTCGGCCCCGACGCCGCCGCATGCTCTTCCTCGACGACAACGCCACCTCATCGTCGACGCCGACGCCGGCGAGCTCCTCGCCCTCCGCGACTCAGGGAGCAATTTGGAGATTCAGGGAGCGACTGAGGAGATGCGATTTGGGAAGTGCAATTCAGGGAGCGATTTGGGGATTTTTGACCTGTGGAGATGCGATTTGGGGGCTTTTTGACTTGTTGGAGATGTGATTTGGGGATTTTTTTTCTTCTCGCTATTTGCCCATGAAGATTGCTGCATAAACGGGATAAACAAACGGCTGCGGGCGACATTTCGACCGTGAACATTTTTTTGGACAACCGGGATTAACCATTTGTTGTTGCACGGGCAACACGGGCATGCCCTTTTATTCCACCGGGCATCCCGTTTGCACCCTGACTCGTTATATACTTCCTCTTCTACCGCGCTGATCTGATTTGTCTACTTGATATGTGTTGTGATCTGCTTCGGCTATCGTCATTGCAACGAAACAGAGTCAATCATCTTCGTCTTTCCTTGGTTGTGAGTCTGAGGAGGATCGGTACATGCCTGCATTGCAGCTTATACCACAATGAAGAGAGAGCTGTGTGAGTAGTCCATAGAAAAGATGCCACACGTACTATATATTCATAGATCACGGGTCGTCTTTGTACAGACTCCAAATAACTCTCCAACAATATAAACGAGCAAGATGACTCACGCGTTTGCGTGGCTAGATTTGTGTCAGCATATATATAGCATATATATAGAGTTTATCTCTAACTCATAATCTTTTTTTAGGGTAATCTCCAACTCATAATCTATCTCTAATATATCAAATCAGATTTAGAGTTTATCTCTAATATATTATATCAGCTTTAGTAGCGTATTAGACGGCGATTGGACGGTGGAGGATTTTCGGACGACGTGGCACATTGTGGTGGCTCCGTTTTCCTCTACTTTAATAATATTGGGATTTCTATTGAATCTTAAATAAGTTATGATGACGGGAATATTAATATTAAAAAGGATCTTCAAAATCAACATCCGAACAGTCATATGGAAGAATCGAACTAACACAGATTGGATAAACTAAGCACGTTTGAATTCTACAGCTTATGTGAGTACAGATTAAAGTTAACAGAAATTTTGTCGTGCAAACAAACTAAAGACAAACATGTATGTGCCTTGTAGAATTAGTAGAAGTTGACAATACCAAACAATAACACTGTCAGATTCAGAAGCGCTCATTGATTGATATTAATGGATGTGTGCCTGTGTCTTTCCTCTAATCCATCTGGCACAGAGACTCTGAGCAGTGCATGATTTGCACAAGATGTCAAGATGGCATTTAGACCTGAGTTCAAAACTGCTAGGCTATTTGGCAGTGGCAAATGATGTACAGCATGAACTGCAGGTCATCGAAATCCATTGTTCAGAAGCTAGAAGAACAGTCATATGATAGCCATGAAAAACTGCCAGACGATGCTCAGTCATGCCAAATTGATCCAAAACAGAGGCAGTCACACTCCATGAAATCAGTCACAATTCACCTTCCAGAGCATTATTGTTGTAGCGGGGGAACACCCACCCCCTGCGAATTAGGAGCCGAACCAACCTCGAAGGAAGCCTCGCCCCTATGGTGCGGGGCAAAGGCGGACCGAACGAGGGTCCACACGAAGGAAGCTCCAGTCCCGCGGAGCTAGGCGTGAGCGGACCAAAGGGGGTGCCTGCGCGAAGGCAACCTCGGGCCTGCAGCACGAAGCAGAGGCGAATCAAGGCCCCATTGCAAAGATGTTGCCTCAGATGGACCTAAGGGAGAGCCACAAACGGTAAGGATAAACCGCGGAGGAAATGAGGTTTCGTGGTCGTCAAGGAGGTCTAGGAGCAAAGCAGTCTGGTCTGCGGCAGCAGTGTCGAATCGGATCGCTGGCGAAGGATATGCAACCGCCAGAACTTGGGTCCCTGTAATCCCCTTTGTAACCTTGCTTTAGCCGAGGCGGTGAGGGTAGCTAGGTCTTTTACCCGGGCCTTAGGTTTTTTTTTTCTCGGCGCCCTTGCTAAAGGAGGCAGGCAGAGGGCCAGGAAGTCTTTTTTCCAAAAAAGACTTCTGGGTCCCTGCTTTAGCACGAAGCATAAGGGCTGTATTGGAAAATATAAGAAGGGCTCTCCCACTATAAATAGGGGGCCCCCAGAATAATAAAGGAGAAAAAAAAACAGTTCACAGGCTAGCTACTTTGTCTAAACTTTGCTTCCCCGAGTTGCTTCGCGAGCCACGTCCCTTCGCTCCGCGAGGCAACCCCTTAGAAATTAGTTGTCTGGCTCAGGCCAACGACACTGGCCCCGATCGTGGGGAAGCCGAGCGAAAAACCATCGTGAGCAAGTCCAACTGAGTCCAAAATCCACCCAAAGCCCAAGAGGATGCCTCCCAAGAGGGCCTCAACCAATCCCACCGGCGGTTTGCGCTCCAACACCACGGGGGCAACGCCGCCCCAAGCACCGCCGAGCCGGAGGCCGCCGCAGGAGCTGGCGCGGCGGCGGGAGCGGTCCCTGCGACCCTAGTGGCGTCCCAGCCCCGTCCGCAGAAGAAGAGGGCAGCAAACCCGCGCGCCATCAACGCTGCGGCCTCTCCCGCCCCCATTGTGTCGGTAAATCTCGCTTCCGATACCTTGGTGGCCCCGACCCCGGCTGTACCTACCATCCTTGCCCCAGGGGGGCCGGCGGCTCCTACACCGACCGCCGGAGGAGTTCCTCAAGCCATCATCCAGGCCACCCCGGGGCAGCCTATGTCTCGTCCCGCGGGGACCCGGACCCGGCCATCCGGGTCGCACTAGGGCAGCCTCGACTTCAGCCCGCGGGGGGCTTGCATCCTGTCATCCAAGCGCTCGTCGACACTAATGCTCGCCTGGCGGAGGAGCTGCGGCACCTCAAGGACCAGATGCGCCAAGAGCGCCCCCACCCTGACTCGCACCCCTGTGAGGACATGGGGTCGGAGGACGAAGTTTGGTCCCGAGGGGCTCGGGCTCAAGACGACGACCCCAACCCCTTATCCCCGCGGCTTCGGGCCAAGTAGTGGCCAGCCCCGGGGGTCTTCAAAATGCCGACTGTGAAGCCATACGGCGGCAAGACTGATCCAAGGGAGTTCATCCGTGTCTACGACACCGCCATGGAGGCGGCTGGAGGAGATGATGACATCAAGGCGAAGGGGCTCCCCTTGGCGCTCGAGGGGATTGCGCTATCATGGTACTCTTCCCTCGAGCCGGCATCCATCAAGAGCTGGTCCCAGCTTCGCGCAAAGTTGGAGAGCAATTTCCAAGAAAATTTTGAAGGAAGGAAGGAGGAGAGTGATCTGTATGCGGTGCGGCAGCATGCGGGGGAGACCTTGAAAAGCTTCTTCCAACGCTTCTCTAAGGTGAAATGCCAGATCAGTGGCATCAGTGACACCACCGTCATCAATGCTGCCAAGTGTGGGTTGCGGGGGGGGGGGGGACCACTTGTGGAGCGGTTGGCTCGTAAGGGGGTGAAGACGGTGGAGGAACTGTTCTCCAAGATGAAGGAATATGCCCGTGCGGAGGAAGACACTCTGAGGAGAGAAAGCCAAGCCAAGCCTGAAGGGAGCTCCCGTTGCTCCGAGAAGGATGAGAAGGGCCGGCGAAGGGATCCCTTCGGATCCAATAGAAGGAGGAAAGGCCACAGGACAAGGGGAAGCGGGTGAACCAGGTAGCGGAGCAAGGTCCCCGCGGCCGCTACAAGAGGGAGAGACCCGCTTCGCGCGAAGAGGAACCATGGCGGAGGCATGATAGCCCTAGGCGCCAGACCGAGGGTCGTGGCTCTCGGAAAGATGGGCGGCAGAAGTACTTCTGTGAGTTCCATGGCTTCAACTCCACTCATGTCACGATGCACTGCAAGACCCTGGGGGCCCTCAGAGGATATGAGGAGGGGCGAGGGGAGCGTCCCCCCCGCCGCAATCGGGAGGATCCCTCGCTCCTGGCTCCCCTGCGGCAACAACTACCACCCCCGCTCCGCTCTCACTGCCCCCGGTCAATCAGGTCCGCAGGGTGATCAACATGATTGCCGGGGGGTCCTCCGCACAGCTGCCGTCCAAAAGGTAGCGCAAGGCACATGCCCGATAGATCAACCACACGACCATTGGTGCTTTCTGCCCCCCTCCCCCAAGCCAGGAGCCGATTACTTTTGATGAAAGGGACGCGCAGGGTGTGCATTTCCCCCACCAAGATGTCCTGGAGATCACAGCCCAAGTGGCGGGGTTCGATATCAGGAAGGTCCTTGTGGACGGAGGAAGTGCTGCGGACATTTTATTCGCAAATGCTTTCAGACAAATGCTTATTCCGAAGGACAGGCTCCGGCCAACGGAGGTGCCCTTGGTAGGCTTCGGGAGAAATTATATCCCAACCCTGGGGCAAGTAGAGCTGCCGGTGACTTTCGGCGAGGGATCGAAGGGGGTCACTCGACCAATTGTCTTCGACGTGGTGGATATCCCTTTCCAATATAATGCTGTGATGGGAAGGGGCTCCCTCACAGCCTTCAGAGCAGTAGTGCACCACGGGTACATCTGCATGAAGATATCTACCCCCGCGGGGGTCTTAGCGGTGAGAGGAGATCAGGCCCTGGCCCGGAAGATCGAGCACGACGGGAGTGCGACTGTCAAAACGGTGTTTGCCACCGAAGGCGAGAGGGGAGAATTCCAAGAGAAGGAAGCAAAGGAGAAGTGGCAAGCGAAGCCCAAGCCGAAGGAGAGGACCAAAAAAGTCCCTCTCGAAGGAATCCCTGGGGAGAAGGAGGTGATCATAGGGGCTAAGCTGGCCCTAGGAGAAGAAGAGGCACTGCTGCGAACGCTCCAGGCATATCAGGGTACCTTCGCCTGGGATGCCTCGGACCTACCCGGGGTCGCTAGGGATGTCATTCAGCATCCCCTGGCCGTGAAGGAGGAAGCAAGACCCAAAAAGCAGAAGCTCCGCAAGTTAGATGGAGAGAGAAGGGAAGCGGCCAAAGCCGAGGTGGCCAAATTGCTTCGAGCTGGGATTATCCGCGAGGCCCTACACTCTGAGTGGCTAGCCAATGTTGTGATGGTGAAGAAAGCCAATGGATCGTGGAGGATGTGTGTGGACTTCACCGACCTTAACAAGGCCTGTCTGAAGGATGACTTCCCGCTCCCCTGGATTGATCAGCTGGTGGATTCCACCGCGGGGAGTGCCCTGATGAGCTTCCTCGATGCCAACTCCGGGTATCACCAAGTATACATAAGGGAAGAAGATGAGAACCGAACTGCCTTTATCACCCTTTTGGGACATACTGTTTTCGAAGGATGCCCTTTGGGTTGAAGAATGCGGGGGCAACCTTCGCAAGGCTCATCGCCAAGGTGTTCGAAAAGCAGTTGGGGCGCAATGTGGAGGCGTATGTGGACGACATTGTCATCAAAAGCAAGCTATCGGAGGACCATCCAGCCGATCTCAGGGAGGCCTTCGACAGCCTCGAGGAGTTCAACGTCAAGCTTAACCCGGCCAAGTGCATCTTCGGGGTTAAGGCAGGGAAGCTCCTTGGTTTCCTGGTGTCCGAGAGGGGAATCGAGGCCAACCCCGAGAAGATCCGCGCGATACAAGAAATGCAGCCCCCCCCCCCGCAATCTCAAGGAGGTCCAGAGATCAAGGGAAGATCACCGCCTGGGAGGTTCTCGCCTGCTCAGCGGAGTCAGATCCGCCCTTCTTCAAAGCCCTGCGCGCCTCAGAGCCCTTCGCCTGGAAGGAGGAGTGCCAGCGGGCGTTTGAAGGAGTGAAGAAAACCCTCTCCGAGCTCCCGAAGCTCGCAAGCCCGAAGCAGGGCGAGCAGTTGATGTTGTATCTGGCAGCCTCTGCTTCGGCTGTCAGCGCCGTGCTCGCCAGGGAGGAAGGAGGAAGGCAAGAACCAGTGTATTTCGTCTCCGAAGCTCTCCAAGGGGCCAAGCTTCGGTACTCTCAAATGGAGAAGCTGGCCTACGCCTTGCTGACAGCCTCGCGCAAACTCCGCCACTATTTTCAGGGGCATGCAATCAAGGTCCTCACCTCGTACCCCTTGAGCTCGATGATGGGAAGCAAAGACAGCACCGGCAGGATAAGCAAGTGGTCCGCGGAGCTGGCGGCCTTCGAGATTACCTTCGAGGCTCGCACCGCCATAAAGAGTCTGGTGCTGGCGGACTTCATTGTAGGGTGGACCTCTCCGGTGGCGGAGGAGCAATCCTTGGAAGACTTATGGACCATCTTCACCGACGGGTCCTGGGGAGCGGCAGGTGCCGGGGCAGCAGCTGTGTTGAGTGTTCCAGGAGGGGGAAGATGGAGTTTGCAGCGCAGCTGAAGTTCCCCTCAACCAACAATGTGGTGGAATACGAGGCGCTGCTGCTTGCGCTTCGTAAGGCCCGGGCAGTGGGGGCCAAGAGGCTGCTCATCAAAACTGACTCGAAGTTGATACAGGGGCACATATCGAAGGAGTTCCAGGCTCGAGATGCGGAGATGGCAAAATACCTGGAAGTGGTTCGAGGGCTGGAGAGGGGGTTTGCTGGAATCATAGTCCAGGCAATCCCGCGGGGAGACAACTTGAGGACGGACGAGCTGGCCAAGGAGACAGCGTCCGGAAGGGTATCCTCAGGGGGTATTTTTTTGAGGTGCTGGATCGGCCCTCTACACCCGCGGAGGTGTTATGCCTCACGGCAGGTGCAGATGGAGGAGATTGGAAGGACCTGATACACAAATACCTTATGGAGGGGGAGTTGCCTGAAGATGAGGCCGAGGCAAGAAGAGTCGAAGCATGATCCCGGAAATACGCCATCATCGACAGAGCCCTGTTCCTCGAAGGGGCATCCGCACCTTGGCTAAGGTGCATATCTGTGGCCGAAGGAATTGAAGCATTGCGCGAGGTGCATGAAGGCCATTGCGGAGCACACCAAGCCCCTCGCAGCCTCGCCTCCAAGGTGCTCCGCATGGGTCTGTACTGGCCAACCATCCTCCGGGAGGCGGAGCAATTGGTGCATGCCTGTCCGGCGTGTCAGTGGATGGGCAGGCAGAACAAGGCTCCGCCCAGCGACCTGCATCCTGTCCCTCCGATTTGGCCGTTCGCCAAGTGGGGAATTGATATCGTGGGCCCACTACCCAAGGCGAGGGGAAGCTTGGAGTTTGCCTTCGTAGCAATAGATTACTTCTCTAGATGGATAGAAGCAGAACCGGTGCCAAAGATCACCGCGGAGGCAGCAAGAAAGTTCCTCTGGAAGTCTATTATATGCCGTTTTGGGGTTCCAGTGCAAATAGTTGCTGATAATGGTAAGCAGTTCGCGTCAGAAAAATTCAAGGCGTATGCGGAGGAGTTGGGCGCGGAGGTATGCTTCGCCTCGTTGGGGCACCCACAGTCAAACGGGGCGGTGGAAAGGGCGAATTGGATCATCTTCGAGGGAGTCAAGAAGAGGCTCTTCGAGTTGCCGAAGAGGACTTGGCCAGATGAGCTCCCCAATATTTTGTGGGCTCTACGCACCATAGTATCAAGGCCTACAGGGTTTTCGCCCTATCGCCTAATCTTTGGCGAAGAAACGGTCCTCCCAGCGGAGGTAAGAGCAAGGTCGTGGAGAGTGATCCGTGGCCCAAACGAAGAAGGAAGGGAAGTAACTGCTGATTTGGGGGAAGAACAAAAGCTTCGAGCCCTGCAGAGAATGGAGGCATATGCGAAAGCCTCCACGAAGCAGTACACCAAGAGGGTGAAGCCCAGGAGCCTCCACGAAGCAGTACACCAAGAGGGTGAAGCCCAGGAGCCTCGCACCATTGCAAAGAGGTTGCCCCGGATGGACCTAAGGGAGAGCCACAAACTGTAAGGATAAACCGCGGAGGAAATGAGGTTTCGTGGTCGTCAAGGAGGTCTGGGAGCAGCAGGTACAGTCTGCAGTAGATGTCAGGAATCGGATCGCCTGGCAAAAGGATATGCAAGCTGGCCGTAACAACCGGGTCCCTCTGTAATCCCCTTTGTAACCTTGCTTTAGCCGAGGCGGTGAGGGTAGCTAGGTCTTTTACCCGGGCCTCAGGGTGTTTTTCTCTCGGCGCCCTTGCTAAAGGAGGCAGGCAGTGGGCCAGGAAGTCTTTTTCGAAAAAAGACTTCTAGGCCCTTAGCATGAAGCATAAAGGCTGTATTGGAAAATGCAAGAAGGGCTCTCCCACTATAAATAGGGGCCCCCAAAATAATAAAGGAGAAGAAAAACGGTTCACAGGCTAGCTACTTTGTCTAAGCTTTGCTTCCCCGAGTTGCTTTGCGAGCCACGTCCCGTCGCTCCGCGAGGCATCCCCTCAGAAATTAGTTGTCTGGCTTGGGCCAACGATAATTATCATTGTCTGTCGAACAATTGTTGATCTCCAGTGACCCCAAGAAGTTGAAATAGGCATACTTGATGTCAAACTGCATGTCATACCAGTAGTTGTTCCTACCATTGCATTCGTTGTTAGGGTATGGTGAAATCACATGCTGGGCAAGTAGAGCATCTCGCCGGCGTGGACTGTGCAGCGTATCGGCCTCGGGCCCTCGAAGTAGAGCGGAAAGGATGACACTTGCGTTGCCATCTCCTCTGGCGATGCCGGGTAGGGGTCCACGCTGCTCCACAGCACGACCCTCTCGGGTTCTTCCATATCTAGCTTAAGCCATAGGTCGCCCTCTCCTTCCCCCCTCCGCGACGTAGCAGGCGGCCGGGTAGTCGCCGACGTAGAGGCGTAGAGGTTGCTCTGTAGCTGGAGAAGAAGTTTTACCAGCCAAGGACAAGCCGCCGCATTGCCTCCATGATTTGCACGGCGAAAGGATCCCTACATGCCTGTTTCTTTTTCACCTTTCCTTGATGTGCGTGCGCACAGATGAAAAAAGCAGGTTGCAGATGGGTTTGCTCCGTGCGTGCGAGAGCCAAAATAGCAGATCGCCGATTGTAGATGGATTCCTCCTTGTGTTCGAGCCGATCCAAATAGTCCTATGCTACGTTTTTTTACCTGGTGCTTTTATAGGGGGGTGTATGGCAGCAGATAAGCACGCGAATAGATAAAAATAGAGATTGGTTAGTTCTAATCCAGTTGGATAATTATCTGTGTAATTAGTTCGTTATAAAGATTATTTATTTATCTTTTTTTATCTGATTTGGTGGACTGCAATTGAACGGTTATCTGATTTGGTGGATATTGATTGGATGGTGGAGGATTTTCGAACGACGTGGCGCATTGTGGTGACTCTGTTTTCCTCTACTTTAATAATTAATAATATAATAGATAATATAAATGAATCGTTATTCCTTTCTAAAAAATAATGTCATATACTGTTATAATGATGTTTAAGCCGCCCTAGCTAATGCTCCTCTGTCTCCAAAGAGCTAACTCAACCCCTTAGGGCAGTTGTGCTGGAGGAAGATACGTGCGGACCACTCCAATGCTTGTCAGTTGCTCCCTACTTTGCAGTTTGTCAGTTGCGCGTGGGATCATGATGCAAAAGCTACGGGTTAGCTTGTTTGATGCCCCCTAATAAAATATGTAACTCGTCCGGCCAGGGAGTCGATCACCAGACCACACCCTTATCCTAGCCGCGAGAATCTAGGCATTATAATATTACGTGTAATTCGCGTTTGTGTACATAGATATTGACAAGTTTGCGCGCGCATATATAGGGGGGGGGGGGGTCATCATTGGAGCATAATGATAAGCCACTTGATCATGGTTTCTTGTAGGGACGCATATATAGGCTCCATCTCCAGCACAAGGATAATAATACTATTACTTTGAAATTAGGGAAATGCTAACTATCGGACGTCCGATCCGGCGTAAAAAAATCGGACGAGATCACCACTCGCGAGAACCTCCACTCGGTTGGAAAAAAATCAGACACGGGCCACGCAGTGTGTATATGGCCCACCATCACCACCACGCTTTCCTCCAGTCTCTTTTGCCCCTCATGGAAATTTGATGCGCCAAAAGAGAAGCTCAGCCGAGCTGCAGGTCAGCGCGCAGTGCCACTTCGCCGGCGCCGCCTCGCTGTTGCCGGCACCGTCGCCGGCGACGACGTCAGATGCGGCTCCTCCTCCTCCTCCTCCTCCTGCTGCTGCTCAAGATTTAGGGAAGATGCCTAGATTTGACAGAAGATGCCTGCATCCTCCCCCAACCAGTTGGTTCGATGAGCTAGGCGGCTAGATCCGGCGAGGGGCTCGGCGGATTTGAGGAACCACGCCGGATTTGAAGAAAAGGTAAAAAGGAGGTGTGTCATGTGTTTTTGCATTTTTGGAACATCACGTTGAACGGTTTGGAACATTTGATTTTAGTTGTTGGAACATCCTTTTTGTTCTTGTGGAACATCTAGCTTCATATATGAGGGAATGATTCGTTGTGGAACATGTTGTTTTTCATTTGGTTTTGACATGTTCCATCAGCTATTTTGACATGTTCTATCGTTCTTTATGACATGCTCCAATAGTCCAATTAACTTGTTCTGACCCGGCCGACTATATTTTCAACATGTTCCATTAAATTTTTTTTATTATGTTCCATTAGTTTTTTTCACCATATTCCAATAATTTTATCGACATGTTCCAATAGTTCGTTTGTTTTTTCGATGGCATACATCGTTTGTTCTATTAGAAAAACATCATGTTCCAATAGGGTACAACTAAATGTTCCAGCGATACAACGCGTATATTCCAGCAGCATATTATATATGTTCGGAACAACTGAGCACACTTTGAAACAAGCATCCGATTTTTGAGAAAAAAAAATCGGACGTCCGATTCGTATATAGTGCGACCCTTGAAATTAACTAACATGCATCAAATAGTTGCGTGTGATCATGGGAGTTATGAACAACGGATACTATTTAAAAAACTCTCTTGTAAGTGACGAGTGATGGACTCACTTATGTACAATGGTGTTATCCAAGCCAGCTGGTTGTAGTTGGCATCTCCAATCGTGCCAAATCAACCGACTATAAGGACTTCAACTCAGCCTTTTTACTTACGTGAAGGATAGAAAGAGAGAATGGAGATAGAGACTAGCTTTTATATAGTTAAGAGTCGATTTGTAATGGATTACAAAATGCATACACACTACTATAGGCCTATATTAATTTAAGAGATTATGTTATACCTGGTCCATTGGAGAGGTGTATCTGTTATATATAAATGCCATTTTTTATATCTAGTGATTAGCTCCACCATAATTGAAAATGCTCATACATATATCAGTACAAAGGTCATGCTTATTTAGGAGCAAATACCTTAAGTCTAAGGGTAGAATGGGTATTTTAAAATTTTATCAAAATTTAAAAAAATAAAATGGGGACAAATACACAATTAACCCATCAATTATGGGGCATATTCACAATTACATTATATAGGAGGGCAAATTCACGATTGCATCTCAACTATGCGGCAGAAACCCAATTTTCTTTTATAGAAGTGGTAGAAGATTTCGTTCACATTCGGACCCTTTTACAGAGAGGTCCCTAGCTAAACACAAAATAAGCAACACATCCTTGTAGGACCTAACCGCAAAACATTCACAACACACGTCTGCAGTTAATCTAAGCATCGTGTCGACATTGACGACCGGTGCGGCCAACACTGCCCCAATCTTCCTCGCCTCCCGCCCCACTGAGGTCAGAAGAAAAGATCAAAATAAGAGGACATTTGAATATAATTTTGTTATGGTTTGTTACGAAAGATTTGAGATTCAAATTAAAGATTGATTAACTAGCTGTGTAGTCTTTAATCTAGAGTTCGCCAGAAGGTGAGCATGGGACGTGTCATCAAATAATGCACACCAAAGTTGGCCGGCTAACCACCTCTCTCTTCTCCCGATCTGTGCATGTGTACGTACGAGAGAGTCGGACACCTATTTATATATATAGTTAGCTATGCACTACATACATAGTCGATGAGTTGGAATGACGGTGTTGGGGCTGATTAGAGTCTATCCTAAGCTTTCATAACGTGCTAAAATACATAGACTGCAAGCCTGATAGTGCGCAAAGGAACGGAAAGGTGTAGACAAGAGAATAATCCAGGGTGTTGCAATGACAAAAGGGCATGGAAATTAAGCCATGTCGCTCATTGGCACCACCATGCATGCATGCAGGCATTCATATTGAAGGTTGTAGCCAGAAGAGGGATATAATAGGGATGGGTGCGTATGCATTTCAGCGCGTAGGTTCGAGTTGGAATTTTCAGTTCGTTGGATGGCATCATGTGGGCGCATGTGCTCGTCGCGACCAGAAACAAATTAAACCGGCTGGCCGCACTACCAGGGAACTGGCTTCTACAAGCGGTTCGAAGCCACTTAACAAGCGGTTTTAGAACCGCTTCCAAACAAGCGGTTGTGATGCTTCGGCTAGCATCACAAGTGGTTCGAACTGGCTTCTACAAGCGGTTCGAAGCCACTTAACAAGCGGTTTTAGAACCGCTTCTAAGCAAGTGGTTTTGATGCTTCGGCTAGCATCACAAGCGGTTCGAGCGGTTCTAGGAACAACAAGTGGTTTTAGAACCGCTTCTAAACAAGCGGTTGTGATGCTTCGGCTAGCATCACAAGTGGTTTGAACTGGCTTCTACAAGCGGTTCGAAGCCACTTAACAAGCGGTTTTAGAACCGCTTCTAAGCAAGTGGTTTTGATGCTTCGGCTAGCATCACAAGCGGTTCGAGCGGTTCTAGGAACCGCTTGTAGTACTAGCGTAAAATTGTGAAAAAAGTGTGGAAAATTTTAGAGAAGTGAGGATTCGAACCCAGGACCTCATCCCTCCCGTGACCCCACGCCTCATCCAGCTAGCCAACACACCCACGCGTGCTCTCTAACAAGAGTAAGACAAGCTTTCCTTTTACCATTTCGAAAATGGGGCCTTTAGAAGCGGTTCGTAACACGAACCCTTTCTAAAGGCAGACCTTTAGAAGGAGTTCGTGTTACGAACAGCTTGTAGAACTAAAGCCAAACCTCTAGAAGGGGTTCGTGTTACGAACTGCTTATAGAGGGTCTATCCGGACTGTTGCTTACGAACCGCTTCTGGTGCACATGTTACAAGCGGTTCGCATCAAACCGCTTGTAATGGTACCATTTGTGATGCCCGATTCTGTAGTAGTGCCGCCTGCTCAGCTAGCTAGCTGCACGGCTACACACCCATGCACTCATGATCTATATATGATATATCAATTGATTGATCCATGATCCATCAACCCTAGCCAGTACGTAGCCACCAGCCCAACCATAAACACACGCGAGCGAGCGTATGCAAATGCAAATGCAAATGCAAATACAAATTAACGACGATGAACAATGGCCGAGATATAGAATTCGCGGCGGCGTGCGCTAGCTAGCATGCAGCTTTGCAGGGTCGGCCGTGTCTCGCCAACCGCAGCAGCGGCGCCATTAAAATAAGCCGCGCCCCAATCTTTTTGTAGGTTGTTCGCGGTGACGGCCCAGACATGCGCATATGGAGGCAACACCGCCGCATGATTGAATCCCGCGCATATCATCGCCATGTGCGCGCGTCTTCCTCCCCGAGACCCCGAGATCCCTAGCTATCATCCAAGGTGTAAACAACAAAGATTGCGGCTATATATGTGTGCACTAGCTTATCGCCTCAGCGCATGCAGTTGATCCGTGGAAGAACGGCTCCTCATCTTCCTCTCCCCATTCTCTATCTTTGGCCTGCACGCCACGGAGAAGAAACGGCCGGGATCAATGAAGGGATCTGATAGGAGCAGCAAGGTGGCGTCGGCGAGCGGGCCGAGGGACATTCTAGAAGATTCTAGAGTGGTGAGGCAAGTGAGGGAGCTGAGGAGGCTGTGCCCTGCAGCCGCGAACCCTGTGGGCTGGGCGAGCTGTTCCAGGACGCGGCCAGCTACATCGAGGACTTGCAGGTGCAGGTGCAGCTGATGCGGATGCTGCTCCACAAGCTCTCCGAGGAGTGATCGATGCACGTACGCGGCCGATGCTCTCACATACATACACTACGATTTGACGATTCTGTCGGACTCGATCGACAGGAAGATACATATATATACTATACTACGTTCTGTTTGATATATGATTCAGTGCGCGCATTAATTCATATGAATTATTTGATTCTTTAGATACTGCTTGTGCCGTTTTTATTTCTTGTGTTCTTTAATTTGATTCGTACACATATACTTCCCCAACCACATATATGTGTGTGGGAGTTCTCATTATCTTTATTTCTTGCAATACATGTATCTGCATTTCACTACAAGTGTACGTAATAACAACCGCAATTTGCTATGGGCAGTTTTTTTTTTTTTTGAGAAAAGGAGACTTTTCATTAAAATATCAATGTCCCTTTTACATGGATGCCAACATACATCAAGAAAAATATAATTTTAAACTTATAAAGACCCATTGCTAAAATTTCAGAACCTCCGGATCTCTCGTTGGCACCAGTATTTTCGTGAACTTCGACAACCGCCGTAGTCAACCATAGCATCAGATTCTTCATCCTTGTCCACCATGGGAAACAGATTTGATAGATCAACATCAAGAAGTAGTCGTGACGGCTTGAATCTCTGACTCGAGGAACAATTCGAAGAAGAAATAACCATAGAAAAAACACACGTGAATAACCATGGAAAAAACACACGCGGCTTGCTAAACTTCACCAAGATCCCCGATGCAGGAAAAAAAAAAAGGAAGCACCCAGATCTAGCAAACATCCATGGGCAAAACGATCTCTCCTTTCCCCACTCAACAACCTTATCTTAGCTCTCACCGAGTACTCGGAAGAGAAGCCCTGCTTCCGACCCAAATCACCAAGCCGGCTGTCAACACCGTCGCGGCGCCGACTTAGACCTAGACCGAAGCTCTGCAACTTCCGCCATCCACTACAAGGAAATTTACCTATTGCCAGGGCAGTGGAGTCAGGGAGGCGATTAGGTCAGTCGGCCGACCGAGTCACACCTTGCGCTAGGCCTCTACCTCACATGCACCTCGGGCCGCCTCACTCGCTGGATGGGCCGACTGCCCCGCTGGGCCGAGACATCGTCGTTTCTTCTCTTGCCTGGGTCAACTGGGCTGCACACGCCACATGCAGATGTCGTGCGATGGGCCACCAATGCTGGCCAAACCCGGCCATCATCCCTTTTCTTTTAACAGTGAGCTTATTATATTTGTAGCTTTCACAAATTAACTCTAAAAGTTGTGAAACCAGTTTTAAAATGTTTATTAAAATGTGCATACATATATTTTGTAAATTCCCAGCATCGTGCATACATATATTTTTTATTTTTATATTCTTGCACTATATTTATCTATCGTTTTCATACGCTAGATCTGAATTACGTTGACTCCACAGATCCAGTAGGAGCCAGTGGTGATTTTGGAGACCAAGGCAAGTTTCAACGTTGATTGTACTGCCATGTCCTATTTTGTACCTGTTTTATTAGATTTATAAATGTCTTGCTATATTAAAAATGTAAAAAGATATATGTGTAAGCTAGTTAAATCCCATGACACATATCATGCCATCACTTTGAAAACAATAGGATCACTACTTTATTATTTATTTCCATGATCCACTGTTATATTAGAATATTATTGCTTAGGCATGCTATTAGCTTCTAGGCATTTTGTCATCGTTGTGACTATGATATTAATGATTGTTTTGCTATGTTTTGGAAAAAGAGGTAGTTCGTGCTGTCGGTTTATGAAATGGGATTCTTGTGTGTTTGGGCTACTAGCGGGTTGGGTTTTTTTTTTGTAAAAACCCAATTGGGGTGGCTGGTTGCTTGGTGGGTGCGGATTAGAACGAGAACTGGGCAAAGTGTGGGAACCATCCCAGTCCTTTACGGACCGATACCTTGTGGTTGTTAAACTTAAATACAACAGTGCAACCATGAGTGCTTGTATGGGCTAGCCTTTACTAAGTACCCTTTGTACTCTTGGTTTGGACTTCCCATGTGGTGGAGAAGGTGAAGAAACTCGTGACATTATCTGTCGACGGTTGGGATATCGACCCAAGTCAACCAAGGTTCTTCAAAGAGGAGATAGGAGACACGCCGAACAACCACGTAACAAAGAACGAGCAGAGATGTGGGTTTTTATCCTGGTTCAGCCTCTCGGGAGAGATAATAGCCCCACGCCCAACCTTTCTTATATATCAAAGATGATTACAAGAGGTGGCTCGACGAGACGAACAAGTCTCGGCGAGATTATGTGTGTACAAGTGCGTAAAACTCTAAGTCGGATCCCGCCCTCTACACGTCGTAGGGGCCTTGTTTATATAGTGCGAGAGCAAACCGACCCACCGAGAGAATATCGGGCCGGGCTAACTACTTAGCACGTGAATCTAACTCAAGACATGCCAAATATATCCCGAGGTAGATAAGACATACTCCTAGTCTTGGGGATCACGACTCCTATTCCAATCCGGAAACCAACGTCCAGGGTCTTCACGGTTGCAGTAACTCTTGTTCGAGTAGGACTCAAACACAAATCTTAGGTCGTTCGCACCGCGCCGACCAAGAGGTGTTCGGCAGATGCACATGGGCTCGATAGAACCTTCCAGGAGCCGGGCCTGGTAGGTCATTCGATTGGGCCGTCAGGGAGTGGGCCATGGCAATGGGCCGTAATTTTATCCCCGACAGTTAGCCCCCGAGACTCAAGTGGAAGGACTCACTAGAGCGGGTCATCCTCTTGAGACTCCAAGTCACGAAGAGGGTATTTTTCCGCTATAAAGACGTGCAACAAAGCATCGAACAGTTGTGGTTCAACCGAACAAGACTTGTTCGGACCGAACAAACCCGATCAAGGCCGAAGCAACTCCGCTGCGTCGAACAGGAACGACATCCGTCCGAAAGCAGAGCACTTAGCCTTGGTGCAAACACCGGAAAAAATAGCCGCTGGCGGAACTCCAACGGTAACTTCTGTCGTCATGGCGGTGAAAACAAAGCACCGCTTTACCTAGCCGTTGTAGTAAAATTAGCCGCTCGGGACAAAACCGTTGCAGAGCTGCTTATACGGGACTATAAAGTACCCAAGCCGCCATGCCACCACTGCTCTCGCGCCTTTCCTCTCTAAGCCCTAGCTCCAACCACGCCAAAGATCAAGTACCCAAACTCCATCACCGACCTTTCGCCGTCCACTGGAATCGCTATGGCCAAATTCACAAGCACTAGCTTGACCGAGGAGGACCTTAGGATCCGGGAGGAAGAGGGCCACATCGACACCGTAGGTGGAGGCTACCCGAGAGGAGGATACTCCGAGCCGCCGAGGAGAGTTCGTCGACCAGCAGTTTGCACTGCTCGGGTTGAGGTCTCTGAGGCGACTTCGCCGAGGCCTTCTTGAACATCGCCGATTGGAGGTGGCGAACCTCAATCCGAACTCCATCCTCCAGATGGCCGTCTTCGCACACTGCGCGAGGGCTATTCGGCATCGATCCGCCGGTGGGCTGTTCCTCCATTACTACCAAGAACGAGGGCAGCTCCGCCGCTTCGCGCTGGGTGCTACTACTCAAGCTCCGCCACCGCCGATGACGCCACCCTCGACCACCTCTCGCCGACTCAATGGACGCGTGGTGGGTGAGGTGGTTCTACAGCAAGCGGAGCGGCGACAAAGAAACTCGTTTTCACCGGAAGGCGCGGCAAGGGGACGCCAATGCCTCGGCCGGAGATGACCGCCGAGGACCGGTACATGACGAGGAAGATCGCCTTCCTCGTGAGCCTTGGGCTCACGGGCAGGAGATTATTCGACTTCACAACAATGTGGTCGTCGGCTGCGGAGAAGGTCCTATCCCTTCTACAAGATAGAGGATGGAAGACATCACAAGGGAGAGCACGGGTAAGTGCCTTTAAGACTCAACCTCTAAATACATTCTTTCCTCCAACAGAACTAACAATCCTTACATTCGGGCAGAGAAGCCAACCGACGCATGGGTGACCGAAGGGTCGACGCCATGTCAAGGCGGCGAAGAAGGACGGGAGGTCACCGGCGAGGTGGCGACACCGCCAGCAAGAACGTGCTTGTCCGCCTGACGAGGTAAATTACTTATCGTCGGGGATTAAATCACGGCCCATTGCTATGGCCCACTCCCTGGCGGCTCAATCCAACAGTCTACCAGGGCCCAGCTCCCTGGAAGGTTCTATCTCGCCCATATGTCCCCGCCAACAAGATCCCGGCCGGCATGGTGCGAACGGCCAAGGAATCATGTTTGAGTCCGTCTCGAACAGAGTTCTCAGACGGCCACGTGAAGACCCGGACGTGGTTTCCGGATTGGAGTAGAAGTCGTGATCCCCAAGAATTGGAGTATTCCTTATCTACCTCGGGATATATTTGGCATGTATGAGTTCGTTACGCACTCGTAGTTAGCCCGCCCGATATTCCTTCGTAGAGGTCGGTTTGCTCAAGACTATATAAACAAGGCCCCTACGGCGTAGAGAGGGCTCTGGGCACTTGATCTTCGTGATTATTGCTTCCTCAGACACCATAATCTCGCCGAGACTTGTTCGTCTCGCCGAGCCACCTCTTGTAATCATCTTTGATATATAAGAAATTTGGACGAGGGCTATTATCTCCCGAGAGGCTTGAACCAGATAAAATCACCGTCTCCTCGCTCGCTGTCGTTTGCATTGTTTGGCGGTCTCCTATCTCAATCTTAAAGAACCTTAGCGACTTGAGATCGATATCTCAACCGTCGACAGCTGGCGCCGACCGTGGGGATACGCAGATCGAGCATGTCGAACTCTATCAGCGACCAGGAGATTCTCCCTGAGGACTACGACTCAGAAAGGCAGGATGTCTCTTCCCCTGCCAGATCGGATCGATCTCTTCGATCTTGATCGCCTTCCAGATCTGGTTCCCAGCTCCGTGCTCGGGGGCTGAATCTCTTAGCGCCGGGCAGCTCTTCGCCCGGCGCTGTCTCGTCCCCGCGACGAGCTTCAGGCTCGGGTTGATCTTCGCCGGGCAGCTCTTCGCCCGCAGCAAGAAGTTCGTCCCCGCCACGAGCTCCGTGCTCGGGTTGGATCTCCTCGCCGGCGCTTTTCACCCGGTAGCGCTCGTCCCCGCGACGAAGCCGTGCTCGGGCCGGATCTCTTCGCGGGCAGTTTCTTCGCCGGAGCACGCGTCCGTCCCCGCGACGAGCTCCTTGCTCGGGTGGATCTTTTCGCGACCGGCAGCTCTTCGCCGGAAGCGACGTCCGATCCCCGCGACGAGCTCCTCGCCGGGATCGGATTTCCTTCCCGATCCCGGCCGTTCGCCTGGTGTGGATGTCGAGAGAGCTGATCAAGACTTGGAACATCGACCGACCGTAAGTTCCTCGTAGGTCTTTTCGCTTCCTAGCTTCGCTTTTTCTCAAATTTCGCGCCTTTAGTTCGTCCAAGTCTCTCGGCCGCCATGTAAAGTTCAACCCATTGAGCGGTGAATGTTCGCGCCGCTGCTTCTTCTCACCACTCGCCTTCTCGCACTCTCTTTCTCTCGTAACACTTGATGGTCTGTCCGGTCTTATAACTCTTGGCTCCGCAATCTTAAGGGTTTTCCCGCCGTATCTAGCTTCAACAAGTTCCTAAACTCGAGTTGCGTAACACGGCATCCACCTCGCGCTAAGCTCGCTCGTAAGCCCTCCGCTGGCAGAGGCACTTACCGCCGCAAGCACAACCACTTGGCAAAGCTCGCTCTCGTAAGCCCTCCGCGCAGGCACTTTCCTTGTTCGGTTACCTTCGAATCGCTTAACTTACGTTAACGAGCGCTTCGAACGAGTCGATCAGATACGGTGTCGCTTAACTCTCTACGCACGTGCTTGAAGTCGCAAGTTCAGTCTTCATGCATCGTCTGCATCGGGGCTAGGGCGCCGCTTTCTCTTGTGCACTGCTCGAGTTCGCAAACTCAGTCCTCGAGCAACCGCACAACGGGGCCGGAGTTAGGCCGAGCGTTCTACCGGGTTTTCTTAAAACTTTCTAGCGCTGTCGCTTTGCTCTTGGTTTCTGTTCGCCCTTGTCTTTTGTCACGCTTTTTTTGCGTGGAAAATCTGTTCGGTCGACTCTCGCTCGATTCAAAGCGCCTTTCGTGGTCTTGAGTCGCCGCCAGCTCCTCGACCCTTCCTTCCATGATGCTAGTCCTCGCGGACGGTACAAGCTCCTCGGCTCCTTCTCGAAGCTCCTGAGGATCTGCATCTCCTCGGTCGGTTGGGACTTGAGCTGAATTCGCAACCCCGACGCTTTCAGTTTTCCAGCCTTTCCTTAGCGTTGGTTTTCCAAAACCTTGTTGGTCTTTCGCTCCGTGAGCGCCCCGCGACTGAGCATGTCTTTTATCCGCAACGACCTGACGGCTCCGGTTAACAAGCGGTGCACCACCGATGGAGTCCCGCCCACCGTAGTCGATTCTCATCGCAACGGGCATGCCCACCGTAGTCGATTCTCATCGCAACGGCACTCTGGCGCTGGTTCCGCACTCGCCGAGGCGACACCAACGCCGCATGGGTCCATGTCCGGATAAGATTTCGCCAGACGCCTTGCTCGCGCTAAGGTCCCGATCGCCTTCCTTGGTTAGCGGTCTTAGCCACGCTGGGTTGCACTTGCCCGACACGCCTTTTTTTATCCATGCTACGCCCTTCCCGCACGGTAATCCGGAGCATTGCACCACCAACGGAGTCCCGCCCATCGTAGTCGATTCTCATCGCAACGGGCACTCCTTGCGTCGGTTCGCGATTCGCCGAGGTGACACTAACGCTATCGGGGACGTGCGGAAAAAATTATGTCTTGCGCGGGTAGGTCGTCTTTTGCGTGTTTTTCAAAACTCGCTTTGCTCTTCTTAGAGCCTTTTCTTGCTCTCTTTTTCCCCTTGCTGGCTTGTTTCTTGTTTGTCTTCGCAGAAATATAGGAACGGGAACGCCGACCGTGATGGTCGTGGCAAGGTTCCGTGCTTCCCACCAAAGCCGATGTCCGTGATCCTCTCTTCCGGGTTTGTTCGCGCATGCTCGAGATCGATTCACTTCACCACAGATGATTTCTTGCCTTTGCCCGGTACTGACCTTCGCAGTTCGGCTAAGTCAAGGTATTGCGCCACCAACGGAGTCCTGCCTACCATAAGCCGATTCTCATCGCAACGAGCATGCCCATCGTAAGCCGATTCTCATCGCAACGAACACTCCAAGCGTCGGTTCTGCACTTGCGAAGACAACGCTAACATCGCGCAAGGAATACGCCATGGGTAAAGCGTTGATTTCACACGCTCTCTTGCGGCTCGACCGCATCGGGTTGTGATTCACCTCGCGACGGCGGTTCTTCGTCCGAGCGCCAGATTCGTCCCCGCGACGAGCTCCGTGCTCGGGTTGGATCACTCGCGACCGGCATTTCTTCGCCGGAGCGCGGGCTCCTACCGGGTACGTCTTCGCCTGGTCGTACTTTCTGGTTCCTTTAACGAGCTCCGTGCTCTAGGATGGATCTTTACTGGTTCTTCGACGAGCTCTACGCCTCGGGATCGGGTCACCTTCCTCAGATGCATTGTCCGCTCTCGCACACGATCCACGCCTGGGGCACATCACCTCGCTCCCGCGCGACATTTGCTCGAGAGCGCGCATCCCTATTTCCTGCAAGCTCTAGCCCGAGAGGTGGTTCCCTATCTTTCCTAGGCATCCGAATGCTCGATGCAAAGAAGACGAGTCCATCTCGCGACTTGCTATGTTCATTCTCCGGAAGATCTGATCTTACCGGATGCGGTGGTACGCTTTTCACTACCAAGAAGTCAATCCTCCTTGGTGACGCTCAGCCTCAAGGAGATGATTCACCTCGACCGGCGCTCTTCGCCCGAACGCGTCTCGTCCCCGTGATGGCTCGCGCTTGAGGACCTGGATTTCGATTTCGCATCGAAGGTCGAGTGCTCGCCGGACAGATGTTGTTTTCGCCGACGAACGGAGTTGCTCAAGATCGATCGAGTTTGTCCGGTCCGAACAAGTCTTGTTCGGTTGAACATGACCTGTTCGGTCACTTGTTGCATGTCTTTATAGCAGCATAGTTTCCCTCTTCGTGACTTGGAGTCTCAAGAGGATGACCCCACTCTAGTGAGTCCTTCCACTTGAGTCTCGGGGGCTAGCTGTCGGGGATTAAATCACGGCCCATTGCTATGGCCCACTCCCTGGCGGCTCAATCCAACAGTCTACCAGGGCCCAGCTCCCTGGAAGGTTCTATCTGGCCCATATGCGTCCTGCCGAACAGCATCCTGGCTGGCATGGTGCGTAACGGCCAAGGAATCATGTTTGAGTCCGTCTCGAACAGGAGTTCTGCACGGCTACGTGAAGACCCGGACGTGGTTTCCCGGATTGGAGTAGAAGTCGTGATCCCCAAGAATTGGAGTATTCCTTATCTACCTCGGGATATATTTGGCATGTATGAGTTCGTTCACGCACTCGTAGTTAGCCCGCCCGATATTCCTTCTAGAGGTCGGTTTGCTCAAGACTATATAAACAAGGCCCTACGGCGTGTAGAGGGGCTCCGCACTTGATCTTCGTGATTATTGCTTCTCAGACACCATAATCTCGCCGAGACTTGTTCGTCTCGCCGAGCCACCTCTTGTAATCATCTTTGATATATAAGAAAGGCTGGACGTAGGGTTATTATCTCTCCCGAGAGGCCTGAACCAGGATAAAAACCACTGTCTCCCTGCTCGTTGCTGTTCGCATTGTTTGGCGTGTCTCCTATCTCAATCTTAAAGAACCTTAGCGACTTGAGATCGATATCTCAACCGTCGACACTTACCCTCAGCCTATGTTGCTAGACTTGCAACGTTGTTTAAATGCTAACGTCCTCTTCTCAAACGCGGGAGGACCAATCGATCCTGGAGGGATCGTTGAGGAACTCTCCGGGTCTGAGAAGGAGAAGGCGAAGAAGGGCAAGGCCAAAGCGGCCACAAAGCCCAAGGTGACGGCCGAGCCTACGCGGAGCTCGCCGCGACACGGCGGCCGCCAGCCGTCGAAGAGACCAACCGCGGCGACGGAACGCATCGAAAGCGAGACCAAGCGGTAGCTGTCGGCCAATGGGATGAGACCAAGCCCTCTCCTCCTCGCCGAGCAGAGCGACGAAGAGGTAAAGACCATGGCCCTCGGCTCGGGCGTTACACGCAAGCTCACCCCGCCGCATGGATCGGTTGCACAGTCGCCGAGCGAGGAGGCTCGAAGAAGAAGTCGCGCGCAAGGAAAAACTTCTTCGCTGCTGCGAGGAGCGCCACCACTCAGGAGCCGAGCTTCGTTACTGAACACCCAAGGGCCAAGGCGAGAAGCCGCCAAGGAGCCCCCGAGGAAGAGGCGGAAGGTTCCGCGAAGAAGATCAGACCAAGCCTTCCCGGCGGTATGTAGGAATCGATCTTTAGACCTTCCAATTTTCTGACCACGTTAGACTTAACGACGATCCTTTTTTTTTTATTAGCTGCCCAAGGAGAGATCGCCACGGATGATGTCGAGGAGGCGCCGGCGATCGCCGCTGCCGAGCACTGCACGGGCGCTTCACGGGCGATGAGGCTAGCGTGCCTCAAGGACAAATTTGGGCGGAGTCTGTCGGGATTAGATTACGGCCCATAGCCATGGCCCACTCCACGACGGCTAAATCAAACAACCTACCAGGCCCGGCTCCTTGAAGGTTCTATCAGCCCATGTGCATCCCGCCGAACAGCCTCTTGGTCGGCACGGTGCGAACGGCCTAGGATTCGTGTTTGAGTCTTACTCGAACAAGAGTTCTCTGACGGCTACGTGAAGACCAGCACGTTGGTTTCCGGATTGGATTAGGAGTCGTGATCCCCAAGACTAGAGTATGCCTTATCTACCTCGGGATATATTTGGCATGTCTTGAGTTCGTTCGCGATCTCGTAGTTAGCCCGCCCGATATTCCTCAGAGGTCGGTTTGCTCGCACTATATAAACAAGGCCCCTCTGCGTGTTGAGGGATCTGGATCGCTTTTTGTATCTACTAGGCACCCGATCTTCCTTTGTACATTCCATAATCTCGCCGAGACTTGTTCGTCTCGCCGAGCCATCTCTTGTATTCATCTCTCGATATATAAGAAAGTTTGGGCGAGGGCTATTATCTCCCGAGAGGCCTGAACCAGATAAAAACTCGCCTTCTGTTCGTTCTTTGTTCGTGGTTGTTCGGGCGGTCTCCTATCTCAATCTTGAAGAACCTTAACGACTTGAGATCGATATTCAACCGTCGACAAATTGGCGCCGTCGTGGGGACACGCAGATCGAGCATGTCGAACTCCGTCGCCGATACTGTAGATATTTCCGAGGGCTACGACTCGGCGATGATGATGCCTCATCCTCGTCGATTCAGATCGATCCGTCCGGTCTCGAACGCTTTCGCATCCGAGGCGATGTCTCCGCTTACATGGCGTAGATAGCCTCGGATCGCGACTCCCGTCACGCATTTACTACGGAATCGATGATCTTTACGACGGTTTAGATTTGTCGATTCCAAGGCTATGTCGGTAGATTCCACCGTGGGGACACTGGCGATGACACCGTCTAGCATACCTTCGCATGGCCCCAAAGATTAACATGGCCGATGTGGGAACCTCTGAGGATCCTGCACGGGCTGTGGCGGCTGTCGAGGTCGGGCAGATTAACTCTGCTCGGCATCAAGACGAGGCTGCGCAGGCTGCTCGCGAGCAAGACGTCATTCGCCGCAGCCTCGACGATTCCATCAATCAGACCTTAGCACGGTTTCGCGACCGTAAGCGGCAGCGTCAGAATTCCACCTCGCGTCGGCGCTTAAGTCTCCGGCTGAAGCTTCCTGTCGGGTCAATTCCCCGCGTGACCGGACTCCAGTCGGGGAGAACGTGGATGGTTCAGGGATCCCGGGACCCATAGATCAAAGTCGGGAACGGCTCGAAGCTATAGCAACGGTCCTTAGATCCACCAATCAAGCTGATCTCGCCCGCATATGGCGTCTTTATTGCGACTAACTCGGAGCGACCGGGTCAAGGCCTAAAGTCTCTAGGAGAAGTCAACAACTCCTCCAGGCAGCGCAGCCAAGCTGCCGGAATGATTCGGACAGCTCTGATCGATCGCGTGACCCCCGTCACCATCGAAGGATCACTGTCCATGAGCAGGCTACCCGTGGTCGCCGTCGCTCGCCAAGTCCTCGTAGTCATCGCGACCACAGGGGCAAGCGCGCACGCGATGATCACGGACGGTCCCCTCGTGAGGAGCGCGTCGTCGCCACCACGAGGAAGGGCGTGGTGGATTGTCCCGAGAGAGTTCCTCCAGGCGAAGTCATCCTGTTCAGCAGAGTTCCCCAGCAACAAGACCAACGTCTTCTCGAGACTAGGTTACAGCCGGGAAGGTGGTCGGTCATATGCTCTGGCTGCGGGGCTTTCTCGGCGAAGCCGAGCTGTCCGGTGGCCCTCTAAGTTCAAGCCGGTCACATGGAAAGGTACAATGGGACTCGTAACCGGAGGAATTCCTTTCCATCTACGCTTCTGACCATCATGGCGGCGGGTGACGAGCTCGTGATGGCTAATTACCTCCCGTGTCCTTGAGGGTCTTTGCTCGGACGTGGTCATTCAATCGGCCAGGAGGTTCCATCGGCTCATGGAACCCGGCTTTGTGGCGCCTCGATCACTAATTTCCGGAGGCTATTACGTGCGTCGGGCAAGGAGGATGATCTGCACCGGATGATCCGGATGAGCAGGGAGACCCTCCATAACCGTGAAGCGTTTCATTAAGATCCATAACACGATCCGAACATCTCGGATGAATCATTGTCGCGCCTTCAAAAGCGGAGTCCGCGACGAAGCGGCTCACTCAGGATCTCGAGATCAATGAGACTGGACCGCCAACGACCTGTTCAAGGCGGTGACCGCTATGCTAACGCGCAGCGCGTTCGAGACTAAAAAGGCGTTCGACAAGGGCGAGCTGCCCTTGACTGGTGTGGATGAGAAGAAGAAGAAGCGTGACAATGTTCTGGTGACAAGAAGTCCCGGAAGAAGAAGAACAAAGGTGATCTGAACAATATCGTCGCGGTATGGATCGCGCACCTCCTCCCAAGGATGGGCGAAGAAGCCCAACAATAACTACAAGGGCAAAAAGCACGCTTTCGGGGAGGCGGACAAGGCAAGAAAGGTGCGGCGACCGATTTTGCAAGTTCCACCAAGACTACGGCACGATATACGCCCTTTGTAGAACTTGGGCTGCAAAGCTCGAAGATTTCTACAACGGCAAGGGCCCAATGCCCACCCCGAACAAGGTGATGCGGTAAGGAATAGCGTCAAACCGGCGATGGTGATGGGAAGATGATGATGAATATCAAGAGCCCGTGAACCATATCGCCGTCATTTTCGCTGGCTCCTCGGCTTACACCTCTCGGCGCGATCTCAAGGAAGCCGCTCGGGAGGTCCTAGCGTCGAAAAGGCAAAACCTCGGCTGAATCGATGAAATGGATGAGGTCCCCATCTCCTTCTCTCGGGAGGATTGCCCCCTGGGATGACCAAGCCTCGGCGGCTCCCAGCGGTGGTCGCCCGACCATCGACAACGCGAGAGTTGGCGCGTCTTAGTGGGACGGCGGGCGCTTTGGACTTGCTTTACGCTAAAGTCTTGGGCGAGATGCAAATTCCTCGTTCCAAGTGAAGGAAATCGCAATGCCCTTCACGGAATTGTTCCGGAGAAGGCATCAAGCCTTTGGGGCAGGTTGTCACCTGCTGTCACCTTGACAACCCAAGCAACTTCGGACGAGTTGATCACTTTCGGCGTGGTCGACTTTCCATCGGCGTCATAGCGCTATCTTAGGCGAGCCATCTCTCGGTAAGTTTATGGTCGTGTCCCACCACGCTTACCATTGCGTGAAGATACCGGTCCTAACGGTGTGATCACGGTCAAGGGCAACTTCTAAGCGGCTACGGATTGCGACGAGCGGTCCCTCGCCCTTGTCGACCAACTTCCGCCGCGGTCTCGAAGTTCCGAGACCAAGTCTGCGCGCCTAGGGTCTTCCTTCACCAGAGGAGAGACCAAGGAAGTTCCACATCTCTTGATGACGCCGCCAAGGCAGTTCATCCGGGGTCAATCTGGACCCCAAATAGGAAAGCGAGCTCATTGCCTTCCTCCGAGCTAATGCTGACGCGTGTTTGCACGGGAGCCGTCGATATGCCCGAGTCCCAAGGGAGGTTATCGAGCACAAACCGGCTGTCGGCGGACAAAAGCTCGTGTCGCGGAAGCTTCGCCGTTTTTGAATTCAAGCAGGGGATCATCAAAGATCGACAGCAAACCTTTCATTCTTTGGGTTCATCTGCGAGGTTGATCACACCAGTGGTTAGCCAACCTGTCATTGTAAAGAAGAAAAGGCGGCAAGTGGAGGATGTGTGTCGATCACACAGATCTGAGCGCCGCTTGTCCTAAGGACAATTTCAGCGCCTCGTATTGATCGGTGGTCGATGCGATTGCGGACGCCCACTTCGAGTTTTTAGATGCTTACTCCGGTTACCACCGGATAAGCATCTCCCAGAGGATGAAGAGAAGCGCCTTCATCACCCCTTTCGGCACTACGCTATCGACCATGTCTTTCGGTCTGCGCAATCTTTGGTGCCACGTTCAGTAGCAATGGAAGACCTTCCCGAGCAATGTGGCGGAAAAAACACGGAGGTCTATGTCGACGACATAGTTGTAAAAACAAGTATGCTCGGATCATGTAAAAGACACGGCAGAGACTTTTCGTAATCTCACGGGCATCGAATAAAATTAAATCCAGAGAAGTGTACCTTTGGTGTTCGATCGGAATGTTGCTCGAGTTATGTCATTGGCTGCAAGGTATTTCTGCCAACCCTGAAAAAATCGAGGCCATTGAAAATATGCAGGCTCCAACTACCATAAAGGAAGTACAAAGCCTCACTGGGCGGATGGCTGCTCTAAGCAGGTTTATTTCCCGTCAAAGCGAACGCGGGCTGCCCTTCTTTAAGGCCTGCGCGAAGCATAATGGTTTCGAGTGGGCGGAAGAAGCCGATAGATCCTTCCAGGATCGAAGCGATACTGTCCAATCCTCCGTTTGATTACCCAGCGGCATGGCGCAGCAGCTCCTCTTGTACCTGGGTTGCACGCCCTGGCGGTGGCGCGATCTTGGCGGTCGAAAGGGAAGGCATCGGCGACCAATCTATTACGTGGCGAGGTACTTCACGGATCAAAGGGCGTTACCACGAGGTCGAAGCTCCTCTAAGCCTTGCTCATGTCCTCCGGGAAGCTTCGCCACTACTTCCAGACGCATCAAATACTGGTCCCGACCACGTTCCCTCTGGGAGAAATCCTACGGAACAAGGAATCTAGCGGACGTATAGCTAAGTGGGCAGTGGAACTAGCAGAGTTTGATCTGTTATTTGCTGCCCGAACCGCTATTAAGTCACAGGTCCTAGCAGACTTTGTTCTTTGAATGGACTGCTCGCCCAAATCGAGAAGCTCGAGCAACTTTGATGAACCCTCTGGACCATGTTTTTCGATGGCTCGCGCACTGGAAACTCGGGGGCTGGTTTTGTTCTCATCTCCCCTCAAGGAGAGCAACTCCAGTATTCTATCCAACTACACTTTGCGGCGACTAACAACGCTGCAGAGTACGAGGCCCTCCTCATGGGACTAAGCGTGCAAGTCGCTTGGTGTCCAACGGTATTCGTGAAGGAGATTCACGGTGGTCATCAATCGTAAACAAGGAGTATCGGTCTGCGATGACTCAATGGCGCGATACGGTTGAAGTGAGGAAGTTGAGCGGCATTTTCGGTTTTGAAGTGCTCTTCGTGCCGGGAAGGACAACTTCGGCCGACCAGCTATCAAATATGGATCCTCACGAGAATGCTGCTCCGCAGGGTGCTCACCGAGCACCTTCACAAGCCCTCAATCACGTCTCCGGACGAGGCAACAGAGAGGTGGTCTTGTCTCCGTTATCGAAAGTGTCATGGATGGACAATGCCATTTGTCCGGTACCTTGCAGATGGGACCACGCCTGACGACGAAGCGTTCGGCTTACAAGGCGTCTTTGCTCCATACAAACTTGTGGGCGGCATCCTTTACCGTCAAGGTGCTCTGGGAGTTCTCTCCAAGTGCATCTCGCAGGAGGTGTGTTCCTTCTTAGGGACATACGAGGGTGCTGTGGCAACCACGCCTCCTTCAGAACTCTGGTCGGCAAAGCTTTTCGCATGGGCTATTATTGGCCCACTGCGCTACAAGATGCCCGGGACATCGTGACTACGTGCAAGGCTTGCCAATTTCACGCCCGGAAGGCACACAAGCCCGCCCAAGAGCTCCAAACAATCCCCCCATCTTGGTCTTTTTCCACATGGGGTCTGGATCTGCTCGGCCCATTCCCTAAGGGGTACAAGGGCTACACACACCTGCTCGTCGCCATAGACACTTTTACAAAGTGGATTGAGGCAGAGCCTGTGTCGTCTCTTCACGCCAAAGCAGTGTTCGCTTTTTAAAAGCGGCGTGGTCACGCGCTTTGGGATCCCCATAAGGCGATCACGGATAACGGTACCCGATTCGAAGCCGGCTATTCGAGAATCTGCGAACAGTGGGCACCAAGGTTCTGCTTAACCGTGGCACACCCACGAGCAATGGAAGCGATCAAGCGAGCTAACGGACAGATAGTCCGAGGTATTAAGCGGCGGGTATTTGCTGCTCTCCGTGAGCACAGCAAGGCTGGGTTGACGAGTTCCTTCCGTCCTCCAGGCGATTCGCTTTCTGCCACCAGGCGGCGGGAAACTCCTTTCCAAGCGGTCTATAGTGCGAAGCCATCACGCCGCCCGAAATCGTACTCGGTTAGCCTCGACGAGCTCGGTCAACTTAGTTGACGGCGAGCAAGCGCCTCCTCGATCTCGATCTCCTCGAAGGCACACGCGACCGGGCACAAGTCGAGAATGGCGCGCTACCGGCAAGATCTTCGCCGACCGCTGCCAAGTCGGTTCGACCAAGGGCTTTGAAGGCGGCGACCTGCGTTCTGCGCCGTGTCAGAACTTGTCCAATGCCAACAAGTTAACTCCTCGTTGGGAGGGCCCGTTCTGATCGTTTCTTACGCTTCGCCAGGGAGCTGTTCGCACAGCTATGGAGGGCGGGAGAGAGTTGACCAGCACTTGGAACATCGACCAGCTTCGTAAGTTCTTTGTGTAGGTCTTTTCTGTGTTTGCTTAGCCTCGCGCTTTTTTGTAAACTTCGCACCTTAGTTCGTCCAAGTCTCCCGGGCACCATGTAAAGTTCAATCCAATTCTTCGGTGAATCCTCGTGGCCTCTGTGCCCTTTTCACTACTTGTCTTCTCAGACTACACTTTCTTCTGGTAACACTTGATGGCTGCCCGGCCTTGCGAACTCTTGGCTCCGCAATCTTAAGGATTGTTCCCTACCGTATCTGGTTCCGACAAGTTCCTAAACTCAGGGTTGCGTAACACGGCCTTTCCACCTTGCGGCTCGATCGCTCTCGTAAGCCCTCCGGCGAGAGGCACTTATTGCTCGGCGCGACCACTTGGCAAAGCTGCTCTCGTAAGCCCCAGCGGCGAGGCACTTTCCTTGTTCGGTTACTCTGGGCGCCTAACTTACGTCAACGAGCGACTACGGAGCGAATCGAGCAAAATACGGTGTCGCTCTTTCTCCCTCGCACATGCTCGAGTTCGCAAGTTTAGGTTCTCGAGCATCGTCGTGCACAGGGGCTAGGGTGTCGCTCTTTCTCTTGTGCACTGTTCGGGTTCGCAAACTCAGGTTTCAAGCGAGATCTTAGCAGAAGTGGGAGTTAGGCTAAGCGCTCTACGGTTTTCTTAAACTTCCTAGCTGTTCGCTTTTCTCTTAGTTTCATTCGTTCTTGTCCTTTTTGCTGCTCTCTCTTTGCGGGGAAAAGGGTAAGTTTTTATTAACAAAATTTGCGGTACAAAAGTCCATCTCGGTTCTGACCCTCTGACTACCTAGAAGCGAGTTGCTCCTTGAGCTCCTCGATCACTTCCTTAAAGCGCAGGACTTCCCCACAGGCTTTGAACCCCTCCTCGCCTCGGCTCGGAGGCGATCGGCTTCCTCCTTGCTGCTCTGGCTGCTCCGTCGCCTTCCAGACGGAGAGCCTCGACCTCTTCGGTCTTGGCCCTTGGTGGTCGGTCGAGCCTCGCTACAGCTAGCTCGGCTGCTCGACGGTCTTGAGCTGCTCGTCCAGCTCCTTGACCTTCTTCTCATGGTGATCGCCCTCACCGCCATCCAGCAAGATCTCCTCAATCTCCTCTGTGAAGCCTGGGGTTGAGATCTTAGCCTGGAGTCCCGCGGATGTTTGCTCCTCCTTGGCGAGCCGGGCTTTGAGCTTCTTGGCTTCTTCCGCGAGCTGGTTCCGCCGGTGGGACGCGTCAGCAAGCTGCTCTTCAAGCCACTTCGTGCGGCCCGGCATCTCCTCCATGGTGCTTTCGCCTTCACGGCTTCTGCTGCAAGCTCCTCGGCTTCCTTTAGGAGAGCCTCGGAGAATGCCTCTCCTTGGTCGACTTTGGCCTTGAGCTTCTTCGCTTTCGCCTTGTAGGCTCGGCTTTGGGCAGCCTTGAGCGCTTCTGCCGAGGATCCCCGCTGAAGATGCTCCGGGAGGATGCCCAAGACGGCGGCCCGTTCGATGGTGACCCCATCCTCGAGTTCCGCCATGGTGTCCCTGAAGACCTGAGAGGGAAGAACAAGTTAACTACGTTTTGATGATGTGGCTAAGCTGAACAAAATTTGGCCTTGATGTTTACCTTGCCAAGTCGGCGCTTCAGTCCGCGACGCAGGCGGTCCTCGAGGCCATGCGTCACGAAGCCCCGCTCGTGCGGGATGAGGCGGGCGCGTTCTTGCCGACGCCGCCTTGTTCGCTCCTACTTCTTGCGGGAGCGTATCTGCCCGGGAGCGGGAGCGACGGGCGAAGCGCTTTCGTCTCCGCGCTCCTTCTCCTCTTCCTTCTCCTCTTCCTCCCGAACGTCTTCGGGCGAGGCCGGAGCCACTCCGCTCGGTGGCGCCGTTTTTACCACCGGCAGGACGGCTTGCTCGACCTGCTCGGGGGCTTCTTCTTGCTCCCTGGCGGCGGGAATCTCACCCTGCTCGCCGGAGAATCCCGTCGCCTCAGGGGTGAGCTGCCCTGCGACGAAGTGCGGCAGACCGCTGCTCGGTCCCGCCTGGCGACTTCCGAGCCATCGCCTTGGCACGAAGTCCGTGGCGCCGCTTGCGCTTCTCCGCCTCCAGCCGCTCCACCGCGCCTTTTGAGCGTCGTCGGCTGCTTCGGCCGGAGCCAGCGGCAGAGCTCCACGCCGCCGGCTTGTCCTTGAGGCTCGCCCGACCTCTTTGCCGTGCGGCGCCGTGCAGATGCTCGGGCAAAGCGATGATCTCGACCGCCTCCTCGGCGTCGTCCGTGGCGATCTCTTCTTGGGCAGCTGATGAACGAGAGTTGATCGTTAAGTCTAGTGCGGTCAGAAGGTGGAAAGATCAAAAGATCGACTTCTACATACCTGCCGTGGAGGGCTTAATCCTGATCTTCCTCGCCGGAACTTTCCGCCTTTTCCTCGGGGGCTCCTTGGCGGCTTCTCCGCTTTGGCCCTTGGGCGTTCGCGGCGATGAGCTCAGCTCTCTGGTGAGCTGAGCACTCCTCTCGCGCAACGCAAGAAGTTTCTCCTTGCGCGCAACCTCCTCCTCGAGTCTCCTTTGCTCGGCGACCTGTTGTAGCCGCGCCATATGGCCCGGGTGAGCTTGCGTGTAACGCCTAAGCCAGAGGGCCATGGTCTTTACCTCTTCGTCGCTCTGCTCGGCGAGGAGGGAGGGGCTTGGTCTCTTCTCGTTGGGCTGACCACGCGCCCGCTTGGTCTGCTCGGTGCGCTCCGTCCCCGCAGCTGGTCTCTTCGACGGTTGGCGGCCGCCATGGCGCGGCGAGCTCCGCGTCGGCTCAGCCGCCACCTTGGGCTTTGTGGCCGACTTGGCCTTGCCCTTCTTCGGCTTCTCCTTCTCAGACCCGGAGAGATCCTCGACGATCCCTCCGAGGATCAGCTGGTCCTCCTGCGCGTTTTGAGAAGCGAACGTCAGCATTAAAACCAACAGTGTAAATCTAGCAACACGGGCTGGGTATAAGTGATTTACCTCAAATGCATGCGGACGAAAGCACGTTCCTCGGACAAGTGTAGGCCACCTCGCCGGTGACCTCGCTGTCCTTCTTCGCCGCCTTCAGCATGGCGTCGACCCGCTCGGTCACCCATGCGTCGGTTGGCTTCTCTGCCCGAGCAGATGGAATCGTTAAATTCCTGTTCGGAGAAAACGATCAATGAAGAGGTTGAGTCTTAAAGGCACTTACCCGTGCTCTCCCTTGTGATGTCTTCCCATCCTCTATCTTGTAGAAGGATAGGACCTTCTCCGCAATGATGATTACATTACATTTGTGAAGTCGGATGATCTCCGCCGCGTGAGCCCGAGGCTCACGAGGGAGGCGATCTTCCTTGTCAGGTACCAATCCTCGGCGGACATCTCCGGCCGAGGCATTGGGGTTCCCTTCGCAGGAGCCTTTCCGGTGAAGATGAGCTTGCTGTCGCCGCTCGCTTCTTTGTAGAACCACCTTACCCACCACGCGCCCATCGAGTCGGCAGCGGTGGGCGAGATCTGGCGTCGTCGGCGGTGGCCGGAGCTTGAGGTAGTAGCACCCAGGCCGAAGTGGCGGGCTGCTCCTCGTCATTGTGTAATAGTGGAGGAACAGCCCCGGTGGATCGATTCTCAGATAGCCTTCGCAGGTGTGCGAGGCGGCCATCTGGAGGATCTTTGTTCGGATTGAGGTTCGCCACCTCCAATCCGCTAATGTTTAAGAAGGCCTCAACGAAGTCGCTTTGGGAGATCGCAACCCGAGCAGTCACGGTTCCCAGGATCGGACGGCGGGGTTGGTGGTGGAGTTTGGGTGCTTGATCTTTGGCGTGGTTGGAACTAGGGCTTAGAGAGGAAAGGCGTGAAACAGTGGTCGGCATGAGGCGGCAGGTGCTTTATAGTCCCATATAAGCAGCTACGCAGCGGTTTAGTCCCAAAGCGGCTAGTTTTTACTACAACGGCTAGGTAAAAGCAGTCGCTTTGTTTTCACCTGGCAATGATGAAAGTTACCGTTGGAGTTCCGCATAGCGGCTATTTTTCCAAATGTCCGCTATTTGAAGGTGAGTGCTCTGCTTTCGGACAGATGTCGTTCCTGTTCGACTTAGCGGAGTTGTTGATCTTGGCGAGTTTATTCGGACCGAACATGTCTTGTTGGTTGAAACTTCTTTGTTGATTCGATCGTTACATGTCTTTGTAGCAGGAAAAATACCCTCTTCGTGACTTAGAGTCTCAAGAGGAAGACCCCACTCTAGTGAGTCCTTCCACTTGAGTCTCGGGGCTAAGCTGCCGGGATTAGATTACGGCCCATAGCCATGGCCCACTCCCCGACGGCTAAATCAAACGACCTACCAGGCCCGGCTCCTTGGAAGGTTCTATCAGCCCATGTGCATCCTGCCGAACAGCCTCTTGGTCGGCACGGTGCGTAACGGCCTAGGATTCGTGTTTGAGTCTTACTCGAACAAGAGTTCTGCACGGCTACGTGAAGACCCGGACGTTGGTTTCCCGGATTGGATTAGGAGTCGTGATCCCCAAGACTAGGAGTATGCCTTATCTACCTCGGGATATATTTGGCATGTACTGAGTTCGTTGCGATCTCGTAGTTAGCCCGGCCCGATATTCCCTCGGTAGGTCGGTTTGCTCTGCACTATATAAACAAGGCCCCTACTGCGTGTAGAGGGGACTGGATCTGGCTTTTTTGTATCTACTAGGCACCTGATCTTCCTTTGTACACCCATAATCTCGCCGAGACTTGTTCGTCTCGCCGAGCCATCTCTTGTATTCATCTCGATATATAAGAAAATTTGGGCGAGGGCTATTATCTCTCCGAGAGGCCTGAACCAGGATAAAAACTCTGCCTTCCTGTTCGTTGCTGTTCGTGGTTGTTCGGCGTGTCTCCTATCTCAATCTTGAAGAACCTTAACGACTTGAGATCGATATCTCAACCGTCGACAGAACTCGCTTGCCGCCGGGCTCCAGTGAGCAGATCGGCGCGCCAAAGGCGCGGTGGGTCTTTGGAGGCAAAAAGTAGCGGCAAGGCGCCACGGACTTGTGCCAAGGCGATGGCTCGGAAGCGCTTGAGGCGGAGACCGAGCAGCCGGTCTGCCGAGCACTTCGTCGCGAGGGCAGCTCACCGAGGCGACGGGATTCTCCGGCGGCGGTAAACGCCACCGCCCAGAACATGAAGAAGCCCCGAGCAGGTCGCGCAAGTCGCCCCGCCCGGAAACAACGGCGCCACCGGCGGAGTAGCTCGCCTCGCCAAGACGTTCGGGCGGAAGAGGAAAAGGAAGAGGAGAAGGAGCGGAGACGAAGTGCCGCCCGTCGCTCCTGCACCCGGAAAGCGAATCGCTCCCCAAGAAGAAGGAAGCGAACAAAGCGGCGGCGGCAAGCGCGCCGCCTCATCCCGCATGAGCGGGCCGTGACGATGGCCTCGAGGACCGCTGCTTGCGTGATTGAAGCATCGGCTTGGCGAGATAAACTCCAAGACCAAACCTTGCTCAGTTTGAATGTGTCATCGCAAAGTGTTCTGAATAGACCTTCTCCCTCAGGTCTTTAGGGATACCATGGCGGAACTCGAGGATGGGGTCACCATCGAACGGGCCGCCGTACTGGCGTCCCTCCGGGAGCATCTCCAGACGGGGATCCGGGCGAGCGTTCTGCTTGGCCCAAAGCCGAGCCTACCAAGGCGAAGCGAAGAAGCTCAAGGCCAAGCTGACCAAGGAGAGGCATTCCTCTGAGGCTCTTCTAAAGGAAGCCGAGGAGCTTCGCGCGCAGGCCGTGAAGGCGAGCACCGCGGAGGAGAAGCCGGGCCGCACAAAGTGGCTTGAAGAGCAGCTTGCTGACGCGTGCCATCGGTGGAACCAGCTCGCGGAGGAAGCCAAGAAGCTCAAAGCCCAGCTCGCCAAGGAGGAGCAGACATCCGCGGGACTCCAGGCTAAGATCTCAACCCTGTGGGCTTCACAGGAGGAGATTGAGGAGATGCGCGGGATGGCGGTGAGGGCGATCACCGCGGAGAAGAAGGTCAAGGAGCTGGACGAGCAGCTCAAGACCGTCGAGCAGCGAGTTAGCCAGAGCGAGGCTCTGACCGACCAGCTGCGGGCCAAGACCGAAGAAGTCGAGGCTCTCCGTGCGAAGGCGACGGAGCAGGCCAGGAGCAGCAAGGAGGAAGCCGATCGTCTCCGAGCTGAGGCCAGAGAGGGGTTCAAAGCCCAAGGGGAAGTCCTGCGCCTTAAGGAAGTGATCGAGGAGCTCAAGGAGCAACTCGCTTCTAGGTAGTCAGAGGGTCAGTAACCGAGATGGACTTTTGTACCGCAAATTTTGTTAATAAAGACTTACCCTTTTCCTCGCAAAGAGAGCGACAAAAAGACAAGAACGAACATAAACTAAGAGAAAAGCGAGCAGTAGCTAGGAAGTTTAAGAAAACCGGTAGAGCGCTTAGCCTAACTCCCAGCCCCCGTTGTGCATCTGCTCGGAAACCTGAGTTTGCGAACCCGAACAGGTGCACAAGAGAAAGAGCGACACCCTAGCCCCCGGTACGGACGATGCTCGAGAACCTAAGCTTGCGAACTCGAGCACGTGTAGAGAGAAAAAGCGACACGAACCTTGCTCGATTTGTTCCACGATCTACTCGTTGGCGTAAGTTAGGCGATTCAGAGTAATGGCGAACAAGGAAAGTGCCTGCCGCCGGGGGCTTACGAGAGCGAGCTTTGCCAAGTGGTCGCGCAAGCGAAGAAGTGCCTCTGCGCGGAGGGCTTACGAGGCGGACTTAGCCGCAAGGTGGAAAGGCCGTGTTACGCAACCCCGAGTTTAGGAGCGTGTCGAGACTAGACACGGGTAGGGAAAAATCCTTAAGATCATGGAGCCAAGAGTTCGCAAGACCGGGCAACCATCAAGTGTTACCGAGAGAAAGTAGTGCGAGAAGACAAATAGTGAAAAGGGCACGAGGCCGCGAGGATTCATGAAGAATTGGATTGAACTTTGCATCTTTGCCCGAGAGACTTGGACGAACTAAGGCGTGAAGTTTCTAAAAGCGCAAAGCTAAGCAAACACGTAAAAGACCTACACAAAGAACTTCTGGTTGGTCGATGTTCCAAGTCTTTGGTCGACTCTCCCGTCCTCCATAGCCAGCTAACAGCCCCGGCGGCGGCAAAGAGAAACGACCGTGAGCGGGCCCTCCCAACGAGGAGTTAACTTGTTGGCATTGGACAAGTTTCGGACACGGCGCAGAA
The DNA here is from genome assembly GCA_036346415.1 of Raddia guianensis. Lineage (NCBI taxonomy): Eukaryota > Viridiplantae > Streptophyta > Magnoliopsida > Poales > Poaceae > Raddia > Raddia guianensis. The sequence goes on along the minus strand of CM070542.1, from coordinate 34,786,427 downwards.
CGAGGTCGCCTTCAAAACCCTTGGTCGAACTGATTTGGCGGCGTCGGGCGAAGAGCTTTTGGTAGCGTGCCATTTCGACTTGTGCCCGGTCGCGTGTGCCTTGAGGAGATCGAGATCGAGGAGGCTCTTGCTCGTCGTCAACTAGGTTGGTGAGCTCGTCTTGAGGCGAACCGAGTACAACCGGTGAGCGGGATGGCTTCGCACCATAGACCAATTGGAAATGAGTTTCCCGGTCGCCCGTTGGCCGTAGAAAGCGAATCGCCCAATGACGGAAGGAACCGTCGACCGAGCCTTCTTGTGCTCGCCGAGAGCAGCAAATACCCGCCGTTTGATACCTGGACTATCTGTCCGTTAGCTCACTCGATCGCTCCATTGCTCGTGGGTGTGCCACGAAGCGAAGCGCATCTTGGTGCCCAAATGTTATTCGCATATTCCCGAATAGCTCGCCTCAACCGGGTACCGCTATCGGTGATCAACTTGTGGGGATCCCGGCGTGACCACGTTGCTTTTGAAAAAGCGAACAACCGTTTTGGCGTGAAGAGGCGACACAGGCTCGCCTCAATCCACTTTGTAAAAGTGTCTATGGCGACAGCGGTGTGTATAGCCCTTGTACCCCTTAGGGAATGGGCGAAGCAGATCCGGACCCCATGTGGAAAAGGGCCAGGATGGGGGGATTGTTTGGAGCTCTTGGGCGGGCTTGTGTGCCTTCCGGGCGTGAAATTGGCAAGCCTTGCACTTAGTCACGATATCCCGGGCATCTTGTAACGCAGTGGGCCAATAATAGCCCATGCTAAACGCTTTGCCAACCGAGTTACGAAGGAGGCGTGGTTGCCACAGGCACCCTCGTGTATGTCCCTAAGAAGGAACACACCCTCCTGTTGCGAGATGCACTTGGAGAGAACTCCCAGAGCACCTTGACGGTAAAGGATTCCGTCCACAAGCTTGTATGGAGCGGTACGCCTTGTAAGCCGAACGCTTCGGCCGTCGTCAGACAGGTCCCATCTCGCAAGGTACCGGACAAATGGCGTTGTCGATCCATGACACCTTTCGATAACGGAGACAGCACCACCTGTCTCTGTTGCCTCGTCCGGAGACGTGATTGAGGGCTTGTGAAGGTGCTCGACGAGCACCCCTGCCGGAGCAGATTCTCGTGAGGATCCATACTTGGATAGCTGGTCGCCGGAAGTTGTCCTTCACAGGCACGAAGAGCACCGAAAAATCAAAATGCCGCTCCAACTTCCTCACTTCAACCGGTATCGCGCCATTGAGTCATCGCAGCAGCGATACTCCTTGTTAACTCGATTGATGACCGGTTTGTGAATCTCCTTCACATCGGCCGTTGGACACCAAGCGACTTGCACGCTTAGTCCGCGAGGAGGGCCTCGTACTCTGCGGCGTTGTTAGTCGCCGCAAAGTGTAGTTGGATAGAATATGGAGTTGCTCTCCTTGAGGGAGATGAGAACAAAACCATCCCCGAGTTTCGGTCTGTGAGCCATCGAAAACATGGTCCAAGAGGGTTCATCGGGTTGCTCGGGAGCTCCTCAGGATTTGGGCGGCAAGTCCATTCAGCGACAAAGTCAACTAGGACTCGTGACTTAATAGCGTTCGGACGACAAATAACATATCAAACTCGCTAGTTCCATTGCCCACTTAGCTATCGTCCGCTAGATTCCTTGTTCCAGTAGGATTTCTCCCGGAGGGAACGTGGTCGGGACCAAGATTTGATGCTACCGAAGTAGTGGCGAAACTTCCTGGAGGACATGAGCAAGGCATAGAGCAGCTTCTGGACCTCAGGGTAACGCTCCTTTGATCCGTGAAGTACCTCGCTCACGTAATAGATTGGTCGCTGTATGCCTTCCCTTTCGACCGTCAAGATCGCGCTCACCGCTTGTGGCGTGCAACCTAGATCTGAAGAGGAGCTGCCGCCATGCCGCTGGGTAGTCAAGGCGGAGGATTGGACAGTATCGCTTCAGATCTGGAAGGATCTATCGCTTCTTCCGTCCACTCGAAACCATTGTGCTTGCGCAGGGCCTTAAAGAAGGGCAGCCCGCGTTCGCCTTTGACGGAAATAAACCTGCTTAGAGCAGCCATCCGCCCAAATGAGGCTTTGTACTTCCTTTATGGTAGTTGGAGCTGCATATTTTCAATGGCCTCGATTTTTTCGTGGTTGGCGTAAATACCTTGCGAGCCAATGACATAACCGAGCAACATGCGGATCGAACACCAAAGGTACACTTCTCTGGATTTAATTTTATTCGATGCTGGTGAGATTATGAAAAGTCTCTGCCGGTCTTTTACATGATCTGGAGCATACTTGCTCTTTACAACTATGTAAATCGACATAGACCTCCGAGTTTTTCCACATTGCTCGGGAAGGTCTTCTCCATTGTTACTGGGCGTGGCACCAAACATTCTTGTGAGACCGAAAGACATGGTCATTATAGCGAAAGTGCCGAAATGGGTGATGAAGGCAGTCTTCACTTCATCCTCGGGGGAGATGCTTATTTGGTGGTAACCGGAGTAAGCATCTAAAAACTCGATTTGGGCATCCATGATCGCATCGGCAATTTGGTCAATACGTGGCAGCGGGAAATTGTCCTTAGGACAAGCAGCGTGTGAGCATCGTTGAGCCCTAATTTTTATTAGTGGCATTGATGATAACATTAATCAATATAAAGGGCTAGGGGGTTTTTGGACTTCTCGGAACCCTAGCGAAGACTCGGCGCTTTTGAAAACCCTAATTCAAAGCGACGTAAATTTTCCGAATTGCTCCAAGATTTCAAAGTCGTGACCAAGGCGAGAGAAGAGGTCACGATAGATTAGAGTAGTTAGGTTTATTTCTGTTTTTTCGTCGGATTTCAAAAGGGTTGAATATCTCGGACTATGCGGATCTTTGCAAATTCTCGAAAACTCGGTTTCGTAGTCCACCTCTTCTAAAAATACCCAAATATCCCTTTGTGAGATTTCTAGAGAGAGAAACCCACCTAAATTCCCCACAAATTCTAGCTCGAATAATTCCTCTCGTCGGACGGCGTCTGGAAAATCAGACGGCGTCCACCACCAAATACCAAAACAAGTTTCTCAGCCGGACGGCGTCCGTCGTTATCGGACGGCGTCCGGTAAGGTTATAATCCGAGGCACTTTCTGGTCGGACGGCGTCTGGGTGGTCGTCCGGTCCCTTGCATACTCACTGTCGGACGGCGTCCGGTAGTTACCGGACAGCGTCCGATCAGGTTTAATTTCGGGGCTTTCTCGCTGCCGGACGGCGTCTGGGGGGCGTCCGGTAGCTCCAGCGTTTGCGGATCCTTGCTGTCGGACGGCGTCCGGTGAGGACCGGACGGCGTCCGATAAACCGTTTCTTGCTGAGCAGTACGCTCTGTCGGACGGCGTCCGGAGCCCGTCGGACGGCGTCCGGTAGAGTGTAACGGCTAGTCTTTTTGTCCTCTTCCGAGGGACAACGGCTAGTTTTGCTCTTGGGGCTATAAATACCTACCTAGTGGCTGGCTACTTTGAGGTTTTGCTGCTCCACTTCACCTACCACATTCATAGCTCATCAATTAGGTGATCTAGAGCCATTCCTCCACCCACAAATCATCGAACTCCACAATCCATCAAACCCCAATACCGAGCTTCATGGAAGTCCTTGATCCGCATGATCGGGCGTTTGGCTTGTTACTTCGAAAATATCCTTCGTGGAGGCGAGGGCTTGGGAGTAGGCCTTGGCGTGTGGCTACTCTCGAGTCGGTGTACGGGTGTGAGTCCACCTCGCGGAGTGGCGGAACGACTACCGGGAGTGAGTGAGGCGGTAGGCTCGAGAGCGAGCCGGTCTCAGCGCAAGGGGTAGCCTCAACGGAGAGTAGGAGTTGCGGCTCGAACTTCGGTCAAACAAACACCGTGTCACTCTCTCATTTAATTTCCAGATTTACTATCTCGCATTGCTTGTGTTCATTTGAATGCCATGTCATAGTTGCCTTGTGATTTATTTATAGCTTCCGCCACTTGACTTGCAACTAGGATTGGGTCATTCTTAACTTGTTGCTTAATCAAGAATAATTTAAGAAAAGAAATTAAAATTGCCTATTCACCCCCCCTCTAGGCCTTAGGATCCTCTTTCAAGTGGTATCAGAGCAAGGTTCTCCGGTTTTAGCTTAATCGCTAGGAGATGGCTCAAGAGGGGCCTAGGATAGAAATTGGAAAAGCTCCTATTTTCGATGGAACAAACTACAACTATTGGAGAATTAGGATGCAATGTTACTTAGAGGCACTTAGTTATGATGTGTGGGTCGCCAGAGACCGGCTATCCAGGAACCTCCTACCGAACTATTGCTCTTGATGAAGTTCATGCTAAGTACAAACGTTTTAATGCCATTACTAGAAATGCTTTACTCTCTAGTGTGTCTTCCAAGTCTTTGATAGCATTGGCAATCTCTAAAGCTTATGACATTTGGAAGCATCTTAGAGAAATTCATGTTGGTAGTGCCGAGATGCTTGAGGAGAAGCTATCTCGTGCTAGAAAAAGGTTTGATCAATTCAAGATGCTTCCTAATGAAAGTGTTAACGAAATGTTTCTTAGATTGAACCCCATCGTAAATGAAATTGCGGATGTTAGGAGAAGAAGGTCTTGGAAGACATTGACATTTGTCGGAAGATGCTTGACGTTGTGCCATTTAGTTTCAATCCACTTGTGACCCTAATTCGAGCATCTAAGTCAAAACTCAAGAAGATGACACCGACAAAGCTTCTCGGACAACTCAACTCATATGAGATGCGGCTTCTTGAAAGTGAAGAGTCTCCGCTCAACAAGAAGTCAATCGCTCTCCCGCCAAAGCCAAAAGTGGAAAGAAGAAAGTTGAAATTGAAGAAGATGATGAAGACTCCGATGATGCAATTCCGAGATTGAAGAATTGGCCCTCCTTGTCAAGCGGTCAAGAAAGTTGATCAAGAAGATGAGCTTCATGGCGGATCATCCTCTTCAAGGCGAAGACCTATCTACGAGATCGTTGCTATGAATGTGGAGAGAAGGGTCACTTGGCGGCGGATTGCCCAAAAAGTAAAAAGAACAAGCTCAAGGCAAAGAATCAAGAGGAAGATGAGGAAGATGACAAGAAGAAATATCGTCACTACCGCAAGAGTGATCACAAATCAAAGGATAAGAAGAAAGCTCTTGCCGGACAAAAGACTAAGAAGGAAGATAGCTCAAGCTCATCGTCCTCTCAATCCTCCTCCGAAGAAGAAGATACTAGAGCTCATGGGCTAGCCGGACTTGCGATCAAGGAAAACGCTCCTCCGGCTCTTCCCAAGCAAAAGCTTTGCCTCACCGCAAATATACAAGAAGAGGTGATTGGGGAATGGATCACCGATGATGAAGGTTCTTGGGCGGACTCCTCCGATAATGAAAACACGAAGATATCCGGAGTCGCCATCGACAATCTCTCACCTCCCATGTGTCTTATGGCATTAGAGGAGAAGGTAACACATGAGCACCTCTCTAAAAGTGAGCTTAAACTTTTGATTGATGATTTGAATAATGCTCTAGAGAAAGAAAAGTCTAAAAGAAAGAAGCTAGTGAAGGTGCATAAAGAGCTTGCAAACGAATTTGAGAACTTGTTAGAAAAGCATGAAACTCTAGAAGATGACTATGAAGCTCTAAATTTGCAAGTTGAAATTCTAGAAAATAAACTTGCTAGCTCTAATGTTGATGTTGAAACTTCGCTGATTGCTCAATTGAAAAATGCAATGTTGGTGTGACGTGTGACTTGATTGACACTATAGATGGCTCACTTAGCTTATCGCATGACACATCCTTTACCATGTCACCCACTCACACACCCAATGCTAGCTCATCTTCATCCACTAGTGCTACTCCTTCAATTGAAAATGTTTGTTCTATTGGTACTTGTGGTATTGCTAAATGTGCTAATGAGCTAGCTAAGGAAAATTTCCTTCTAAAGGATAGAATTGAGCAACTAGACTCTAGTTTGGCTAAATTGCTTGTGGGGAACAACTCTCTTGATAAGGTGCTTCGGGAGCAAAGGTACACCTTAGGTAAGCATGGTTTGGGATTTCATCCCGGATTTGCCCAAGGCGGTTGGGGTAAGCCCAAGCTAACTTTTGTCAAGGGAGGGACCCGTTGCCATATTTGCAAAATGATAAACACAAAGCCATTGCTTGTCCTCTTGCTAAAACATCTCAATTCATGTCTAAAACTCAAGTGCTTGATGCTAGCTACATGCTTATGAGGAAAAATGGCTCTACTTATGCTAAGTATGTTGGTGCACCAAATAATAAGAAGAATGTAAAAGCCATTTGGGTGCCCAAATGTTTGATGACTAACTCCAAAGGACCTAAGATGAAGTCTTGGGTACCTAAACCCAAGCTTGAAATTGTGTGTGTAGGTGAACTACAAGAGCGGCGGCCGGCATTGGATATTCGAGGCGGTTGCACTCAACACATGACCAAGAGCTCAAGTATGTTCACCTCACTAGAGGAGGAGAAGGACCCCGAACACAAGATCACATTTGGGGATAACTCAAGCTTAAAGGTAAAGGGTATAGGTAAAATTGCAATATCTAATGACCTATCCATCTCTAATGTGCTCTTGGTGGAAGCTTGCAACTTTAATCTCCTCTCCGTTGCTCAAGTGTGCGATTTGGGTTTTGATTGCTTCTTTTCGATCAACGGAGTTCGTGTTGTTTCCACTAAGGATCAAAGTGTTGCATTTGAAGGCACCCGGTTTCAAAACTTATATTTGGTTGATTTTTCAAACCGTGAAACTTCTCAAATCAAGACTTGTCTTATCTCTCAAACCACTCTTGGTTGGTTGTGGCATAGACGCCTTGGACATGTTGGAATGGGCACTTTGAAAAAGGTTTTAAAGATAACTTGGTTGTTGGAGTGAAGGATGTCAAATTCGAGAAGAATCGTTTATGTAGCTCATGCCAAGCCGGCAAGCAAGTAGCCAATTCTCATCCAACTAAGACTTTTATGTCTACATCCGACCACTTGAACTTTTACATATGGATTTATTTGGCCCAACCACCTATGCGAGCATAGGCGGTAATTCTTATTGTCATGTGATTGTCGATGATTTCTCTCGCTTCACTTGGGTGTTTTTCCTTGCAAATAAATCTCTTGCGGTGATGTGTTTAAAAGATTTGCTTTGAAAGCTCAAAAGGAATTTGACTCTTTTATTAAAAAGGTGAGGAGTGATAATGGCACCGAGTTTGCTAATACAAATGTTGAAGAATTTTGTGATGAGTTAGGTGTGAAGCACTAATTCTCGTGCATACACTCCCCAACAAAATGGAGTGGTGGAGAGGAAGAACCGTACTTTGATAGAGATGGCAAGATCAATGCTTGACGAGTACAACACGCCGATGCTTTTTGGGCGGAAGCCATCAACACGGCGTGCCATGCCATCAACCGCCTCTACCTCCACCGACTCCTTCACAAGACCTCATATGAATTACTAGTGGGACGAAGGCCCAACATCTCGTATTTTCGAGTCTTCGGTTGCAAGGTATACATCTATAAGAAAAGGACTCATTTGGGTAAGTTCCAAAAGAGGTGTGACGTTGGTATTATGTTAGGGTACTCCTCTCGGTCAAAAGCTTTTCGAGTTTTTAACAATTCTACCGGGATAGTTGAGGAAGCCTATGATGTCAAGTTTGATGAAACTAATGGCTCGCAAAATGAGCAAGATTTGATGAGAAATGTAGGTGATGAGCCACCGCATGATGCTATGGAGTTGGGGAAATTGACCCTCATCGGAGGCACCAAAAGATGAAGTAATCACCCCACCACCTCCATCGATGATCAAGATCAAGACACCTCTCCAACAACTCAAGATCAAGCGGTGGACGGAGATGCGAACTTTGAAGTTAATCAAGCTCAAGGGGAGACGTTGATCTACAAGTACCGCCCAACAACACCGCACTCTCTTCAAGGATCATCCCTAGATCAAGTCATTGGCAATCTCAATCAAGGCGTAAGAACCCGTTCTCATACCGCTAATTATTGTGAGCATCACGCCTTTGTGTCTATTGTTGAGCCTAGGACCATTGATGAGGCATTGGCGGATGCGGATTGGGTGAACGCCATGCATGAAGAATTGAACAACTTCACCCGCAATAAAGTTTGGGAGCTTGTGGAAAGACCAAAGGATCACAATGTTATTGGAACCAAATGGGTCTTCCGCAACAAACAAGATGAGAACGGTGAAGTGGTGCGAAACAAAGCAAGATTGGTGGCGCAAGGTTTCACACAAATTGAAGGACTTGACTATGGAGAAACCCACGCCCCGCTGTTCGACTTGAAGCTATTCGGTTACTCTTGGCTTTCGCTTTCTCTATAACATAACTCTCTTTCAAATGGATGTTAAGAGTGCTTTTCTAAATGGTTTTATTGATGAACTCGTTTATGTCGAGCAACCGCCCGGGTTTTGAAAACCTCAAACACTCAAACCATGTCTATAAGCTCACTAAGGCGCTTATACGGTCTCAAGCAAGCTCCTAGAGCATGGTATGAGCGTCTTAGGGACTTCCTCTTAGAAAAGGGATTTAAAACCGGTGCGATTGATTCCACATTGTTTCTAAAGCCAATTGAAAATGACTTATTTATTTGTCAAATATATGTGGATGATATTATTTTTGGATGCACTAACAAATCTAAATGCAAGGACTTTGGCGAGATGATGTCCAAGGAATTTGAAATGTCTATGATTGGAGAGCTCACCTTCTTCCTTGGATTTCAAATCAAACAACCGAGAAGGGACCTTCATTTGTCAAGAGAAATATACAAAGGACCTTCTCAAGCGTTTTCAATGGACGATTGCAAATCGATCAAAACACCAATGGCCACTAATGGGCATCTTGATTTGAACGAAGATGGAAAGCCCGTGGACCAAAAGCTTTATCGCTCCATGATCGGTTCGCTTCTCTATCTTACCGCTTCTCGACCCGATATTATGTTTAGTGTGTGCATGTGTGCTCGCTTTCAAGCATCCCCTAAAGAAGTGCATCTTATTGCCAGAAACGCATTTTGAGATATCTAAAATCTCTACTAGTCTAGGTCTTTGGTACCCCAAGGGAGCGTGTTGAGCTTCTTGGCTATTCCGACTCGGATTACGCCGGTTGCAAAATTGATCGCAAAAGCACCTCGGGGGGTTGTCACTTGCTAGGACGCTCACTCGTGTCATGGACTTCGAGGAAGCAAAACTCCGTGGCGCTATCTACCGCGGAAGCGGAATATGTAGCGGCGGGGAGTTGTTGTGCTCAACTCTTGTACATGACTCGGATGCTTAGTGACTTTGGGCTAAAATTTGAAAAAGTGCCACTTCTATGCGATAATGAAAGTGCGGTGAAAATAGCCAACAATCCGGTCCAACATTCCCGTACAAAGCACATCGACATCCGACATCACTTCATTCGTGACCACGTGGCAAAAGGTGACGTTGTGCTTGCTCACGTGCGAACGGAAGACCAATTGGCGGATATTTTTACCAAACCCTTAGATGAGGCACGGTTTTGCAAATTAAGGAATGAACTCAATATACTAGATAGATCAAATGCGTGTTGATTGGTTTTCGTGATTTTTGGGTCTTATTTGATTTTTTCATTTGCTTATGACCCTTGTCACATTTAGGGGGAGTTTAGTTTCAACTCATGATCTCAAAACTCCCTCTAATGGTGAAAAGATAAATTTGATTTTGGGTGAGCACATTCTTATCCTATATTTCAAGCCAAAAACAAATTTGAGCTTAATAGACTATCCTTATCTTCTTACCATTTCAAACTTCTAGTTTTGAAAATCTTACCCCTTTGAAAAATTTGCTCCATATGCATATTTGTTCTCTTGAAAATCATATGGCATCAAAATTGTTGAAAATATTTGAAAAGAAACCAAAATTCAAAAACATGTGCCTAAACTCTAAAGTGAACCCCTATGCTCGATTTTCATGCCTATATGAGAAATCAAGGCAAAATTCGGGTTCGCACATTTTGTTGCTCTCTAAGATCAAAATTTGGGTTTTTGAATTTGACTTGATTTCATTTGTCAACTTAGTATCTTATCCCTTCAAAATTAAAATTTTAGAAAATCACTTCAAATTGCTCATATTTGAATCTTCCTCTGAATTTTGAGCAAAAATGGAGATCATCACTTCAAAATATTATTTCTATATAATATCTCTCGCTTTGGTGGGGCCCTCTGGTCAGAAGTGCCAGCAGCTGCGTTTTCAGCCCTCTTCGGACGCCGTCCGGTCAGTCTCAGACGCCGTCCGTTCGCAAGGTTGAATGCGCCGCATACGTCTGTCGGACGCTGTCCGGTAGCCATCGGACGCCGTCCGACAGAGCGTTATCCGCGCTGCATCTCACCTGTCGGACGCCGTCTGGCCTCTCCGCGACCCCGTCCGACGAGGTTCCCTGTGCGCTGCACCCTTGCTGTCGGACGCCGTCCGGTAACCGTCGGACGCCGTCCGACAGGACCTAATCGCTGAATCGCTCATAACTTACCTCTCCGCCTCCCTCTTTCCTCATTCGATCTCTCTCTCCTCCCAAACCGCGCGCCGCCGCTGCTTCTCCTCACCGGGGAAGACCCTCCGGCGACCTCCGGCGATCTCCACCACCACCGGCGGCCTCCCCTCGTCGTCCTCTTCGATCCCCTTCGCGTGGATTGAAACTGGACGGCCCGTTCGTGCGCCTCTCCTCCGTCGAGTTCCCCTCCTTTCCCCTACCGGGAAGGGCCTTGGGGGCGATCTCCTCGCGCCCCGGCGTCTTCCTCCTTCGCTTCAAGGGCTCGGTAACGGCTTCCCGCCTTTCTTCCCGTCAAATTTCGTTGTTTACCGAGTTCTAGGTTTTGAATAGGTTTTTCCCGCGTTCGTATTCAGGGTTGGACCGTGGTGGGTGGGCACCGTGTCAGTAGATCATTGGTCAGTGGCAGTTGGCAGCGAGGTTGTTCTGGTCAGTGGTTTCATTGTCAGAGGAAGTGTTTCACCATGTCGAAATCCTTGAAGAAATTTGGGAAGGCTCTGGGCAGGACCCTCAGTGGTAGGCGCGACAGCGGCAGTAAGGGCGATCCAGATTATATCGATGAGACGGCTAGTAGTGCCGCTCCTCCTCGCCCGAGCAAAGTGACTAGAGCAGATATTCAGCAGCAGCGTGATCAGGGAATTCATTGGTCTCGGATGGCGGAATCTTCTTTTGCCACCGCAGAGGATCTTGACGATGACTCCTATCTTTGAGGACCCCATAGATGAGGATATTCTTGAGGCGGTGGTCGCCGAGGACGACCACGTGGATGATGAAGTTCTGAAATTGTCTATGGAGACACTAAGGAAGAAAAGGTCTCATCTCATATGCCGATGGTTCCCTCAAGTAGAGGATACCGTGGATTTCAGGTTCTACACTAAGTTTGTAAACAATTGTACATGTGCTTCTCTGCTCCCTCGACCGCCCTAGGGACCCTCACTGTAGATCGGACAGAGATATCCGCATAAGGTGGGAGAGGTACACTCTATATTCAGCTCCACTCTGGTTTGGCTGAATTGATTTCCAACAAGAAGTTGACACAGAGTAAAGAGAGGAACTGTGAGTTCTTTGCCACTCTTCTAGTTGCGAAGATGGGTCGAGTCAAGCTATTATCATTCAGCTTGATGGATGTGTTCGGGGATCACAAAGGGTACGAGATGAATCTTGCTTTGGGCACTCTGATTACGCAGCGATTTAAATGAGTTGGCCTATGATGATGGTTTCGGAGGGCAAATATCCTCCTCTTGAAGAGATAAGGTTCATGTACATTGATATGGATGAGGAAGATTTAAATATAGAGAAGGCAAATCAAGCTGCGCCAGAGCACCGCCTCGATAAATCTTATTCTTTGAGCACTTTATTTGTTAGCGGTGGCAACCGTGATGGATTTTAGCTATTTGCGTTGGTTTATGCTATACCTCCTGACAGCGAGTTATAAATATTGGAGCCACCCTCATGGGAGAGCTGGATGATACAATCTTGAGAGAGGTCAATAGGGCACTTCCTCTAGCTCCCTTCGTTAATGCTTCTTTCGGAGACGAGCGTGTAACCAATGATGAGTTCGGGGTTGGGACAACAAAATTAAGAAGCATCGATGAAGAATTTCTTAAATTCCCTAGGAAGCAAGCCAAGTTGGCTAGACTGGTGATGATGCTCCTCCACCGCCTCTGTCTTTACTCCTGCCGCCCTAATGCACCTTTTGTGCCAAGACTGTGCAAGCTCCTCTTCAATGATCCCTCCTCCGTGGTTTGATGCTTTGATAGGTGAGATGAGGGGTGCTTGCAAGACAGATATGAGAAATTTTCACACCGAGGTGAAAGAAGAGTGGCGACCACCCGCAGAGAGATGACAGACTTGGCGAGGCAGCAGACATACTTGGCGAGATGAGTTCGCGAAATTCAAGTCACTGCTCAAGACATGGGGCGATGTTTATGCAGTGCGGAAGGGCAAATCCATATGCTTGGTATTCTCATGCCCACAACATTATCGATTTCCAGCAGACTCGAGCTTTCCTCGCCCACCGCCTACCCACCACCGGTTCATCCTTGGGTGTACCCTCATTCAGGCTGCTCCTTCTTTCGTGCCTCCACCACGGTCATATCCTCCCTGGTAAGATTCATTTCACGGGTGGAGAAGTCGCTCGCCATCTCAACTTTTCTTTGCAAAATCCTCCTCCGACCCAGCTCTTTGATGATCAATCTTCTCCTCGGTCGGTCCCTTCGCAGCTCATATGCCTTTGTACAAGCGTCGCAGAGATCCGGGTTCTTCTTGGTGGCGGACATGACGGAGGCGACGACATGGACCAAGATCAGCAAGAGTAGGATCTTTTCCGCTTGTGTCACTTGGTGACAAAGGGGAGAAGTTAGAGGGTTAGTAGTGGGTAGTGAGATCGAGATTGTGTTTTCTGTATTTTTTTATTGCCTCGATACTCGTTGAAATTTGTGGTTGATACCTTGGTTGGCTTTATGACTTTTGAATCTTGTTGGCTTGAACTTTATTTATGCATGAATTTAGGGGAGCTTCCTTTATTTGCACACCCTTGTGGTCGAGTTGTGGTTTCTTAATCATTAAAATTGCTCGCATATTTGTATTGCACTAACCCTTTTGCACTCAAAAATTTTATTCCTTTTGGGTTGTCATCAAGTGCCACAAAGGGGAGATTGTGAGCATCGTTGAGCCCTAATTTTATTAGTGGCATTAATGATAACATTAATCAATATAAAGGGTTAGGGGTTTTGGACTTCTCGGAACCCTAGCGAAGACTGGCGCTTTTGAAAACCCTAATTGAGCGGCGTAAATTTTCTCGAAATGCTCCAAGATTTCAAAGTGCGTGACCCAGGCGAGAGAAGAGGTCACGTATAGATTAGGAGTAGTTAGGTTTATTTCTGTTTTTCGCCGGATTTCAAAGGGTTCGAATATCTCGGACTATGCCGGATCTTTGCAAATTCTCTAAAACTTCGGTTTCGTAGTCCACCTCTTCTAAAAATACCCAAATATCCCTTTGTGAGATTTCTAGAGAGAGAAACCCACCTAAATTCCCCACAAATTCTAGCTCGAATAATTCCTCTCTCTGTCGGACGGCGTCTGGAAAATCGAGACGGCGTCCGACCACCAAATACCAAAACAAGACTCTCTCTCGGACGGCGTCCGGTCGTTATCGGACGGCGTCCGTAAGGTTATAATCCGAGGCACTTTCGGTGGACGGCGTCTGGTGGTCGTCCGGTCCCTTAGATACTATCGTCGGACGGCGTCCGTAGTTACGGACAGCGTCCGATCGAGTTTAATTTCGGGCTTTTCGGCGCCGGACGGCGTCTGGGGCGCCCGTAGCTCCAGCGTTTGCGGATCTTGTTGCCGGACGGCGTCCGGTGAGGACGGACGGCGTCCGATAAACCTGCTTGCTTGCTGGCGAAGACGCTCTGTCGGACGGCGTCCGAGTCCGTCGGACGGCGTCCGTAGAGTGTAACGGCTAGTCTTTTTTGTCCTCTTCCGAGGGACAACGGCTAGTTTTGCTCTTGGGGCTATAAATACCTACCTAGTGGCTGGCTACTTTGAGGTTTTGCTGCTCCACTTCACCTACCACATTCATAGCTCATCAATTAGGTGATCTAGAGCCATTCCTCCACCCACAAATCATCGAACTCCACAATCCATCAAACCCCAATACCGAGCTTCATGGAAGTCCTTCGATCCGCATGATCGGGCGTTTGGGCTTGTTACTTCTGAAAATATCCTTCGTGGAGGCGAGGGCTTGGGAGTAGGCCTTGGCGTGTGGCTACTCTCGAGTCGGTGTACGGGTGACGGAGTCCACCTCGCCGGAGTGGCGGAACGACTACCGGGAGTGAGTGAGGCGGTAGGCTCGAGAGCGAGCCGGTCCTTGTGCGCAAGGGGTAGCCTCAACGGAGAGTAGGAGTTGCGGCTCCGAACTTCGGTCAAACAAACACCGTGTCACTCTCTCATTTAATTTCCGCATTTACTATCTCGCATTGCTTGTGTTCATTTGAATGCCATGTCATAGTTGCCTTGTGATTTATTTATAGCTTCCGCTCACTTGACTTGCAACTAGGATTGGGTCATTCTTAACTTGTTGCTTAATCAAGAATAATTTAAGAAAAGAAATTAAAATTGCCTATTCACCCCCCCTCTAGGCCTTAGGATCCTCTTTCACAGCGTTCAGATCTGTGTGATCGACACACATTCTCCACTTGCCGCCTTTCTTCTTTACAATGACAGGGTTGGCTAACCACTCGGTGTGATCAACCTCGCGGATGAACCCAAAGAATGAAAGGTTTGCTGTCGATCTTCGATGATCCCCTGTTTGAATTCCGAAAAGCGACGAAGCTTCTGGCGAACAGGCTTTTTGTCCGGCCGGACAGCCAGTTTGTGCTCGATTACCTCCCTTGGGACTCCGGGCATGTCAGATGGCTCCCAGGCGAATACATCTGCATTAGCTCGGAGGAAGGCAATGAGCTCGCTTTCCTATTTGGGGTCCAGATTGGCCCCCAAGTGAACTGTCTTGGAAGTATCATCAGCGACAATGAACTTCCTTAGTTTCTCCCCGGTGAAGGGAGACCCTAGGGCGTCTGAGACTTGGTCTGCGGGACTTGAGACATGGCGGAAGTTGGTCGACGAGGCGAGGGACCTTCGTCGCAATCCGAGCAGCTTTGTAGTTGCCCTTGACCGTGATCACACCGTTAGGACCCGGTATCTTCACGCAATGGTAAGCGTGGTGGGACACGGCCATAAACTTACCGAGAGATGGCCTGCCTAAGATCGCGTTGTAAGCCGATGGGAAGTCGACCACGTCGAAAGTGATCAACTCTGTCCGGAAGTTGCTTGGGTTGCCGAAGGTGACAGGCAGGACAACCTGCCCCAACGGCTTGACAGCTTCTCCCGGAACAATTCCGTAGAAGGGCACTGCGACTTCCTTCACTTGGAACGAGGAATTTGCATCTCGCCCAAGACTTTAGCGTAAAGCAAGTCCAAAGCGCCCCGCCGTCCACTAAGACACGGCCAACTCTCGCGTTCGATGGTCGGGGCGACCACCAGTGGGAGCCGCTGAGGCTTGGTCATCCCAGTGGGGCAATCCTCCTGAGAGAAGGAGATGGGGACCTCAGTCCACTTCATCGATTCAGGCTGAGGTTTTGCCTTTTCGACGTTGTGGACCTCCCGAGCAGCTTCCTTGAGGCTGCGCCGAGAGAATGTAAGCCGAGGAGCCGAAAATGACGGCGATATGGTTCACGGCTCTTGATATTCATCATCATCTTCCGATCACCATCGTCGGTTTGGCGCTTAGCCTTACGGCATCACCTTGTTCGGGCGGGGTGGGCATTGGGCCCTTGCCGTTGTAGAAATCTTGAGTTTTGCAGCCCAAGTTCTCTGATGGCGTATATCATGCCCGTAGTCCTTGGTGGAACTTGCAAAATCGGTCGCTCGGACCTTTCTTGCCTTGTCCGCCTCCCTGAGCAGGCTTTTTGCCCTTGTAATTATTGTTGGGCTTCTTCTGCCCATCCTTGGGAGGAGGTGCGCGATCCATACCTGCGACGGTATTGTTCGCATCACCTTTGTTCTTCTTCTTCTGGGACTTCTTGTCACCAGGAACATTGCAGCTGCTCTTCTTCTTCTTCTCATCCACACCAGGCTGGGCGGGCAGCTCGCCCTTGTCGAACGCCTTTTTGTACTGAACGCGCTCTGCCGCGTTGGCATATGATCACCGCCTTGAACAGGTCGTTGGCGGTCCAGGTCTCGTTGATCTCGAGATCCTGGGTGAGCCGCTCGTCGCGGACTCCGTTTTTGAAGGCGCGGACAACAGATTCATCCGAGATGTTCGGGATCGTGTTGCGGATCTTAATGAAACGCTTCACGGTGCGGAGGGTCTCCCGTTCATCTGGATCATCTGTGCAGATCATCCTACTTACCCGCACGCACGTAACAGCTCCGGAAATTAGCGATCGAACGTCACAAAGCTGGTTCCATGAGTGATGGAACCCTCCTGCCGATTGAATAGCCACGTCGGCGGCACCCTCAAGGACGATCGGGAGGTAATTAGCCATAACGAGCTCGTCACCCGGCCGCCATGATGGCCGTGGCGAGATGGAAAGGAATTCCTCGGGTTACGAGTCCCATTGTACCTCTCCATGTGACCGGGCTTGAACTTTGAGGGCCACCGGACAGCTCGAAGCTCGTCGAGAAAGCCTGCGCCCAGAGCATATGACCGACCACCTTCCCGGCAGAACCTAGTCTTGAGAAGGCGTTGGTCTTGTTGCGCGGGGAACTCTGCTGAACAGGATGACTCGGCCCGAGAAACTCTCTCGGGACAATCCACCACGCTCCTTCCTCGTGGTGGCGACGACGCTCCTCACGAGGGATCGTCCGTGATCATCGCGTCGCGCTTGCCCTCGTGGTCGCGATGACTACGAGGACTTGGCGAGCGACGGCGACCACGGGTAGCTTGCTCATGGACGATGATCGCCGATGGTGACGGGGTCACGCGATCGATCGAGCTGTCCGAATCATTCTGGCGGTTTGGTTGCTGCGGTTGTGCGGAGGAGTTGTTGACTTCTCCTAGAGACTTTAGGCCTTGACCGGTCGCTCTAGGTTAGACGTTAATAGCGACGCCCATGCGGCGAGATCGCTTGATTGGCGGATCTAAGGACCGTTGCTATAGCCGAGCCATTCCCGACTTTGATCTATGGGTCCAGGATCACGAACCATCCGCGTTACGCCTTGATCGAGTCCGGTCACGCGGAATTGACCGAACAAGGAAGCTTCGCCGGAGACTTAGCGCCGCAAGACGCGAGGTGGGTCGCGACTTATTTGCCGCTTAATCGGTCGCGAAACCGTGCTAAGGTCGATTGATGGAATCGTCGAGGTGCGGCGAATGACGTCTTGCTTTCGCGAGCGACTGCGCGCACCTCGTCTTGATGTCGGCGAGTTAATCGCCCGACCTCGCCAAACCGCCGGCTCGTGCGGGATCCTCGAGGTTCCTACATCGGCCATGTTAATCTGCGGGGCCATGCGAAGGTATGCTAGACGGTGTCATCGCTGTGTCTCCACAGGTGGAATCTACCGACATAGCCTTGGAATCGACAAATCTAAACCGTCGTAAAGATCATCGGT
This sequence comes from Raddia guianensis, assembly GCA_036346415.1. NCBI lineage: Eukaryota > Viridiplantae > Streptophyta > Magnoliopsida > Poales > Poaceae > Raddia > Raddia guianensis. The sequence goes on along the minus strand of CM070542.1, from coordinate 34,768,785 downwards.
TCAGAGTCGCTGCCGATGACGAGAGTGCGATCCGAGGCTATCTACGCCATGTAAGCGGAGACATCGCCCGGATGCGAAAGCGTTCGAGACCGAACAGATCGATCTGAATCGGCAGGATGAGACATCCGTCCTTCCGAGTCGTAGCCCTCGTGAAGTATCTCTCAGATCGTGATGGAGTTCGACATGCTCGTCTGCGTGTCCCACCGGACGGCGCCACCATCGACGGTTGGGATATCGACCCAAGTCAACCAAGGTTCTTCAAAGAGGAGATAGGAGACACGCCGAACAACCACGAACAAAGAACGAACAGAGCGTGGGTTTTATCCTGGTTCAGGCCTCTCGGGAGAGATAATAGCCCTACGTCCAGCCTTTCTTATATATCAAAGATGATTACAAGAGGTGGCTCGACAAGACGAACAAGTCTCGGCGAGATTATGTGTGTACAAGTGCGTAAAACTCTAAGTCGGATCCCGTCCCCTCTACACGCCGTAGGGGCCTTGTTTATATAGTGCAGAGCAAACCGACCCACCGAGAGAATATCGGGCCGGGCTAACTACGAGTACGTAACGAACTCAGTACATGCCAAATATATCCCGAGGTAGATAAGACATAATCCTAGTCTTGGGGATCACGACTCCTATTCCAATCCGGGAAACCAACGTCCGGGTCTTCACGAAGCCGTGCAGAACTCTTGTTCGAGTAGGACTCAAACACAAATCCTAGGCCGTTACGCACCGTGCCGACCAAGAGGCTGTTCGGCAGGATGCACATGGGCCTGATAGAACCTTCCAGGGAGCTGGGCCCTGGTAGGCTGTTCGATTGGGCCGTCAGGGAGTGGGCCATGGCAATGGGCCGTAATTTTATCCCCGACATTATCCTTCAAACTCTAGAGGGGAACACGGCCCATCCTGCGCTGTGGGAAATCCATAGAGGGCATGCGGCCAAGAGCTATATGAGAAAAGGTCTTGTTACAGCACCTCCAATGGGAGAATGTAGTGTCTCATGAGTAAAGCGTGCGACCTTTGTAAATTGTACAACTTTCTAGAAAGTCGTGCCCATGGTTAAGGCCGGATGACGGGGGCGTGATCATAATGGTGGTTTTCCAAAAGTTTTGGTTTCTAAAGTATTTAAAAGTACAAACCACGATTGCTTTCTTGTGTTTTGTTTTGTGAGACTCACAGCGGGACGCTGACAGTAAAATGGTATTTTTCATGAAAACTAGTGGTTTAGCCAGATTTGGAAAACTGGTGGTGAACCAATTGGTTTATGAATAAAATATTTAAAGATTTTAAATTTTAACTGTTTGTCAAATGCTTTTCAAAACTAGGAAAATGCTAGCATTTTGCAAATGAGCCAAGCATTTCCCATGTCTATGCTATGTGCTTTATAATCGATTGGCTTGCATGTATTTTAAATATACTCCTGAGGCTGCTCAACTAGTTCCTGAGCTACAGAGTTGTGACCCTAATTGTGAGGAGCACTCTGAAGAGGACTTTGCAGAAGGCGTTAAAGATGACAACTATGCTGACATCCAGGAGCTCGTACCTGCAGATGCATGTAGGGATCGTTTTGTTGCTTCTGTTCTCTTTTATTGAACTATTTGTGTCTTCGCTATTTAAAGGCATGCAAGCTTGAGACCTGTAATAATGGTAATGCTGGCTTATGCACTCTGATTTGTAATAATGTCTCATATGATGGTAGTCATATTCCAAGTCTAATTATTTGTGTGTTCTAGGTACTTGATCCTGGGACTAGAACAGGTACGGCACAGAACGTATTCGGCTCCATTTTCGAGTCCCGACAACTGCTATGTTTATAGCCGTGCGATAATTTAATTTAGATGTCTCAATTGCATGTTATACTTCAGTAATATGCAACCACTATCTGTCAATCACCCTTAGGAATATGGTACCCATATTCTGAAAATGCTTTTGTGGTTAGTGGCTTAGAAATGCTTGGTTGGGTGGGAACGCTGAATGTTCTAAACTAAAATCGTTGAGAATGGTAAGTGATAAGCTTGTGTATCTTGTTTGAGTTTTGCTAATGGTTACCGTGGGCTTATTCACTGCTTAATTAAAATTTGATCAATTAATAATTGGGATCGATCGAGAGTGGTTAGTGGTATGGTGGGTGCCATCGTGCACGAGATATGGGTTTGTGTTGGTTTGCCGCTTCGAGACTAAGGACTGACAATTGTGATGTACTTAATTGAGAAATGTCGTGCAACCGCATGCACGTTCTGGGGCGTGCCTAGCCTTACGGTTGAAGAACCTCTATATTTCCATTTCTGTACCTCGTGGTGGGATCCTGAGGGATCACCAAACGGTGGTGTGCTCGAACATGGGTGTCATGGTTAGGGCATACTGTGACAGGGTGTTCTGGCCAAGGGCACGACGTGGCAATATTGAGGTTAGTATTCTTGAAGGATAGGTTATGATATTCCTCGATGGGGAGTATTGTATCTTGTGGGTGCAACGTACAACCTCTGCAGAGTGTAAAACCATTCGAATGGCCGAGCTCCTGGTTAAAGAGCGACTTATAGTGGTTTTTTCACAACGTAGCATCACCTTAATCAATTGGCTTGGGTAAGGATTTTCCGGCTACGTGTCGTTGCTAGTTTCCCTTGTTGTTGAGCATTGATAATTTGTGATTACAAGCATGAGATCATCAATTCTGTGCGAGAGAGCTGAGCAAGGTAAAGTTGAGACATGACATTGTGTTCACTACAAGCGATTCTACCTATTGCCACACAGTGATTGCAACAAAATAAATTTCGTTACTATAGCCAATGCTATTGCCACATAATATTTTTTTGTGGTAATAAGTTTCCTATATTGCAACAATCCTGAATTGTTGCATTATTTATTATTTTTGCTGCAATAAATTGGATGTATTGCAACGAAAATGAAATTGTTGCATTAACTAGCTACTATTGCAACAAAAAATAAACTTGCAATAACTAATTTCTATCACAACAAAATTATATTGTTGCAATAATTTTTTACCTATTGCAATGATTACAGATAGTCATCCTAAAGATCTAATGTTGATTATTGCTATGGGTAGCAATGATTTTGATTCCGTTGCATTATATACATATTGCAACGATATTAGGCCTATTGCAATAGTTATTTCGTTGCAAAACGTTCATGAAACAAGGTCAAAATGAAAACATGCTACATTTAAGAGAAGTAGTCATGCAAGGTGAGCTAGTTAGGTGAGATTACTTTAAATCAAGAGGTTGTGGGTTTGAATCCTAGAATCTATGTATTTGTTTTTCTATGTGACTTATTGGTTGTTGCAATAAGTTTTTGCCACCAATTCCATTTTGTTGCATTATGATATTGGTATGAAATAATATCTGTCGCAATAAATTATTGTAATAAAATATATTTTGTTGTATTAAGTTATGGCCACAAAATCTAATTGTGGCGATACATATAACTAGTAACGATTTTAAAACCGTGGCGATAAGCTATTGCAACGTTGTTGCAATAAAGGAATTTATTGCCACGATTTTGATATCGTTGCAAGTTCTTATTACCACGGAGATTATTGCAACGATTTCAGTTTTGTTGCAATATGCACATATTGCCACAATTTTGGGCTTAATGCAACAAAAAATTTCGTTGCAATAGGTTGAATTCCTTGTAGTGGTTATATTGTATACAAATTCTTGAATAAGTTTATACTTTATGCCGTTATATATGTTTCCTTAAATACTTTTATAATGTTAAATAAAATGCATTTACACTAAATGAATCCTCAGTTTTCCTAGGATGAACCCAAGCCCGGCCTTTCCTAGGAAAGACATGTTAGTACTTGCACTGTGTACTAACCTCGGTTACTGGAGCTGCTCATTCGAACAAGCAGGTCTGGAGAATGAAGATGCGCAGGATGGTGTTGCAACTTTCCCGATAGATGACCTTTTACTTTGGTTTCAGGACATGTGACCTGGATCATTGTAATATAAGGAATTTATTGCCGTCGAGGCGCTCCGCTCAACCTGTGAGGTCCAGGAGACCAACCGGCGGCCCAAACGAAAGGTACACCACAAAATTTAGGGATTTTAGGTTTCGAAATTTGGGGCTTTTCAAATCCATGCTTCTAAGGATTCAATTAGGGTATTTCTTATGCTTTTCCATCAAGAACTGAGGTAGAAAACACATCGGATTTGTCTAATTTGGGTCTTAGAGTTTCGGCATTTAGGGGAAAAACTTTTAGGGTTCGTGATACATTGATTCCCCTCCTTCTTTATGCTACCCTTGGCCCAGATCGAAAGAACAAACGCTAACCGAAAGGCTAATTAACAAAAAAAGAGGCTAACTGGAACAAAATTAGATCCTAATTACAATTAGCCGTGGCATCAACAATTTACTTAGGCACTAACCATTAGGGCTTGGATTAGGGCTATGTGCTCTGATACCAAATGCTAGATCTAAGAACAGATGCGGAAGCGTTAAGAGCGTGATTAGCCTAATACTGAACCACTAAACAGAGACATTAGAGAGTTACAAGAGCTTGATGATGCCATGAGGATTGGATTGAGGAGTAGGTCGTAGGGGCCTGCTTGGTGACGAGTCGGTGCAGAGAGCCGAAGGGGACGCAGGGAGAGACGACCTCGTTGATGTAGACGCAGTTCCGGCGACGGCCTTCCAACACCTCAGCGCCTCTGCTCAGATCGGTTAGCGAAGAGGGGGATATCGGGAGCGAGGAAAACCTCTGTAGCGTTGGCTACAGTAGGCGCCGGGCATCCCTATTTATATGGCGCTAGGTGAGGGGGGCCGCAACCACGATTTGAAGGCGCACCCCCCGATCAGGGTGCGTAATTAGGGGAGACGTTAATGGCCGCTATTAGCGTGGCCAATTACCCCTAGGACTCGGTCCTGGCAATGGTTAGTCAGAACGGTCAAAAGGTCCAACATTCTCCCACTTGATCGTAAGGCTAACAACATAAGTCCTTTCTTGACAAAACAGCATACCGAGGAAAGCACCGCAAAAATCTTTAAGTGATAATTGATGTTTCTATACCCACACCATACTAATTTCATCTCGATTGGAATAAGCTTTATTTCTTATGGGAGTTGGTTTGCTCAATGGCCCTTATGTCCAGGATCATGGGCTTTCCAGTATACCCATGCCGGCAACATGATCACGAAATATACTAGGTGGTAAGCCTTTTGTGAGTGGATCCGCTAGCATGAACTTAGTACCAATATGCTTAACATTAATGGTTTGATCCTTAATTCTATCTTTCACAACATTGTACTTAATGTCAATGTGTTTGGCAGCGCCACTTGACTTGTTGTTACTCGCATAAAAGACTGCCGATTGGTTGTCGCAGTATAAGGTTAGTGGTCTCGAAATGTTGTCGACCACTCTAAGTCCGGGTATAAAAATCTTAAGCTATACCGCCTGCCCAGCAGCCTCATAGCATGCCACAAACTCAGCTTGCGTCGTAGAAGATGCAGTAAGTGATTGTTTGGAACTTTTCCACGGGATAGCTCCTCCAGCGAGGGTGAAGATGTAACCTGACGTGGATTTATTAGTATCCACACACCCCGCAAAATCTGCATCTAAAAAGCCAACAACTTCAAGGCTTTCAGACCTCTTATATGTGAGCATGTAATCCTTAGTCCCTTGCATATAGCGCAAGACTTTCTTAATGGCTTTCCAGTGATCTAGTCCTGGATTAGACTATATCTGCCAAGCATCCCAGTTATAAAAGTTAAATCAGGGCGTGTACAAATTTGAGCATACATGATGATTCCGACAGCAGAAGCATAAGGAATCGTCCTCATCTGATCAGATTCATATTGATTCCTTGGACATTGGAATGTCCCAAACTTATCGTCGTTAACAACTGGAGCAAGCGAGGCAGAGCACTTGTACATATTATATCTCTCCAGTACTCTGTCTATGTATGCCTTTTGGGATAGACCCAACATTCCTTTAGTTCGATCTCGATGAATTTCGATGCCGGTACATAAGAGGCGTCACCAAGATCCTTCATATCAAAATTAGAGGATAAAAACCCCTTAGTTTCAAACAGCATATCCTTTACGCTGCTAGCTAAAAGAATGACATCGACATAAAGAACTAAGATGATGTATTTACTTCCCTTAAACTTAGTATAAATACAATTGTCCACTTCATTTTCCTTAAAACCAAACTTTCTTATAATTTTATCAAACTTAAGATACCATTGTATAGACGCTTGTTTCAGACCATAAATTGATTTCTTAAGCCTACACCCCATATGTTCATTGCCTTCCACAATAAAACCTTCCGGTTGAGTCATGTATACATTTTCATGCAAGTCACCATTTAGGAATGCAGTCCTAACATCCGTTTGGTGTAATTCCAGATCATTGTGAGTCAACAGCGCCATGACAATTCTAAATGAATCTTTAGTTGACACAGGAGAGAATGTGTCATTATAATCAACCCCTGGCCTTTGAGTCAACCCTTTTGCTACAAGCCTTGCCTTGAACCTTTTGATATTCCCTTTAGAGTCACATTTGGTTTTGTAGACCCACTTACAGCTTACTGTTTTGACCCCATTAGGAATTTCTACGAGGTCCCATATATCATTAGTGCTTATAGACTTTAATTCATCCTTCATGGCTTCAAGCCACTTTGGTGAATGCTCACTCATCATAGCCTCCTTGTAGGAGGTAGGATCATCAGTCACTCCTACATTATAAACATAATCATTATTGATAGTTGATTTTCTTTCACGTTGCGATCTCCTTAAGGGTTCATTAGGTACAACAGAAAGCTGTTGAGACTCATCATTAGGAGGATCATTAGGTATCTCATCTTCCTCAGCAGGAGGAAGAGGATTATTAGGTATCTCAGGTTCCTCAATAGGAGGAGCAGCCCCAGTGTTAACGACCAGAGGCGTAACCTCCTAGGCCATGGGAATAACAGACTCACGAATCACAGATGACGGAATAGAATTCTGCATCTCCTCAAGGTCTATGTTCCTAGGCTCCAAGCTCCCACTGATTTCAGTATTCTCAAAGAACACAGCATGACTCGTTTCCACAAACTTTGTGGCATGACAAGGACAATAGAATTGATGCCCTTTGATTTTTCGGGGTATCCAATAAAATGGCAACTAATTGTCTTAGGGTCTAATTTCTTAATTTGAGGATTGAAAATTTTAGCTTCAGCGGGATAGCCCCATACACGTAAATATTTCAGACTCGGTTTGTGTCCAGTCCATAATTCATAAGGAGTTTTAGGTACTGATTTACTAGGAACTCGATTAAGTATGTGGGCCGCGTCTTTAATGCTTCCATCCATAACCTGACTGGCAAACTAGAGTGGCTCAATATACTTCGAACCATATCCATAAGGGTACGGTTCCTTCTTTCAACCACACCATTCTGCTGAGGTTCGCCAGGCATGGAATATTGAGCAACTATACCGTTTTCTTGAAGAAACATAGCGAAGGGACCGGGAATCTGCCTATAAGGAGCATGCCTCCCATAATATTCTCCCCCTCGATCAGATCTTACTACCTTAATCTTTAGGTTAAGCTGATTCTCAACTTCATTTTTGAATATCTTGAATTTATCTAAGGCTTCAGATCTATCACGAATAGGATAAATGTATCCATAACGGGAGAAATCATCAATAAACGTAATAAAAAAATCATACCCATCTATAGATGTCACGGGAAAAGGACCACAAATATCGGTGTGGATTAATTCTAAAAGTCTCGTAAATCGTGTGGCACCTTTCTTAATATGCTTTACATACTTCCCCTTAATGCAATCTATGTGTAAGTGCAAGTGACCTTGTATGATTTTGGTGATTAATGACAAACACATTTAATGACAATGCTTGTTTAATGACATACCTCAAATATGCTTATTGCTATGAGACTAATATATTTATTGTCAAGATTGTCTTAGTCTCATTCTATTTAGAGGAAAATCATATATGTCAAGTGGACAAGCTATTCATCCTAAAAGGTATGTCTTATGCTAATTGAGGTATGCAACTCCTTTGTGTAAGCACATGTTATTGGTTGATTAGATTTATGCTCTTTGTATTATGACGTATTTATTTGAGCATAAATATATTATGAACATATTGCTTGCTCCATAAGATCTTTTTCATTATATGTCATGTATTAGTGATCATCTTAGTCGGTGCACTAGATAAACTTCACCGTGTTTAAATGGCTTTGTGCATGTAAGCTTTCCATGAATATACTCACATGCACATAATTTATGGAAATTTAATCTAGATTGGTTTACAACTTCATTCTTACTTCAAATACGAAATTGCACATGTGTAAGTCATGAATATATTCTTATGTGCATCATTAAGTGAAGTTGTGTTTATTAAATCATCCTTTTAGTGCATATAGATCAAACACATATTATCATGATGCACTTAGTAGAGATCTTTCTTGTGCCAATTGTTTCCACTTATATTGTGCTTCTTTACGTGAAACACTTGGACACTTAATCGCTCACGAATATCAAACTTATCCATATATATTGAGCTTTTGGACTAATGTATTTCACGAGTAATTTGGTAAGAATTAGGTTCTATGAGTTTGTGTGATGACCAAGGGACGTTGAAGGATGACGGTTAAATCGAGGTCAACAAGACGACGATGTCACCAAGAGTTGAGGACAAAGTCAAGGTCGATTTGGCGGGATGATCGTCGAGGAGGATGATCGAGTCAAAGTCGAATGGGACGAGAGTCTCATGAAGTGAATCAAGTCAAGGTTGACAAGACGAAGACGTCATCAATCATTTGGTAAAGGTCATCATGCATAATGCATCAAGGGTGCTCAAGAGTAAGAACGTCGTTGAACCTCAAAATAAAGAAAGAAGACGGCAAGTGATTTCTCCTAAAAGCTTGTATGGTTTTGTTTATAAGTTGAGTCTAAGGATGGCCATACTATTAAGAGGGATGCGATCAAGAATGGCTTAGGTGTGTCTCAGGTGCTCAAGTGATCAATCTTTGAGAGAGATCGAGGGAGAGAAGTGTTGGTGGTGTTGGAAAGTGAGAGTTTTAGGTCTTTCATGGCTTCCTTTGTGGTTTCTGCTCCTATCTTTTGAGATTTGGGTAGTGAGACCTTATGAGTTGTGTAGCCCTTGTTCTTATCTTTCCGTAGAGCACAAGATCACCGAAATCGGAGTTCGGAGTAAAAAGTTACGTCCGTTTCCGTCAGGAGCTGTGTGCTGTATATCGGACTATCCGATATTTATATCGGACCATCTGATGTTTGGTCCGATCCACCCCTCTCTGTCTCAAGATCCAAAAACATCGAACTATCCGATAATTTCCTCAGAATGTTCCGATGTATATCGAACTATCTGATAATTTCCCCAGAATATTCCGATGTATATCGGACTATCCGATGCTTGGTCCGATCCACCCCTCTCTGTTTCGCAGAACACAAAAATATCGGATTATCCGATAATATTATCGGACTATCCGGTATGTTTTGACTCTTATTGATTGATTCTTGTTTGAATATCTTTAGAATCATTCCAGGACCACAAAAATAGCTTTTGCTCCATGTTTCACTCACTTTCATATCGGACTATCCAATATCTGTCAGCATCAAACGGCTAGTTGCGGGGTGGGGCTATTTATTGCCTCCCTCTTCCCCACGGGCTAGGGGTTGCCTTCCACACTATTTTGAGCAGAACTTCCAAGCAACTTAGGGCTTCTTGCCCTCTCCACTCTAGATCTAAGTGATCCTCTTTGTGAGAAGAGTTAAGAGAGGGTGTGAGTGCTAAGTGAGAAGAAGTCGATCTTTGAGCACTTGAGTTCATCTCCTAATTCATTCTTTGTGAGCATTTGTTACTCTTGGAGGTTGAGGACTCCTAGACGGCTAGGAGTCGACCACAAGCCACCGATGCTTTGTATGGTGAGCCGTGCAGTTTGTGAAGGCCGATTCCGTCTCCGGAAGGGAAGGAATCAAGGAGTAAAACCGAGGGGTCTTGGTGCGACCTCGGTGAGGGAAAGGGTTGAAAGAGACCCGGGCTCAAGTGTGACTGAGCCTACCTCAACGGAGAGTTCGGATCCCCTCAAGGATCCGAACTTCGGGAACAAATCTTTGAGTCTCCACTTCACTCTTGGTTTTCCCTTGCCCTCTAGCTTGATTTACTTTGATTTGTGTTTATATTTGTTGTTGGTTAGCACCCTCGTGTGCTATTACTCTCTCTTGTGTTGTGGATTTGATTTTGGTGCAGGTGGTATCCTTCATTTGGGTGGGATTCTCAAAAACCCTAAATCCGCAGATATTGGATAGTCTGATATCATATTCGGACTATCCGATATTAACATCTGAACATCCGATATCTTTTTACGCTGTGCTTTAAAAGGTTGAAAATTTTGTAACGCCTATTCACCCCCCCTTTAGGCGACATTCCGATCCTTCAATTGGTATGAGAGCAAGGTTTCCCAAGTAAAGCTTAACCGCTTGATGAATTTAGGATGTCGCATGACGGGATGGGTGAGAGTGGAGCTAGTATTTACTTTGATCATACTAACATAAATGCTTCACCCTCTTTCTCTTATTTTTCCATCGCCTCCGGTTGGGCACCTTACTTTGATGGTACTCTTTTTGGCCTATGGAAGCACAAAATGATGATGTTCTTGTGCGAGCTCTATCCCTCTATTTGAGATATTGTTGAAGAAAGCTATAGTGTGAAGGATGAAAAAATCTAACCACCGAAGAAAAGAAAAATGAAGACAAGAATGCTCAAGCCATGGATGTTCTACTTGGTGTTTTTAGCTTGGAAATTCGAAAGAAGGTGTGCCATCTCAAAAAGGTACATGATGTGTGGATGTTCATTCAAGAAAACCATGAGAAGTTCAAAATCGATTAAGATGACAATTCACAACAATGGACTTCAAATGATGATTGCTCCACATCATGCTCCGATGAATATGAGTCATCTTCACCTTCTACATTGCCTCATTGCTTTATGGCTCAAGGTAATGGTGAGGTAAATGTTGATGAGTCCACTCATGATGAATTAATACATATGTGTGCAAAGCTCCATAAGCATGTTGAGAATGAGATAAGGAAATCATATGATTTGACCAAGAAACTTAATTTACTTCAAAATTCATATGATGCTTTAAAGAGAAATCATGAAAATCTCCGCCTTAAGGATAGCACTACTAGCAAGGTAGATGTTGGATTATCTCTTGGTGATGTGCTATGCTTAGATTCAACTCCTTGCATATCATCTAGAATTGTCCATTCCACTCCTTGTGATGAATTGCTTAACATGCCTTCATGTTCTAATAATACCATCATCATGACTTGTAATGATCAAAATGATATGCCTAGTTGCTCAAATATATTTGCCCCTATTACCTCTAGTGCTTGCAAAGCTAATCATTTTGTAGAGGAAAATGAAAAGATCAAGGCACAAATGGAGAAATTGAAAAATGACTTGGAGAAGTGCTATAAAGGGAAAGCCAACCTAAATGCCATCTTGGGCAATCAAAGATCCGTGAAGAACAAGAAGGGTCTTGGCTTCATGCCTAAGAAAAAAATTACGAGACAAGAAACTCCGAGTCTACACAAATTCAAGAAAGCAAGCTCAAGAGCAATCCGAAACACCATGACGAGAAAATGAAGACCATTCGGTGTTTTGGATGCAACAACTTAGGACACATCGCCTCTATGTGTCCTAACAAGGTGGAGTCCAAGAATATATCATCCAAGAGGCAAACCGGCAAGGAGCATCTTAAGAAGAAAAGAGGTTCAAAGCCTACTTGCTATAATTGCCGGGAAAAGGGACACATCGGTAAGGATTGTCCCAAGGGTAACACTCCTAAATACTCCATTGCCAATAATCATTATATGCTTAGGAGAGACAAAAATGGTAATTTGTTTGCTCAAAATGTTGCCCCAACTAAAACAAATGTCCAAGCCATTTGGGTGGCAAAACACATAATTAGTGACAATTCTTTTGGGGAGAGGGATGCCTTGGGTAAGAAAGAAATTGGAAAGTTACCCAAGGATGGTGGTAGGATAAGCCCTAAGATGAACTTTGTCAAGAATGATGTGCTTTGCTTCTTTGTAACTCATTCTAAACCAATGGCTAACTCTTCCCTTGCTAAGTGTCCAAAGATAAAATCTAATAGTAGTAAGTCTTGTTGTTCTCATGCTAATTCTAAGTACAAGTCTTCTATTAGGGCATCTAAATGCTTTGTAGCTAACAACAGTGGACCCAACAAGCATTGGGTACCAAATCTTGCTTGAAGTGCTTAATAGGACTCGAAGAGGCATTGGAGGCTTGGCATATGCATAAAAAGGAGAATTCCATCACCAATTATTTAAGGCCATGCAAGATGATATTCAAGTCACCATTATGAACCAATGCTATTTCGGTAACAATTTAATTTCAAGAATTTTGCCTTATGTAGGTAATTGCTTTGCATTGAATGAAAATTCTTTAATGCTATTTCTTGCTCATGTTCAAAACTCCAATATTGCTTTATGAGCTTGATGAGTGTAGTGGCACATTTAGAATTAGTGCTAATTCATATCCATGTGTATCACATTTTCTAAATGTGCCATATCTTTTAAGTGCTAGTGTTAATTTTTAAAATGAACCATTTTAGCCAAAATGCGAATTTCAAGTGAAACATTTAAAAAATGTTTAAAAATGGTTCTCAAATGTTTTTAATGGGTTTTGGCAAAAGAAAAATCTATATTCATGAAAAACAAGTTTCCAACCAAAAATTATAGTTACTAGGATCTTGTTTTTGCTCATTTTTGGTATTTTCTATAGTATTAATTCTAAACCAAATTTAAGAAAAGTTTCAATACACAAAACCTAGAGTTGGTCATTACAAACAATTTTCGTATTCAAAGGATTTTCAAATGACTAACATAACTCAAGCTATGAGGTTTTAAAACTCGCCGAAAAACATGTTTTGACAAAAATGTCAATTTCTAGCACTTAATTGAGTTTTGCCATTTGGGCCAAACTTCTTGATATAAATTGGCTCAAAAGAGTATTAGAGACTCATATAGATCGTTTCGAAATTAAAATACTCTTCTCATGCTCATTTGGCAAAATTGGAAAGATTTATGAAAAATGGATTTGCCTTTCAATCTAAAACATTATTTTGCCAAAATTTACTTTCAATACTTTTGAATGATCTCTCCTAGTTGAAAATGCTCCGAACAACATTTCGGTGGATTTCTTGCGAAAATTTGGAGCCGCTAACAACTCACCTTGATATCACTTTCGTGTCCTTACTAAATACCACTATGATCTATTTTGGTCTATTTCTTCAAGTGGTATTCCATTTCAATGTGATATCGTTCGAACTACCTCATTCTTTAATTGGTAATGCTATTTGGTTCCTACAAGTGGTATCCCCATGGTAGTTTATATCTTGATCTCGGTTTCGATATTGAGTCACTCGAATCTAATTCTTTCTTGCTGACCTAAGACCTTGTTGTTCCTTATCTCTTTCTTATTTTAGGTGATATCTTCTCTCTACTCTTTATCTCAAATTACTTGGAGAGGAAGATTAGGCTTAAAAGAAACTCTCAAGCAAGAAACATCAAGATTAAAGGTCTTAGGGAGATAATTTGAAAAGTGACCTTTAGAAGACCCTTTGTGTAAGGGGAAGCTCATAATTTGAAATAATTAGACTCTATATGTAAAGAGCATTGATTTTGATGTTGAGAAATTCTCTATCCTTTTTGTGGCATTGTTTTCATGACCTCACTTATATGCCATAAAAGTTGGGCAATTTGGTTTATCTTACCATTGTGTTTTTGTGCATATACTCTCTAAGCTTGCAAGATATTTTCACATTTGATTCTTCAATTAATTACATCTTCTTGAGTTCTATTGAAATTATCATACTAAGGGGGAGCAAATTATATTTAATATGACTTTGCAAACCCAAAGTGTGCCAAAAAAGATTTTTCACACAATTGTAGCCTTGAATTGAATTATTGTCTTATTCAAGCCACATTATAACTCTCAAACATTTCATATGGTCATGTTGCTTCTTTTGGCTTCTAAATTGGTATTTCTTACATAAGTTGATTTTGCTACCTTGAGTGGATTTATTTGTGAAAATTGGCTTACAAATATATATCTATATCATATGAAGATATAATAATGCAAGTTGCCATGTTTAACTCATTTTTGTTGCATTTTAAGGATTAGGTGAAAACTATGTGTGCTGCTTTGTCTCTGTTGCATATTACACCAGAGTTCTCAAAAGAAAATAGATTTATTGAAAATTCCTTTTGAAAAACCTTATCTTGCATATCTAGTTCAGATTTGAAAATTCACAAATTTATTGTAACTAATTTGCAAGAATGTTGACTTTATTTGACTTGTGTGCTTAAATCAATCCTCCAATATTTACTTTGGCATATTTCTTGATTGAAGTGATATTTTTCAGAAATTTTGTTAAAAAAGTTTTTAAGAGTCCATATATCATCTCTACATAATTTCATAGTCGATAGACCTCATTTGATTAAGTTCTCGACCATTTCTCATTTTTGTCAGCTTGCTGAATTTTTCAGTTTTGGGCAGATTTTGGGCTGATTTGTGAATTTTATATCTCCAAATGGGTTCATAATCTGAGAAAGTCATTATGATGAGTTTTGATTCTCCATAGTTGGTCTTCATCGTTAACTTTTTTCAGAATTTTTGAACCATGGCGCAGCATCTTTACAACCCTGTTTTGAAGCCTAAGTTGAATCTGAAACCAGAATTTTTCAGCTTGTTGCAACATTGATATTGTTTCAAATATTTGAGTTTATTGAAATTTTATGATCCTTTCAAGATGAACTGAGTTGACATATAAAAACATAACTCCATGATACATTCCATATATAATGGGAGTAACTTTTTCATACTCGGTGTCATATGAAGCGATGATTCTTTTTTCCGAGACATTTGGTATAACTTCACTATTTTAAAGTTTTCGGAATTTTTCCTTTTCTCATATTAATTTTTGGTCTTCATAGATCTCAAAGGAAATTTTGGGACGAAGTTTTCTCATGTTAGTGATTTTTACATTTGAGCAATGGTTTTAAGAGCAATCATCTGTTTTCCACTGCATGTTGTAGTTTTTCAATTTGAAGAGCGTCCAAGTGCAATTAGACATTTATGAACTAACTTGGGTAAATTTGAAAGATATTTATTCTCAAAAATTGTTTGCTTGCCTATGCATGTGCAGGGGATCGGAGGAGGATCAATGTCGACGGTGGGATGAAGGATGTGAATGGAGATTTCATAGTCTAAGGGATCTAAGGCCGTTCGAATTGATCGTGACCGATCCGAGTATATGGTAGATGGGAATCGACAAAGGGACGTATATTCTTTCAATAATGCATCTTTAAATGTCATTGCACCTTTATACATTTAAATATCTTAAGGGGAGCTCTTGCATAATAGACTAACATTTAAAGCTTCTCCATATTCATGTGCTCTTCATAATTGATCTTGATATTCATAGTTATCTTTTAACACTCTTGAATGATCAATTATAAATTCATTGTAAGTTCAAGTTGTATTTTGTTTTCATGACATCTAGCCACTTTACTCTTTCTAGTCATATCTATTTTAAGTGGCACAATCTCATTTTACAAGTGGTATTCTCTAATTGTCTATTTACATATTCTTCAAGTGTCATCTAACATGTCTTGCGAGTTACATTGCAAGTTTACTTATATAATGATTGATATGGATGACACCTTGCGAAAAGAGAGAAAAATGTAAATTGGAATTCACATTGCCAAGAGGTATACCCTTGTTCATTGCTTATACTATTTGATCATGAGCTTTTACTTTACTTATATTCTTTCGCTACATGATCTTGATTCTTTCGAATTGATAGCATTGCTATGTAATGCTTAATCTTCACTTATACTTTTGAAACATGGCATCGATATGTAATGATATTTGTTTCCGTTTATTGCCTAAATCTTGAATATTATTAATTTAATATCTTGCCTAGATTTAGAGGGGCTTATCATTACTTATCTATTATTTGCTCCTTTCTTGATATGTTTTTTTCCTCCCAATTACTTTGTGTTAATTGTTGAAATGGGAGAATTTGATAATTTGAATATTGTTTACTTTTTGGATGATTAATGCCAAAACGGGGAGAAATGTTGTATTATCAATCGCCCCCGTATATTGATAGCGCTTTTGTTTAAAAGGAAAATTGCCATAAGAATTAATGATTTTTTATTGTCTTATTGTCATCTATTGCAATTGATAATAGGTTTGTCATAAATCACCGAAAAGGGAAAGATTGTAAGTGCAAGTGACCTTGTATGATTTTGGTGATTAATGACAAACACATTTAATGACAATGCTTGTTTAATGACATACCTCAAATATGCTTATTGCTATGAGACTAATATATTTATTGTCAAGATTGTCTTAGTCTCATTCTATTTAGAGGAAAATCATATATGTCAAGTGGACAAGCTATTCATCCTAAAAGGTATGTCTTATGCTAATTGAGGTATGCAACTCCTTTGTGTAAGCACATGTTATTGGTTGATTAGATTTATGCTCTTTGTATTATGACGTATTTATTTGAGCATAAATATATTATGAACATATTGCTTGCTCTATAAGATCTTTTTCATTATATGTCATGTATTAGTGATCATCTTAGTCGGTGCACTAGATAAACTTCACCGTGTTTAAATGGCTTTGTGCATGTAAGCTTTCCATGAATATACTCACATGCACATAATTTATGGAAATTTAATCTAGATTGGTTTACAACTTCATTCTTACTTCAAATACGAAATTGCACATGTGTAAGTCATGAATATATTCTTATGTGCATCATTAAGTGAAGTTTTGTTTATTAAATCATCCTTTTAGTGCATATAGATCAAACACATATTATCATGATGCACTTAGTAGAGACCTTTCTTATGCCAAGTGTTTCCACTTATATTGTGCTTCTTTACGTGAAACACTTGGACACTTAATCGCTCACGAATATCAAACTTATCCATATATATTGAGCTTTTGGACTAATGTATTTCACGAGTGATTTGGTAAGAATTAGGTTCTATGAGTTTGTGTGATGACCAAGGGACGTTGAAGGATGACGGTTAAATCGAGGTCAACAAGACGACGATGTCACCAAGAGTTGAGTACTAAGTCAAGGTCGATTTGGCAGGATGATTGTTGAGGAGGATGATCGAGTCAAAGTCGAATGGGACGAGTGTCTCATGAGGTGAATCAAATCAAGGTTGACAAGACGAAGACGTCATCAATCATTTAGTAAAGGTCATCATGCATAACGCATCAAGGGTGCTCAAGACTAAGAACGTCGTTGAACCTCAAAATGAAGAAAGAAGACGGCAAGTGATTTCTTCTAAAAACTTGTATGGTTTTATTTATAAGTTGAGTCTAAGGATTGCCGTACTATTAAGAGGGATGCGATCAAGAATGGCTTAGGTGTGTCTCAGGTGCTCAAGTGATCAATCTTTGAGAGAGATCGAGGGAGAGAAGTGTTGGTAATGTTGGAAAGTGAGAGTTTTAGGCCTTTCATGGCTTCCTTTGTGGTTTCTGCTCCTATCCTTTGAGATTTGGGTAGTGAGACCTTATGGGTTGTGTAGCCCTTGTTCTTAGCTTTCCGTAGAGCTCAAGATCACCGAAATCGGAGTTCGGAGTAAAATGTTACGAAGCTACGCGTGGCTCATAAATTACAGGGGACGATCGATTAGTTCATTAATTAGTTTTTTTTTGACAGAAAACAGCAAACTTAAATTACATCGGCTGGTAGAAATCACCAACTCACAGATGTGTTCAGGGAAATTGTTCTCCCAAACAAGCTGGCTAGCAGCTGGAGCCCTTACACCCAGTTTCGCCACTTCATGAGCTACAGTGTTACAGGAACGAGGAAAAAAGGAAATTTTAACATCATTAAACTGAGTTTCAGCTAACCACGTAATTTCCTTCATCCACACAGCATTAAACCCTCTGGGCTCCTCATCATCATCCAAGGACAACACCAAACTGAGTGCATCTGTTTCAAGAACAATACGCCAACAACCCAATTGCTTAGCAGCCTCCAGGGCATTGAGACAAGCAAAAGTCTCTGCCTGCTCTGCATTATTACAAAACTCCAGTTTTCCAGTAGCCAAGAAGACCATATCCCCTTGCTCATCACGCGCCACCATGCCCCAACTCCCTGACCGGAGTTCATCAACAAAAGACCCATCAGTGTTAAATTTCACATACCCTGCATCAGGAGGCTTCCATTTTTCAAAGTATTTCAACTGATCATTCGACCTATCGTTTGTTTTCAACTCTAAACATTCTTTTGTTTTAACCAAGACTTGATGAATGACCTCCTGAATTGGAAATCTAGTATCTTCCTGGGACTGCTTGTTTGTGAAAAACCACCAATACCATAGTAAAAGGAAAACTTTTGGTTGAACCTCTTCCTCAGTCTGCCATATAATTTCCACCATCTCTGCAGGGGATTGACAATTAACAAGATTAAGTCTAAGATTTTCTAATCCCAAATCCCTCCAAACATATTTAACTTTTTTACATTTAAGAAAGAGGTGTCCCCCATTCTCAGTATCCCTATAGCAGAGACAGTAGGTATTAGCAATATGAATGCCTCTTCTAGATAAATTATTCTTTAAAGGGAGACTATTGTGGCATAACCTCCAGATAAAGATCTTAACTTTATTTGGGAGATTCATTTTCCACAACTTAGCCCAGTTAAAACACATCTCCTTCCCATTAGAGCAGCCCTCCTGGCCTTTGGATTGATTAATTATATTCGTGCAGAGCTTATAAGCAGATTTAACACTGAAGATACCTCTTTTCTCTTGATGCCAAGCAATAAAATCTTCATGATGGTCTTGCAGTGGAATGCATTTGATGATATTTGCATCTTCCTGACAAAAGATAGAGTCAATAAGATTACAATCCCATGTGCCTTGTATCGGGTCTATTAATTCACTCACCCTAGTTAAAATGCAGGCTCCTTTTGCAGTTTTAACAAATCTATTTGAGCTTCTAGGCAGCCATGGGTCCGTCCAGATGTTAATATGAGATCCATTTCCCACCCTCCAAATAATACCCTCCTTAAGTAAATGTGCTCCCTTCATGATACTTCTCCAAGTATAAGATGTTCCCTTTCTCATCTTTGCTTGAAGCAAATCTGAACTATGATAATATAAACCTTTTAAAACTAGTGCACAAAGAGATTCAGGATTAGTGAGTAGCCTCCATGCTTGTTTAGCCAGCATAGCTAAATTAAAAGCATGCAAGTCTCTAAAGCCTAACCCTCCACGGTTCTTTGCCTTAGTAAGGATCTCTTTGTTCAACCAGTGTATTTTCTTGTCATTGTCATGTTGTGTCCACCAGAACCTGATATTTAGAGAAGTGAGCTCATCACATAAGGATTTGGTCAAATAGTAACAAGACATCGCATAGGAAGGAATAGCTTGTGCTACTGACTTAATGAGCACTTCTTTTCCTGCCTTAGAGAGGAGCTTCTCCTTCCATCCCTGAATTTTCCTCCATATCCTTTCTTTAAGGTAGTTGAAAGTACTAGTTCTGGCTCTATCCACATAAGAAGGAAGCCCCAAATATTTGCCATTATAAGCTTCTGATCTAATTTCCAAAATCTCCATAAGGCTTTCTCTCTGTTCCACACTTGTATTGGGGCTAAACATAATTGTAGATTTACCTTTATTGATCATTTGCCCAGAGCACTTCTCATAGTCTTCCAATAACTTCTTCAGCTCCCTAGCTTCTCTATCAAAGACTTGAGCCATTAAAAGGGAGTCGTCTGCAAAGAAGAGATGAGTGAGGGTAGGAGAGTATCTATTTAATTTTAGCCCCTTCAAACTGCCTTCATCATTCTTTTTCCTGATTGCAGCAGACAAGCCCTCAGCACATATAACAGAAAGGTATGGAGAGAGAGGATCCCCTTGCCTTAGACCTCTGGATGTAATGATTAAGTCTGTGTACACCGTGTTTATCTTAATTTTGTACCTGACAGTTGTAACACACTCCATCACCAATTTCATCCATCTCTCCCGAAAGCCTAATCTTTTCAGCATCATTTCCAAAAACCCCCATTCTATTCTATCATATGCCTTAGCCATATCCAACTTAATAGCCGCATAGCACTTCTCACCCCTCTTCTTCTTGTGTAAAGAATTAACAGCCTCAGCAGCTATAAGAATATTATCAGATATCATTCGCCCAGGAACAAAGGCACACTGAGTGTCATAGATGATTTCTGGGAGCAGAACCTTTAATCTGTTCATAATCACTTTGGCTATAATCTTATACATCACGTTACACAGACTGATAGGCCTCAACTCTTTCAATGTTGTCGGGTTCTTAACTTTGGGAGTCAAAACTATATTAGTTGAGTTCCATTCTTCAGGCATAGGATTCCCCTGCAACACCTTCATCACTTCATTAGTCACACTTTCACCAACAATGTGACAACATCTTTTAAAAAAAGATTGCAGGCATTCCATCCTGGCCTGGAGCCTTTAAATCTCCTATATCAAAAGCAGCCTTTTTAATTTCCTCTAGGGTGTAATCCTTCATGAGGAGATCATTCATTTCAGGAGAAACCTTTGGTTGAACATTCATGCAGAAAGTCTCTACATTCTCACATCTCCCTTTTGTAAATATGTCTCTATAGCTTTCATATATCATGTCCTTTAGATTGTTCTCACCCTCTATCCAGCATCCTTCTTCACTCTTTAATTTCTTAATATATTCCTTTTCTTCCTTTCAGATGCATACGCATGGAAAAACTTTAAGTTTCTATCCCCTTGTTTCAACCAAATAACATGGCTCCTTTGTCTCCAGTAAAGCTCCCTCATTTCCTCTAATTTATGAAGCTTTCTCTTCAGCTCAAATTCACGGTCTAGCCTTTCTTGAGAAATTGGCCCTCTCTTGCTCCTTTCTAGTTCCTTTCTTAACACATCAATTTCCTTACCGTTATCTCCATATTTAAACCGCTTTCATCTGTTTAATTTATCTGCTACTTTTTTAAAAAGATTGCTCACTTGATTACTCTCCCTTGAGGTATCCTTCTCCCAGGTATTTCAAATAATTCCATAGCAATCTTCCTCCTCCAACCAGCACGCCTCCAACTTAAAGCTGTGATTTTGAGTTCTGCGACACACTGGAGTCTCCCCCATATCTGTATAGACTAACAACGGTCTATGATCTGAATGTCGATACTCACCATGAATAACTCCAGCACTTCTGAACTTATCACACCAAGATGGGCTAGCCACTGCTCTGTCTAGTCTCTCCTTTATCAACTTTGAAGCAGTTCATTAATTAGTTGACTGGCCGGCCGGGCTACACGAAAGCTAGCTAGCGCGTGTTGCTTGCTCTTTTCTTTTATTATTGGCAAATTGATCTCAGCTGACGCATGCGGAGGGTTCAAAGGCGGACGGATGCCTATCGCTGGCCGCCCGATTCCGATCCATATTTCCATATGGTTGGATCTAGCTAGTTAACTTTTTTTTCTGGGCTGTATAAAGTTTTAAATTATCCAAAAGGTTCAATATTATAAAATATATATATATGCACCGAT
Organism: Raddia guianensis; assembly: GCA_036346415.1. Taxonomy (NCBI): domain Eukaryota; kingdom Viridiplantae; phylum Streptophyta; class Magnoliopsida; order Poales; family Poaceae; genus Raddia; species Raddia guianensis. The sequence continues at coordinate 34,747,175 of CM070542.1, read as the reverse complement.
TTCAATCTATATTTACGGAAGTTTTTATGTTCAAAATGATTCTTTACAAATTAAGATATGAAACTAAAAATATATTCACAAAACACAGCAAAAAATTAGATTGGAATTAATGCATATTTTATAATAATTGTCTCTTGTGGTGAGTGATGATAAATATTGTATCACACTTCACTAACTTTAACCACCATACTTGATCAAAAAAAAAAAAACTTTAACCACCATGCGACATAAGCTACTACAAAATAATGCTTCTAAACTGGTCATTAGCGTCGATATGTGAACTGGCATTGAATAACAGAAACTGATGTGCTTAGCCTTTTGCATCAGCTTGCAACCGGCACTGGTGACCCATTCTTTGTGCCAGTTTATGAGCAAGGACTTTGGAGTTACTAAGCTTGAGATGAATGAAAAGTTAGAATTCAAGAGGTTCTTAAATTTCTTTCTCATGTTAGTAGGCCTCTTTTATATTGTTTTTAAGAACTTTTAGAGAGATTATTTTCTGATAATAAAAAATGACTGCAGGAATCAAACCGTTTTCTTCTCAATTAACATTAAGCCACTTTGTACATTCTTATATCTAGAATCGGTATAAAATATAAATATATTTTAAAATATTTGAAAATTTGCTAGCCAAGCCTTTGGTGCATTAGCTAGACTAGCACTATGCACAGGAAACAACCAATTTCTCAACAGCCAAAACCGTCGAGATAAACTCCAAAATAATCAGAAGAAACTATTCTCAATGGCCAGCCATCGAGAATAGGTCTTCGGGTCAGCCGGGTCGAGAGAGGTGGCTATTCTTGACAGCCTAGCTGTCAAGAATAGTACTCTCGATGGCTCATCCATACGCGGTCAAGAGTGGAGGTAGAGCCAGCCGTGAGGCCACTTAATGGTTGGTTCCACCTCTCTCGACGGCCTGACACTGTCAAGAATAGTACTCTCGATGGCTCATCCATACGCGGTCAAGAGTGGAGGTAGAGCCAGCCGTGAGGCCACTTAATGGTTGGTTCCACCTCTCTCGACAGCCATAGTCAGGCCGTCGACTCAAGAATACTTGTGTGGGCCCCAAAACAGGCGGCTGGATCACTGCCTCGACGGAAGCTATCTTGACGGCTCTCCTGTGGACGTCGGAGAATGTACGTTACTCTCATTGACTCGTCGGCTCGGTGGAAGCCGTCGAGATTGCTTCCGGTGACAGCAAAGCCTTTGGAGGGGTTCTCTTGACGGCCTCACCCAAAGCCGTCGAGAGTAGCAATTTTCAAGAAAAATAACTAGAAAATATAAAAAATTCAGAATTTTGCAGCAGCTACTGCAACCTGCAAACCTAAAAGCAATATATATATATACCCCCAACCCCGCATCATCCGGCATGCCACATCCATCCATCCATCCATATAAGCATCTATAAACATCACAAAATCTATACAAAACATACATATCACCATCAACATTACATAGTCACAAGAATTACCCTTAGGATAGGTGGTAAGGTGCTTGGTTGTAAACTTACCGCCTAGGTTCAAATCCGCATGGGGACAATAAAAATCTGGTCTTACTTCTGAGGGTGTGTTATAGTTATGGGACCGAATCGACGGATCCCTGCAGTACTACTTAAAAAAATTACATAGTCACATGCATAACCAACTCAAGGCATACATATACATCCATATCCAACTCAAGGCATACGTATATAGTCTTCCATGCACATTATCATGCATACGATGTCCAAAAGATAGAAATTAATATGACCTTGCCACTCAACGCAAGCTCGACGGGGAAGGGTCGAAGAGCTAGAAGGCGAAGTCCTGTCCCGAAGGCTGGCTCCCTGAACCGTCCTCGTCTTGCGGCTGGAGCATGAGAACTAGCTAGAACCCTAGTAAAAATAACCTATGGAGTGATTACAATTAATAAAGGGTGTACATGTCTTTGGCCAAAGTCATTTGACTATCTAGACCATCCTCTAATTATCCCCCATAAATGCTCTGCTAGAACTACTCTCTTTCCAAAAATATAAGGCGTGCATGCATTTAAAGATTCAAACTTTATCTTTGACCATCAATATATCTAATAATAAGTAGGTTTTGTGATATACAAATAACATCATTGGATTTATACTTGAAAGTATTTTCTAATGGTCATATATAGTTTTGCTATTACAAATGATATATGATGAGAAAAATTAAGCATCACAGTATAGTATCAAAGACCATGCCAAGTCAAGCCACGCCTTATTTTTTTTGACGAAAGGAGTATTTTCTGACAGATAGTGTGTCACTAATGCCTACCTTTTCTGATATAAAAATTGTCGCTAAAATCAGTATATTTACCAATACACCATTAAACACTTAATTAGTGTCGTATTTCATCGATGATTGGGAACAAGCTTCCCTAGTCATGCTTATTTCTAAATTGAGGGAACAGAGAGGTCCCTTTCTGTCATGATTAATTGTGGCCTTCAAGATGCCAAAGGGATCTTGACGTCGGATGCAGAAAAGACGACACAACGGGATTTTTATCCTGGTTCAGGTCTCTCAGGCAAGGGATAACAACCCTACATCCAATACTTAGCAATAATCAAGAGAGATTACAGAGCATGGATTCACAATAGAAAAACCTAGGTAGGGTTCCTCTAGATGTGATGTAGAACAGATGAATCCCCCCTCCTCTACCGTCACATAGGAGGGAGGTATTTATACCATCCCTAGGGATACAAAACCGAAAAGATAACTATACATGGCAACTAATCCCTAGAATTTTTCCTTGCATCGGCACCGTCACAGTAACCCTAGCGCGTTCCATCTTCACGGGCCGGGCCGACACAAAAGTGATAGACTTAAACGCCAAGTCTTTTGGAGTCTTGATATCAACACGCCACAAGACAACAACCAACGAGGTACGTCTCCATCATCCCAGGTAGCTGCCCATTCTGAGGCACCTGGCAAGAGGCACCCAGGGCACGCCAGATAGCGGTTTTATTATTCGGGGAAGGCAAAACTCAATCCCCGACAATAACTTTAAATATGGTTTGTGTAAATAACAGTTTAATCTATATCTTAAATATATCCATCTTGTATAAAATCAAACCACGAACTTCTAAATGCCAAGACGAGCAGATGAAACCACTAGTACTGTCTGGACAATATTTTTTTAGACAACGGAATGTCGTTCCGGCACTGTCTGAATATAGTTGTAAGCACAAATAAAGCTCTTTGCTTCCAAGCTAGCCCTGCAAATCCAGCTACTCGTAGCCAGAACATACAGTACCCTAGCTAGACACGCTAAAAAATGTTCTCCTGGGCTGACTCTTCTGAAAATTAACATGATCCAAGCATGGAGAAAGAAGCCGGAAGAAAAACCTAGGTAGCGTTTTCTAGATATGATGTAGAACTAAATGAATCTTCCCTTCTCTACCCTCACGTAGGAATGAGATATTTATACTATCACTAGGATACAAAACAGAAAAGATAATTATACACGGCATGCAAACTAACCCCTAGAATTTTGGCTTGCATCGGCGTCGTCACAGTAAACCTAGCGCATACCATCTTCACGGGCCGGGTCATCACAGAAGTGATAGACTTAAACGCCAAGTCTTCTGGAGTCTTGATCAACATGCCACCAGACAACAACCAACATGGTATGTCGCCATTGTCTCGGGTAGCTGCCCATTCTTAGGCACCGGGCAAGAGGTCGGAGGCATGCCAGATAGCGGTTTTATTGTTTGGGGAATGCAAAACTCAATTCCCGACAACACCTTTATATATAGTTTGTCTAAATAAAACAGTTTAATTTATATCTCACGTATGTTTTGGTTGAATCCATATTGTATAAAATCTAACTACGGACTTCTAAATCTAGTCATACAAGTGTGTGGGTCATTGCGCTAATTGTCTTGAAGATAAAAGTTTGAAGAGGTGCGCGTGTTAAACTGCTAACTTATATATGCACGTAGTACTAAGTCCTATCCATCTCGCTGTGTTTCTTTCGGTGGTTAGATTATAATCTGAAAAGGTTGTGGTGTTTTATAGAAGTTTTAAAGGGCTAAAAAAGTTATGAAAAAAAATATTTTTGAGATCTTTGAGACAAATTGTGCAAAGTTTCAAAAAAGTAACTATAAAATATTCTAAAATATAACCGGTACAAAAATGACAAATTTTAAGCTGCAGTTTATAATCTGATTATAAGCTGAAAGAAACAATCAGAAAGGTAACAAATCAACATGAAGAATGGCAATAAACACGAGCAGATGAAACCACTACTGTCTGGACAATATTTTGTTGAGACAACGGAATATCATTCCGGCACTGTCCGAATATAGGTCTCTTTTGATTCCTATTTTAATTTAGTTTTGGCTCTGTTTGAAAATTTTGTTATTTTGTATAGATCATTCAGTGGAACATTTTAAAATGATTTTTTTACTTTACAGGGTTAATTTTCCTCTAAGGTCTTAAATTTTTTTAATAATTCACTTAGTTTTTTAAAGGTCATCAATTTTATCAACTGCAACGAAAACTAAACTAAAACAGAGAATCAAAGAAGAGCATAGTTGTAAGCACAAATTAAGCTCTTTGCTTCGAAGCAATCCCTGCAAATCGAGCTACTCGTAGCTAGAACATAACTCCGGCTACGCGCTAAAAATGTTCTCCTGGGCTGACTCTCCTGAAAGTAATAACATGATCCAAGCATGGAGAAAGAAGCCGGAAGAAATGTATATATATATCGAAGGCGTTATTACAAGTAGGGAACACATTTCCCCAACACTAGCAAATTAAGATACAGGTTAATTAGTACTTAGTAGTTCTCAAGAGCAGCAAGTCTAAGCTCAAGATCTAGATCATCCTCCATTCCGCCACCAGTGCTGCATGCTACAGCACCCAGTTCCGGCATGTTCGCCTCGAGGGCGCCCTTCGTCGTGGCGCCGGAGGAAGACGCAGTCGAGAAGAAACTGTAGAAGACAGGCTGCTCGTCTGCTCCGGCGGAATCACCATCGTCGACAGCTTCACGACGCGGCGGCGACGAGTTGAGGGCCTTGAGGCCAGGCGCCAGATCAGCTCCGCGGCTAGGGTTAGGGTTTGGAGGAGGAGGGAGATGGTGCAGCGAGCAGTGGATCAGCATGGCCCTGTCCCACCTGTGGACGTTCATGTGGCCTCCCAGGGCCTGCGATAAGCTGAACTCCCTCTTGCAGAAGCCGCAGGTGTAGGGCGACCTTCGCGGCGGCGGGGGCGGCCTTGAGAAGCCAGCCAGCAAGCTCAAGCTGCAGCTGCAGCTGCGTGGTGGTCGCTGCTGCTTGCTGTGGCCATGATCTCTCTCCATTTGGACTGTAGCGTAGTAGCATGCATGAACTTGATCTGAACTCTGAGCTAACAAGGTAGGGTGTATATATAGCAAGTGATGTGGAACTGGGGTACTAGCGTACAACAACAGTATTGTGCTATGAATACATTCACTCACTCTCGTACAGGAGGAAATTAAAGGCACATGGAGTATGTTTTTATTACGCTCCAGCCGCAGCCGTATGCTCGGCTCAAAGATCGTCATCCTTAATTTACTACCTCTTCTAATCTATGGTACTATGTCTTGCTGTCAGAGGTAACAAACGCACCTTACAATATCCTAATTTCATATACATCGCCTTCTGCAGGGCAACCAATGATAGGCCAAGCGAAATTAGCTGCAGCCATATAGTATTAGATTGGCAGGTTACCGTAAGACGTAGGTGTATGGCTATGGACGTTACAGCCAAGATCCAGTACGTCGAAACAATGCCGATCCAATGCAGGCAAGAACACGCGCCAGTACGTGACATATGCTTGCAAGGCGTCTGTGCAGGGGTTTTTGCGTGCGACCAGACGCCTAGCTTAGGATAGCCAAAGAAAGAACAACGATGTGACCAAAGCTCGTGGTTCGTAGTTAGCATGCATATATGCATGGATGGATATATACATGCAACAATTCTAAGTTTGAGTCGGTGCTATAGCTAGCTAGGAGAAAACAGAGAGATAAATATTAAATAGATTGATAGATATGTATACACGTGAGTTACACTGCATGCATACAGAATTACAGACTTTACTTTAAGTTAGCTAGGTTAATTTTTGTTTATGACTTGCACTTCACTCCAGCCAGTTGCATATATCTATAATTCTATAATAGTGATGTTTACGCGTCCGTGGCGCGTGGCATTAGTTTCGTAAGGCACAAGTGCATTTTAAAATTTTTTTAGATTATTTTGAATTTTTTTATTATTTTTCTAAAATTTTTCTATTATTTCTTAATTCATTTTATAGAAGTAAACATTTTCAATGCTCAAATTCATTTATGGACCCTCACCATGAAATTGTTTTTGTTGTATTTTGGATTTTTTATATTTTTGAGTTTTTTTAGAATTTTTAGATTTTTTAAAATATTTTCCCGGGGTGACGTGGCGCAACCAGGAAGCACCTGGTAGCTCCTCGTAATAATCAAGGGCATATACATATGGCAAAATACGAAATCAAAGTTATCTATATTAAACTCATCACATAGATAACATTGGCAACAACTCCTGCAATGAGACAACATTTTTACACATCATCATATATTGATAGGTTTTAAATCTATAAATAAATAAATTCATATCAGTTTGAAAAAACTAAATTCACTTATTCCTTGGGGTGCATTCGACTCTATACACGACACCCTGGTCTCCAGTAGGGATGTAAGTGGACTAGTCCGTGGACTGTCCGCACTAATCCACTTCAACCGCTTAATGCTGTGTGGACTTCCACCAAAAACCACTAAGAGTTTTTTATTTTCCGCTGGCTTCCACTTTAGCCGCTGCAGCCGCACGCTAACATAGGCAACTGCAAGCTGCCGGTTTCCAGTTTCCACTGCCGACTAATTACTGAGCATTGTCATCAGCGATACTTGAAACCTCAATCCATCGTCATCATTCACATCAAAATAAGCTATCTCTACAAATCATCACAATTGATGGAAACAAAGACGATTGATTCAACTTTGGAACTATATGGGATGAAAGTTGAATACAGTTTAGTTCAGACACACAAAAACTGAACCTTTCCAATCCAGAGAACAAGCAGAAAACACTTCAAGCCACTCCTTCCCAATTAAAAATGTTTTTTTCATCAACTAAAAAGATCAGTGGATAAGATAACTATCTTCATGTATTAGAAAGCAAATAACACATTAAGAATAACACTATGATCCGATGGATGACAATTCTCATTGACTAAATATAAATGCATTTGGTCAGCTACCACTACTATATCTGAGCCTCCATCAGAACTAGCAAAACTTGATTCAAGGTAAAGAAGGGGTGGCGCCGCCGCCGACGCGCCGTTCTGCCCTCGGGGGAGAGAAGGGGTAGAGAAGGGGATGAATACCTGCAGTAGGTTGCAGCGAATGGATGAATACGTGCAGCAGATACGTGGCCCAAGTGGATTATGTGGACTGGACCGCTGGGCCGCTCAGAACGTAGCAAATTTCCGCCGAAGCCGCACAAGCATTTTCTTTGCGGACGGACGAAGCGAACCGCTTGCAGCCGCATCCACTTACATCCCTAGTCTCCAGGCTGAAAGCGAGCTCATCTAACCAACCTGGCAAGGCACCCGCGCACCTTGTTCTCTAACAGGCGGGAAATTTCTTTCTAATATTAATTTAGCATGAACGACCGGATTTTATTTCACGAGATGATCGGATGGCCAAGGTTTTTTCAGTGACAGCCAGTAACTAACGCCTTGTAATATAGAATAGATGCATGTATAGTACGAAGTTGCCGAATTCCAATGCCAATGCATTTCAAGCATGCATTGCATGCATGGTTCCTTCTCATATATATTCTCTAGATCAATTTACTTGCCTTGAGTCCTTTTATTTTCACAAATAATTGATACAGATCGATCGATCCGATCGTTCCATGATCGGCTGCATATATGCGTGGTGTGCCGTGCTCTGCTGCTCTAGACATCCCATCGATCGGTCATATATATGCGACAGATTCGCGGCTAAATGTATACAGGGAGTGCATGGTGCACTGTGCGTGCATGCTTTCTTTCTCTGGGGTCAACTCAAATTCACATTGTCGACGTTAGCCTGTACGTCCTGGACTTCAGTAACTGCACCACGTGCATATATGTAAGAAAATATACCCTGACGTTCCATCCTGAATGAAACGATTGATTGCACAACGTTTGGCAATCTCGGAACTCTCCGGCGCGGGGATGAAGACGTATGTAGCTGCTGCGGGTATGGTTCTTCCGCCATGTGACGCGCGTGCTGCCTATATATGATCCGATCCTCACATGGTTTCGTTAAGGGGTAAGGGGAGCGAGGGACGCCCTCGGCGGCAACCTTTGGCACATAAGACCAGAGGTCTAGATGAATCGGGTCGGAGCCGGGTCATGACTTGGCCTGACCCGACTGCTGTATGGATGCCCCTCCTGTCCCAGGCGATAAGACTTCACGCTACATGTTTTAGATGCCCGCGCCACGTGTCTCGGAGATCACTTCAGATCGAAACTAGTCTCGCGCAGGGTCCTTTCCAGAGCACCATGTACCCCGGAGAACACACTCTGGACCGAAGCCTCATGCGGGGCTTTTCCCGGAGCGCCACGTGTCCCGGAGATCACTCTGGCCAAAGCCTCTCGTGGAGCCCTTCCCGGAACACCATGCTCCCAGAGACCACTATGGGCCAAAGCCTCACTCTGCAACATAACTCTTCGAGTACAAAACATGTTGTTTGACTAGGGATGGCAATCGGGTGGGTATCTTCGGGTACACCTCTACCATACCCGAACCCGAAACCCGAAGGTAACACCCATACCCGAACCCGAAAACACCCGCGGGTACAACCCCGTGCCCATACCCGAACCCGACGGATACCCGATACCGAATGGGTACCCAAACCCGAAATTATGGGAAGAGAGAGAGAGGAGGAGAGAGGGGGGAGCGGCAGCTTGGCGGCGGCCCGATGCTGCGGCGGCGGCGGCAACCAGCTCGGTGGCGGTTCGATGCGACGGTGGCAGGGGCAGATCGGCGGCGTGGTCCGTTAACGGCAATGGCGGCGGCAGCAGAGTGGTCGAGGATGAGAGAGAAAGAGAGAGGCGGCGGCCTGATGTGGCGAGATTGAGGGAGGGAGAGAGGGGGGCTCACCTGTAGATGTTGCCACGGCGGCTGGCGCCGACCGGCGAGTCGGGAAGTGGCGGCGTCGGTGCGGGCGAAGGTGGTGGCCGGCGTGGAGGCAGAGGAACAGGACGGCGCCGGGGAAGTGGAGGCGGAGGAGCAGGGCGGCTGCCGGCGGCTGCGCCACTGCATATGAAGGAGGCGCTGAGGCGGAGGGAGGGAGCAGGGGGCGGCGGCTGTGGAGTTAGGGTTTTAGGGTGTGGGGAACCGGGGGGATTGGGGGAGTCGGGGAGAAAAGCGCCGGCATTGTGGGCTGTGGCCGCGTCGGCCATGGGAGGCTTTTGGGCTGTGACAGTAACATGCATATGTATATGGCCCACATGTCAGAATTCGGGTAACCCATGGGTACAAAATTAAACCCATACCCGAACCCAACTCATTCGGGTACCCAAACCCGAAAAACCATGGGTATAGGTTGCAACCCATACCCATATGCCCATCAGGTCGGATACCCATGGGTACCCATACCCATCGGTTTTTTTGCCATCCCTATGTTTGACCTTGCCATTCATGAGGCTATGAGCTAAATCAAACCTTTAAGGCCAAGTTTGGAGCATAGGAAGTCCACATCCAAGAATAGCTATAATGGCAAAATTGTAGCAATTGTCCTAAGTATTTTCAATGCTCTACGGTGATACCTAGAAAATGGCTAAATGACAACCAATTCGGGCTAGCATATAGGTCATATAACAAATATACAGTGTTCGCCTAAAACGGTGTTTAAACGGTGTTTAGGCGAACACCGTGCAGTTTAGCCCCTAAACGGTGAATTAAACGGTTGGCCGGTTTAAACGGTCAAAAACGGGATTAAACGGACTAAATGGGCTAAATGGAATGGGATTAAACGGGCTAAACGTTAGTAAACAGGCCGTTTAGGATATATAAGGCAATAGAATTTTTAATCTGTTCACGCCAATCTCATGCTCCGCTCACGCCAGCTAAACTCTTGTGCTTTCACCTCCCTGGCTCCCTCCTATAGACTCTGGCCCCACGCGGTCGCGCTCGAGCCATGTGGGCCCCACATTGCTTCTAGGTACTGCTCTATTAATATGTGTTTGAATTTTTCTTTGTGCAGTACTGCTTTGTGGTTTTAATATGTGATGTGAAGCTGTGATTTCAATCCTTATGATGTACTAGCACTCTAGCAGTAATGCTCAATATGCTCTTGTGCTATACCAATAGTCCAATACTGGTGTAATTTCTATTTCAATCTTCTATACTACTAGTATTAATATAGTATCACCGCTATCTGCTTATGATAATTGCTATACTGCATTACGCCTAGTCTGCTATACCTAAAAAATGTTAATTTTAAGTTAAGATATATGCTATCTTTATCAATATAAATAGAAACCGTTTACTCCGTTTAATTCCGTGTAAACACCGTTTAAACCGTCTAAACGCTAAACGAAGGGTGACCGACTGTTTACCGTTTACCGTTTAGGCTAACCATGCAAATATATGAAAAGGAAAGGAAAAATTATATGCCATATAGAAAGATATTACAGGTTCACAATTGCAGGTTTGTACATAATGTGATGTATACAAGCAATCAAAGCTGAAACTTCAGAGAATTTCTGAGAAAGTTGAAGTTGAACATACAAATACATTATGCAGTGCATACATTTATGCAAAATATATTGCTTCACCGGTTCATCATCAAATATGGAGATTAGGCGAAGGCCATAACACAAGCAATATTGGAGCAGGTATAAATGCAGTAGCATAGGTCAAGCATCCAGGATGCAAAAAAATAAAACCTAGCTTGATTTCTTCATCACCAAATGTAGTAATATTGGAGCAGGGAGAAATGTAGTGTTGGCGATTCTTACGCTATTAGAAATAATCCGCAAGCGGATGGACATCGCTTGTAGTTTTCACCCGGGAGTATTCCAAGGTATTGAATCCACAGGGAACGAGGGAGAAGGATAATTCTAAATATCTAAATTATTTAAGATACAAGCCAGCTAGTTAACGGGGGTAAGGATAAATATAATAAGATAATAAGACCAATGACAAACACACAGGAGTATAAAGAGATAAGTTAGGCAGATACTTGGGAGGACAACGATAAGAGTATAAAGTTTCTTAATAGTGCAATCAATTATCAGGTTGAGCTAGCAGATATGAGTTTGGAGGTTTGTTTTTAAGAACTTCGTCGGAGCTCGGCCGATTCACTACCGCCCGCTATCAGTTAAGAACACTGAATGGTTATGACCACCCCCGATTGGGCCCTACTGGTCCAATTCCTAACGCAGTGGATTACGCGTGAGATAAATCTCGGATGGATAGGGCTGTCACCACCCAGTGGCGTAGCCAGGAATTTTATGCTGGGTAGTCACTCCTAACGACACTCCAAATTCTTATAACACTGTAATATGGTAATCCTACTATACAAATATTAAAATAAAGCAATCATATCTCACAACATGACAAATCAATTAAAATGAACATTTAAGTTTGAAATTTGCAAAATTAAGAAAATCATCATCAAAATTTCTAATTAGTTCTAGGCTCCAAGCGTTCCAAAATTTCTAATTAGTCCTAGGCTCCTAAGATAATACCAAAATCATCACCAGAATTTTCTAATTAGTTCTAGGCTCCTAGCATTCCAATTTTAAGGACACAATAAAATGATAAATCATCATTCAATATGTCAATGAATCAATGGACAATTTGACATCACCTCTCCTCTAGTCTTCTCCCCTCTTGGGCTCTTGGTTCTTGTCTTGCCTAGTTGCCCAATTGCCCAATGCCCATTTGTGCAGTCAGTGCAGAAGATGAGGAATTGAGAAGAGCAGAGAGCAGACACGGCCCACGGAGGATGGGAGCGTACTGGTGAGGGCGGCCAGCAGCATGGAAGGCGAAGCGGCCCTGCTACAGAGGGTATTCGACGGCTTGTACGTTGGAAGAAGCGGTCGTGTAGGGCGGCCAGTCGGCGGTCGCCTTGGAGGCCGGAGCGCCGGAGGGGCGTGGCGCCGCGGCCTCCTGGGCTTGCTCCTGTGGAAGGCGACGCCGCGGCGGAGCAGCGGAGGGCGGAGGCCTGGCCGCCCGCGCTGTGGAAGCCGCGGAGGGCCTGCCTAGCCACCTCCGCCTAGGCCCCTAGGGGGCGAGGCTCTGGGGCTGCAGCCTGCGGGAGGCGGCTGGGGAGTGGGGAGCAGGGCGGCCAGGGCGGGCGGTCGGCCAGGCGCCCAGCGGTGGCGGCCGGCGGCGGACTGGCGGAGTATCCGCATGTGTAGGGGCCGAGAGGGAAGGGACGAGATCGGGGGTGGGGGTCACAAGGGGATCGGGAGGGAGGACATCAGCTGCCAGCCTCATTCCTTCACTTGACCTAGGTTTTGGCTTATGGGCCTTATTGGGCCGAATAAGCTAGGGGTGGGGGTCCTCTCGGTAGAATTCCAGGTAGTCACAGGCCTACTACCCTGACTACCCTCAATTTACTACTGTCACCACCTACCACCTACCACAAAGACGTTGGAATGAACAGAACAAAGTCGAGAGATAGTCTCAGACACCACGTCTGCTACTAAATCCGATCACTCCCTCCCGGATCCTAGGAAGGCGATCCAAGTTAAATACTTAGGCTATTCTAAGCATATGAGAATGAACCCAGACTCAGAACGAGATGAACTTAATCAACCGCTCTAATAATTCGCACTTCTCACTTAGTGTAAATATGCTCAGCTCAGATAATGAAAGACACTTAATTATAAAAGCAAAGTCTTACAAAAAAGGAAATGATACAAGAGCTATTACCCAAATTCCCGAAGACGATTCTGGAACTCCGAGCTTCAGCTCGACTCAACTCTAACTCCCAAACTAACTACTCTAACAAGTGAAGAGTGACTCCAAATGAGAGGGATGTGTGTTGTGTATTACAAGTGAGGTGAGGGGGTCCTTTTATAGCCATCCGCAGCCAATGGGGAGCTTCCACGCCATGGGACAGGTGTCAACTCCACACCATCCGAAGGAGAATCCGAGAGGGGATCCAAAGGGGTCGGCCGGCCTAGGGGGTCGGCCGACCCACCTTCGGTCGATCCCGGCCCTTGTTTTTGCATGGGATGCTTCTTTGACGGTGTAGATTAATCCCCCCACGTCGGATTTGATAGTTAGAGCCGATGGAGCTTACTTCCTTGTGAGCCAAGTGACCCAAGTGTGAAGGAACTGCAGCCATTTGATCAAACCGACGCGTATGGACCCTTGAGATTACTCCTTGATGCATTTCTTGGCAACTGGGAGAAGTTGGAGTCGGTTGGGTGCAAAGGCCAGGTCGCCCGGCCAAGGTTGGGTCGGCCGACCGGCTTCTGTGTCCGGTTCAGCTCCGTTTTTTCTCCACTTTATTCCTAAGGACAAAAACTCACCAGAACTTGTGGAAATTTATTAGTTTAAATAAAATGCCTATATAAACCTTGATTTTCCCCCAAATCACCGGAAAGTTGGCGTATGTCGACGGATGAAATTGGACTTTAACGATTGCCAACACACCCCCCAACTTGAACTTTTGCTCGTCCTCGAGCAAAGAGCTCAAAATTGGACCCGGTGGATCAGGATTGCATCAATAACATTACTCAGTAAATATTAAGTGCACAAGATAATACTCTCATCATTTGTTAACATAAACTCGTACAAGTGTATTCCAACCTTGTACTTATACCTGTAGGGCTTCCAAAAATGTCACCTCGTCTTAGGTGGTTGAAAAATAGAACAATCAAGACAGAGCAATGTTAGCTTACCCTTGTTCAGAATAGGTCTCGAAAAATCTTTTCTTTATTTTAGTTCCTCTATTGGTACTCTCGATTCACTCAAGTGGTAGTGTATCGATCCTCGCCAAAGCCTAAGGCCAAATCTAATCCTTTATTCTAAAGGTTTATGTGGAGCTCAAGGTAGGGCTAGAAATGGCCTACTTAGGCTGTATAATGTTGTTAAATAAAAAATTGGACCTAATGAAGGTTGTGCCGCTTCGCATTATGGTCATTAGAAGAATAATGCTAGGGGTGAGGGAGAGAATGGATTCACACCAAAGGAAAGAAGAAACACAAGTGCAATTTTGTGAGGTATAATGAGTCCATCACATCGGATCTTGTGTTTAAGGACACAGTCTATACGACTTCTAAATTTTGAGAAAGTCCCTCTTTATGAAATATTTTTTTGGAGAGGCAGAATTTTTCAGAGTTTAAGATCAACTCTTTCTTCTTCTTTTTTCAGGAAGATCATTTTCTCCCAAATTTTCTCTCTCTCTCTCTCTCTCTCTCTCTCTCTCTCTCTCTCTCTATTTTTAACCTCTCAATTTTCATAATGATTGAGGGACAATTCACGATAAATTTGAAGTCTTTAACGGATAGACTGCATAGGTATGTATAAAGTGGACACATTGAAGAACTTGGCTTATTTTGGTAAGTGGAGGAATACCTGGCGGAATGGATGCTTCATTCCGAGGTGGAATTTAGCATTACCAGATATGGAAAAGGCTAGCAATCAAAGGGATACGCGAAAGGCAATGACCAGCTTTGAAGAGTCAATACTCCTTAAGGTCACAAGTTTTGACAAAACTCACCACAGCCATAAGTGGCTAAATTATAAGCTTTAATCTTTTTAAGTACTTTTAGCTTTGGTAGGAAGAAAATCCCAATGAGGAACATTTCTCAAAGTATTTTTTTATATTTTCAAAACAAAATCTTTCCGAGACTTTAATTACTAAAGGTATGAGCAACTAAGCTCTAATCTTAGTTATATCATATCTCACAACAACTTAGACTTGGATTAAAAATATCAGCACCCGCTGGATAAAGACTAGGCAGAATCACTACTTATACCAATAAATGTTAAATTAAACGAGAGTACTAAATTGTAAACCCAGTATTTAGAGAATAAGATAGAGCAATTTTTCATCATCTCCTTGGGTAAAAATCAACATTTATACTTTTTATTTGAAGAAAAATGTTTTTGTTTTTTTTTATATATGCATATGACGAGTGCAACTAAGCAAACTCAATTTTTATGGCAGGACGATAGATAAGGCAGGGCCAGGCAACAGGCAAGGCAACAGGTAAGGCAGGGCAACAGGCAAAGCAGGCTGGAAAATCTGGCAAGGCTCTAGCAGCAACAACAATAGCAGTAGCAACAGCAGTGGCAACAATGAAGCAAGTGGGAGAGTAGACGGGACGTACCTTATTAAGCCGGTGGGTCAAAACCCATGTGCTGAAACCAAGCTGTCAAAGCGTTGGCACCAGCCATCACCGTATCAGTGTTGGCTCGAAGTTTTTCGGTCGTCTCCTCGTGGTACCTAGTGTGTCGAGCAAGCATTCGACGAACGTTGCCTATGTCATCTACTAATGTGTCCAGTCTCTCTCCTACTGTGCGGAGATCTCGTGTAAAGGGCTCGAAATAGGAAGGGTATCGGGCCGATGACGGCCCTTCCCGTCCTACAGAGGGACCTTGATCATGCTGGTATTAGGACCCTCCAACTTCGTGTTGCCACGAGCTCCCAGCCTCTTGATGATGGGTGCCCCATCCCTCAAATCTTTGTGGTGCATACCCATAGGCAGGTGGGTTCCATTGATCCCACCCGACACTAGGGTAAAACTGGTGAGGGGGTGCTGCGGCTCCCATCCACGGATCATGGTGTTGCTCGCTGTGCTCAGGCTGAGTGTGCTGGTCAAACTCATGCTGGCGGCGTGCGCGACTACGAATTACTGGTCCAGAAATGCTATGACGTGGGGGTTCTAAGGCACTAAAGTTGAGAGTTAGATTCCGGACGGTGTAGAAGCCGAGCCTTGGATTAGGTAAACGGACCTCAACTGTGGTCCCCGAAAATCTCATGTAGTAGGTCTCAAATTCATCTACCCTCAGAATATGCCCTTGGGTGATGTGGTCCTTCCCCACTAATAGGAATGGTGCTTCTAAGAAGGCCACCTCGGCATTCTCCAAAACCCCCAAACTTTTCGCAATGCGGGTGACAAAAGAAGTGCAATCTATGTCACCTATCAAATTTCTCATCTCTAGCCAGTGTAATACCATGCTTGCTGTTGGATTTACAGGTTTCTTATTGACCATAGCAAACAGGTATTGTAGTTCATCCAGACGCACAATACGCATATCATGTCTAGAATTAATGACCATAGCAAGCCAGCGATCCATGAATCTAAGAGTGGGATTATGTATTTCATTCATACGGGGTGTATTTGTATATTCCTTGCCAGAAATAGCTAACCAGAAATCATCACGGTTAAAGCCTTTTAGCCTATCAGGAGTGACTCTACACCTCATGGAGAAACCTAGATATCTAGTCAGATCTTGCAATGAGCATTCAAATATTTCATTGAGAAATCTAAACGAGTATCTAGTCCCATTATCAATAATGCGAAGAGTACTTAGAAACTCAAGGGTCAGGAGGCGCGAACCTTTTTCCGTGATGGAGACGAAGTTATTCCAGCCTACCGCTTGAAAGGCATCAGTAAAGTCGTCCAGAAGGCCGGTCTTAATTAGCAACATTGGGTCGTAATACCGTGCATGCCGAAAAGTCCGGTTTCTGAACGCCTGAAATATTTGTCGTTCATGGTCACTTTGGAGGATGATCTACTCCTCTGACGTCAGCACTCTGATCCTGAGGCCTTGATCAGCCTCAGATGGTTCGACTGAGCCAGGTTGCCAGCCATGATGCCTAGAGAAATGGGAGTCCATTGACATGTCCTCCCTTGAGCTGCTATCCAGGACCTCGGTCGGAGTGTGAGTCCGTTCCGAGCTAGAAGAGCTAAACCTTTTGTGAGCGCCCTTGGCACCCTTGGACAGGGCTCTGCCAATCTTTCCATACCACGACATTTCTGCAGAAAGGTTAGGACTAAAAAATACCCGAAGGATATATATGAAGGATCAAGGGTTAGCGGTCCAAAAGTTAGTCGTCTTGGAAATTAGCAGTTCTTGCGGAGCTTACTTAACTGCCTCCACAAAAATATTTATTTGCTCAAGTTACATCGTTATTAGCATGGATGCAATGCAATGCAACGAGAGAAGAAAGCAGACGTGAGATCATGCAATCACTGCCTGAGTGTGCGTTGATCGCAGCTGCTGGCTCCTCAATTTAAAGCCGCGGGATGCCAACGGCATGCAGCGAAAAATAGCCTAATGCAAGTGCTAATGACATGCAAAATAGTAATTTGATGCTCTAGCTACCCCCTAGGCAAAGTAGAGAGGTAGTTGTGATATGAAGTGAGTGGTGGAGGTGAAAAGGGCGGTCGGCCGGCCTGAGTGGGTCGGACGACCCCTCAATTTCTGATTTTTATTTTTTATATTTTTATAATTTTATATGAATGGTAAATGCACGGGTAAAAGTTAAATATGCAGTGGAAAAAATGCAGAAAATTAAATATGAATGCAAAGATAAGTTCCGGCTTACCTCCCGGTGAGGACTTGAAATTTTTTTGTGGTCCTCGAGTCGGACCGTCTCCATACCTCATTCTTCTTGAAGAATTTCCACGATCGGAGTTGATGTCGCGGCTGGTTGAATTTCTTTCTTACGCCACACTTGTTTTGTTCGAGATTTACGGGTGGCGTTGACCTTCGCTTGCGGCTCCGAATTTTTTACCGCAGGTTTCTTCTGATCCTTGGTTTGGGACTTCTTCGCATATTTGTTCTTGCTCTCCTTCCAGTATGGACGCCGTAGAGGCTCGTCCAATAATTGGAGAGTTCTCCTCATGGTTGCAATGAGACTATCCACCTGTGAGCATTGCTCAACTCTTGGCTTGAAGTTGAAAACTTCGTCTCGTCCATTGATGTTGAGTTGTATTTCTCCTGCACCAACGTCTATGGTCGCATTTGCCGTGCTCAAGAACGGTCTCCCAAGAATGAGAGGCATCTTGGTGTCCACCTCCATGTCAAGTACCACGAAGTCCTCGGGCACCAAGAAATTTTGGATTTTTACTGGTATATCCTCAACGATTTCGACAGGACAGCGGATTGATTGATCCGCAAGCTTCAAGGTCATGGCAGTAGGGGACAAGGTAGAATGATTTAACTTTTCATAAATTACCTTGGGCATAATGCTGACGCTTGCTCCTAGGTCGCACAGGCACGATCAAAGTGTTGTGCACCAATGGAGCACGAGATGGTTGGATAACCAGGGTCCTTCTTCTTCTCGGGGAGAGTGTTTAGGATTGCAGCGCTACACTCTTCGGTCAACTTGATGACTTCCGCGGTCGGCAACGGATGCTTGTTGTTGAGGATGTCCTTCAGGTACTTTGCATATGTCGGCACCTGCATTGCATTTAACAATGGACTATTGACATATAATTGCTTGATTACCTCGACAAACTTACAGAACTGCACGTCTGCAGTAGACTTGCGTTGGCAACACAGGAAGGGTAGCACTTGTGTATCCATGAACTCAGCGGGACTAATTCTAGTCCCACATCTTCTCCCATCATCTTTTGTGGCTCATCATCTGGTTCATCGTCCGCCCCTTCCTTCTTTTCGTTGATCTCGCCAGGGGTGTCATGCTTCTTCCCCGCAGCGTTAGGATGTGGCGGGTCTCGAGTCATTTTTCCCGACCGAGTCGCAACCGCGCTAACATTCTCCTTTGGGTGTGGCTCCGGTTACCCCGGAAGTTTACCCGGAGTGGATGTGGGAATTGGAGCAGCCAATTGAGCTATTTGAGCTTCTAGCATTTTGTTAAAACTCATTTGGCTATGCATGGCAGTTGAAAATCCCTCCAGTTTTGAATCTATCCTCTCTAGAATTTTATCATTAGCAAGAAATTTCCTACTAATGCTATCATTCACCTTTTGTTGAGCATTCTTAAATTCATCTAGAGTTAACTTATTACGAGTAAAGCTACCAGCATTACCTCCTTGTTGACGGTTGTCGAACGAGAAGTTGGGCATGGAGTTCCATCCCAGAGTGTAGTTCGATTGCGGATGGAATCCATTGCTGACGAAGTTGACATCCTCGGGTTGGGTTTCGGTGCAATTGTCTCCCGAGTGCCCAAGACTCCCACAAACCTCGCAGGTCATGCGATATTCAAGAGCCTGAATAGTCTGCGGTGGTGATTCCAGCTTCTTCATCAAAAGGTCCATTTTGGCCGCGAGCATATCCATACTGTCAATTTGGTGGACTCCTCGTGTGCGGGGCTGAAGGCGTTCATCGCTTCAGCCTTGGCTTGAGACCACCTTCTCAATGAGAGTGCGTGCAGCATTCACACTGAGTGAAAAGAAAGCTCCGCCGGAAGCAGTATCAAGGTGCTCACGGGCCGTGTGGTTAAGCCCATGGTAGAAACTTTGGATGATAAACCAGTCTTTCATCCCGTGGTGGGGACAAGCCAGTATATACTCCTGGAGTCGCTCCCAGGCATCCGAAATGGACTCATCAGTGTTTTGCTGGAAACCAGAGATCTTGTTCCGAAGGGCATTGGTTTTGCCCAACGGAAAGTACTTGGCGAGGAAGGCATTCGAGCACTTCTCCCAAGTTGAAACTGCATCCTTATTAGCATAATACCATTGTTTTTCCTTCCCGACCAATGAGAATGGAAAGAGGCGTAGCCGGACAGCATCAAGAGGTGCTCCTTTAATGGTGAAAGTGCTGCAGATCTCTAGGAAGTGCTGGAGATGTGCATTGGTATCCTTCGTTTGCTTGCCACAGAAAGGGCTAGCCTGAACCATGTTGATAAAAGCCGGCTTCAATTCGAAGCCTCCGTCACCCACATTGGTGGCAGGTCCAGTGGGGACGTTTGTGCTAGACATGACTGAGAACTCAAGAATGGTCTTCTCGGCAGCCATCTCAGATGATGATGGTGTTTCGGTAGAGAGGAAAGGATTGCTTGTGAGGATTCGAAGGTTAGAGACTCGAAGTCGCGGAGGTAGGACTCGAAGTCTCGTCCTCCGTACGAGTGACTCTAGATTTTGGTGGAAGTTTTTCGGAAGGTCGAATCCGGTCATACACAGCTCTGCTAGTTTTCACCAAACAAAGACAGAGCAGGGGTAAGCCCGTTAAGTTAGGCCGGTATATTAAATAATGAAGATATTTTTATAAATTTGGAAATATATTTTTTGAATTATCTTTAACCGCAGCGTTTCCCGGCAACGGCGCTAGAAAACTTGTTGGTGATTCTTACGCTATTAGAAATAATCCGCAAACGGAGGGATATCGCTTGTAGTTTTCACCCGGGAGTATTCCAAGGTATCGAATCCACAGGGAACGAGGGAGAAGGATAATTCTAACTATCTAAATTATTTAAGATACCAGTCAGCTAGTAAACCGGGGAAAGGATAAACATAATAAGATAATAAGACCGGTGACAAACACACAGGAGTATAAAGAGATAAGTTAGGCAGATAGTTGGGAGGACAACGAGAAGAGTATAAAGTTCCTTAATAGTGCAATCAATTATCAGGTTGAGCTAGCAGATATCAGTTTGGGGGTTTGTTTTAAGAACTTCGTCGGAGCTCGGCTGATTCACTACCACCCGCTATCAGTTAAGAACACCGAATGGTTATGACCACCCTTGACTGGACACTACTGGTCCAATTCCTAACACAGTGGATTACGTGTGAGATAAATCTCGGATAGATAGGGCTGTCACCACCTACCGCCTACCACAAAGTACATTGGAATTAATGTAAACCAAGTCAGAGATAGTCTCAGACACCACGTCTGCTACTAAATCCGATCACTGCCTCCCAGATCCTAGGAAGGCGATCCAAGTTCAATACTTAGGCTATTCTAAGCATATAAGAATGAACCCAGACTCAGAACCAGATGAACTTAATCAACCACTCTAATAATTCACACTTCCCACTTAGTGTAAATATGCTCATCTCAGATAATAAAAGACACTTATATTATAAAAGCAAAGTCTTACAAAAGGAAAAGGATACAAGAGCTATTACCCGAATTCCCGAAGACGATTCCGGAACTCCGAGCTTCAGCTCGACTCAACTCTAACTCCCAAACTAACTACTCTAACAAGTGAAGAGTGACTCCAAATGGGAGGGATGTGTGTTTTGTGTTACAAGTGAGGTGAGGGGGTCCTTTTATAGCCATCCGCAGCCAATGGGGAGCTTCCACGCCATGGGACAGGTGTCATCTCCACACCAGCCAAGGAGAATCCGAGAGGGGATCCAAAGGGGCCGGCCGACCCACCTTCGGTCGATCCCGGCCCTTGTTTTCGCCTGGGATGCTTCTTTGACAGTGTAGATTAATCCCCCACGTCGGTTTTGACAGTTAGAGCCGATGGAACTAACTTCCTTGTGAGCCAAGTGAGCCAAGTGTGAAGGAACCGCAGCAATTTGATCAAATCGACACGTATGGACTTTTGAGATTACTCCTTGATGCGTTTCTTGGCAACTGGGAGAAGTTCGAGTCGGTTGGGTGCAAAGGCCAGGTCGGCCGACCAAGGTTGGGCCGGCCGACCGGCTTCTGTGTCCGGTTCAGCTCCGGTTTTTCTCCACTTTATTCATAAGGACAAAAACTCACCAGAACTTGTGGAAATTTATTAGTTTAAATAAAATGCCTGCATAAACCTTGATTTTCCCCCAAATCACCGGAAAGTTAGCATATGTCGGCGGATGAAATTGGACTTTAACGATTGCCAACATGTAGCAACAAGGCATATATCCCTGATCTCAGGCATTGAATTCGGTCTCGCCAGCGACACTTGTCCGCGGACGAGCTACCCCTGCACCCCGCCCTACCGGTGACATTGCAACTAGGTAGACATTTCATCAAACATCTTGCATGCAGTGGCCATTAGAGGAGAAGAAGAAGAGAGTGAGGGTAACTTGGGGGAGCGGGGATAGCGGGTGGCGACGGGGAGAAGGACGGTGGGGAATAGGGGTAGAGGAGGATGGATGGCGA
Source organism: Raddia guianensis (assembly GCA_036346415.1). Lineage (NCBI taxonomy): Eukaryota > Viridiplantae > Streptophyta > Magnoliopsida > Poales > Poaceae > Raddia > Raddia guianensis. The sequence goes on along the minus strand of CM070542.1, from coordinate 34,725,149 downwards.
CAATAGGAGGACATGCATGGGCAGAGGGGCACCACTCGCGAGGCCAGAGTCGACAGTGAATGTGCAGGGTCGTCGGAGGCGAGGGGCGCTGGAGTCCAGAGCCGGCGGCACGCGGGGTCGTCGTTGTCGGAGATTAGAGTTGCGGCGGCACGAGAGGTTATAGTCTTAGCCGATTTGAGTGGATAAGTCTCCAACCTCTAAGTCCCTTATATGCTGGAGAGCCTCCATTACCGGTTGGAGACATCAACCAGTAGAGGCAGCTCTATCTCTACCGATTGGTGTTAACAATAGGTACTAGAGCCACCTGTTACTACCGGTTGTTGGCTCAAAACGGCAGTGAAAAGGGGGGCTTGATCACAACATGGGCGAGCCCAAGGCCTTATCACTATCGGCTCGTGTTACCAACCGATAGTGTTAGGGTTAATCTTGAAAAGGATTGCGCGACCATTAGATTTGAACAAGCAATAAAATTCTCACATGGCTAGCAGAAAGCAGCGCGGGTGCAGACTCCCCACGACGCCAGGGGTTCGAGCCCCGCTCGCGCCCCTGCACATCAATTTTTTTTCTTTCACTACTGGTTGAAGACACAAACTGGCAATGAACCCTTTTTTTTCCCAATTGGTTCTGATTTTTTCCTTATTTGCTATTGAAAAAGACCATTTTTGCATATCCAAATCTCTTTATAAATCGAATCAACTTTGTGCATGACTAAAATTGAACCAAATCAAATTTTACTTGACTAAATTTGAGCCGAACAAAATTTTAAATACTTAAAATATTCATAACTCATTTTAAAATACTTTTAAATATCTTAAAAATACTTTTAAATATTTTGACAATACTGTTGAAAATATTGTATTTTTTGCTTATGTGTTCATATGGTTTTAAAATTATAAATATATTTTTAAATACTTATAACTCTAGTTGAAAATAGTTTTAAATATTTTGAAAATACTTTTTCAAGATTACTTAAATATTTTTAAAACTTTTGAAAATAACTTTTGTTTATTTGTTCATATGGTTTTAAAATTACAAATATACTTTCATATAATTTTAAATATTTGTAACTCATTTGAAAATGTTTATAACATAGTTTATTTATACACATCCTAATACAATCATGTCCATAGTTCATATAAATGAAATAAAACCATATTCATAATCCATTCCTAGGTTAATACAACCATATCCATAGTTCATATAAACGAAATGAAACCATATTCATAATTCATACACAAGTTAATATATACAACATAGTAAGTCTTAATTGCTAACATACTTTGTTGTAACAAGTGTTCCTTCCTTATGATCACGACGTATGTAGGAAGCTTCCTCGTTATCATTCCGAATACTTATGTCGACATCCACCGCAAAAGGAGGCAACTCGTCGAATTGATTATAATCTTCTTCATTCGTGGCGTCCTCAATTTTGACAATACTTCTTTTACCTGGAAGAACCACGTGGTGTCTTGGTTGATCACTAGTGATAGTCTTATCCTTTTGGTTCTTTCTTTTGGTGGAATTGTCCTTCTGCTTCTTCAGTTTGCTAGACATGTCCATCACTTATAAGACATGTGAAGCATCTAGGCCCCTCATTTTATTTGAATATCTTTGGTTAAGGGGTTTTGGTAATGATGACCTGTTTAAGATCAAAAGTGACCCACTTAAGAGCATTAAGGCTCGATTTCTGGGTTTTATCCTTGGTGGTGCGGCATCAAGCTTGACTTTGAAGACTAAGGATCTTTTTGCTAGTTATCTAGGCTTGGGAGATGTATCAAGCCTCTAGTTAGGATCTTTTATTTAATCTTTGTCGTACTATTAGGGGGGCTTCATTGTATTACTTATTTTGGTATCTCTCAATTTTACCAAATAGCTTGGAGCAAAAAGTTATTCTTCCTTTGCAAAAATATTTCTTCCGGAGGAATTTTAGTTGACACCGGACAAACCTTTGCCCATCTCTATCTTTTTAGTCCGGTGTCCATCAAACAAATTCCAGTTCATGCCGGACAATCCGACGTGAACATCCATAATTGGTCTTTGTTCCTCATTTGGTCTAGAGACTTGTTAGTTCACGCCGGACAGTCCAACGTGAACATCTCTTTTAATCTATTCCTTGCATTTCTGTCTAGTGTGTTTTTAGTTCACACGCGGACAGTCCATTGCGAACTGATTTCTGTCAGAGCAGCACGTAGTCAAATTGTTGTTTGCGCCAGACAGTATGTCGTGTGAAGGATATTCACTGCAGACTTGTCCTTCGCCAACTAAAACTTCTATGCTGCCCTGATTATCTTTTGAAAATGTGTTCGTTGTAAACACATTTTTGTCAGTGCTTTTAGAAACTTCCTTGTCTTATTAATCAACAGCTAGAGGAGGTCTGAAACGGCTAGCATTTGCTTCCTAGCCTATTTAAACCCGTGGTAGCCCTCTCCCTCAGCAAGTTTTGGCACATGAACATCATTCATGCTCTTATAAGCCTAAACTAGAGCCTAGGACTTAAAATTTCTTATATCCACAAAAAGGTCATACCTTCATTGCTCCAAAGCTGTTCTTGTGAGTTTGAGAGTGTGTGATCCAAGTTGGTGATGCTTTGAAGCTTATTACTCTTGGATTTTCAATCCTAGACGGCTTGGTGGTGTGATCTTGAGGTGCTTGCCCATGGCGTGTGTGAAAGCACTCAAGATGTTACTGTGGGAGGCTCAGAGCTTGCCTACTAGAGAGGTGAGAAGCTACCATGAGTGGATAGAGGCCGTGGGCTCGAGCAAGAGCCGATCCTTGATCAAGGGTTTGCCTCAACAAGGAGTAGGAGGAGGACTCCGAACCTCGGTTAAACAAATTGTTGTGTTCCTTCCTCTTAAGTTCCTGCATTTACTTTCAGTTCTTACTACTTGTTGTTTTTGTTTATTTCCGTTCTGATTTGTTCTTTTAACTCTCTTGCTAGTTAGCTTGGGTAACTAATTTTTTGGAATCAAGACTTGTACAAAAATTTAAAAGTTGTCTATTCACCTCCCTCTAGGCCAACTAGATCCTTTCAACATGTGATAGGGGACGGGGCGTCCGATCTTCTGGTGAGACTCACGGGAGAAATTTTGATCTAGTCGGAGAGGCGACCATGACGATCCAGGTACCAACCTCGCAAGGATAACAACCCAACGATCACTTAACCACCAAACCTACTCGTTATCAGTCACGCCAAGAACGCGATTAACCTGACCATAAAGGTCGTTTCCTATAACCGATTGAAGAACAAGCAAGAAACAAGATAAACGTAATCTGAAAATGCAAATAGGGATGCACATGATAAATTTGAGGTTTTGTAAGTCGACTCGAATGTTCTAGTCGACACACGTGAATTCGAGGAAGGGTCACACACGGGGACAACCAAGCACAACAAAACTTGAGTTTGAACAGCGACGACTACACAATATATAAGAGAAGGGGCGACCAAGGGGGTTCCCTGGTCATTCTTGGGTTCTCCTAAGGCGTTCTCCATCTGGGTCTACGCCCGACACACGTGCAAGGCTTGGTTTGGCCGAATTAGGTGATGCAACACCTTGTTTTGATGATTCACGATGCTCTAGGATGAATTTTAAGGTGAGACTGAATCCGTTGGAAAGCATGTCTCCTAAGATTTCTGTAGAGTGGTAGAACGTTGAAAATGAACGTTGTATGTGACCTGCATGTCCGTTTGAAGTTTTGTTGCGTGTAGACGGTCGAACCTAACTCATGTATGAATTGGGCTTTCTCTTGGGCCGTCCTTGGAGCAACGTGACTTGTATAACCTGAGAAAATGGAGGAGGCGGAGATACTCCTTTCTTGAATGCGCCTTCAAGTATAGGAGACGGCCAAGGTGGTGGTCGAATTGCTGGAGGTGACAGCGCCATATCCGGAGGCCAAGGAGGCCAACCGTGTGATCGACCTAGCAAAGGTGGTGGTCGATGATACCATGTTAATGAAGCCATCATAACAGACATAGGCGAAGTGGAGGATGCCACGAATTGTTGCCGACTTGTCACGACTGTACTAGAAGAAGTAGGGGAAGGTGTGACTGTTGCATCCTTATGGGCGATGCCCTCATCAACATCTGTCACATCATTGGTGAGCATGAATGGTTCGTCCCTATAGCCGATTTGTGTGAGGTCCACAATTGTCATATCGTGCTGGTTGATCTTCACACCACCCATTGTCAATTTGACCCATTGGCACTAAAATATTAGGACCTTCAAAGGTCTGTAGTCGAGCTCTCATATCTTTTCTATGAAACCATAATATGTGTCCTTTCCATTGTTGTCCACAACATTTATGCGGACAGCGCTGTTTTGGTTGGTGCTCTTGTTATCTGGGCTCTCGTGTAAAATGAGTACCCATTTAGCTTGTGCCCTTGCAATGTCAAGATTGTACAGGATGGTCCTTAAGCCTAGCGTTTCAACTGTTCATCGTTTGCCTCCTTGCCCATGAGGTGCACTAATTTTTAACCAACCGCCAAAATGATCTATCTGCTGGAGTGTGACCAATCCTCTGACTTCCCTGGATATTGGTAGTGTAGAATCATCTTATGCTCATGGACATACGAAGCCACTACAATTGATTGTTTCAAAACCATGAAATGTGTTTGCTTGAATGAAACAAGATCATTGCTAAGAATTACTTTTCTTTCTAGCTTCCCTTTCCTCATAGTGTCCCCTCATGGCGTGATATGAGACACCAATCGGATTTAGATAATCAATATAATCGACACAAAACTCAATCACCTCCTCTGTGCCAACATCCTAGGTAATGTAACCTTCTGGAAGAGACCGATTACGAACATACTTCTTTAGGATATCCATGTACCTCTCAAAAAGAAACATATTGCCAGGAATATGGGTCCGTGAATATCTGGTTGTGTTTCTTTCGGCGGTTAGATTATAATCTGAAAAGATTGTGGTGTTTTATAGAAGATTTAAAGGGCCAAAAAATTATGAAAAAATATTTTTGAGATCTTTGAGACAAATTGTGCAAAGTTTCAAAAAAATAACTATAAAATATTTCAAAACATAACCGGTACAAAAATAACAAATTTTAAGCTGCAGCTTATAATCTGATTATAAGCTGAAAGAAACACATCATCTATCTCTTTGATATGTGCAATGTGAATCATGAGATAGATCATAATATCAAAGAAGGATCGAGGGAAGATTATCTCAAAGCTGACCACACTTTGGACCACCTCATCCTACAGCTTAGCTAGTTTTTTCTAGATCGATGACTGTTGGCGAATCTTACGCTCTTAAAAATAATCCGCAAGCGGACGAATATCGCTTGTAGTTTTCACCCGGGAGTATTCCAAGGTATCAAATCAATAGGGAACGAGGGAGAAGGATAATTCTAACTATCTATATTATTTAAGATACCAGCTAGCTAGTTAACGGAGGTAAGGATAAATATAATAAGACCGGTGACACACACACACATGAGTATAAAAGGATAAGTTAGGCAGATAGTTGGGAGGACAACGAGAAGAGTATAAAATTTCTTAATAGTGCAATCAATTATCAGGTTGAGCTAGCAGATATGAGTTTGGAGGTTTGTTTTAATAACTTCGTTGGAGCTCAGCCGATTCACTACCACCCGCTATCAGTTAAGAACACCGAATGGTTATGACCACCCCCGATTGGGCTCTACTGGTCCAATTCCTAACGCAGTGGATTACGCGTGAGATAAATATCGGATGGATAGGGCTGTCACCACCTACCACCTACCACAAAATACGTTGGAATGGGTGTAAACCAAGTCAGAGATAGTCTCAGACACCACGTCTGCAACTAAATCCGATCATCCCCCGGATCCTAGGAAGGCGATCCAAGTTCAATATTTAGGTTATTCTAAGCATATGAGAATGAACCCAGACTCGAAACCAGATGAACTTAATCAACCGCTCTAATAATTCACACTTTCCACTTAGTGTAAATATGCTCAGTTCAGATAATGAAAGACACTTATATTATAAAAGCAAAGTTTTACAAAAGGGAAAGGATACAAGAGCTATTACCCGAATTCCCGAAGACAATTCTGAAACTCCGAGCTTCAGCTCGACTCAACTCTAACTCCCAAACTAACTACTCTAACAAGTGAATAGTGAATCCAAAATGACTTGTATGTGTTGTGTGTGATACAAGTGAGGTGAGGGGGTCCTTATATAGCCATCCACAGCCAATGGGAGGTCTCCACTCCATGGGACATGTGTCACCTCCACACCAGCCAAAGGGGAATCCGAGAGGGGATCCAAGGGGGCCGGCCGACCTAGGTGGGTCGGCCGACCCACCTTTGCCCTCTCTCAGCCATGGATTTCTTCTAGGATGCTCCATTGATGGTGTAGATGATCTCCTGAAGTCGGTTTTGGCAGTTGGATTCGGTAGAACCGACTTCCATGTGGGCCCATTGATTCAAGTGTGAAGGAACTGCAGCCATTCGATCAAATCGACATGCATGGACGCTAGGGATTACTCCTTGTTGTGTTTCTTGGTGCTTGAGGTGGAAACACAGCTGGATTGAGCACAAAGGCTGGCCGGCCGACCTAGACCGGCCTGGTTGCCCGGTTCAGCTCCATTTTTCCCCGCTTTATTCCTGAGGACAAAAACTCACCAAAACTTGTGAAATTTTATTAGTTTAAATAAAATGTATGTATAAACCTTGATTTTCCCCCAAATCACAGGAAAGTTGGCGTATATCGGCGTATGAAATTGGACTTTAACGACTGCCAACAATGACCTTCTTCAACACCGTATTGAAGAACGAACATAATTTTATGGTTGTCCCTCATACCTAGGGCTGGAAAACGAGCCTCACGAGCTGCTCGGGCTCGGCTCGGGCTCGGCTCATTTAGAAACGAGCATGAGCTGAGCACCATTTTCAGCTAGTGCAACCAGCCGAGCCGAGCCAAGCCAGAGGCTGGCTCACTCGGGCTCGGCTCGTGACTCGCTCGAGCTCGGCTCTGCTCGGGCTCGGGCTCGGCTCGTACATCATCATTCATCAGTCAACTATCCATCATCATTCATTAGTCAACATTCAAGATTTCAAGTACATCATTCACTAATCACAATAATCACGCAATGAGCCAGTGACCAATTGACCATGATCCATGAGACAATGAGACAATGATCATTCACTAATCATTCAACAATCTCAATTCTCAAATACTGGTGCGGGCTCGCGAGAGCTCGCGAGCTACCACCGAGCCGAGCCGAGCTTGTTTTTCAGCTCAGACCCGTTGCTCAGCTCGGCTCGGTACCTAACGAGCCGAGCCGAGCCAGGGGCTGGCTCGCTCGGGCTCGGCTCGTTTCCACCCCTACTCATACCCAATCCGACAAAATATCTCTTATTGCAATTGGAAGCAACTGTGTCATCAACACGAGATAATCATTGTGGTGGTTCTATATCTTTAACATTCAAAGGAATATGCAAAGCCTTGCTTGCTCTTATTAAGAACATGCAATATGATATATTTGAAATTTATGTGCAATAACATTTTCTGTTTGAAACTCATAGCAATGCATGGGCCCTTGGCGAGACATGTGTTTAGGACATGTGCGACCGACTACAATAGAATAGTTTTGTTTTTGTGCTCACAGTAACAAACAACCACAACCACAAACAAACAATGATTGGCGAGTGGTGAAGTCATTTGAGCGGAATCCTACTATAAATTCATATAGATTGTTACCCAATGCAGCGTAACTAAATATAATGCACCGGTTTTATTGTGCATAGAGGCTTTTTCACAAATATGGACTTCTTATTCAATAACATTGTAATTCAAAATGTTACTTGGTAGCATGTATATTGTGCAAATTCTGTGTCTCCGTTGTAATGCACGGATACTCAGCTAGTGGTAGAACATATGAGTTGCAACCAAGATATTTCTTCATGCGAACTAGGCTGAGTCTGAGCTGTATTGGAGCCAAACTTTTTTTTATTTTTTATTCAATTTTGCGAAACTACATGCCTCTTGGAAGTTTAGATATAAATAGGCTCCAATCACCTGTGTATAGGGTGATCACCCTGGCATGGGACGATGTGAGGTCCCGGGGGCGAGGAGTTGGCACATATCGCCTGGGGTGTTAGCATTTCTTTTATTATTGTTGAAGATTAATTGATTATTTATTTAGTTTAAGCAAGTATACAAACAAAGTTTTGAAGAAAACATGAGAGGTCTATTGGTCTATCCGGTAGGGTAATAGGTTTATTTTGTTTAGAAAGGGCTTATTTATTTATTTTGAGAAGATGAAATATATTAAGTTTGATGTGCATACAAAGGGGAGGAGGGTGAATTAATTTTAGATATTACATTGAAATTAAGGTACAACTTAGAGGATAAAACAATACTATGATCGAATAGAGATTACATTTTTCTAGAACTATCACAGTCAATGTGGAATACATGGACCCTGGGTATCCACATGGCGGGCCGCGAGGAACAACCGACAGGGGGTGGGCCGAGCCGGCTACACGTGCATAGGGACCACTCGGCCTGCTGTCCGATTTGCACGGCAAGGAAAAGATAAAGATAGAAAGCAATCCCGATTTATAAGAAGACTATAATTGTTAACCCGGATATATCCATATTTGGTATACATAGGATTCTACCTAGAGTAGGACTCCTCTTTGTAACCCCACCCCCCTCCACTATATAAAGGGGGGTAGGGGGCCATAGTTCGGCATCTTCATACACAACCTTGATCTCCAACCGGGATCTCGACCAGAGGTCACCCGGCGAGACGACATACGAGAGATCTTCCGATCATCTTGTACACATATACCTCATATAATCCCAGAGCATAGGACTAGGGTATTACCTCCACCGATGAGGGCCTGAACCTGTATAAAAAAGATTCCCTGTCTTGTGCTACCATCGAGTTTGGATCTAGCGCATACCCCCGATTCAATCTATTGCCGACGATAACCCCCGGTTAGCTACCCGTCGATAGTTGGCGCGCCAGGTAGGGGCAGCGTCAAGATCATCTTCATCAAGCTTGATGGCATCAATCAACGGAGTCGCCGTCGGTCTTCGCCTCCGGCCAGGCTTTCCGCTTCGGGGGCCGACTGCTTCATCAAAGACTTCGGCAAATTCCACCTCTCGGATTCGGATTCGATCCAATCTGGGGGAACAACTACAACACCACCTCCCGCTCGGGTTGGGAAACTCTGCGGCCATCTACTCATGAGTAGCACGCCAAGGGCTCACTTCCCGACTCGGATACGACGAGGGTTCCATCGAAGACAGATTCTGGACGTCATCTTGTTTTGACAATTCCCGATGATCCAGAGGGATTTTTAAGTCGGGACTGGATGCGTTGGAAAGATAATTTCGTCAGCTTTCCGTGAAGCCCAAGAACGCCCAAAATGGAGTCCGTATGCGTCCGAGACGTCCGTTTGAAGGCAGACTGCGCAGGAAGATCGCGAATCTCAGCAAGCTCGTAAAGCTCGTCAGTGGCGGCTGCGGCACGCGGATCGGCCGCGGCACGCCTCGTAGGATGTTGAGAACTAGCAAGGAGCTTCACCAAATGATTGACGACCAACACTTCTTCTGGACTCGGGAACATCGACATCGCTTCATCTGGACTCCCGTTCGGGTTGAGGAACGCCGCCGTCACCTACTCCCGAGTGGTGTGCCGGGGGCTCAATTCTCGATTCGGATACAGTGAGGACCTGACCAAGAACAAGTTCAACACGGTGGACGCCTTCAGCGGCAAACCACGCGGTTTCGAAGACAAAGTTGCTCCTTTGGACTCGGACCAGGGCCGATCTAAAGAGAGCTTCGTCATCACTTCAATTCAACTCCCGTTCGGATTGAGGAACGCCGCCGACACCTACTCCCGAGTGGTGTGCCGTGGGCTCAATTCTCAACTCGGATACGGCGAGAACTCAACCAAGGACTTCAACAGCGCTTTCCCGGACTCGGACATGATCCTATCCGGGGAAGGTATCAACATCGCTTCACTCAGGCTTCCGTTCAGGTTATGAATCGCCGCTGCTACTTTCACACGGATTGGTTCCTGACTTCGATACGGAGAGACCCACGCCAAAGATTATCGGAAGATGGCCACGACTACCACAACGACCAACAGAGTTATCATCGCTTTCATCCCCCGTCAAGATTTCCGCTTCGGGAGCTAGTATTTCATCGCCAACAACTTCAGCAAGCTTGCGCTCCCGGACTCGGACTAGCTCTGATCTGAGGGCAACTTCATCGAAGATCATCGAAGACCAGTCCGGATTCCACTTTGGGCTGAAGAACGCCGCCGCCATATACTAACAAGTAATGCGTCGGGGGCTTAAGACCACACTTTCGGATTTGGACCAGGTCCAATCTGGGAGGGCTTCAATAGTACATCACTCAGATTCGTCATCATCAGCAGCAATTGCTCGGGTTCAACAATCAAGTCACTTCAGACAGCTCGGCTGTACGCCATCGCGCGCCACGAGCGCCCGGTACGGCTACATGGCCACGAGCACCCGAGTCTTCAGCTCGGCTGTACGCCATCGCGCGCCACGATCGCCTGGTACGGTTACACGCCTACGCCTCCAAGTCTACGGCTCGGCGACACGCCACTCGGCTACACGCCTACGCCTCTAAGTCTACGACTCGGCGACACGCCACTCGGCTACACGCTTACGCCCGCGCCACGAGCGCCCAAGTCTTCAGCTCGGCTGTACGCCATCGCGCGCCACGAGCGCCCGGTATGGCTACACAGCCACGAGCGCCGAAGCCTTCGGCTCGGTGTTGACGCGGAAAAGTGGTTTCCCGGCACCAACTACCGCCGAACAACAGGGGATCGGGCTTTCCGAGGACGTGCCAGCCGATTTGACCTTTTGCAATCGGCAAGGTTACCGATAGGCAAGATACCGGTGAAGCAATGAAGATTTTTCGATAGCTTGAGAAATAAACCGATTATCGGCTTAACGATGAGACGTAGAGCCGATAGAGCGAGATGGAACCTAACACCTCCGGCGGACGGCGATGCGCAGCAATGCCGCCGAGAGATAGTATTCCGGGCGAAACCTAACTCCTCCTGGCGGACGGCGATGCGCAGCAATGCCACCAGGAGATAGTATTCCGATGCCGACGGCGAGGAGATCGGACTGAACCGAGACAGCCCCTACCGATGGAGTCGACGGCGAGGAGATCGAACTTAATCGAGACAGTAGACGCCCGGCGTGTACTTTGAATACCGATACGAGAGGATCGATCGGATTCATAGCACAAGGATAACAGGTAGACGAAATAGTAGATGTATTATTGATTGATAGATAGCTCCCTTACATGCTGCACGGCAGCTCTTATTTATACTAAAGACGCACCGGCTAACCCGGTAACTTGACATGGACTCTACCTCTTAGTTACCTAAAATAACTAACCGACTAAACTTGACGTGCAAGGTACGGACTAAAGGAATATATATCTAATAATATAGAATACTAAAGGAAATAAACATGAAGTCCTTGATCTGATATGCTCCTTTCTTATTTGATCTTCACGTGATCTGATATGCCTTTTACCATAATTAGCCAATAGTAGTACAGGGCATCCATACATGATCATGTACATACGTGAACCTGCGTGTATGCACACCCGATCACATATATGCATGTTTGGCTATATACGGATAGATCATTATTCTTTCCTTGTATAAAACCGATCAAGCAAGCCGAGCTGTATAATCCGATGATCGGCTATCATAATCATCCATTAGCTCTTTGGTCATCACGTGAACATATATATATGGAATTACTTGTCTTCACGTAAGCTGCCAGAATCAGCCGATCATGTGTCTTCCAAATATAATATTCCATAGCCGATCACCACATATGGCTTCCATGACGCTGCCTGACCAATAATCGACATATAGAAACCGACTGTATCACGTCTCTGCTTGATCATGTCTTCTCGTTTCTCCTTTGATCGGCTCTCTAATCCTTCTGTGTATATGCATGTATAAAAGCCGATCATGATCTCATCCAAATATTAGCCGATCAACCAATAATGACACCCGAAAATATGTTGATTTAGCTCCTTTTTAGTCAGCCAATAATGCCATTTTTCACCCCTTTTTTGGCCACCAAAATAACGTATTTTTAGCCAAATTTGGGTGTCAACACTCGGCTATACGCCATCGCGCGCCACGAGCGCCCGGTACGGCTACACGGCCACGAGCACCCGAGTCTTCAGCTCGGCTGTACGCCATCGCACGCCACGAGCGCTCGGTACGGCTACACGGCCACGAGAGCCCAAGTCTTCAGCTCGGCTGTACGCCATCGCGTGCCACGAGCGCCCGGTACGGCTACACGGCCACGAGAGCCCAAGTCTTCAACTCGGCTGTACGCCATCGCGCGCCACGAGCGCCCGGTACGGCTACACAGCCATGAGCGCCCAAATCTTCAGCTCGGCTGTACGCCATCGCGCGCCACGAGCGCCAGGTACGGCTACACGGTTGTACGCCATCGCGCGCCACGAGCGCCCGGTACGGCTACACGGCCACGAGCGCCCAAGACTTCAGCTCGGCTGTACGCCATCGCGCGCCACGAGGGCCCGGTACGGCTACACAGCCACCAGCACCCAAGTCTTCAGCTCGGCTGTACGTCATCGCGCGCCACGAGCGCCTGGTACGGCTACACAGCCATGAGCGCCCAAGTCTTCAGCTCGGCTGTACGCCATGGCGCGCCACGAGCGCCTGGTACGGCTACACTCCTACGCCTACAAGTCTACGGCTCAGCTGTATGCCATCGCGCGCCACGAGCGCCTGGTATGACTACACGCCTACGTCTACAAATCTACGGCTTGGTGACACGCCACTCGGCTACACGCCTACGCCTACAAATCTGCGGCTTGGTGACACGCCACTCGGCTACACGCCTACGTCCGCGCCACGAGCGCCCAAGTGTTCAGCTCGGCTATACGCCATCGCGCGCCACGAGCGCTGGTACGGCTACACGCCTACGCTCGCGCCATGCGCGTCCAAGTTTTCAGCTCGGCTGTACGCCATCGCGAGCCACAAGCGCCCGGTACGGCTACACGCCTACGCTCGCGTCATGCGCGTCCAAGTCTTCAGCTCGGCTGTACGCCATCGCGCACCACGAGTGCCCGGTTCGGCTACACGCCTACGCGCCCAAGTCTACGACTCGGCTACACGCTTACGCCTTCACCAGAGCTAAGTTCTCGTTACCATAATCTTTTCATATAAATCTAAGTTGTTTCTTAACTTGCTGCTTAGTTGGTCTCTAACTAAGTAGTAAGTCTGGGGCTACACCTAATAGGTGCACTTGCGTGCACTTTTGTTGGTTTCTCTTAATGATTATAAATGAATCCGAATGGTTATTCCGAGTAGTGAAGCTCTAACCCCATGTACGGCGAACTCTAGTCACTCAATACGCGTGCCTGGGAAATAGAGCCATGAGCCAACTCCCGACGCTCGGGGGCTAGACTAGTCGGGCAGAGTGCATAACAAAAGAAAGATTATTTGGAGAAATTAAAAATCAAAAAGGAAAAAAGAGCAAAAGCATAAAAATTTTCTACATAAAGCAGTCAGACCTTACATTCGAGTGTTTGTTTTTTTAGATACTGCCTAAATCCTACATGTACATGTTACAGGGGTTCATGGATTTCTACCTCATCAAGCACCTTCTACGACTCTGTCAACGAGCAAGAAGGACCTGCGCCCTGAGCGCCAACTACGGCCTTCCAGCTGCGCGTCACAACCAGTGGCTACAAGCGCAGCCAGGCTAAGCCAAATTCAGCCTCGGTACACCCCCATGTTGGGCCGATACCGGCAGAGCTATAAAAATTACCCATCTCTTGGTATACCCCATGTTGGGTCACTAGTTGGTCACTGCATGTCAGGATCAGATACCAGTGATGTCGGGATTGAGTTTCGATGATATGCCCCAGCTAGGGGCTCCGCTGTACACCGCAACCCGGGTATGGATACCATACGGCCACACTCTATCTTAAGGTACGCCCTGTGGTGGGGTCGCTAGCCGTATTCCACTCCGGTCGGGTACAGGTACCGCCTGACTGACAACAATGGTATGCCTCATGTTGGGACACTAGCTGTGTGACCGCACTAGTCGGATACAGGTATCATTGGGCCAAACCCTATCCAGATGGTATGCTCCATGTTGGGCTAATCACAGATTCTACTGCACAGTACAGATGGTTAAAATTACAGACGCCTCCGGGGCCACCACCAGATCCCATCTGATCGGTGCAGTACCGCTCGGCTTCAAACCAAAACCACAGACGACCCTCCGGGTCACCAACAGATATCATACTCTGTCGGGTATAGGTACCGCTCGGCTCAAACCAAAACCACAGACGCCCCTGGGGCCACCAGTCAGATCCCACTCTGGTCGGGCACAGTACCGCTTCGCTCTTCAAACCAAAACCAAAGGTATGCCCATATGTCACGCTTAGTGATCCCACTGGTCGGGTACAGGTAGCACCAAGCTTAAGGTACTCCCCATGATGGGCCGACTGCTGTATTCTACAAGGCAGAGACAGGTACCGAGCAGCCATAGTCATGGTATACCCCATGTTGGGTCAATAGCTATACATCGCAAGACGAGTATAGGTACTACTTCATCATAAATCAGAGTGATGCGCTTTACAATGGGCCGACCGTCAGAACTCCGGCAATCCCGGGCTGGGTATCACTGACAACTCTTTATGAGTCCTTCACAGTCTCCTCGTAGATAACGGACAGAAGCCAGTCGGAAAGAAGCATTAATAAACGCTCCGCACTCGGCATGTAGCATGACTCATCCAAGGTGCGGTAAAAAGAAGCAGCAACTCGACTATGAAGCACTCGGAGGCTACTGTGGAATACATGAACCCCGGGTATCCACATGGCGGGCCGCGAGGAACAACCGACAGGGAGTGGGCCGAGCCGGCTACACGCGCACAGGGACCACTCGGCCTGCTGTCCGACTTGCACGGCAAGGAAAAGATAAAGATAGAAGGCAATCCTGATTTGTAAGGAGACTATAATTGTAAACCCGGATATATCCATATTTGGTATAGATAGGATTCTACCTAGAGTAGGACTCCTCCTTATAACCCCACCCCCTCCACTATATAAAGGGGGGTAGGGGGCCATAGTTCGGCATCTTCATACACAACCTTGATCTCCAACCGGGATCTCGACCAGAGGTCACCCGGCGAGACGACATACGAGAGATCTTCCGATCATCTTGTACACATATACCTCATATAATCTAAGAGCACAGGGCTAGGGTATTACCTCCACCAATGAGGGCCTGAACCTGCATAAAAAAGACTCCCTGTCTTGTGCTACCATCGATTTTGGATCTAGCGCATACCCCCAATTCAATCTATTGCCGACGATAACCCCCGGTTAGCTACCCGTCGACAGTCAATATCACTATCCTCGATAGTGCCTAGAACCTCTAGTGTAGCCTCATCCCAGCTTTCGTAGTTGAGGGGAAAGCCATCACTATCGTAGTGATAGATCTCATTCACAAAATGTTAGGACTTATCACCCTCTTCATGGTTGTCAAAGGAAGCCAATGCTTTCATTGTTTTCATCTTGATTGGACTGTACGCTAGGTTGCTAAGGTTGTGAAATCAAAGATAGCTCAATGGAGCGATACGGTGATAGGTGCCACGTGTCCCCGCATGGTAGTGGGGTGGGCCCTCCCATTGCCCCATCCATAGCAATCGCCCTGGCGAGCGGAGCCTATTTTTTGTTTATGCTTACTAGAGGCATCTAGTTTTGCGAAACGGATAAAGAAAAGGAAAAAAAAAGGGCGCGACTACGGACCGGACGTCCGTTCGTCCTTCGCGAGATCGGACGCCCCTGGCCCAACTCTGGCCCAAAAAAAATCCCGTGCCATCGTCCAGCCAGTGCGCGGAACAAAAATTCTCGCGCGTTGTTCCAGGGTCCGATTGTTGTTCCATTAGAGCCAATCCATAAAACAGGCCCTCCCCATCCTCAAAATCGTGTCCCAGGCGTCCGTCGCCGGCCGCCGATGCCAGGGACCTGTTGCCACCACGCCCAGCAGGAATCGCCGCCCCCCTCTCATCGGATCCCCGTGCGTCCTCGTGTTGTTCCAAAATCAGGAAATACAAGGTGTGTGCAAAACCCTAGCCCTCCAAAGCTATTCTTTGTGGCACCACAAGTCTCTGATTTGTTCCCCTAACCCTCACCCTCTTGAAATTTGATCACTCTACCCACCAGATGACTCACGTGCGCAGAACCCTAGAGGAGGTGTTGTTCCAGCCACGGGCAAGTGTTGGGCGGCAATTTCAAAAGTGGCCGTTCCAAATTGGTGCGGCGGCGGCGCAACCCGTGGAGCCACCGGTTCATGTCGGGAGATCGGAAGTAGGGGATGCGTTGGAAGACGAGGTATGGCTCTAAAAACTCACCGATTGTTCTAGGACTTTGTTCCAGTAATTGAATTGTTCCAGTGATTTGATGATTTGGTTCCAGTAAATTGTTCAAGAAGTTTGCAACAAACTTAGGTTATGTCTTTTGGAACAATTGTAGTATGCTTGTTGGAACAATGTATGTTGCCAGATTAGAACAATGTATTTTTCTTTCTGGAATAATGTATTATGCCGTATGGAACAAATTAAAATGTAGCCTTCTGCATGTTGGAACATTTAAAACTGCCTCAACTGGAACAATGTATTTTGGCTTTTGTAGCAATATATTTTATCTACTGGAACAATATGACATTAAAATACAAATGTGATGTAGGGCATTGTGGGGGTCTCTATGGGGAGAGAGGACAATGGAACAATCAATGATGTTGTTGGCGAAGATTTGATTGAAGTGGAGCTCTCTGGTGATGATGATGAGGAGGATATCAGCTCACAGCCGGTTGTTCCGTACGTTGGCATGCTGTTTGACAGTCTAGATGAAGCATACAAGACATACAACAAGTATGCCGAAAAGGTTGGGTTTGGGATCCACCGAACAAGCTCTAGGGGCAGCAAGGTGACAAACGAGCGGATACGACAGGGTTTCGAGTGTGTCCATGCATGGAAACCAAGAGAAGGGGAGGGCGGTTCGGCGACCAACTCGCAGAGCAGCTCAGCAACAAATAATAGCAACAACTCCAAGAAAGCTTACAGCCACGGCAAATCGGTTGTTCCAGAAGTACTAACATTTGGTTCGAGGAAAAGGGACAAGGTCGTCCGCTGTAACTGCAAAGCTAGGATGGGTGTAGGACTGAGGGACGGGAAATGGGTGGTGGTTGTGTTCCATCAGGAGCACACGCACGTGATGGTGAGGAGCAAGAGTGTTAACAGGATGTATAGGTCGGACCGACGCATCTCTCGCGCGGCCTATGACCTGTTGGTGACAACGCATAATAGGAACATATCGACCTCTCAAATGATGAGTATATTTGGGGAAGTGCATGGGGGTGTTCGAACCCTTGATTTCACGGCCAAGGATGTCTCAAATGCATGGTCCAAACTCAGGTAGAACATGAGATTTAGTGACTTGGGGGCAACATTGGATTATTTCACGCAACTACAAGCAGAGAGTGCTGGCTTCTTCCATGCAACGAAAAGGGATCAGGATGGGGCTTTCCAAGGATTGTTCTGGGTTGATGGCAGGACAAGGATGTTGTATGAGAAATTTGACGACTGTGTCTTGTTCGACACTACCTTTTGCACAAACAGGTACATCTCCCTTGTAAAATTTAAGCCGTTCGTGAGCGCTGGAACAATTATTTTGCCTTCTGGAACAATATAGTTTGCATTATGGAACAGTCTATTTTGCCTTCTAGCGGAATACATTCTGACTTCTGGAACAATGTTTTTTATCTTCTGGAATTGTTACTTTTACCAACTGGAACAATGTATGTTGCCTTCTGGAACAATGTATTTACCTGTTGGAATAATGTATTTGTCCTTCTAGAACAATTACATTCTTCTTGCTGGAACAATGTATTTTACAGTCTGGAACAATGTATTTTGCCATATGAAACAATTAATTTATCACTCATTATCCATTGTCTGTTTGCAGGTACAAAATGCCATTTGTACCCTTTATTGGTGTAAACAACCATCTGAGAACGATATTGTTCGGAACTGCTTTCCTCATGGACGAAACAGCAGAATCATTCACGTGGTTGTTCAAGACATTTAATCTTGCAATGAATGGGAAAGCACCCAAATGTATCATGACGGATCAGGACCGGGCAATAAAGGTGGCAATAGCAAAGGTATTCCTCGAAACGATACACAGGTGTTGCAAGTGGCATGTCATAAACAATGCTAAGCAAAATCTCAACGTGGTGATGTCACTGAACGAGGGTTTTTGTGATGACCTTCACTCTGTTGTGAATGACTCGAAAACAATTGATGAGTTGGAAACAAGGTGGCAAGAGATGTTGGGTACATACAACCTGGAGGAAAACCAACACCTGCGTAGCATGTGGACCACGATAGGATCATGGGCTCCGGTTTACTTTAGGAAGTACTTCTTTCCCTTCACAAGTACAACAGGGAGGTCTGAAGGATTGAATGGATTGTTCAAGAATTTTGTGCACCCGTCAGAATCAATATGGTCCTTTGTAAAACAATATGAGCATGTCGTGGAAACAATGCTCAGCAAGGGAGATGTTGATAAGTTTAGAGGAGAGACGACCACAGTGAGGCTTTGGTCGCAGTAAGTACCAGTTTTGCTTTCTAGAACAATTAATTTATGCATGTTGGAACATTAAGTACCCCCACCTGCCAAGATGAAAACAAAACTTTTCCGTATGGAACAATTAAATTTTGCCTGCTGGAACAATGTGTTTTGCCTATTGGAACAATAACTTTTGGCTTGTGGAACAATTGAAATTTGCTTTATGGAACAGTGTGTATTGCCTTCTGGAACAATTAATATTGCCTTGTGGAACAATAAAACTAGCCAATCTGAAACAATCAATTTTGCCTTTTGGAACAATTAAAATTGCCTGCTGGAACAATGTGTTTTGCCTTCTGGAAAAATATATTTTGCCTTATGGAACAATTGAAATTTGCTTTATGGAATAATTGAAATTTGCTTTATGGAACAAAGCGTATTGCCTTCTGGAACAATTAAATATGCCTTATGTCGACGGTTGGGATATCGATCCCAAGTCAACTAAGATTCTTGAGAAGGGGAGAAAGAAGACGCTGCCGAGCAAGGCAAACAACAATCAATCTAACAAGGAATGCATGTGGTTTTTATCCCGGTTCAGCCTCCGGGAGATAACAACCCTACGTCCAGTGCTTTCGTATATAAAAAGGGGACTACAAGGAGGAACTCGACGAGACGAACAGGTCTCGACGAGATTATGAGTGTACAAGGAGTAGTATCAAGGTTCGCCCCTCACGCCTGTAGGGGCCTGGTTTATATAGTGTGGAACAACCGACCTACCAGGGGATAATCGGGCCGGGCTGGCCGTGCCTGTAACGGACTCGTACCATGCCAAATATATCCCGAGGTAGATAAGGTACAATTCTAATTCTTGGGGATCACGACGTCTGCTCCAATCCGGGAAACCTACGTCCGGGTCTTCATGTAGCCGTGCAGAACTCTGTTCGAGTTGGACTCGAGCAGGTCGCCTAGGCCGCCACGCACCGTGCCAACCAGGAGGCTGTTCGGCAGGATGCACATGGGCCTAATAGAACCCTCTAGGGAACCAGGCCCTAGGAGGCTGTTCGGGTAGGCCGTCAGGGAGTGGGCCACAGCAATGAGCCAAAATTTTATCCCCGACAGCAAGCCCCCGAGACTCAAGTGGAAGTTCTCACAAGAGTGGGGTCTTCCTCTTGAGACTCCAAGTCTCAGAGAGGGTAATTTTGCTGCTATAAAGACAAGCAACAAACGACCGAACAGGTTGTAGCCCTACCGAACAAGCCATATCCGGTACCGAGCAAACCTGTGAAATGCCGAGCAACTCTGTTGCATCGAACAGGGACAAACATCTATCCGAGCAGAGCACTCAGCCTTCGACGAAGGAACTGGAAAAAGTAGCCGTTGGCAGATTCCAACGGTAACTTTTGCTGCGGAGCAAAGAACGGGCGACCGTTTTTACTAGCCGTTGCAGTAAAAAACATAGCCGTTAAGTGGCAGAAAACCGTTGCGGAGCTGCTCGGGATGGAGCTATAAATAGTGCCCAAGCTGCCCGCGGTTTTCCACCTCCGCTCTTGCACGCCTTTCCTTCCCAAGTCCTATTCCAACCACGCCAGCACCAATCAGCCTTAGCCAAACTCCAAGCCGTCCGACGAACCTGGGGACCGCAATGGCCAAATTCGCGGGCACCAGCATGACCGAGGAGGACATGAAGGCCTTGGAGGCGAACGGATACGTTGATGCCAGCGGCTGGAGGCTGCCCGGGGAGGAGATTCCGAAGCCGCTGGGAGACGAGTTCGTCAACTTCGAGCTCTTCGCAATGTTCGGGTTGAGGTCTCCCGAAAGCGATTTCGTGGAGGCCCTCCTGAACATCAACGGGCTGGAGATTGCGAACCCCAATCCCAACTCGTTCCTCCAGATGGCCGCCTTCGCACACCTGTGCGAAGGCTATCTGGGCATAGATCCACCGGCGAGGCTGTTCCTCCACTACTATGCAGTAACGAGGAGCAGCTCCGCCGCTTCCAGGCTGGGGTGCTACTACCTCAAGCTCCGGGCAACCGCTGAAGACGCGCTGCACTCGCCCACCATCGCCGATTCGATGGGCGATGGTGGATGAGGTGGTTCTACACCGTTGAGCGACGACAAAGAAGTTTTCTTAACCGGACAAGCGCCGGCGAAGGGGACACAGATGCCTCGGCCGGAGTTGTCCGGGCGAGGAGTGGTACCGACCCGAAGATCGCCTCGCCGTGGGCCTTGGGCTCACGCAAGCGCAGAAATTATCCGGGACTTTGTGGCTAACAGATCTCGTCTACACGGAAGAGGGCCTACCCATTCTTCAAGATAGAAGAATGGGAAGACATCACCAGGGAGAGCCTGGGTAAGTTCCTCAAACGCTCCCCCTTCTTTTGGTAGAGCATCCGGACAGGGACTAATTACTTCGTCTGTTCGGACAGTGAGACCTACCGAAGCATGGGTGACCGAGCAGGTCGACGCCATGCTGAAGGCCGCCAGGAAGGACACCGAGGTGACCGGGGTGGTGGCCGACACATGCCCAAGGAACGTGCTCGTCCGCTCAACAGAGGTAACGCAAAGAGCCCTCTTTCGAGTTGCGAGACTTGCACGATTGCTGCATGCTAACATCCGCTTCCAAACATGCAGGAGGAGCAGTTGATCATCGACGGGATCGTCGATGAGGTCGCAAAACACGGCAAAGAGGAAGCGGGGAAGGGCAAGGCCAAAGTGGCCGAAAAGCCCAAGATAGCCGCTGCGCCGACGCGGAGCTCGTCGCGCCGCAGCGGCCGCCAAGCGCCTCCCAAGCCACCTGCGGCGGTGACCCGTGCCGAGCAGGCCAAGCTCACGCGCGGACAGCCAAGGGGTGAACGCCCAAGCTCCTCCCTCCTCACCGAGCAAAGCGATGAGGAGGTACGGAACCTGAACCAATGGCTCAAGCGTTATGCGCAGGCTCACCCGGGCCATGTGGAATGGTTGCAGCAGATCGCCAAGCAGAGGAGGCTCGAGGAGGAGGTTGCGCGCAAGGAGACCCTCCTTGCGTTGCGCAGAAAGAGTGCTCAGCTCACCAGAGAGCTGAGCTTGTCACCGCGAGCGCCCGGAGGCCGCGGGGATGGTGACGACGAAGGCGAAGCCGACGCCGAGGCACCACCGAGCAAAAAGCGCAAGGTCCTCCGCAGGGGCAAGAAAAAGATCGTGCCATCCGCGGCCGACCCGGCAGGTATGTAATGGCGAAAGTTCCCCGTTACATTCTACCGAACAGCTTAAGTCTTAACGTATTTTGCTCTTGTTTTTTCACCAGCTGCCAAGGAGGAGATCGCCACCGACATTGTGGACGGCGATCGAAAGGCTCATGTGTTCGAGCACTGCATGGTGCGTCGCGGACACGAGGTGGCCGCCTCAAGGACAAGCCGGCGGCGGAGCGTGTTCTCGCCAGACTCCACCGACCAGATCGAGGCGTTGAAGGCCGCGGTGGAGCGGCTAGAAGCCAAGGAGGCGGGGCATGAGACGACGAGGAGCGGAGCCAAGGGCTTGGCTCGGCTTAGTCGCCTGGCGGGACCGAGCAGCGATCTCGCCTGCACTTCTTCTCGGGGCGCCATCCTCGAGGCGAAGGAGATTTCTCGCGAGCAGGGCGCACGAGTCCCCCCGTCCGAGTCCCCACCGACGCTGCCGATAGGAGCGACGCCGGCAATTGCCGAGGAAGCTTCAGGCGGGAAGCGAAGGTTGGCCTACGGACGCCAAATTGCCTCACCGACGAAAGGTGCTATCGGCTGGCAAGGCGTCGGTTGTCGTGTCTGGCCACGGACGAAGCTCCTGCTTGACTTCGCGCAAGGAAAAGGCACAGCGGAAAGAACACCGAGCTGCGCCCATTCCGAGCAGCCGGAGCTTCGCGGCGGAGGGTCTTGGGGAGCGCCTTCGCCAGAACTTGAAGCACAGGCTTCAAGAGGTAAATTCCAAATCAAAATTTGTCCGTTTTAGCCGATAACAATTCAATATGACGAACTTGTTCTTCTCTTTGCAGGTTTTGCGGGGCACCATGGGAGACTTTGAAGAAGGCGTTGCCATCGAGCGCGGCGCCATCCTAGGAGCCTTACAAGAGCAGCGCCGGACAAGGGAGCCCGAGGCGGAGCCACTTGCCTCGACCAAAGCCCGGAGGCAGCTCCAGGCTAAGGTGAAGAAACTCCGTGCCCAGTTGTCTGAAGAGAGGTCTTCTCTGGCCTCCGTGAGGAGGCCGAGGAGCTGCCATGGGCCACAAGGGCGAGCGCCGGGGAGGGAAGGGTCAAGGAGCTGGCTGAACAGCTCAAGACCACCGAGTAGCACAAGGGTCGGGTCGAAGATCTGACCGAGCAGCTGCGGACCAAGACCGAGGAGGTCGAAGCCCTCCGTCGGCCAAGCCGAGAGCAGCCAAGCACGTAATGGCCAAGAAGGAGGAAGCTGACCGCCTCCGAGCTGAAGCGAAGGAAGGTCTCAAAGCCCAAGGGGAAGCCCTGCGCCTCAAACTAGAGATTGAGGAGCTGAAGGAGCAGCTTGCTTCTAAGTAGCAGCCGTAGGGTTGTACTCGAAAGGGCCTTTTGTACCTGTAAATTTTGGTTAATGAAATAAAAACTTACCGTTTTCCTGCAAAAAGGGCAGCAAAAGATAAGAAGGAACAGGAAACTAAGAGGAAGGCAAAACAGCGCTAGAAGGTATTTGTTTTAGAAAAAACGCTAGGACGCCAAACTTAACTCCCACTTCTGTCAGTACCTGTCTAAAAACTCGAAAAGCGAACTCGAACAGTGCACAAGGTAAGAGCGACACCCTAGCCTCTCAGACGGACGATGCTTGAAGACCTAAATTTGCTAATTCAAGCACGCATGTAGAGAGATAGAGCGACACCGCATTCTCGATCGACTCATTCCATGAACTGCTCGTCAAACGTAAGTTAGGCAATTTCAAAAGTAACCGAACAAGGAAAGTGCCTCTGCCGCGAGGGGCTTACGAGAGCAGGCTTTGCCGAGTGGTTGCGCCAAGCGCGGTAAGTGCCTCTGCCGCGAGGGGCTTACGAGAGCAGACTTAACCGCTAGGTCGAAGTCAGGTTACGCAACCCCGAAGTTCGTGAACTTGTCGATACTAGATGCGGGCAGGGAAAATCTAAAGGTCGCAGAGCCAAGGGTTCGCAAGACTGGGCAGCCATCAAGTGTTACCAGAGAAATAGAAGTCTGAGAAGACAAAACGTGAAAAGGGGCCGTAGGAGGCCGCGAACAGTCACTATTATTTGGATTGAACTTTACATGGCAGCCCGAAAGTCTTGGATGAACTAAGGCGCGAAGCTCAAAAAAGAAAACAACCGAAAAGACCTACACAAAGAACTTACGAAGCTGGTCGATGTTCCAAGTGCTGGTCAGCTCTTTCCCGTTCTCCATAGCAGCGTGTAAAATTTCAGCGTAAGCAAAGCGTAAACGATCGTGAACGGCCTTCCCAATGAGGAGTTAACTTGGTGGCACCGGACAGGTTCTGGACACGGCGCAGAACGAGGTCGCCAACCATTAAAGCCCTAGGTCGAACAGATTTGGCAGCGTGCCGGCGAAGATCTTACTGGTAGCGCGCCATTCTGACTTGTACCCGGTCGCGTGTGCCTTCGAGGAGATCGAGGTGAAAGAAGCGCTTGCTCGTCGTCAACCATGTTGACCGAAGCTCGGCGGGCGAGCCGAGTACCACTTCGGCGGACAGGATCGCTTCAAAGACCGAGACCACCGGAAAGGAGTTTCCGCTGTTCGGCCGGTTGGGGTACGACGCCCGTGAGGACGGAAGGAACTTCGTCCACCCAAGCCTTTTTGTGCGATCCGAGTGTTGCGTAACACCGCCGCTTGATACCCTGGATGAGTTGTCCATTAGCCCGCACAACTGCTCCATTGCTCTGTGGATGTGCCACGAGGCGGCGACTTGGTTCCCTACTGCTCGCAGATTCTCGAATAGCTCGCCCGAACCGGGACCGTTATCGGTGATCGCCAGCGGATTCGGCAGCGTGATCACATTGCTTTTGAAGAAACGCACAGCCGTTTTGGCATGAAGAGATGACACAGGCTCGGCCTCGATCCACTTTGTAAAGGTGTCGATGGCGACGAGCAAGTGGGTGCAGCCCTTAAACCCCTTGGGGAACGGGCCGAGCAGATCCAGACCCCATGTGGAGAAAGGCCATGATGGGGGGATCGTGAAATTGGCATGCCTTGCACTTAGTTACCACATCCCGGGCATCCTGTAGTGCTGTGAGCCAGTAATAACCCATACGAAACGCTTTGCCGACCAGAGTCCTGAAGGAGGCGTGGTTGCCGCAGGCACCGTCGTGTATGTCCCGAAGAAGGAACACACCCTCCTGTTGAGAGATGCACTTGGAGAGTACTCCCAGAGCACCTTGACGGTAAAGGATGCCGCCCACAAGCTTGTATGGGCTAGCACGCCTAATAAGCCGGAACGCCGCTTCGCCGTCGCCAAGGTGGTCCCATCTCGCAAGGTACCGGACAAATGGCTTGTCCATCTGCACCGCCGACGACCGAGACAAAGACCACCGCCTCTGTTGCCTCGTCCGTAGACGTGATAGAGGGCTTGTGAAGGTGCTCGACGAGCACCCCTGTCGGAGCAGGTTCGCGTGAGGATCCAAATTTGGACAGCTGGTCGGCCAAGAAGTTGTTCTTCCTGGGCACGAAGAGCACCTCGAAGAATCAAAAGTGCCACTCCAACTTCCTTACTTCAACCAGGTATCGCGCCATTGAGTCATCACAAGACCGACACTCCTTTGTTTACCGATTGATGACCACCGTGAATCTCCTTCACGGTTAGTCGTTGGACGCCGAGCGATTTGCACGCTCTTAGTCCCGCGAGAGGGTTTCGCATTTTGCGGCGTTGTTAGTGGCCGCAAAGTGTAGTTGAATAGAATACTGGAGTTGCTCTCCTTGAGGGGAGATGAGAACAAAACCAGCCCCCGAGTTTCCAGTGCGCGAACCGTCGAAAAACATGGTCCAGGGGGTTTCGTCAGGTTGCTCGGGAGCTACCTGGGATTCGGGCGGGCAGGTCCATTCAGCGATAAAGTCGGCCAGGACCTGGGATTTAATAGCAGTTTGGGCAGAAAACAGAATGTCGAACTCTGCTAGTTCCATTGCCCACTTAGCTATGCGACCGCCAGCTTCCTTGTTCCGTAGGATTACGCCAAAGGGAACTTGGTCGGGACCATTACTTGGTGCGCCTGGAAATAATGCCAAAGCTTCCTGGAGGACATGAGCAAGGCGTAGAGCAACTTTTGGACCTTAGGGTAACGCTCCTTAGACCCATGAAGAACCTCACTCACGTAATAGATTGGCCGCTGGATGCCATCCCTCTCCACCGTCAAGACCGCGCTCACCGCTTGCGGCGTGCAGCCTAGATACAACAAAAGGCATTCGCCGATCGCGGGTAGTCAAGATTGGTGGATTGGACAGTATTGCTTTAGATCCGTGAAAGATCATCGGCCTCCTCCGCCCATTCGGCCATTGTAACTTGCGCAGGCCTTGAAAAAGGGGAGCCCGTCGCTTTTGACGGGAAATAAACCTGCTTAGAGCAGCCATCCGTCCTGTGAGGCCCTGGAGCTCCTTAACGGTGGTCGGAGCCTTCATGTTTTCAATGACCTCGATTTTCTCAGGATTAGCAGATATTCCGTGTGAACCGATCACATAGCCGAAAGCAAAGATGCCGGATCGAACACCAAAGGTACACTTCTCGATTTAATTTAATTTTATGCCCGTGAGATTATGAAATGTCTCGCCGTGTCTTTACATGATCCCAAGCATACTTGCTTCTTTCTGACGATATCGCCAACGAAACCTCTGTGTTCCTTCCGCACGCCCGGGAAAGTCTTCTCCATTGTTACCGAAGGTGGCACCAAAGATTGCGCAGTAACCGAAAGACATGGTCGAGCAGCGTAAAGTGCCAAGGGGGTGACGAAGGTAGTTTTCTTCATCCTCCCAGGAGATGCTTATTCGGTGATAACCGAGTAAGCATCCAAAAGCTTAGAAGTTAAGATCCCGCGATCGCGCCGACCACCGGTCGATGCGAGGCAGCGGGAAATTGTCCTTAGGACAAGCCGCGTTTAAGTCAGTGTGGTCGACACACATCCTCCACTTGCCGCCTTTCTTCTTCACGATTACAGGGTTGGCCAGCCACTCGGTGTGATCAACCTCACGGATGGAACCAGCAGCGAGCAGCTTTCCAAGCTGATCCTTGATGATCTCCTGCTTGAAGTCCGAAAAGCGACGAAGCTTCTGGCGAACAGGCTTTTTGTCTGGCCGGACTGCCAGTTTGTGCTCGATAACCTCCCTTGGGACCCCGGGCATATCAGACAGCTTCCAGGCAAACACGTCTGCATTAGCTCGGAGGAAGCCAACGAGCTCGACTTCCTATTTGGGGTCTAGATTGGCCCATATGAATTGTCTTGGACAGATCGTCGAGAGACAGCGGGACTTTCTTGGTCTCTCCCCATGACTGGAGAGAGACCCTGGGACGGGCAGACTTGGTCTGCACCGCTTCGGGTCCGCGCGGGGGAAGCTGGTCGACTAGGGCAAGGGACTGCTTATCGCAATCGAGAGCGGCCTTGTAGTTGCCCTTGACCGTGATCATGCCGCTGGGGCCCGAAATCTTTATACAGTGGTAAGCATGGTGGGACACGGCCATGAATTTTCCAAGTGATGGCCGGCCCAGGATCGCGTTGTAGGTGGATGGAAAATCGACCACGTCAAACGTGATCAACTCTGTCCGGAAGTTGCTTGGGCTGCCGAAAGTAACGGGCGAATAACCGCCTCAAATGTCGTAACGCCTTCTCTGGTACAATCCCATAGAAGGGCATCGCGACCTCTTTGAGTTTGGAGCGAGGGATCTGCATCTCGTCCAGGACTTTTGCGGAAAGTAAGTCCAGCGCACTCCCGCCATCGACCAGGACGCGCCCAACTCTAGCATTGCTGATGGTCGGGGCGACCACCAGTGGGAGCCGCTGAGGCTTAGTCATCCCAATGGGGCAATCCTCCTGAGAGAAGGAGATGGAAACCTCGATCCACTTCATCGGCTCGGGCTGTGGTTTGCCCTTCTCGACGTTGTGAACCTCCCGAGCAGCTTCTTTAAGGCTGCGCCGAGAGGGATATGCCGAGGAGCCACCGAAGATCACGGCTATGTGATTCACGGGCTCTGGATTGTTATCGTCATCATCCCGATCACCGTCATCGGCTTGGCACTTGGCCTTGCCGGCATCACCTTTTTCGGGCATGATGGGCATGGGACCTTTGCCATTGTAGAAATCCTCGAGCTTTGCAGCCCAGGTCCTGCAATGGCGAGTATCATGGCAGAGTCTCGTGGAATCGGGCAACATCGGTCATTCGACCTTTCTGTTTTGATCGCCTCCCCGAAAGCGTGCTTCTTGCCCTTATAGTTATTGGCGGGCTTCTTCTGCGCGCTCTTGGGAGGTGGTGCGCGATCAATACCCGCAACAGTATTGTTCGGCGCGCCTTTATTGTTCTTTTTCTTCTGGGACTTCTTGTCACCAGGATTGGTGTTCTTCTTCTTCTCATCTACACCAGGCTGGACGGGAAGCTCGCCCTTGTCGAACGCCTTTTTATTCTGAACCCGCTCTGCCGCGTTGGCATAGTGATCAGCCGCCTTAAAAAGATCATTGGCGGTCCAGGTCTCATTGATCTCGAGATCCTGGGTGAGCCGCTCGTTGCGGACACCATTTTTAAAAGCGCGGACAACTGACTCATCCGAGATGTTCGGGATCGTATTGCGAATCTTAATGAAACGCTTTATGAAGTTGCGGAGGGTTTCCCCGGTCATCTGGATCATCTGGTGCATGTCATCTTCTTTGCCCAAACGCACGTAACAGCTCTGGAAATTGGCGATCAGAGCGTCACAAAGTTGGTTCCAAGAGCGGATGGAACCCTCTTGCTGATTGAACAGCCACGTCCGAGCGGCACCCTCAAGGACAGTTGGTAGGTAATTAGCCATGACTAGCCCATCAACCCCGGCTGCCATGATGGTGGTAGCGTATATGGAAAGGAACTCTTCCGGGTTTTGGGTCCCGTTGTACCTCTCCATGTGACCACGTTTGAACTTGGAAGGCCACCTGACAGCACGGAGCTCGCCAGAGAATGCCTTACAGCCCAAGCTGTAAGCCCGACCACCTTCTCCCGCAGACCCTAGTCTTGAAAAGACATTAGGCCTGTTGCGCGGAGGGGTTCTGGTTGAACGGGAAGATTCTGCCTGGTGGAATTTCCCTCCGAGACATTCCTCTGCGTTCCTTCCTCGTGGTCGCAACAATATGTTCGTTCCGAGGGGAACGCTCGTGGTCGCTGCAAGACGCTGCTTGCCCTCGCGGGTCGCGGACGACCACGCGGACTTCGCGAGCGTTGTTGGCCACGGGAACCTTGCCCGTCGCGAGTCGCCCGTTGACGGTGACGTGGGTCACGCGACTGTCCGGAGCTCTCGCTGTCCGAGCCTTTCCGGCAGCCGATCGCGTTCGGAGACGTTAACTTCGTCGATGAGCTTAAGGCCGTCAGCCAATCGCTCTAGGTGAGAAGCAACAGCAACGCCCATGAGGGCGAGGTTGGCCTGGTTGGTCGATCTGATCACCGTAGCCATGGCCTGAAGTCGCTCCTCACTGCTCAAGGGTTCTGAATCCTCGAGGCATCCGCGCTTTGCCCGACCGAGTCCGCTACGCGGAAGTCGCTTCGGCAGCGTGACATCTCGCCGGGGACTTGGCGGAGATACGCGAGGAGGATCGCGCCGCTGGCGCTTGCGTCGATCACGAATCTGCGCCAAGGTTTGATTGATTGAAACGTCCAGGCTGCGGCGGACAATTTCTTGTTCAGATGCGTACCGCCGCCCCATCTCGCCGCCGAGCGTAATTGACTGCTTTCGGTCTCGCTCGGCCGCCGCGCCGCCGCACGCATCCTCTGAAGTTTCATCTGCGGCCATATTGACGCTGCGACGACCGCGTGATAGCATACCAGACGGTGTCATCACTGTGTCTCCACAGGAAGAATCGACCGACATGGCCTTGGAATCCGAGAGATCTAAACCAGCTTAAAGATCGTCAGTTCCGTAATCATCGTCTATGACGGGAGCGTGATCTGAGACCATCTCCGGGACGTAACCGGAGACTTCCGTCCCTGATCTGGAAGGCGATCGAGATCGAAAAGATCGATCCGATCTGACAGGGGATGTGACATCCTGCCCTTCTGAGTCGTAGCCCTCAGGAAGAATCTCTTGGTCGCTGAGTGAGTTCGACATGTTCGAACAGGCTTGTTCTACGCTTCTCCACACGGACTGCGCCAACTGTCGACGGTTGGGATATCGGTCCCAAGTCAACTAAGATTCTTGAGAAGGGGAGAAAGAAGACGCTACCGAGCAAGGCGAACAACAATCAACGAACAAGGAACAGGCACAGGGTTTTTTATCCTGGTTCAGGCCTCTCCGGGGAGATAACAACCCTACGTCCAGTGCTTTCGTATATAAAAAGGGGATTACAAGGAGGAACTCGACGAGACAAACAGGTCTCGACGAGATTATGAGTGTACAAGGAGTAGTACTCAAGTTTCGGCCCTCTACACGCCGTAGGGGCCTGGTTTATATAGTGTGGAACAACCGACCTACCAGGGGATAATCGGGCCGGGCTGGCCGAGCCTGTAACGGACTCGTACCATGCCAAATATATCCCGAGGTAGATAAGGTACAATTCTAATTCTTGGGGATCACGACGTCTGCTCCAATCCGGGAAACCTACGTCCGGGTCTTCACGTGGCCGTCTGAGTAACTCGCTCGAGTCGGACTCGAACAGTCGCTTAGGTCGCACGCACCGCGTGCAACCAGAGGTCATTCGGCAGATGCACATGGGCCTAATAGAACCCTCTAGGGAACCAGGCCCTAGGAGGCTGTTCGGGTAGGCCGTCAGGGAGTGGGCCACAGCAATGGGCCATAATTTTATCCCCGACACCTTATGAAACAATAAAACTAGCCAATCTGGAACAATAAAAATTGACTTCTGAAACAATTAAATTTGCCTGTTGGAACAATGTGTTTTCCCTTCTGGAACGATTGGTGTAACGACAATGAAACATTTGCATTGCAGGTACAAGATAGAGAGACAGGCTGCAACGTTTTATACACGAAGTGTTTTCCGCAAATTCCAGCCAATATTGGCAAAGACAACATCACTTTGTTCGAAAGAGCTTGTTGGGGACCCAATGCAATATGAGATTTGGCCTGCAACAGACGTGGGCAACAGCAAGAGATACAGAGTGACTGTTGATGAAGACGGATTGACATATCATTGCAGTTGTGACAAGTGGTCAATGGATGGTATACTGTGTTGTCATATTCTGAAAGTCATGACGAAGAACGAAGTCCAAGCTATACCGTCTCAGTACCTGCTACCGCGTTGGTCTTCTGAGGCATCCGCGAGGACAGCGGGGCCTGCTTGTATGCTCCCCCAATTTTTGGGGTGCCAAAGAGCAACATATTGAGGTACAACTCTCTCTGTAGAAAATTGACCGCCCTTGCTTCAGAAGGGTGCGACAGTGAAGAAGGGTACCAGATTGTGTGTGAATCGGCTGAGTTTGCTCGAAACAAGCTGTTGGCGTTTAGGGAATCAGGGGGCAATGAGCAGCCACCGGGACTTCAACGGAATGAGGATTCGACGGTGGAAGGCAGTTCAATGCCGGTGGTCCAAAACCCCGGTGTGTGCGCAACAAAAGGGCGTCCAACCGAAAGGTCAAAGAGAGGAAGGCCATCGTTGGAGAAAGCCGCTGCTAAGAAGAATCGGCTAAGGAACAAAATACATTGCTCACACTGCAAGAATGAGGGGCACAATAAGCAGACTTGCCCTCAAATTCGGAATGCACCAAAAAAGGTGAATGACGGCTAGGATAGATGAACTGTTTGTGGAAATGGATACATGTATGAGTGTGTTTTTGGTTTCATGTTTGTGCCTATTGGGACAAAGTTGTTGGCTGTGTGTGTGGAACAATTACATTTAAATTTGCCTGTTGGAACAAATGATATTTACCAGGTGGAACAATTAAATTTTCCTGTAGGAACAATGATAGTTGTCTGTTGTAACAATTATAATTGCCTGATGGAACAGTTATAGTTACCTTATGGAACAAAAAATCATTTGCTCATTGGATCAATTATATTGCTTGTTTGGAACAATTATATTGGCTTGTTTGAAACAATTATTTGTGATTTCTGGGACAATTATAGTTGTCATGTGGAACAAATAAATATTTCACGTTGGCACAAAATTGTGTTGCCTCGTTGGAACAATTAAATTTATCACTTTGCCTACTGGAAACTTTGCCTACTGGAACAATAAAATTTGTCTATGGAACAACAAGGATTGACTAGTGTAACAATATTGTTTTGCCTATTGGAACAATTAAATTTGTCTATAGGAACAATACGGTTTGCCTACTGGAACAATTGTATTTCTGGAACAAAAATAATTGGTTTCTGGAATGATTACATTGTAACTGAGCAAAAATTGTGCTGGACTATTTGAACAACACCAGTTTACCAGACATCAAGGGCGGAAGAAAAAAAGGTAGAACCACATGTTTTATACATAAAAAAGCTATAGTATCAACACTGCTTGTCATTTTCTTCATGAACAAATCACAAAGTTTCATGTATGGGGCACAGCAAGCCAAAAAAGGTATTAACAAAAAGGTAGTCGTTCTCACATCCACCATCCCATGACAACAAACCACACGTCCAAATTACAAGTTCTCACATCCACCATCCCATGACAACAAAACACACGTCCGGAATTACAAAAAGAGACAGATATGCATGAAACTACTAGACAAATCAGGCGCCCTTGACCCGGCGTTCCTTCTTCTCTAGTACCCATGAAATGTCCGTAGTGTTGAACTTGGAGTTGATTAGCTTTGCCGCAAACATCTTGCGGTACTCAGGGATGCTGCCCTGTTTATCAAACAAACCAAGAAGAGGGTTGAAGTGTCAGTACAAGCAAGATATGTGCACATTAGATAGTTGCCTTTTTCTGCAAAAAGAGGAGAAAAAAGTACCGGAAGGAACGGCTGCATCGTCTTCTCGTCCCAGTTGTCCACATAGACCAAGGCGAAGATGCCGCAATCCACACTACACACAAAAAATGGTAAAAATTGTTTCGCATCAAATGGGCACAATGCACAACACAATGGGCATGCTTACGTGTTCACTTGCTGTGGATAGTCAATGGGTTCCCATCTCTTAAATTTGGTGAAGTCTTTGGAAGGAACAACTTTACTTCGGTTCATTGATTCGCTGAAGTTCATGATCTGATACATATAGGGATGGGTAAAAAACCACACATGGACAATATTGATGTTGCATAACAGAAGATGAAAAAAAGAAAGAAAGAAAGGGAAGAGCCCTCACCAGATTCTCCAGTGCAGCATCTAAAGCCGGGTTGTTTCTTCCTCTGCTAGAGTCGAAGACATTTACTTGGTTGTGCAGCAGGTTGAAGCACACAAGAGCCCAGTGCCTCTTCTTAACAATTGGGAAGAAAACCTACAAAAAACAGAGAAAAATGGAACAATTAAAAAGAATGGTAAACAAATCAACTGGACTACTGGAACAATTAACCTGCGGCACAAACAATAACATGACCTTATGAAACAATCAATTAAACCTGATTGATCAATGGGGTACACTTTCTAGAACAAAAAATATAATTTGCAAAAGCAAGTTGGGAGAAACTTACCAAGTCCTTTTTAGCCAAATTGTATTCGTCATTCCATTGTTTTATTGGGGCCATGAAGTAGTCGATTTTGACATTTTTAGGCTCCCTGAGTAGGTGAACCTGCATTTTTTTGCAAGAACAGAAAGATATGAATTTGAAGAACAATGTTCATAAGAAGCTGGAACAAGAAAGTTTGCCTACTGAGAAGGAAATACATGTTTGCCTAATGGAACAATAATGTTTGCATACTGGAACAATGGAATTTTCCTACTGGAACAACAAGATTTGGCTACTGGGACAATATAGGTTGCCTACTGGAACAAATAATGTTTTGACTGCTGGAACAATTAAACTTTGCCTACTGGAACAAAAACATTTGCCTACTGGAACAATTAAATTTAGCCTAATGGAACAATAAAATTGACCTACAGGAACAATTAAACTTTGACTATTGGAACAATAGAATTTGCCGAATGGAACAATAATGTTTTGCCTACTGGAACAATAAAATTTACCTACTAGAATAATATGGTTTGCCTACTGGAACAAACTGAGATAATAAAGTTTAAATCATAATTGCTTAGGCTGAGAAAAAAGAACTAAACGAATAAAGTAGCTGAACAATAGCAACACAATTGTTATTGATTCGAGCAGTGGAACAATGAACTTCTTCACTACATTTCCTGTGGCCTCAACTGCCTCTGCATTGAAGATGTAGGCATACATGTTCATGGTCCAGTCATCTAGCTCTCCCCTTGGTTTCAGCGAAGAGTACGTTTTCTCATAGTCTATGTGGAATCTGCTGTTGCTGATGAAGGGAAGCCTGCATTTGGTCACAATTTTCTCTCCCCGGTGAATTGTCCCCAAAAAGCATTTGATTGAACAGCCAAAAAGCACAGTAAAAGCGACAAAGGGAAAAAAGAGATCTATGTACACTTACTGTGTTCCATCCTTTTTTGGCTTGTCGCAGCATTTGCTAGAGAAGAATTTGGTGTATGTGTCCTGAATGTTGGCATGGACCTTCAGTTTCTTCAGCTTTTTCCCATCATCCAATGGTTTTGCTGCCCTCTTCTTCCTTGTCTTCTTCTCATGCGTGCTTGGGCCACTGCTCACATCATCATTAGTGGAAGTGCCAGGTTTGTCTGCAAATGGGGATGTATTGGAAACAATAAGATATGATGGATAAAAAACAACCTAGACAAGATGTTTGCCTACTGCAACCAGAAAATAAGATGTTTGCCTGCTGTAACAAATAAAAAGTTTGCCTACTGGAACAATTATACTTTGCTTCTGGGACAACAAGGTTTGTATACTGGAACA
This sequence comes from Raddia guianensis, assembly GCA_036346415.1. Lineage (NCBI taxonomy): Eukaryota > Viridiplantae > Streptophyta > Magnoliopsida > Poales > Poaceae > Raddia > Raddia guianensis. Next base: position 34,690,475 of record CM070542.1, on the reverse strand, counting down.
ATAAATTATGAATAGTGGAACAAAGAAGGTTTTCATACTAGAACAAAGAAGGTTGGACTACTGGAACAATAAATCTTGCCTGCGGGAACAATAAAACTTGCCTGCGAGAACAATAAAACTGCTTGATGGAACAAAATAGGTTTTTGTCCCCTGAAACAATAAAACTTCCCTACTAGAACAATAAGTTTAACTACTGGAACAAATAACAATAGGGTTTAAATCATACCATTTGTTGGGGCTGCAGTGGAGCTGCTTGAAGGAGAATTTAATTCTGAATCAGGTAAATCTGGCACCAGCTCGAAAAATGGAGGTACAAGTAGATCCGCGGGTGACGGCGGCCTTGCACGTGAGCGGCTCCCAGGCACTCCAACGCTCCTGGTTGGGCTGCCGCCGGCAGGTGGTTGCTCCTTGCAAAGCTCAACGACGATATCATCGATGCTCCGAGCACCTCCATGAATGGCAGGGCTAGCCTCTCCGAGGTGAGCGTGACTGGTAGGGCTCGGCGGTGGTGGGCTGACAACCACACTAGGGGGATGTGTGTGGTAGGGCTTGGCGATGCTGGGGTGACTGACACTGCAAGTGGAGCGTGTCAGACATGTGGCTTGCCGTCTTTGGGTGTCGGGATAAAATACGCCCATTGCGCCGCCCACACTCCTGACGGCTTACCCGAACAGCCTCCTAGGGCCTGGCTCCCTAGGAGGGCTCTATTAGGCCCATGTGCGTCCTGCCGAACAGCTTCATGGTTGGCACGGTGCGTGGCGGTTTAAGCGACTGCTCGAGTCCGACTCGAAGCGAGTTCTCGCGACTACCACGCGAACCTTGACGTAGGTTTCCCGGATTGGAGCAAACGTTGTGATCCCCAAGAATTAGAATTGTACCTTGTCTACCTCGGGATATATTTGGCATGGTACGAGTCCGTCACAGGAACGGCCAGCCCGGCCCGATTATCCCCGATAGGTCGGTTGTTCCATACTATATAAACCAGGCCCCTACGACGTGTAGAGGGCTGAACCTTGAGTACTACACCTTGTACACCCATAATCTCATCGAGGTCTGTTCGTCTCGTCGAGTTCCTCCTTGTAACCTCCATTATTATATACGAAAGCACTGGACGTAGGGTTATTATCTCCCCGGAGAGGCCTGAACCAGGATAAAAAACCCTGTGCCTGTTCCTTGTTCGTTGATTGTTGTTCGCCTTGCTCGACAGCGTCTTCTTGCTCCCCTTCTCAAGAATCTTAGTTGACTTGGGACCGATATCCCAACCGTCGACAGTTGGCGCCGTCCGTGGGGAGAAGCGTAGAACAAGCCTGTTCGAACATGTCGGACTCACTCAGCGACCAAGAGATTCTTTCTGAGGGCTACGACTCAGAAGGGCAGGATGTCACATCCCCTGTCAGATTGGATCGATCTCTTTGATCTCGATCGCCTTCCAGATCAGGGACGGAAGTCTCCGGCTACGTCCCGGAGATGGTCTTAGATCACACTCCCGTCATAGACGATGATTACAGAACCGACGATCTTTACGCTGGTTTAGATCTCTCGGATTCCAAGGCCATGTCGGTCGATTCTTCCTGTGGAGACACAGTGATGACACCGTCTGGTATGCTATCACACGGTCGTCGCAGCGTCAATATGGCCGGCACTGAAACTTCAAAGGATCGTGCGCGGGCCGCGGCGGCCGACGAGACCGAGCAGGTCAATTCTGCTCGGCGACAGGATGGGGCCGAGCAGGCTGCACGCGAACAAGAAGTTGTCCGCCGCAGCCTGGACGTTTCAATCAATCAAACCTCGGCACAGATTCGTGATCAACGCAAGCGCCAGCGGCGCGATCCTCCTCGCGTATCTCCGCCAAGTCCCCCGGCAGATGTTTCACCGCCGGCGATTTCACAGAGCTGCACCCGGTCGGGCAAAACGCGGATGCCTCGGGGATTCCAGAACCCCTTGAACAGAGTCGGGAACAACTTCAGGCCATGGCTACGGTGATCAGATCGACCAACCAGGCCAACCTCGCCCTCATGGGCGATGCTGTTGCTTCTCACCTAGAGTGATTGGCTGACGGCCTTAAGCTCATAGGCGAAGTTAACACCTCCGGGCAACGCGGTCAGCCTGCCCGGAAAGGCACGGACAGCGAGAGCTCCGGACAATCGCGTGACCCACGTCACCGTCAAAGGGCGACTCGCGACGGGCAAGGTTCCCGTGGTCAACAATGCTCACGAAGTCTGCGTGGTCGCCACGACCACAAGGGCAAGCGCGTGCGCAACGACCACGGACGATCCCCTCGGGACGAACATATTGTTGCGACCACGAGGAAGGAGCGCGGAGGACTGTCTTGGAGGGAATTCCACCAGGCAGAATCTTCCCGTTCAACAAGAACCCCTCCGCGCAACAGGCCTAATGTCTTTTCAAGACTAGGGTCTGCGGGAGAAGGTGTTTCGCTTCTGACTTGGGGTAAGGCGTTCTCTGGCGAGCTCCGTGCTGTCAGGTGGCCTTCCAAGTTCAAGCCTGGTCACATGGAGAGGTATAACGGGACCCAAAACCCAGAAGAGTTCCTTTCCATATACGCTACCACCATCATGGCAGCCGGGGGTGATGAGCTAGTCATGGCTAATTACCTACCGACTGTCCTTGAGGGTGCTACTCGGACGTGGCTGTTCAATCAGCAAGAGGGTTCCATCCGTTTTTGGAACCAGCTTTGTGACGCTCTGATCGCCAACTTCCAGAGCTGTTACGTGCGTCTGGGTAAGGAAGATGACCTGCACCAGATGATCCAGATGACCGGGGAAACCCTCCGCAACTTCATAAAGCGTTTCATCAAGATCCGCAATACGATCCCGAACATCTCGGATGAGTCAGTTGTCCGCGCCTTTAAAAATGGTGTCCGCGACGAGCGGCTTACCCAGGATCTCGAGATCAACGAGACCTGGACCGCCAATGATCTTTTCAAGGCGGTTGATCGCTATGCCAACGCGGCAGAGCGGGTTCAGTACAAAAAGGCGTTCGACAAGGGCGAGCTTCCCGCCCAGCCTGGTGTAGAAGAGAAGAAGAACACCAATCCTGGTGACAAGAAGTCCTAGAAGAAAAAGAACAATAAAGGCGCGTCGAACAATACTATAGCGGGTATTGATCGCGCACCTCCTCCTAAGAGCGGGCAGAAGAAGCCCGCCAATTACTATAAGGGCAAGAAGCCGGCTCAGGGGGGTGATCAAGGCAAGAAAGGTCAGAATGACCTATATTGCCAGTTCCACCAGAGCTACGGCCACGATACTCGCCATTGCAGGACCTGGGCTGCAAAGCTCGAGGATTTCTACAATGGCAAAGGTCCCATGCCCGTTATGCCAAAACAGTGATCTGCGGCTAAGCGCCAAGCCGATGGACGGTGATTGGGATGATGACGATAACTATCGAGCCGTGAACCACATAGCCGTGATCTTGGCGGCTCCTTGGCATATCTCTCTGCGCAGCCTCAAAGAAGCCGCCGGAGGTTCTAACGTCGAAAAGGGCAAACCACAGCCCGAGCCGATGAAGTGGACCGAGGTTTCCATCTCCTTCTCTCAGGAGGATTGCCCCGTTGGAATGACTAAGCCCCAGCGGCTCCCATTGGTGGTCGCTCCGACCATCAGCAATGCTAGAGTCGGGCGCGTCCTGGTCAATGGCGGGAGTGCGCTGGACTTACTTTCCGTAAAAGTCTTGGACGAGATGCAGATCCCTCGTTCCAAACTCAAAGAGGTCGCGATGCCCTTCTATGGGATTGTACCAGGAGAAGCTGTGCGGCCGCTGGGGCAGATTGTTCTGCCCGTTACTTTCGGCAGCCCAAGCAACTTCCGGACAGAGTTGATCACGTTTGACATGGTCGATTTTCCATCCACCTACAACGCGATCCTGGGCCGGCCGTCTCTTGGAAAATTCATGGCCGTGTCCCACCACGCTTACCACTGTATAAAGCTTCCGGGCCCTAACGGCGTGATCACGGTCAAGGGCAACTACAAGGCCGCTCTCGATTGTGATGAGCAGTCCCTTGCCTTAGTCGACCAGCTTCCCCCGCGTGGACCCGAAGCGGCGCAGACCAAGTCTGCCCGTCCCAGGGTTTCTCTCCAGCCAGGGGGAGAGACCAAGGAAGTCCCGCTGTCTCTCGACGATCCGTCCAAGACAGTTCATATGGGGGTCAATCTAGACCCCAAATAGGAAGTCGAGCTCGTTGCCTTCCTCCGAGCTAATGCGGACGTGTTTGCCTGGAAGCCGTCTGATATGCCCGGGGTCCCAAGGGAGGTTATCGAGCACAAACTGGCAGTCCGGCCGGACAAAAAGCCTGTTCGCCAGAAGCTTCGTCGCTTTTCGGACTTCAAGCAGGAGATCATCAAGGATCAGCTTGGAAAGCTGCTCGCTGCTGGTTCCATCCGTGAGGTTGATCACACCGAGTGGCTGGCCAACCCTGTAATCGTGAAGAAGAAAGGCGGCAAGTGGAGGATGTGTGTCGACCACACTGACTTGAACGCGGCTTGTCCTAAGGACAATTTCCCGCTGCCTCGCATCGACCAGCTGGTCGACGCGACTGCGGATGCCCAACTTCTAAGCTTTTTGGATGCTTACTCCGGTTATCACCGAATAAGCATCTCCCAGGAGGATGAAGAGAAAACTACCTTCGTCACCCCCTTCGGCACTTTCTGCTATACGACCATGTCTTTCGGTCTGCGCAATGCTGGTGCCACCTTCCAGCGCTTAATGGAGAAGACTTTCCCAGAGCAGCGCGGAAGGAACCTGGAGGTTTACGTTGACGATATCGTCGTCAAGAGCAAGTATGCTTGGGATCATGTAAAAGACCTGGCCGAGACATTTCATAATCTCACCAGGCACAAAATTAAATTAAATCCAGAGAAGTGTACCTTTGGTGTTCGATCCGGCATGCTGCTCGGCTATGTGATCGGTTCGCATGGAATATCTGCTAATCCTGAGAAAATCGAGGCCATTGAAAACATGAAGGCTCCGACCACCGTTAAGGAGGTCCAGAGCCTCACAGGACGGATGGCTGCCCTGAGCAGGTTTATTTCCCGTCAAGGCGAACGCGGGCTCCCCTTTTTCAAGGCCCTGCGCAAGCACAATGGCTTCGAATGGACAGAGGAGGCTGACAGATCTTTCACAGATCTAAAGCAATACCTGTCCAATCCACCAATCTTGACTACCCCGCGATACGGCGAACAGCTTTTGTTGCATCTATGCTGCACGCCGCAAGCGGTGAGCGCGGTCTTGACGGTGGAGAGGGATGGCATCCAGCGGCCAATCTATTACGTGAGTGAGGATCTTCATGGGTCAAAGGAGCGTTACCCTGAGGTCCAAAAGTTGCTCTACGCCTTGCTCATGTCCTCCAGGAAGCTTCGACATTATTTCCAGGCGCACCAAGTAATGGTCCCGACCAAGTTCCCTCTTGGCGTAATCCTACGGAACAAGGAAGCTGGCGGTCGCATAGCTAAGTGGGCAATGGAACTAGCAGAGTTCGACATTCATTTTACGCCGAACTACTATTAAATCCTGTGTCCCTGGTGACTTTGTCGCTGAATGGACTCGCCCACCGAATCCTGTAGCTCCCGAGCAACCTGACGAAACCCCCTGGACCATGTTTTTCGACGGTTCGCGCACTGGAAACTCGGGGGCTGGTTTGTTTTTCGACGGTTCGCGCACTGGAAACTCGGGGGCTGGTTTTGTTCTCATCTCCCCTCAAGGAGAGCAACTCCAGTATTCTATTCAACTACACTTTGCGGCCACTAACAACGCCGCAGAGTATGAGGCCCTCCTCGCGGGACTAAGAGCGTGCAAGTCGCTCGGCGTCCAACGGCTAACTGTGAAGGGAGATTCACAGCTGGTCATCAATCAGGTAAACAAGGAGTATCAGTGCTGTGATGACTCAATGGCGCGATACCTGGTTGAAGTGAGGAAGTTGGAGCGGCACTTTTGATTCTTCGAGGTGCTCTTCGTGCCCAGGAAGGACAACTTCTTGGCCGACCACCGTGTCAAATTTGATCCTCACGAACTCGCTTTCGCAGGGTGCTCGTCGAGCACCTTCACAAGCCCTCTATCACGTCTCCGGACGAGGCAACAGAGGCAGGTGGTGCTGTCTCCGTCATCGAGCAGGCTGCAGACTGGACAACGCCATTTGTCCGGTACCTTGCAGATGGGACCACCTTGATGTGGCCGAAGCGTTCCGGCTTATTAGGCGTGCTAGCCCATACAAGCTTGTGGGCGGCATCCTTTACCGTCAAGGTGCTCTGGGAGTACTCTCCAAGTGCATCTCTCAGCAGGAGGGTGTGTTCCTTCTTCGGGACATACACGAGGGTGCCTGCGGCAACCACGTCTCCTTCAGGACTCTGGTCGGCAAAGCGTTTCGCATGGGTTATTACTGGCCCACAGCGCTACAGGATGCCCGGGATGTGGTCACTAAGTGCAAGGCATGCCAATTTCACGCCCGAAAGGCACATAAGCCCGCCCAAGAGCTCCAAACGATCCCCCATCATGGCCTTTCTCCACATGGGGTCTGGATCTGCTCGGCCCGTTCCCCAAGGGGTTTAAGGGCTGCAAGCACTTGCTCGTCGCCATCGACACCTTTACAAAGTGGATTGAGGCCGAGCCTGTGTCATCTCTTCGCGCCAAAACGGTTGTGCGTTTCTTCAAAAGCAATGTGATCACGCGCTTCGGGATTCCGCACAAGCTGATCACCGATAACGGTCCCCAGTTCCGAGGTGAGCTATTCCAGGAATACTGCGAACAGCTGGGAACCAAGGTCTGCTTCGCTTCTGTGGCACATCCACAGAGCAATGGAGCAGTCGTGCGGGCTAATGGACAACTCGTCCAGGGTATCAAACGACGGGTGTTCGCAACACTCCGATCGCACAAAAAGTCTTGGGTGGACGCAGTTCCTTCCGTCCTTCGGGCGGCGCGCACTACGCCCACCGGCAACAGGGAAACTCCTTTCCCGGTGGTCTCACGGTCTTTGAAGCGATCCTGCCCGCCGAAGTGGTACTCGGCTCGCCTCGCACGAGCTCGGTCAATATGGTTGACGACGAGCAAGAGCGCTTGCTCGACCTCGATCTCCTCGAAGGCACACGCGACCGGGCACAACTCAGAATGGCGCGCTACCAGCAAGATCTTCGCCGGCACGCTGCCAAATCTGTTCGACCTAGGGCTTTAATGGTTGGCGACCTCGTTCTACGCCGTGTCCAGAAACTGTCCGGCGCCACCAAGCTAACTCCTCGCTGGGAGGGCCCGTTCACGGTCAAGTCATTGCTCGCCGAAATTTGTTAAATGCAGCCATGGAGAACGGGAAAGAGCTGACCAGCACTTGGAACATCGACCAGCTTCGTAAGTTCTTTGTGTAGGACTTTTCGGTTTCTTTTTTCTTTTTTGAGCTTCGCGCCTTAGTTCGTTCAAGTCTTTCAGGCTGCCATGTAAAGTTCAATCCAAATAATAGTGAATGTTCGCGGCCCCCTGCGGCCCTTTTCACGTTTTGTCTTCTCAGACTATTATTTCTCTGGTAACACTTGATGGCTGTCCGGTCTTACGAACTCTTGGCTCTGCGTTATTTAGATTTTCCCTGCCCGCATCTAGTATCAGCAAGTTCCTGAACTCAGAGTTGCGTAACATGGCTTTCAGCCTTGCAGTTAAGTCTGCTATCGTAAGCCCCCCGCGGCAGAGGCACTTACCGCGCTCGGCGCAACCACTCGGCAAAGCCTGCTCTTGTAAGCCCCCCGCGGCAGAGGCACTTTCCTTGTTCGGTTACTTTTGAAATCGCCTAACTTACGTTTGACGAGCAGTTCATGGAATGAGTCGATCAGGGTACGGGTGTCGCTCTATCTCTCTACGCACGTGTTTGAATTCGCAAACTTAGGTCTTCAAGCTTCGTCCGTATCGGGGGCTAGGGTGTCGCTCTTCTGCTTGTGCATCTGTTCGAGTTCGCAAACTTAGGTTTTTCGGACAGCTGCACAACGGGGGCTGGGAGTTAGGTTGGCGTTCTAGCGTTTTTTCTAAAAAAAAACCTTCTAGCGCTGTTTTGCCTTCCTCTTAGTTTCCTGTTTCTTCTTGTCTTTTGCTGCTCTTTTTGCAGGAAAAAGGTAAGTTTCTATTTCATTAACAAAATTTACAGGTACAAAAGGCCCTTTCGGGTACAACCCTACGGCTGCTACTTAGAAGCAAGCTGCTCCTTCAGCTCCTCATTCTCTAGCTTGAGGCGCAGGGCTTCCCCTTGGGCTTTGAGACCTTCCTTCGCTTCAGCTCGGAGGCGGTCAGCTTCCTCCTTCTCGACTTGCTGCGTGCTTGGCCTGCTCACTGGCTTCAAAGACGGAGGCTTCGACCTCCTCGGTCTTGGCCCGCAGCTGCTCGGTCAGATCTTCGATTTGACCCTTGTGCTGCTCGGTGGTCTTGAGCTGTTCGGTCAGCTCTTTGACCCTTCCCTCCGCGGCGCTCGCCCTTGTGGCCAGCGAGCGAAGCTCCTCGGCCTCCTCCTGGAGGGCCGCAGAGGACTGCCTCTCTTTAGACAGCTGGGCATGGAGTTTCTTCACCTTAGCCTTGAGCTGCCTCCGGGTTTGGGCCGCGGCAAGGGGCTCCCCCTCGGGCTCCCTTGTCCGGCGCTGCTCTTGTAAGGCTCCTAGGATGGCACCGCGCTCCATGGCAACGCCTTCCTCGAAGTCTCCCATGGTGCCCCGCAAAACCTGCAGAGAGAAGAACAAGTTCGTCATATTGAATTGTTATCAGCTAAAACAGGCAAGTTTTGATTTGGAGTTTACCTCTTGAAGCCTGTGCTTCAAGTTACGCGAAGGCGCCCCAAAGCCTCTGGCATGAAGTTCGATCTTTCGGAATGGGCGCAGCTCGCTGTTCTTTCCGCTGCGTCTTTTCCTTGCGCGGGCGCGTTCGCTTGGGAGCTCGTCCGGCGGTGGGCACGACAACCGACGCCGCAGCGATGGCCTACTCGTCGGAGATTTGAATTTGGCGTCCGCAGCTCAAAGATCGCTTCCTCGCCCGAAGCTTCCTCGGCAATTGCCGGCGTCGCTCCTGTCGGCAGCGTCGGTGGTGACCCGGACGGGGGGACTCGCGCCCCCTGCTCGCCAGAAATCTCCTTCGCCTCAGGGATGAGCTGCCCCTGAGAAGAAGTGCTCGCAGACCGCCGCCGGTCGGTCCGCCGGCAATGAAGTGAGCCAAGCCCTTGGCTCCGCTCCTCGTGGTCTCATGCCCCGCCTCCTTGGCTTCTAGCCGCTCCACCGCGGCCTTTAACGCCTCGATCTGGTCGGTGGAGTCTGGCGGGAGCACGCTCCACGCCGCCAGCTTGTCCTTCAGGGCGGCCAGCCTCATTGTCCGCGACGCACCATGCAGGTGCTCGGGCAACAGAGACTGCTCGATCGCCTCGTCCACGATGTCGGTGGCGATCTCCTCCTCGGCAGCTGGTGAAAAAAAAACAAGAGCAAAATACGTTAAGACTTGAGCTGTTCGGTAGAATGTAAAAGGGAACTTTCGCCATTACATACCTGCCGGGTTGGCCGCGGATGGCACGATCTTTTTCTTGCCCCTGCGGAGGACCTTGCGCCTTTTGCTCGGTGGCGCCTCGGCCTCGGCTTCGCCTTGGTCGCCACCATCCCCGCGGCCTCCGGGTGCTCACGGTGACAAGCTCAGCTCTCTGGTGAGCTGAGCGCTCTTTCTGCGCAACGCAAGGAGGGTCTCCTTGCGCGCAACCTCCTCTTCGAGCCTCCTCTGCTCGGCGATCTGCTACAACCGTTCCACATTGCCTGGGTGAGCTTGCGCATAACGCTTAAGCCATTGGGTCAGGTTCCGTACCTCCTCGTCGCTTTGTTCGGTGAGGAGGGAGGAGCTTGGGCGTTCACCCCTTGGCTGTCCATGAAGGCTTTATTCGCTTTAAGACGGATCACCGCCGCAGGTGGCTTGGGAGGCGCTTGGCGGCCGCTGCGGCGCGGCGAGCTCCGCGTCGGCCTAGCAGCTATCTTGGGCTTTTCGGTCACCTTGACCTTGCCCTTCCCCGCTTCCTCCTTACCATGTTTTGCGACCTCATCGACGATCCCGTCGATGATCAACTGCTCCTCCTGCATGTTTGGAAGCGGATGTTAGCATGCAGCAACCGTGCAAGTCTCGCAACTCGAAAGAGGGTTCTTTGTGTTACCTCTGTTGAGCGAACGAGCACGTTCCTTGGGCATGTGTCGGCCACCACCCCGGTCACCTCGGTGTCCTTCCTGGCGGCCTTCAGCATGGCGTCGACCTGCTCGGTCACCCATGCTTCGGTAGGTCTCACTGTCCGAACAGACGAAGTAATTAGTCCCTGTCCGGATGCACTACCAAAAGAGGGGGGAGCGTTTGAGGAACTTACCCAAACTCTCCCTGGTGATGTCTTCCCATTCTTCTATCTTGAAGAATGGGTAGGCGCTCTTCCGTAGCGGACAGATCATGTTCGCCACGAAGTCCCGGATAATCTCTCTGCCCGTGAGCCCAAGGCCCACGAGCGAGGCGATCTTTCGGGTTAGGTACCACTCCTCGCCGGACAGCTCCGGGCGAGGCATCTGTGTCCCCTTCGCCGGCGCTTGTCCGGTAAAGAAGAGCTTGCTGTCGTCGCTCCGCTTGGTGTAGAACCACCTCATTCACCACGCGCCCATCGAATCGAGCAGTGGCGGACGAGGATACGGCGCGTCTTCAGCGGTTGCCCGGAGCTTGAGGTAGTAGCACCCCAGCCCGAAAGCGGTGGAGCTGCTCCTCGTATCGCAGTAGTAATGGAGGAAAAAGCCCACCGGTGGATCTATCTTTCGAGATAGCCTTCGCGATAGGTTGTGCGAAGACGGCCATCCGAGGAACGAGTTGGGATTGAGATTCGCAATCTCCAGCCCGTTGATGTTCAGGAGGGCCTCCACGAAATCGCTTTCGGGAGACCTCAACCCGAACATTGCGAAGAGCTCGAAGTTGACGAACTCGTCTCCCAGCGGCTTCGGAATTTCCTCCTCCCCGGGCAGCCTCCAGCTGCCGGCATCAACGTATCCGTCCAACTCCAAGGCCTTCATGTCCTCCTCGGTCACGCTGGTGCCCGCGAATTTGGCCATCGCGGTCCCCAGGTTCGTCGGATGGCTTGGAGTTTGACTAAGGCTGATTGGTGCTGGCGTGGTTGGAATAGGACTTGGGAAGGAAAGGCGTGCAAGAGCGGAGGTGGAAAACCGTGGGCAGCTTGGACACTATTTATAGCTCCATCCCGAGCAGCTCCGCAACGGTTTTCTGCCACTTAACGGCTATGTTTTTTACTGCAACGGCTAGTAAAAACGGTCGCCCGTTCTTTGCTGCGCAGCAAAGTTACCGTTGGAATCTGCCAACGGCTACTTTTTCCAGTTTCTGCGTTGAAGACTGAATGCTCTGCTTGGACAGATGTTCGTCCCTGTTCGACGCAACAGAGTTGCTCGGCATTCCACAGGTTTGCTCGGTACCGGACAAGGCTTGTTCGGTAGGTCTACACCATGTTCGGTCGTTTGTTGCTTGTCTTTATAGCAGTAAAATTACCCTCTCTGAGACTTGGAGTCTCAAGAGGAAGACCCCACTCTTGTGAGAACTTCCACTTGAGTCTCGGGGGCTAGCTGTCGGGGATAAAAATACGGCCCATTGCGCTGGCCCACTCCCTGACGGCTTACCCGAACAGCCTCCTAGGGCCTGGCTCCCTAGGAGGGCTCTATTAGGCCCATGTGCGTCCTGCCGAACAGCTTCATGGTTGGCACGGTGCGTGGCGGCCTAGGCGACCTGTTCGAGTCCGACTCGAACAGAGTTCTGCACGACTACGTGAAGACCCGGACGTAGGTTTCCCGGATTGGAGCAAACGTCGTGATCCCCAAGAATTAGAATTGTACCTTGTCTACCTCGGGATATATTTGACATGGTACGAGTCCGTCACAGGAACGGCCAGCCCGGCCCGATTATCCCCGGTAGGTCGGTTGTTCCATACTATATAAACCAGGCCCCTACGACGTGTAGAGGGCCGAACCTTGAGTACTACACCTTGTACACCCATAATCTCGTCGAGATCTGTTCGTCTCGTCGAGTTCCTCCTTGTAACCTCCATTATTATATACGAAAGCACTGGACGTAGGGTTGTTATCTCCCCGGAGAGGCCTGAACCAGGATAAAAAACCCTGTGCCTGTTCCTTGTTCGTTTATTGTTGTTCGCCTTGCTCGACAGCGTCTTCTTGCTCCCCTTCTCAAGAATCTTAGTTTACTTGGGACCGATATCCCAACCGTCGACACTGGGCTGCTCTCCTTCTGTGGCGCGACATCTGCACCAGCAGTGTCGTCCCCAACGGTATCCCTGGCAGGGCTAGAGATTTCATCATCAGGCCACACGTCATCCTGTGCACCAACCTCGGATGTGCGCCCCCCAAAACTTTCCTCAAGCCTTGAAGCTGTCATATCTTCATCCTCGCCATTACCCTTTGTCATGCAGACTTTGGATGTCCTGCATTGGGAATGTGAGGTTGCTAGCCAATCCAGCTTGTGTTGTGCACATAGCCTCCATTACCTCCATGGCAAATACAGCCATCTTCTTCTGTTGCGACTGCTTGATTTGCGAAATAGCAACATCAAAGTCTTTCTCCCATGATTTGTAATATTTGTCAGCAATCTCCTGGATGTTGGGTGGTAACCGCTGAAAAAGGACGAAACAACTAGTGACTTGAGTGAAACGAGAAAATGCTATCAATACTGGAACAATACACTAAAAAGCACTGCTTGAACAACTTATATGCACTACTATAACGACATATAAGCACTGATGGAACACCTTATAAGAACTGTTTGAACAATCTAAAAAGAGCTGCTGGAACAACTTATAAAGATACTACTGAAACAAAAAAAGATACACTAATGGTGGAACAGTTATGTATATCATGTGGAACAGTTGTGGAACAACTTATAAGATGCTACTAAAATAATACACTAAAGCATATGGAACAAAAAACTACTGGTGGAACAGTTCTGTATGTCATGTTGATGGCACGGTATGCAAACTACAGAGCTGGAACAAAAAAACAGTACACCATGTGGACAAAAAAGAAACAATAAAAACATGCAAATAACACAAGAAATAGTGGAGGAGAATTTACCTGGATGGTCTGACTGTCTTGCTGGGAGGCCAGCCTATTCCATTCCTCGAAGGTGGCCGAGTCAATTGTCTCAGCAGCAGCTGGTTGTTCAGCGTACGGCGTGTTTTGAATACCTCGAAACTGCAAACAAAAACATATAATAGAACAAGAAGAATGATTATGCTATCGCGACATCATCGCATGAGATGTAAATACACACACAAAAAAGATGGATGTCGAAAAAGGGAAAACAAACCTTTAACTCGCCAAACAAAATCTTCTTCATGGATAGCCTTCTTTTGTCCTCTTTTTAAAGATTTTTGAAGTTCTCAGTTGTCACATGGCACAACCTGGGTGTGCGGTAGTCCATCTTGACCATGGACGCAGCCGACAACTGGACATGATCCATGTACACGATCTGCGAGGGGTCCCCATAAAAGAATAAAAAGAAGACATGTAATAAGCCGCTGGAACAATGAAATTTGCCACTGGAACAATTAACTTTGCCTACAGGAACAATATGGTTTTGCCTACTGGAATAATTAACTTTGCCTACTGGAACAATAAAATTTGCATACTGGAACAACAAGATTTGACTAGTGGAACAATAATGTTTTGCCTACTGGAACAATTAAATTTGCATACTGGAACAATTTACTGTGCCTACAGGAACAGTATAGTTTGCCTACCGGAACAAATATGGTTTGCCTACAGGAACATATCAACATGCAGTAAAAAAGGGTAGTAAAAAAACAAAGAGAGAAGACGGCACATGCGGCGAGAATGGGTAGGCATGCCCCGGCGTTGAAGGATGTGTCTGGTTTATCTCTAATGACTTTACGAATCCTTCTAACCTCGTCCATGGTCTTGATAAGCACATGACCGGCCCAATCCAACTCCGCGAAGGCATCCATATTGTCAAAGGTGTGCAGGTACTCAATGGCGATGCTGAAATTTGTCTTTGGAACAAAAACATTGGCCAGCGCAATCAGCAGGAAAGCCCTCATAAAATCAAGCTCATCTGTGCTATCTTTGGTTACTTGTGCTGCCCTATTGATTGGGTACCTATACCCTACCCTGAACTGCTCATTGACATGCTCAATGGAATCGTCGTCGCCGGTCAACAAGAAGGGCTTGTCCCCTGAAGGTATGTCAAGCACCTTGGTTACCATGTCCCTTGTGAATGTGATCGCCTTGTTCTTGAAACGAAACTGACAGAGGTCAGGATCGATGTTCTTGATCATCCACTCGATCAACCGGCTAGGAGGTGTGAATGATGAGAGAATCAACAAACACTCAAATCCATGCTTCCGAACAAACTCCGTCTGGTAGTCTTGAAGCTCAGACACAAACCGATTCAGACCCTTTGAGCTGAACCTGAACTTCAGATTGGGCGTGTCGTCGTCGTTTGCCATTTTTTCAGATGCAATGTATACCACCTGAAACAAAAAAAAGAACAGCTGGATCAGAAACACAAAAATCTGAAAACCATCTGAAAAGCACGGCTGGAACAACTTAATTGTACCACTGGAACAGCATGTGAAACCTACTGGAACAACTTGTAAGAACTGTTGAAACAATCTGAAAATAACTACATATCACCACAACACACAATCTGGTCTCAAAATCAGCAATTCATCTCAAATTTCTCAATTCAGCACAAGCCGAACCCACAAGCTACGAGTACGAGTACAACCGATCAACCGAACACCCCAAGCAGCCAAACCAAGCCCACAACTATATAAAACAGAAACCAACAGAATGCTGAAACAATCTGAAAACAACAGAATGCTGAAACATTATACATTGTTCAATTATGATCAGGCAACACACTATCGAAAACAAAAATACATTATACATTCAATTACACTATATCACTGAAATCCCATATCACTGTATCCCATAGCAATTGAAACTATATCACTGAAATCCCATATCACTGTATCCCATAGCAATTGGAACAATTACACTACACATTCACAATTCAGAATTCACATTCACAATCAACATATACATTTCATATACACATTCAACATATACATTTCGTATTCACATTCACATTTCAGCAAGCTAAAATGTGATGGGGGGAGAGGAATGGAAGTCGATGAGCAGGAAGGGGGCACGGGTGAGATACCTCGCAGCGAATTGTCGATCAGCAACCCAAAAGACTGGGGGAGCGCTTCAACTGTCACCAATCAATCCCCGGAACAACCGCCTCGAGACCGAGAACCTCCCCTACAGAAGATGGCGGCGGCGTCTGAACATCGGCGACGGCACGACGATGGCTGTAACGTCGGTTCATCGACTGCGTGGGGGAGGCGGCCTCTAGGGTTTCTCAACGGCGCGGGGAGGCGGCGTCGACGACGAGGGAGAGGCGGCGTCCACGCCGATGTGGAGGCGGTCTCAAATGCGCATGGGGCGGCTCATCGGCGTGTGAGGCGGCCTCAATAAGCGCGATGGCGGCGCGACGGCGAGGAGAGGCGGCCTCACCCGTGTGAGGCGGCCTCAATGGCGAGGAGAGGCTGCGTCGGCGGTATGGTGGAAACGATGGAGCCTGGCGGTTGGGGAATTTAGAGAGAGGCGGTTGGGGAAGTTAGGGGGAGTAGACAGTTATGGAATCGCCGTGTTGGGCCGAGATGTTGGGCCACGAGCGTCCGCCCCGTCCGGACGTCCAAGTTAAAGCATTTTCCTAAAAAAAATGGAGGGGAAAAAATGTACGGGAGCCCACTGAGCCGAGAGCGAAGCAGCTGCCACAGGATTGCTTGAGGGCACAGCAGAGGGTTTACGTGTGTGCTGGGCCTCCCCCATGACGAATACCGGGTGGGTAGTGAGCTTTATTGACGCTGTCTCACCGTCTATTTGGATAGCCCAAAACTAAAGGCCGTTTGGACAAGGCCTGAATGAATCGATACACCAGATAGAAAAGCCCAAGATAGAAAAATGCAGCCCGGCGCAAACACACACGAGCTCACCTCCCATGCTGGGCGCCTGGGCCTCAATCCAAAGCCACCTCGCCCGGGCGTAAAGGCCCCACATGGAAGGCAGGCAGGCGGAGGAGCAAGGGAAAAGGAGGACAAAACAAGCAAGGTAGCCGCATAAACCGACGCCATAGACCACCGTGACGCGGCCCCACCGAGAGAGCCACCACACGCGCCTCAAGGCTCCCGGTCCCCACCGCGCCCTCGTGCGCCGGGTCCACGCAGACCCCTCGCCGGGCGGCGAAAGATCTGAGCCGCGACGGGCTCGTGTCCTCCTGCGCCGGCGAGCGCTCTCGACCCGCTCGGCCTACATATAGCCCGTCCCCTCCGCCAGCTCCTCTCCTCGCGTTTTGGGAGAGAGAGAGAGAGAGAGCTTCTCCCCCGTGCCGCGCGATGACGTGGCGCGCCTCCGCACCACCACCGCCGCCACCTCACTGAGCCCCCTCCCCAAACACCACCGCGCTCCAACCGACCAGCTCCCTTCTGGAAGCTTCCAAACCCTAGAGGAGGAGCTGCGCGGAGGCCGAGCGGAGGAGGAGCTTCGCTTCGGGATGGCGAAGGCGAGGAAGCAGAAGGGCGACGCCGGCGCCGGCGGCGCCGGCGGAGGAGGAGGAGGAGGAGGCGGGGGCGGGGGCGGGAGCGCAGGCGCCACCGTGCTCCACCAGAAGCTGTGCCTCTCCATCGACATGGAGAACCAGCTGATCTACGGGTGAGCCGGGCCGCCGCTTAATGTCCCCGAGTCGCTTCCGTCCCCTCGTATGCGTGCGAAGTTAGCTGCCATTTGTTGGGATGCTTTAGTGTGGGAGCAATGGTTCGTGGCGCGAGGGTTAGGGTTTCAAGCTCGCGATTGGGTGGTACATTTGGTCGCGAGCGTTTCGCTTTGTGGAGTTTGAATTGTTCGGCGGATTTGCGGTCGTTGCTGGAATTTTGCAATGCTATGGCTTACCAGTTCAAAACATCTTATGGCTGGATTTGTGTATGGATGAGAATGTAGAGTAATGAGTGCGCTCATTTTGGTACTGCAATGTGATTGCTAAACAGTGCATTTGTGTTGTGGATTTGTTGCTTTTAGATGTGGTGGGTTGCTCAATTTGTGCATGTGTTGCATTGCTCTGGTTGTCTAGCTCCATGTGGTTACCTACTGAAAACTAGTGTAACTTTCGCAAAAATAGCAACTACTGCACCCTACCTTTAGGCTATGGCCATTACCCAATCCATTTGAGTTGTTTGAACTGGTATACAGGAGGTTTGGGTTAGCTGGTACACGTATGTTATGATAGGATTGGTCCTCTGTAGCATTTCATTTCTTTCTCATTAGCTTGCTGGATTCAAGACAAGACACTAGTTACTTGAGGTCTGTTGGGAGTAATGCAGGAATTTTATAGAAAACAAATTAATTCCCATGGGACATCTATGGGATTCCCATATTGGAAATGTGGCCTTAAGTGCAGTGGAATCTGCTGAAACAGCCTATTTGCAAAATCTTGAGCCGCTTATGCAGTTAAAAGCTAATTTTATTGCTGCTGGGGTCAGCCTGACTGAATGCAAGTAGTAGCCTAGTGGTTTACTCAATTGAGCAAAAATTAAAGGATAGCACTTACAGGAGGAGATATTGGAATCAAGTTTGATAAAAGGGAGGAGATATGTTGTAGTTCCTTCATATGTACATTTGAAGACTACATTTCTACTAAATACAAGGGTACATATGTACATGTGAAACTGGATTTTCTTAATTGGTAAACATTGTTTTGGTAAATGAAATCTAAATAGAAGGATTGGATTGTCTCAAAGCTACAAGGACTTACTTGAAAAAATCTAACATAGTTAAATTGGAGTATTATAAAGACATACGAATTCAGATGTTTGGTCAGTAACTAAGGTGTCCTATGCCAGCAAAAATGCACACAACTCTGTGTCTTACTCAATACTCCCTCCATCCAATTTTATAAGGTGCACACGTAATCTAAGATTCAAACCTCATGATATGAACTAACTATTTTTCAAAAGATAGGTTAGGTTTTGTGATACAAAATTGGTACCATTGAATTCGTATTTGAATGTGCTTTCCAATGACTATAATTTTTTTTATTATAAACAATATATTATAAAAGATATTAAGAGTCAAAGTGTAGTTTTGAAAACTGTGCCAAGTCAAACTGCGCCTTATAAAATTGGGCGGAGAGAGTACAATAATAATAATATTGAAATATTGAATGTTGTTGCTTGTCAGTAAATATGGGGTCTGAAATGGTGGAATTCAAACTTTTGCTGGGAGAAACTCTTCCTTTTATGCTCACAGAAAGAACACCCGTTGCCTTCTATGGATACAAGAGTTGTTTTTGCTGTCTGGTAGGATTGCTCAACATGCTTTATTGCATTGGTTGATCTATCTGCTGGTCATGCATGTTACTAAGGTTCCAGGACCTAGATGGCCAGACCTGTTGATGATGAGTTGATTCTCAGATTAATGGATGACAAATTTTACATTTAACCACAATCCATGTTTTGACTTTTGAATGTGACTATTATTGCTAGACAATTCGGTGAGTTATGCCCAATTGGACGCTTCCAAAAGTGATTTGGTAGTACATGTAAAATCATGTTCTTTTGGGTAAATTGCCTTCAAAGTATGTTTAAAACATAAACAAGTGTAACAGCGTGGGCTTGTACTTATCCAAATCTGTGCATTATTGTAGCCATAGAGGACCAGGTTGATGATTTAGTTAAATTGTCCAAATCTGTTCATTATTATAGTCATAGAGGACCAAGTCGATGATTTAGTTAAATTATTATGTTTGAGACTCAATACTGTCTGAATGATTCTCTTCCCATTGAAACTGCAGAAGTCTTCTTGTAATAAGCTTTTTAAGTTCATAGTATATGATATCAATAATGACAGGCTGCAATGCTGTTGTATGGGGAAGATACCAAATCATATTTATCAAGAGAAGGCCATCTGTTCAATAGGCATGAGAATTTTGTTACTAATAATCAGCACTGAGAGTTTAGCGTAAATCTGCGGCTGCAACTTTGTGAATATGTCATGTCAGGCAGCCAAATGTACTTTACTAGGCTGGCAACATGTCCTATGCAGCCAGCCTTTAGTTTGAGCACCAAATTATCATGAGAAAATTTGAAATTTTTTTATGTTTTACAGATTTATTAGCATCAGACACGTGCAAGCATCCAATACTCGTATAATACCAACAGAAACCCGCTTTGTGAATATTTCCTTTACATAGTTGTTTCTTGATGTTTTTGGCTTTCAAGTAAGCATGAGACAAATGAGCTATTATATTTTTCTTACTGGATTAATTGCTGTTTAGCTTTTGTGACATACAAAATTTTATGAGGTGTACAATGCTATCTGCAGCATAAAGTGCCTTTATTTTGATGCTATGGAAGACTGCTGAACTTTTCGTTGTTCATGCATTAAGGTACACTGAGATGAAAGTTCTTCTAGTTGAGAACGATACCTTCACTCTACATGCTGACAATATGACGATTAAGAACATATTGGTGGATGGTGAAACTGCTGAGTTTGAGCATTCTCCTCATTGGAGAAGTGTTGTTGATCAACAGAGTTCGTCATCTGTATCATGTTCGAAGACTGCTGCTGATGCTGCATGCTCAACCTACATGTCTTCTCTAACTAGCGAAACTGTACCTAATCTCATCATTACACTTGAGAGATCAGCCAAGTCAATCACTGAGTACCAGGGTGAAGAAAATGGTGAAACCCATGAAGAAAATGGCAAAAAATGTGAAGAAAATGGTGGAGAACCTGCTCAAAATTTTGAAGACTTAGCTGTTAATGGCTGCGATGGTTCTGAAGAGAAAATGAAAAAGGAAGAGAAAGAGGACAAGGAGAAAAAGAACAAAAAGGAAGATACAACAGAGAAGGACAACAATAAGGAAGATACAACAGAGAAAGACAACAAAAAGGAAGAGGAAAGTGGGAAGCAGAACGAAAACAAAGAGGAAAGGGGGACGGATAATGAAATGGAAGAGGAAAAGGGGAAGGAGAACGGAAAGGAAGAGGAAAAGGAGAAGGAAATGGAAGAAGAAATTGAAAATGGAAAGGACAGTGAAATGGAAATTGACAATGAAAAGGTAAATCAAAGGTTTTGCCAATGCATGTTGGATATTTTTTTGTACATCCTTAAATTAAATAAATATCTGTAGATGTGATGCCTTACTGTAAATTATTTTAGGTGAAGAATGCAAAGCTGGTTCACATAGATTATATTTTGGACAAGGCTGAAACTGGTGTTCATTTATTTGGCAATGTCCTACATAATAGTAATCAAATAAGGCGTGCACACTGCTGGTTTCCTTGCATTGATAGTCCCACACAGCGCTGTCCGTAAGTGAATCTCTTTTCTGCCTTTCTTGCTGCTCTAGTGGATTTTGGACGTTAAATAACTTTATATCGTGCTATTCCCAGATTTGACCTAGAGTTTACAGTTAGCAAAAATCTTGTTGCTGTCAGCAATGGTGACTTACTTTACCAGGTATGCATTTAATTTAGAATCTAGTTGACAATGACACCACAAGAGCATAGACTCAATTGTACCCCTCCTAATGGAAATGACCGTGTATTTGTTACTGCTGACACGGAAGTTTCCCTGTGCTCTTCGTTGTATTGCATTAATGTTCTTTAAAAACCAACATTATCTTCTGCTGTACTCTTCCTGGAATGACCTGGCTAAAGATATTATAATGTTTGAGCACATATATGATTTTTTTTCTGATCTTGGAAGGTATTAAGCAAGGAAGATCCTCCAAGAAAAACTTATGTGTACAAATTGAACACTCCAGTTAGTGCACAGTGGATATCTCTGGTTGTTGGCCCATTTGAAGTTCTTCCTGAGAAGAATGATATAAGTGTATCTCACATGTGCTTATCTCCGACTTTGTCAAAACTTGAGAACACCATTTCATTTTTCCACAATGCTTACAGGTGCTAACCAAAATGTACAGTTTTCTAGAGTTGATGCGTACTTGTGTCTGGAGAATGTTCTACTTTGTCATTTATTACTAAAATGTCTGTTTTCTTTGTTGTTCTTTTGCAGATGTTATGAAGAGTATCTTTCCGCACCATTTCCCTTTGGTTTATACAAGCAAATTTTTCTTCCACCTGAAATGTTAGTGTCACAAACAAGCTTAGGGGCCTCCACATGCATCTTGAGTTCAGAGAACTTGCATGATGAGAAGGTTCTAGATCAGGTGCGTGCGTGTGCTCAGATTTTTCTCCTGTCTTAAAGCCATCAATAATGTGAGACCTTTTCACTTATCACAATATTTAGCTTGCACAATGCTTTTCAACTGTGATAATTCTTTTCTATGTTTTTTATTTATAAGTCTTCTTTTGTCTTCCATCTCTTGGCACTAAGAGCCTATTCTATCTTCAAGCAGTGCATTCTGCTATCATTAAAAGTCCTTGGTCTATTGAATTTACATTTTAACAAGCCTGCCCTCTGCATTAGATGACATTGTAATTTGTATGCTTCTCAATTTGATCAACTAATTGCACCAAGAGATACATTGTTTTGTATGTGCATTACTTTTTTCCTTGTATTCTTTTATGTGGTCATGATTGTCATGTGATGCTCTAATAAACATGCATGCTGGTATTGACAGCTCCATGACAATGAGTCAACGATTCACTTCAGGTCCTTTTATTTTAGTATATTGTGCTCTCCTTTTACTGACTCTGTAGCAATTTTGCTATCTGACTAGAATCCTATCTTGTTGAAATATAATAATCAGTTCTCCTCATCTCCTGTAACTAACTAGTAAATAGTTGCAGATAATTGACACAAGAATCAAACTAGCGTACGCCCTTGCAGGCCAATGGTTTGGCATATACACAAGTGCAGAGGAGCCAAATGATGGTAATTTATTTCCACCTGCTAATTTATGTGATATTTAGTAATTTACATTGGTAAAAAATGATATTGACGGTATAATATTATGTTGGAACAGAATGGCTATTGGATGGTTTGGCTGGTTTTCTTACTGAACTTTTTATCAAGCGGTACCTTGGGAACAATGAGGCACGCTATAGGCGTTTCAAGGTTTTTTTTTTGTTTACCAAATATCTGTTATCAAGTTTCTTATTACTTTTGAATAGTTACTATACATATATGTAATATGTTGAATCAGATTTAATTCGCTCTGAAGTTTGGACCCTGATTCTCTTGATTAATCAAATCATATTTTGAATAATTAAGCTAAAATATATTCAATGACCTTAAATTAATTCAGTTAGAGTAATGCCAAAATACTTTGTATTTCAGTTGAACATGCTGAAATGTGTTCTGGAAATAATGCTCTGGAATGCTGTCAATTTTCAGAATTATTGATACACTTGTCTTTGCTGAACCAGTAACACGTCTACTTTAATATATCTGTAACTGAATGCTTCTTGTTCTCATTGTTCTTGCTTTTAGAACAGTCTACAGTAGAAAACACTAATAGCTGGACTCTAGTCCTTGGAGTAGGCACAACTACTAATGCCTGTCCTTCAATTACAAGACATCAGATAGGTGTACCATTTGAAGATAGATTTGGTTGGAAAGTGGTGGGAATTGGAAGTAAACATTTACAAAATCAAATGAATTCACACAGTAGCTGTGTACACTGTATAATGTAAGTTGAATACATCATTTTGAAAAGCAACTTTGGTTCATCTATAGATCCAGTAAAGTTATGAAAATTGTGACTACTAAATGTCAATTTCTACTCACTGCCTGCCTAGTGCCTCCCTCCTAGTGCCTAGAGGAACCTTGCTTTGAGATAAGGTATATATCATTGGGTTTGAAGAGAAGCAAATTATTTGTGTCAGATGGGTGGATCTGTCTTTGCTGCTGAAATTATTTTCCTCACCAACACAGCAATGCATTATGCCTTGATCTGACTCACAAGATTCTTGTTTATCAATACCAATCTCTTTTTTGTGTCTTTGATAGGCCAATTGCACTGTATGTCAGTTTGATGTGAATGGTGTAACTGCTTTGAGCTCTCCTGCTGCTTCGAGTGATTTGCTTGGAACTCAAACAATTGGTTCATACGGGAAAATTCGTTCATTGAAGGCAGTAAGTTTTGAGCCTTCAAACTATACAACTAAGATTATATGTTGTCACGGCATATGCATTGTTCCTTCACGTTGTTCTTTCGAACAGGTGGCTGTCCTTCAAATGTTGGAGAAACAGATGGGGCCAGACTCTTTCCGTAAGGTTGTAATATAATTCTTTGATAATTTTCTGTTTGGATATTTTACAATCTGCTGCCTATATCAAGGCAGCAGTTTACCCAAGAAATTGATGTTACTTTTGAAAACAGTTGTACCACTTGCCATGTATTTTATCACATGATGCCGATTATTAGTCTGTGAGGGCATACTACCTCCGGTCAACAAATATATGTCGTTTGTGTTAGGGATATATTGAAAGTCCTTTATCATATTAGGATAGATTAGATCCTTTGCCCTTATCTGGGATTTCCTGCCTTATTTAGACTTCTCATGCACGCTATATATACCGGCCCTTGGCCTTATATCAATACACAGGTGCTATTCCTGTTATCAGATCTACGGTTATCAATACCCTAGCCAGCCGCCGACTTGTCTTCCGCTGCTGCCTTCCCCGGAAGATCTATCTCTGTTCCTGGGGGTGGCCACCTTGTCGGCGTTGCTGCTCTTGGGCTGCTTTCTTCACGTTGATCCGGCCTTGTACCCGTCGGCTTTGTCCAGGTCGCTGCCACATCTTCACCGTGTGAAGGTCTTCCACAGTTGAATCGGGCTGTGCTGCAGCTAGATCGCTGTCCCATGCCGCGCCGTCACTGGATCATGAGCCGATCGATCGGGCCACCCCGGTCCAGATTGTCGCTGCTGCTGTTGTCGTCGTCTCCTTGAAGCTGCTCGGATCCGTGCTGGCCGTTGTTGGCGTCGTCCGCAACACCTTGGGCAACTGGAGCTCATCGCCATCTACTGCTCATCTTCGTCGACGTTGTTTTGGTGCTGGCTGCTGCTCATCATCGATGTCCTTGGGGTGGCTATTGCTCGCTGCTCGTTACAGCTTTGCCTGTATGGATCTGAGCCATTGCTCGTCATCCACTGTCATGTGGATTCTTGCTGCTGCTGATGTGTGGGTACTTGTTGTCGATCCGCGTCGCTTGAAGCTCATGGTTTTTGCTGGAGCCGCCACTGCTTCTCCTCTGGACTCAGATCCACCGACGTCGTCTCGGAACCGTTGTCTCGATCGGTTTTGCTAGGATGCCGCTGTCTCGTGGTCGTATCTTGTCGCTGTCTCGTGGCTGTGCCCAGTTCCATTGGAGCTCAGGTGTTCTAGGACTAATCTGGTTCATCCCACTGTATGTTGCTCTCTATTGGAGACCTGTCTATATCTCCTTCTGGCAGCTTGTGCGCCACCACCATCTTCTGCATCTACGCTTCTCTGCACAGCTGCACTTCATATCCCGTGCTGGTTGATCTTCCTTCTTGGAGCAAGAGATCTTTTCCTTGGAGCACCGCTGCTGAGCATTGATGCTTGCTTTGAGAGGTCGTGATGCTTCTTTGCTATTACTACATTATCTTTGTGTTGTCAGTTCTTTTCATTGTGTCTACCAAAGTCCTATACTTTCTTTGTCTCTTATTTTGTCTATGTCGTGCGAGTCCACAACAGTCAAATCAATTTTTTATAGCATGCAGTGTATGCTCTTTTCTTGAGTTTTCTTAGATCCTTCTCTGCTATTACTACATTATCTTCGTGTTGTCAGTTCTTTTTGTTGTGTCTACCAAAGTCCTATACTTTCTTTGTCTCTTATTTTGTTTATGTCGTGCTAGTCCACAACATTCAAATCAATTTTTTATAGCATGCAGTGTCTGCTCTTTTCTTGAGTTTTCTTAGATCACCTTGTTTTTCCGTCATTGCGTGTTTCTGTTACGCAACTGACTTTCAAGGCTTTGA
Organism: Raddia guianensis; assembly: GCA_036346415.1. Taxonomy (NCBI): domain Eukaryota; kingdom Viridiplantae; phylum Streptophyta; class Magnoliopsida; order Poales; family Poaceae; genus Raddia; species Raddia guianensis. Next base: position 34,665,434 of record CM070542.1, on the reverse strand, counting down.
TCTGCACTATCGTGCTTCTCCTTAGCTTGATTTGACACTTAGATATTTTGTCATTATCTTGATCTCCTTTTATCCTTTTTGTCATGGATTTGCCTTTGCACCATGTGCTTTCCTTCTGGATTTGACATATTATCACAACAAGACTGCACGCTATGACGACTACAACGACATTTGCAAGACATGGACTTCGATTTTAACTTTGTATTCCTGTTCAAATGCAACGCTTTTGTATCCGCCTTGCATTTGAGGGGGTTGCTTTATATTGTTTGTATTTAGTCTATCTTTTAAAAATGCAATGCTATTGCTTACGCCTTGCATTTTGGGGGGGGGGGGGGGGGGCGGGGGGTGTTAGAGATATATTAAGTCCTTTATCATATTAGGATAGATTAGATTCGTTGCCCTTATTTGGGCTTTTCTGCCTTATAAAGGCTTCTCATGTACGCTATATATACCGGCCCTTGGCCTTATATCAATACACAAATGCAATTCCTGACAGTTTGAAGTACATGCAAGTCAAAGTTTTAAAACTTTAGCCCCAAATATGAACTATTTAGATTGAGTACATATATACTATATGTGTAGATTTGTCTCGAAGATTACTTTCATAATATTATAGTTGTAATGAGTTTTACATATTAATTGTACTAGTAATTAATGGTCAAAGATGTATTTTGGAGACCTGTCGATGTCCAATGGCAGTTATTTGTGACCGGAGGGAGTAACTATTAATGTACACAACTTGCTGAAATTATAGATGCTAATGTGAACATTCTTTAACTTACCTACCCACTGGTCGTCTTTGTATGCCAACAGATTTTTTCGTTGACCATTTGTGCATGGATAGTTATATGCTAAATGTCTGTCTTTTTCAATTCCAGATTCTGCAGATGATAGTGTCTCCAACTCGTGCCTCAAGAACGCTAAGTACAAAAGAGGTACAGCAATAAATGGTTGCCATATGTTCTATGACACGTGTGTACTTCTCTTTGTTAAGCTCATTGCATTTAGTCTTTGTCTAGTTTTTGTCATGTTGAGCTTGCAAATTTTTCACTTGGGCACTTGGCATTTCTAAATTCATTATGAACATACACATTCATGATAATAGAAGTGTGACACATCATACTATAGAAATGGTTGTGCTGATGTTTTGTCACCTGTGCTCCATTGTGGACAAAAGCTTCTCATATATTAATTAAGCACCATCACTGCTGATAATTGTATTTTCATCATATGTCTAAGTGTGGTGGTAGTGTGGTTTGTGGTTCCCCTTTGCTCAGTCACTTCATTACATTTGTCCTTACTTTTTGGTTCCATCTAACACAGTCAGTCTAACATCAACTTGAAAACACATGCAATATGAATTTAAGAAAAAGAGCCTCAACTTTCAAACAATTGAATTTATTAGTTTTTCATTTATTCAGTTCAGGCACCTTGCAAATAAGGTTGGTAATCTTGAACGCCCATTCCTAAAAGAATTCTTTACACGGTGGGTTGAATCTTGCGGTTGTCCAGTTATGAGGTAAGGAGACTTATTGTTCGGATATGTGCAGCTTTCCAAAATTCCATTGTTCATTATTTCCACAAACTTACCTTATACACATTCCTTCTGTTCGCAAGATTGGGAATCTCCTATAACAAAAGGAGAAATATGGTTGAATTAGCTGTTTCACGGAGTTGCTCAGAAAAAGCTGATCCTGATTCTGATAGTCGCGAAAATGGTGATACTCAAGAAGCTGTTACTGGATGGCCAGGAATGATGAGTGTACGTGTTCATGAAACCGATGGGGTGTATGATCATCCAATTTTACCCATGGCTGGTGAAGCTTTGCAGGTGGTGGAAATACAATGTCATTCCAAACTAGCAGCAAAGCGCTTTCAGAAACCCAAAAAAGGCTCAAAACCTGATGGTTATGATGATAACATAGATGCTTCAACTCAAGAGAACCGCATGAGGTATATTTCTACTAATTTACTGCTTTTTTTGGTCATTTATATATAACCTTTTTCCTCTACTGCAGCACGGAAACACCTTTACAGTGGATCACAGTAGACCCGGAGATGGAATATCTTGCTGAGATTCATTTTCACCAGCCTGAGCAGATGTGGGTGCGTATCGTCATATAAACATAACATTTCTTGATAAAAACCTTGAAAATCTGTGTCTTCATCTGTTTTGAACCTGATATGTAGAATTATAGATTGCCGTGGCCACAGTTCATTTTGATTTAGTCCTGAATAATTTTGTTGTTGGATTATATCATCCCTACAATCTAAATATATGATCAATGGGTTGCTGCTATCTTAGTACTTAATTGTGAGGATGTAGCTACAATATTCACAGGTATCATTTGTAATGCTCTTGATGTTCAAAAGGCCTTTAGATTGAGCCTGGGATTTTGTGGTTTGCTATTCTGCCTTACTCTAAAAGTCATTACTATATTGACCTGAGCATGATCCAGTGACTGGCTACTTTTCTAGTATCTGATCTGTACATCACTTGCCCACCCTTGATCTAAACTACAATTCTTCTGCATATGTACTGATGGTCCTGCTTCCTTGTTTATAAAATACATAAGATATTCGTAGTGCAGTTCAACTTATTTGTTGATACGAGTGACATGCTAGGGATAAGGAGTGGAATGTTTGCTTATTTCTTGTGAAATATAAAATCTCAATAAGTAAACTACTTTGCACGTTTTCTTCATCTCTCAAACCTATGTGCATGATGCATAATGGAATGACTTTCTGTCAATAGTCTTGACTCTAAGCTTCATGAAGAATAGACTGTTACTAACTAATCGAGCATTAGCAAGAGACACGTGTGTTCTTATTGTGTGGCTGTGGCCTCGATATATTTCCAATTATTTCAAGTATTGAGTAATTTTGGCAGATCAATCAATTGGAAAAAGACAAAGATGTTGTTTCCCAGTCGCAGGCCATAGCTGTCCTAGAGAAATCTCCTCAGCTCTCTTTTGCTGTGGTTAATGCTCTCAATAATTTTCTAAATGACACAAAGGTATTTCAACAATTCTTGAGGTCTTAACTGTCCAGTGTCACTTTGTAACTGATTGTTAACACTACAGGCTTTTTGGAGAGTTAGAGTTGAAGCGGCATATGCATTAGCTGTAACTGCATCTGAGGTAGACTTCTTTAAGATTATTTGCTTGAACTATTTATATATTATATGAAGCATTCACATTATAATGTTATACATGTAATGATATAATATACAATCCTTTTTTTAGACATTTGAAGATTAAAAGATTACTGTTTGTTGGAAGTTGGCTTTTTTTTGTTTATATTGATATTAATACATTTATGATTTCTTCCGGAACTTTATTTACCATGATTCTGTTAGAATAGCTATTTGTATATGACTTCTCTGCTATACAATAGTTCTTTAGGGGCCTTTCTGCTTATTGGCCTTCTCTCCTGTACATGTACATTTAGCCCATTTTGGGCCCATTAATCTTGAGCAGCTCATTCTATCTCTCCTAACAGATCCATGATGTGAAATTTCCAACAAAGAACTTTCCAAAAATAAGTTTGTTAATGGGTACAAGAGGATATGGTGAAAATCAAAGGACTGGGACAAAATTAGATTTAAAATAAGATATAGGAAAGGGAAAGCACAAAGGTAATTAAGAATAGCAATGAGAAAGAAAATTCTATTAGGCTTTTCAAAAAAGGCAAAAAAGTCCCCTCTTGCATTCTCTTATCTTCTTTTACTGCTCGTACAAACAATGCAGCTGGAACCTGGCAGTGAGCAAGTGATTGATAATAGTAATGTATCTATGTACACTTGCTTATACAGGACCTACAGGACATATTTGAATGGTTCAAAACTTCAAACTATTGCTTTCTTTGTGTACGACAGTCCGCTTTCTAGCTAAGAATTATTTTCGTACTTTAATGGCTTATGTTTAGATGTATGCATTTTTTTCACTGATAGTAGAAAAATGGGAAAGTGTTTGTGTTACCGCCCTTCTTGGAGTGCTCTCTAACACTGTTGTCTTAAATTTATTTCCCTTTTTTTAGGACACAGATTTGTCTGGGTTACTTCATCTGGTCAAGTTCTATAAAAACAGGCGGTTTGACTCAGATATCGGATTACCCAGGTTAAGATCTGCATTCTGCAATAAACCTTTTTCTATAACAAACTATTGTGCATCTATTTTTTGTTTGTGGGTCCTCAACATTTGATAATCATCATTCTATTTTACTGATAGGCCGAACGACTTTCATGATATTCCAGAATACTTTGTTCTTGAGGTAATGCATTGAGGTAGGAATTATATTTGTGATTACTGAGTACCCATGGAAAGATAATCCATCGTATAGTATAAATAATTTGTTTTGTAATCATGCATGATGCTCCATTGGATTTTCCATGATCATAAAAACATCTTAATATTCAAAACATTGAATGGCTTTCTGGGATGCCCTCCACCTCAAGTTACCAATTTTTTATTTGCATTTCATTGTTTGCAAAAAAAAATGTGTGTATTGCACTACTGCTGAAGTCATTTCAATCTGGTAGCTGTTAATTTTATTAGCAATTCAATGATCAAGGTTTTATAAGCCATTGTTGCACAGTTTGGAAAAAAAAAATCCTTTTGACTTATGTTCTTCATCTTAGGCGATTCCCCATGCGGTAGCTCTTGCTAGATCATCAGACAAAATTAGCCCCAGAGAAGCCATTGAATTCATTCTTCAGCTTCTAAAGGTTTTGCTTCTATCTGGTTTGCATTTATCTGCCTCTAATACTGTGTTCATATTTCTTTCACAGATTATGAAACTAACAGTTATTCATTAATTTGTCATTCATGATATCTGTGTGTGTCTGCAGTATTGTGCATGCTTACATGCATCCCAGCATGTATCAATGTAGTAGTTATATATGATGACAATAACAAATACAATCTGCCCACTAATACATTTCAACATTTTTTGTATTGCTCATTTTCAGTACAACGATAACAACGGAAATGTATACTCTGACGTGTATTGGCTAGCTGCAATGGTCCAGGCGATAGGTGAACTAGAATTTGGCCAGCAGGTTTGTAAGGATGCACGTTGTCTACTAAAGTATGCCTATGTTGATACTTAGTTATCTGATATCTGTTGTGAATTAACTTATCCAATGACCGAGTGCTTGAGCTATGATCTATGCTACACATGTATTATCTGCTTGACAAGAATAAAATTGTTTGGTAAAGAGTGTATGATCAGTAAAGAAAACAGATAGATAGATAGATGCCATAAAGGCTGCTACAAATATATTTTATTAATTGGATTTTGCCAGAGATGTACATTGAATGTTTCTTTTTTTATCTACTCAACAGTACAGAAGAAGTAAATCCAGTATTGGCCTACTGTTGTTCATCTAATCAGTATAACATGTTTAAAATTGTACATTGTTTTGTAATGTAAATGGTGATATTAGGGATGCAAGTTACCAGGCCAGGCCTATCTGCGGCATCTGCCAACCCATCTCAATTCTTTCTTTTTTCTTTACCACTCCCAATTCTTTTGAATACCAGTAACACAAGGGCCTTGTGCAGAAAGTCAAGTAAATGGGTCGGTTGGTTGGCCCCACTTGCATCCTTGAAATAGGATTAGTATTTTTTTTGTTAAATTACTGACCATTCCTTCTATTGTATTAGCCAATTATTTTTGGGACACTGATATCAGCGATTGACATTGAGTTTCTTTTTAGGGCATAGGTCTCCTGTCCTCTCTTCTCAAGCGCATTGACCGACTCCTGCAATTTGACAAGTCTGTAAATTTCCTCCCTAGTATTATTTGTTCAACTGTCATTCACTGTTGGCAATTCCCTCTTAACTGACCTGAAAACCTTCATGCAGCTTTATGCCTGGTTACAATGGGGTTTTGACTGTCAGCTGCATTCGGACCCTTGCACGAATAGCAGAGAGGGTGTCATCTTCCATTACCCTTGTAAGAAGACTCCCAATCATATTATGTTTCTCCGTATTTTGTCTCATAGTTGGTGTGCTCTCCATTTCATATTCATGTGGTGTAGCTTTTTTTACTACAGGATCGTATTTGTGAGCTAATTGCGCCCTTTCGCAATATAGACAAACCATGGAAAGTTCGAATAGAAGCTAGCAGGGTTCTTATTGATCTTGAGATTCACTATAAAGGCCTTGATGCAGCTCTCTTATTGTTCTTGAAATATGTTGATGAGGAGAAATCTTTGAGAGGTTAGATTGATGGAGTAATGCTTCTATTTGTGTGCTGCTCTATTCTTGTTATTGACATGGAGTTAATGCAGGAGAGACAAAATTAGCAGTTCATGTGTTGCGGACATGTCAAACAAGTATTCAATCTCACCTTAATGACCAAATAAAATTACCAACTCTGGTTGGTCTTCTTCACCTGCTTGCCAGCAAAAAGGCATATAACAATGTTTTTCTTCGTCATAATGTGTTCTGCATATTGCAAATTGCTGCTGGAAGGTAAGCAATAGTGACTTGACATGTATTTTTTTTGTGTTCTGTCATGTGTGTCACTGCGAACATTAAGCCTAGCATATATGCTGGCATCCTAAAAACGAATAAAATGAATTTAAGTTCAACAGTGTTTCCAGTTTTTTTTATATTGCCATTATATCTGTGGTATTAAACATATATTTTATATTTTATTGAATATGTGTGTTTTATAATTTTTATTGAATATGTATTCGGTACTACTAAGCTTTTGTATCATAGATAGTTATGGGACTGAAGTATTGCTGTGTTATGAACAGTTGACAGCAAACTCAATGAATATGTTGTTAATTGTTAGTTTCTTCCGAGAACCATGATTGTTAAATTGTAAACCCAACCTTAATGCATGGTCAATACTATTTTGACCTGCTTTTCCATTTTTTTTTTATGGCAAACCCAACTGGAATTATTGTGGGTATGTTGTCATCTTGAAAAGGAAGGGGTAAAACTAGCCCTGGCTACTGACTTGTTATAATTTCTCAGTGATCCTACGTGACAAAAAAAATAGATGGAGCAGCTTGTTAATTCCATTTTATCATTAATGCAAAATCATGAGTCATCAAGCACTCATTCCAACATGGAATTTGATTTGCTGCCTATTGTACCTTCGTAGTGATATATACTTCTGTTGACAGGTCTCCAACACTGTATGGAGTTCCAAAGGTTGTCATCCCCCCACCAGTAGTCCAGGAGATATCTAGTGACCACCATGCTAAAGCTGATTCCTCGATTCCTCAACTATCAAAGCCTCAAGAGCCTTCCTCTAGCACTCCTAGTGTCCGTGAGGCCTTACCTACCTCTGGACCCACCAAAGATGCTGATAACACATCTAACTGCAGTGAGAGAAGGAATGTTTCTGGACCCACCAAAGATGCTGATAACATATCTAACTGCAGTGAGAGAAGGAATGTTGTCAAAATTAGGGTCAGACTTGCTACATCTTCTAGTAAAGCAGATGGTGCTGATCACAGAGATCATTCGCGTGGTGGAAGAAATGAAAACGAAGTGGGTCCATGTAGTTCCATGTCAGTGGATGCCTCCATGGCTGGAACACCAATTGAGCCACTGAATGTAAGTAATCACAACATTGAGGAACAAAACTCATGTCATGATCGTGAATCAAGGATGTCTGCAAGCATCAGCAATGCCAAACTGTTGGACAAGCTTGAAATTTCTAAGGAACTGCAGTGTACAGCTGATTCAAGGCTAGACTCTCTTCCCAAGGATCAGTTTTTTCCTGTCGTCAATGTGCTTGAAGGTAAAGAGAAGCCTGGTAGTCAGCTTGAAGGAGTCTCCACGAGCTTTGATGGAAACCAAGCTCCAGAATCCACGAGCGGACTCGAAACAAAAGAGAAAAAGAAAAGGGACAAGAAAGACAAAAAAAGGAGTTGGGAGGAAAAACGAGATAAGAAAGACGATCCTGAATATCTAGAGAAAAAACGGCTTAAGAAAGAGAAGAAAAAGATGGAAAAAGAGTTAGCAAGAAAGCAGAAAAATGGTGAAGGAGTCTCCTCCTTTGAACAGAAGAGTATAGCGAAACCTTCAGGCTCGGTAGGAACTTTGCCAGAAAGGCCTCCAGCTCCAGTGCGAAGTGTAGCACCACCTCAGGTTTCAAACAGGGAGACAACAGTAGATACTGCACCGACAATGGCGATGACGAAGATAAGGATCAAAGTCAAGCCTGTGTCAAAGATTAGCTGAAGGGAGTTGAAAGATATTCTAGATTGTGACCCACCATTTGTAAGGATTAATTACTGTACAGCGGAAAAGAAACGGGTGCTCTGTAGGTTGTATGATGAGTAGTCAGATTTTGTAGTGAATGGCTGATGTATCCTGTAAAGAAATGATTTTGCCCAGGAATTTCTGGGGGTTATTGAGATCATGTGCTAGGGGCTCTTATCGTCAATGAAACGCTTTTCTATGATTGTTGGATGTAACAGTGTTACCTACTTACCTGCATGTTTTTTTGGTAAAACTTTTGTGGAGGTTAGCAAATAGCAACCTTCCCATAGCTGCTCATTGTCAAACATTGTTTATATCTTTGTTGGGGTGTGTCATTTTCAGCTACACATGTTCAGATCGCTTCTTAGGTTGCAGTTGTGAGCCTGCAACAGAACCTGAACTGTTTGGTGACACTGGACGATCATCCATGAGCCCATGTCAGCTGGTTTGACCATCCAATTGGATGATCAAGGCACAAATTTTGCACATTCCGAGAATCACAAATGAGGATTCGACAGGTAACGTAAGTAAAAGCGGTACTTGGTTGATCTGGCGAGAGAGTGTGCAAGCAACTGCCTACAAAACTTTGTTAGGCAATATTCTTGCTCCACTAGGCAGTGCCGCCGTGCCCACTGTAATCTGGTACCTTTCACTCGATATCCTTCCTCCACTAGACGGATCCTAAAAGAAGAGATTGGTAAAAAGACCGCGAAATTCGTGCAACATCCGTGTACACCTGGCCTGTACCTTGTTGGAAACGCGACATTTTCTTTTGTTCTTTCTCGAGTAAATTGCACGGAGTTGCATGGAGATGGTTTTGATGAATTAACTGTGACTTCCTACACGACATTTTTAAAAAGCTACTATATTTTTTTATTTTTATCTAAAATGGTAGTGCTCCCTCAGTCACATGAAAATAGCTGAATTTTAAGTCGACATATTTACACTCATAAATAACTAAATTTATGAATGGTTTGATGTTATAAAAATAGTACAATTTAACTGTAGAAAAAATTATATATTATTTTGGTACATATCTTCAATTCTATGGAAAAATTGATTAAATAATACACATGTCATCCCGAATTGCAAAAGTATGTGACATCTTTGCGAATTTACGGATATGAGCTCGTTGCGCCACCCGAGACGGTGGAAGCCCCGTTTCCGCCACCTGACATTGAGAAAAGGGTGGCTTCCGCCACCCCAGGCGGTGGAAGCCGTTTTCCTCCACGCCCCATGGTGGAAGCCATTTGGGCCCGCCACGTGGCTTTGCTCCTGCATGCCTCGGATTCCCCCTCTACGTTGGAGCGCGTGCTTGAATGAATGAATGAACAATGAAGCATCTGCATGCGGGAAAAGAAGAAAGCTTTGCTGGTGGCTAGTCATTCCGTGTTTGTCATAGACGTCATTTCATGCCTGCCACTGATGTGTTAAACCTGCGTTTAATTACTAAATAAGTAATTAATGACTAATAAATTATATGCTTATGATAATATAATGCACATGTTCGGCTATAAAATGAGAAGCGGTCCTCAGGCGCGCCTCTGCACAACATTTTTGGTACCCTGTGCTCAGTTACACTTGTGCCGCTTGTGTTTTATCACTGTCTTCATCGAGGTGCTCTGCTTTTTTTTGTGCTTTGAGCCAATGTGGAGGTTCATGTAGATGGTATTTGAGTTTTTTTGGTTTTCATTTAAATCTCTTAAGCTGTTTTTCTCTCATTATTTCATGTGTTTCAATGCGCAGGTGTTGGTACCTCATGAGCAGACTGTTCATTCGACATATTATCACCAGGTATGCATTTAAATAAATCATCATGAGTAGACTTGTATAATGCAGTAGAATAAAGTATACATTAATGTAGTACAATGTAGCATTATGTTGTACATCTTATGACTATATTAACGCAGGCTATGCATGTAATATTTCAAGTAAGTTAATAAAAAAAAATAACGTAAAATAATTGAAACAAAGATATTGTGTATTAATACGAGCGCAAACGTTTCATTAACTCGTACCATAGATATTAATGAAGTTGTTATGTTAATAAAGGGCATTGTTTAATAAATTGCCAAAATGGTGTCCACTGAGAGTGTTTAGTATTTCATTTAAAAAAAATTAGGTTGTTGTTGCACAGGCATGCACAAGAACAAGAGTCAGTCAGGTAATTAGTTTGTTATGCTGCAGGCATAAGCATGGCCAAAAAATATGTGTGCAATGTTAGTGCTTATCATTTGATGTAAAAACTAAGTAAAATGGTAATCTCGTCATGACTAGGCATGTAGAATCTGTATAGAATAATGACTAACTAAACAATAATTTGTAATAGTGGTAAGAAACTATCAAGGCCAAATCTGCACATGTGATATTAGCTCGTATAATAAACTATTAGGCTAAATCGCATGTAAAAAGTAAGGAAAATAATGGTTCAGACAAAGCGGGAGGCTGATCGGCAGCGATAGTTCAATGAGCGTGAGGCAAACCGTGCTAGAAAGCGCAAGAGGACTGCTAGAGCCAGGGGCAGCACGCAGGACCTAGCGCATTTGCGAAGGTGAAATACCCCCGCTGCACCCATTTAACTTGTTTGCTTATTATTTCATGATATGATCATGTTGAAGTTATTAGGTGATTGTTATGTGATGACGTACAACTATATTACTACTTTATGCATATGCTAGGAAGTAAGTAATAGAAAGTACTTTATGACAACGGTTAGCATTTTATGTGAACAGAAAGTTCAATGGTAAATAATAGGTTGTAAGTTGGACTTTAGATTAAGTGAAAAATGTTGTATTAAATTGAAATTTTGAAATGATCCGCAGAAAATCATAGAAAATTATGCGAGATTTCTATTTTAATATACGTTAATTTCTATATTTGATTGTGCCATATTTGAAAGTAGGACTAAATGACAATGAAAATAAAAATGAACATGAAAATAAAATGGAGCATATAAGACTAACCGAGAATGCATATATAGATGAGTGACAACTTTTTTGAATGACACGTGAACAGATCTTTATGGCTACAACGCTGCATATTTTTTATGGGGATGCTCCAACAGAAGTGCAGGGTACTTTTGTTAGCATGCACAGTTGCATACACATACAAGTCGCAATAGATCTTTCTATAGGACTAAAGACATAATAGGGGTGGTAGCCAGATGACTTGGTATAGATCGGCAAAACTTCAAAGTGTGCCTACAGACGGTTCGGCCCCGTTACGTTCCGAACACTTCGCATGTAGTGTGCAACCTGTGGGAGCTTTGGAACCAAAGTTTCTGGTGCTTGTATGTTGCAAAGTCTGTTGAGAAAGCGTTAGAGATTAGTGTGTACACTATAAAGGTACGATAAGAGGAGGGAGGTATAAGCGAAATATCATAAATGGCTGTAGAGGCTGGTACATATGTTCTCAATAACACGATAGAGATTGGGGCTCATCGCAAGGCCAAACCGTGGAAGTAGAGGAGAACGTTACAGCACATAATACGGTTGTTGTAGTTGAGCAGATTGTGTGGCAGTCATGGAAGATGATGAGGTCGACGTGACGGGAGAAGGTGCAGATGATGGTGAGGATGATTCAGGGTTTGTGGTGGCTTACTTTCGCCAAGTACAAGCAGCGAACTGTGTTATGACTGATTTCTCTCAGATTTCTAGCTGGAGATATCAGCATAACGATATACAAGTAGGATAAAATTTCGGGAGTAAGCAGGAGGCGCAATACTTCATTTTCAATTTCGGCATCATTACCCGTCGTGAGCACAAAGTGCTACTGTCTGGGCCAGACGTCTATGTGGTTGTGTAAAAAAAGAACAGTACTCGTACCGTGTACGGGCCCATAGACCGAATTATGATAAATATTTTATTATCTCACGGTATGAACTGCACACTTGTAACGCGGAGGGTGTCCTAAACATGAACAAGCTCATGGATGCCAAGTACATAGCACAGACACTACTTGGTATAGTCAAGTCAGACATCAAATTAGCACCAAACACCATAATTACGGAGATGCGGAGCCGAACAGTGATGATAATCCCATACCACTTTGCTTAGCGGGCAAAACAAAAGGCAATAACGATGATATTTGGTGGATTCAAAGACTCGTATAGCTGGCCCGTCACAAGCTGTGGGGATACGTAAAACACGACCTACTTTTCATTGCACACCCGAAGACTTCACAAGAAAAAGGGATCATAATAAAATGTTACAAATCCATGTAACTCTGTATGTATATTTGTAAACATGTAATGTTTGAAAAATCATAGACACAAAATCTATGACTATTGCATTTACTACTTACTTGCCATTTACCACAGTAAATCTTTGAACAATAATAATTTAATCATTCGCCACTGACGCGACCAATCACTGCAACGCACATGTTGGCCATTAACACGTCTGTGCACGACATGCCCATGTGGGATGTGGCCAGTAACACGTCTGCCAAAGTGCCCTACCCTCTGCGCGACTTGACCCCTCACTGCCGAAAGTGCCCAAGTTTCTACGCGACGTGACCACATGTAGACACTGTTGTGAAGACATTTGACCATGTTGCAGATGGGTTCACCGGCCGTAGGTTTTACCGATGTGTCATGTTTGAGGCGCGTATAACATTTGTTTAACATGTCCTAACATGTTTAACACCAGCATGGTGGGATTCAATTCCTCATAGGTACAGGACCACGGCTTCACGAAATGAATGGACGATCCATTCCCGATGGCTGATTCAAGATAAATAGAGCACCTGCATGCGAGGATACATGAATTGGAGAATCGAGTAACGAGTGTTTAGAGGTCTTAACAAATGGCAGCGCAGCGAAGAGAATTGGTTCTCAACGCACAGTACAAAGGGAACCCCCTTGTACAAACTTTATATGTTTATGTGGCTGCCACTATCCCGACACGCCTAATGCTGAAGTGCATCGCCGACGAACGATATATCGTAGGGAATACAGCCACATCGAAGATCTTGACTTCGAACCAAATTATTCATGTAACACTCGATGGTGCCCTTGCATATGTCATTATCCAAACCAGACGCCTTAAACTCATGCAGAATGTATCCGGCATATTATGTCACCAATGTACTAGTCTACTGTAACACGACTGCATTTACTATTAACTTACCACCTAACACTGTGAATCTCTGAACAATAATAACTTAGCTATGGGCCAGTGACGTGCGACATCACTGCAAAGCACATGTCGGCCATTAATACGTCCGTGCAGGACATATTTATGTGGGGTGCGACTAGCCTGCCTGTAAAACAGACCATGTTGTGCGGTGCAGCGGTCCCTGGTTAACTGACCTCTCATTGCAAAGGTCTGCAGTGACATATTAAATCATCTCGAACTTTATATTGCGTATGTTTTATTTCATTCAAGCATCTTAGCCAATATCACCTATTTAAACCCTACCAGTCTCACTCCGAACAACACAACCAATAGGTGAGAGATGCCACGAACACCACAAACAGAAGCGTTCTAATCACTTCACTTCACAAACAAGCTCTCGCCACCAAGGGAGTGATATAAAGTTTTCATCGTCACCAAGGGACTGTCTTTTTGAATCTGTCCCAGAAGATGTTTAGCCACCTATGTGTTTATGCGGAAGTCTTCACATTCTAATGAAGTCCAAAAACATTTTCTACACTTACGGGAGAAGGTATTGGATGTGCGTAAACTATGCGTACGACCTAACACACGATATGCAGAGGAAGGAAAAATATCCTGTAAGTCACTTTTTACTTATTTCTTCCCTAACAGACATATGCACACAAATGTTAACATCAATCTTATTAACCTCCATTGTGCGAATTTGTACAATATTTGAACGCGGTGCAGACTCCCGAATAGGAGTGACAGATGCACTGGGAGGCGGTGGGGCGCAGGGCTTGGGCCGAGGAATGGTGGTAACACGCCCTCACGGAAGAAAGAAACATGTGTCCGAGAGAATAGTTTCAGGTATAGCGCGAGCCTAACCGGCAGTGGCAGTTTAATGATCGTGAGGCAGACCGTGCCAGAAAGCACGAAAGGATTGTTAGAGCCAGGGAAGCAGGACCTAGCGCGTTTGTGAAGGGGAAATACCTCCGCTGCACCCCAGTAGTATGATTATCGTGTAGCACAACTATGCTTTTAAATCTTATAAGACATGTAAATTTAGTTATGATGCACCATTATGATAGATTGTTTTATGTATCATACGTGATATTGTTTGTATCATGTAATTCTAATATTTTATTATTTAATCTCCAGTTCTCTAAAACTATAGACCATTTACTTGCTCCGACACAACGATCTAATCACCGTTTCTAATTTTAGAATTGTTTTTATTTGTTTTTTATTTTTCCTACTTAATTCAACGGAGTGAACAAATTAATCAAACAATACCACATACTGAACAAGAGAGTGGGGCGCAACTTGTTCAAAATTTAGAAAAATTTTATCAATCACATTTAATCTAGTTTTCCTAATTCTGTTCCAATATTATTTCTTGCACTAATAATTAAAGTAAATATAATATTTCTAAATATATGAGCGCATGTACCTCTTTATAATTTGCATAAAATGTTACATTTATTAACTTATGTAATTGCAATGCAATTTAAATAAGCGATAATATGCATTTGGGTGGGAAAATGGAAAACCGTTGTCGTCATACTGCGTGCCAGAGCAAAGCAACGCGCCGATGCGTGCGGGAGGGAGCTGGTCGCCACGTGGCGGCACCAAGTGGCTTCTACCACCCAGGGTGGCCGAAACTAGTGGCTTTCGCCATCTGGCACGACAGAAGCCACCTGGGGTGGCGGAAGCGACCTGTCGCCATCTCGGGCGGCCGATCCCACATATAAATCACGGATATTTAAATGGTGTGGCATACTTTTGCAATTTCTATTTATCTATGTATTATTCAACCTATTTTTCTCAATTCTATAGGTAGCCTTTTCTGTATCTTTTTTTTTCTTTCTCATGAACTTGTAACAAAAAAGAAATATCAGCTAGTTTATTGTTACACTTTTTTTATAACATCAAAATATATAGAAAAAAATTAACTGTTACTAATGTAAAAAATTCTTTATATTTTCAGTCGACTAAGAAAGGATCACAAGATGACAAGAATTGGCGATCCTATCACGAAAACGAAGAAAGATTTTTCTTCCCTAAATTTGTAAAAAAAATAAACACTCGAGAACGAAGAAAGCGAATGCTGATGAACGAGCCCTCCTTTCTGTAGCAGCGGTGCACGACAAACCAGAGAGAGATCCCAACCGCATTAAAGTAATCGCAGGGCGGTGCATCAGTGGGCCCAAGCCAGGGGACAGGTGTAGGAGCGGAAGCCCATCTGGCCCCACACCCCACATCGCCTCCGCGCTCAGCCCACTGGATCATCACGGACAGAAAAGGCGTCGACACGAGCGGAGGCGACGCCACCGCCACCGCCACGGCCCACGGGAGACGGGACACTCATCGCCAGTCACACACTCGACTCACGCGCGCATCATGAGGTGGGAAGCGGCGGCGGCGGCGGGGGCGGGCGCCGCCGCCGAGACCGAAGGGACCGGCGGCAGCGGCGGCGGGGATGGCTCCGCGGGGGCGCGGAGCAGGGGCCCGCCGGCCACGTGGAGGCGGGTGTGGCGGGCGGCGCAGGAGGCGGCGGCGCACGCGCTGCTGCTCTGCTTCACCGTCCTCCTCGCCCTCAAGCTCGACGGCCTCTTCGCCCGGTCCTGGTGGTGAGATGATCGATCCCTCTCCTTTGCTGACGGCCTTCGCCCCCGTCGATGACCGCCTCGCGGGCTCGCGTTCGGGTAACTCGCGCTAGTGTTTTCGCCGAGAATCCGAGTGTCGTTCGTTGCGGAGTTGCGCGTCATGCGCGGTATATACCCTAGCGTGGTTACAGAGTTCCGGTGCTGCGTTTGTCGTGCTGGTATTCACGGCTGAAGAGGAGCATGGTAGGCCTATGCGTATTTCATGGAAAATTGTTTCCTAATTTAGAGCACAAAAATGGCGTGATTCAGTGCTTGTGATGCAGCTGTGTGAGGTTATTGTTTACTTGATCACTTCCTGTTGGGCACTGCTGCACTGGGTTTTTAAGTTAACTGCTGCATGCCTGCATCCTGGCATCCTGCATACTATCCTAGTATCTGATTCAGGGTATGGAAAGCTGTTCGGTGATTAATTTTGGTTTATGAGCAGCGGTGTTCGGTGGTGTCAATTGATGTAAATGAAGTTTCTAGGGTGTGGGCGAGGTTTCAGTTCATGTAACTTAACACCACTGTTAGAGATTTCTACACGCATGACACAAGCGATTAGGATATCTTCTGTTTACAGTCTAGGTTGTCATGCCTAACATTAGGTGCATCACAGCTTTTTAGGTTGTTTTTGTACATCGGGCTTGTTTGGTCTGTGATACTGCTTGACCAAATTTGGATGTTATTTTACATGTGAACAAAGTTTGGTCATGCACTCATGCCCTCATTATTTGGATGCTGTTTGGTTTATAGCCAAATTTTGGTGCACCAACTAATTTTCATGCAGCGCTAGCCACTAGGACCAGGCAAAGGTTCCAGATTCTTCAGCCCCAGCTTTGGCCTGCCAATGCATCATCGATCACAGGGTCAATCGCAGGCCTACCAGTCAGCCCAACTACCGACAGATTGCATGGCGACTACATTTTAGTCACTAGCCTAATTACACGGGCGAGTGGTCAGCCTCAGCAGCTATTCTGTTCTTACCTTTTATATTTAATTTCAAATTTCTGATTTTCATACTATTTCATCTGTTGTCTATATCATACCAAAAAAAAAAAAATTATCTAAAATCTTAGGTACATCAATCTTTTTCTATGACTTCTATAATTTTTTTTTTGATATTTATTGGTAAGGTAATCACACTATAATTGGCAGCAAACCAAACAATATCATGTACAATTACCAAAGTTTGGCTACTTATTTAGCTTCCAACAAAACACTAGCTTTCCAGATGTTACCAAAGTTTGTTCTACATTTGCTTCAATGCAGACACAATGATTTTCTTAGCCCTGTGTTGGTCATGACCAAAACATTGGGGTGGTTACCTAGAGTCACAGACCAAAAACACCCATCGATATAACTATGGCTTGCCTCATTTTTTTAGCTCGGGTCATTTTCTTGCCCAACTTTGCGAAAGTTGTGGCTAGCATTTTATCGGTCACACTTTTCTGTGACATGGAACACTCTGCCTGAGACTAGTTATGGCAATGTTGGAATGAACCGAACAATACTTCCTGTGTTCCTAACTTGTACAAGAGCCTTGGAATGAACCGAAATATTCTTTTCGAAACGAAACAAAATGCTCGTGTGCAGTGTGCTTGATCCGAAAACCAGCTGATGCCACACATTTACTACCATTCTTCCATTTCCTTTTTGTGTCTATTGTTGTCTATTCATCTTCTATAATTGTCAGTTTGTCATTGTTGGTTATGGACATGTTAGCATGAGACATGGGCAACTGTTCACAAATCAGAGTGTCAATTCATTTGGTCTTCCAAACTTGTTTCCCCGCTGTTTTCAAAGAAAACAATCTGAACAAGTTGCTTTTTTATTTATTTCTACTCATGATTCATCTGTGCTCTGCCCAGTAATAATTTTTTGTTATTGTCTGGTTCTCAAAATGCTTACTGAACATACAGGGTGCTATTCATCCCTGTATGGTTGTTCCATGCTGTTATTTCTCGGTATAGATTCTCATTACCTGGTCTGCCATCACCTCAAAGTCATCAGGTGCCTTCCATATTCATACCTTCATTCTTTTTTTAGAGAACACACAAAGGATCTTTTGTCTTTGCAAATTCGTACCTCCATTCTGAACTGGCTAGCAGCAGGTTAATTAAATTGTTAATTGTTACAGCGGATTTCTTGTCACTCCATCGTTGCAATACCCTTGCTAGTTGCTTTTGAGCTGCTTCTCTGTGTTTACCTGGAAGGCATTGATGGTGAATCACTGAATCCAAAGCTTAATGTCAATTTTCCCAACAATAACACTCATTTTGGTTGTTTCTTTTACATTTCACCTGCCAGCTGAATGGTTCATCTGCAGGTCATGGTGAATCTTTTATAGATTTAAAGCTTGTATTTCTCCCACTCTTGGCTTTGGAAATCATTACACTGGTTGACAATTTCAGGTAATCACACAATTCTTCTGAAAAAACTGCAAATACCCTTTGTGTCACTTGATAATTTAATGTAATCCATCAATTAGTTTTTTAAAAAAAATTGGAACTGGTTCTCTGATGTTTTGGACTCTTAAATTTGAAACACATATATGACCAATTGATGATCATTGGCTTAAAAACAATGCATGTCTATAATACAGTTTTTAAAAGCGATTTGACAGCATCCCATTCCTCAATTCTCTCGTTTTTTTAGAAGGCAGCAACTAAGGGTTTTAATCCACTGAGCTGACTGCCTTTCCACAATGTAATCTCACAATGATGTTAATTGATGGAATTTGGCAACAATCAACCTGTACAACGCCACTGTCACATTGTTTTTTTTTTCTCGAATACGTAAGAGGATTGCGTATCATTTCATTAAAGGAGAAAGGAGTACAAGAAACCCCCCACCAAGAACTCAGCACAACAGCAGGTTCTAGAAAAGAATAAAACCACTGCCAAGAAAAGGCAGGGAATACAACAATGACAACACGAGAACAGAAAAAACAAAGATAAAGCCAAAAGCTGCAGCACAGAAGCCTCCGCAGCAACCCAAAGAGAAGCCTCCGCCGCCACCGAATCCAGGACCACACTCACAGAAGGAACAACAGCCTCAAAAACACATGGGTTACGGTGTTTCCAGATCATCCAGGCAGTGAGGATGACAAGGGAATTAAAGCCTTTTCTTGACTGCCCGTCCACTTTCTCTATCAGACCACCACCAGTAAGAAAAGGAGGAACAATCCTGCTGGGGCACGTCACATTGTGAAGAAAAACTTTTTATAATTTAAGCATCGCATGATAGTTTTGATAATTTCTCAGTTTGAAATGGCAGTATATACTTGTTTGTTCCAATTGGGTTGCTGAATACCTTTTCATAGGATATGATAACCATATTATTGACTAAATTGTCATGTAAGCACATGACTGGACCTCTTTTGAGGTGGAAATTTCTTAATTATGAGGAACTATGCTGTAAATAATACTTCAATTAGGCATTTCTAGTTGAATATGGTTGCCTATAATTATTGTTTATTGTGCTTGCTATTATTACGCATTCTCCACAGGATATGTGGGGCTCTAATACCTGGACATGGAGAAACAATGACTGATGAGGCAATTTGGGAGAGGCTTCCTGTAAGAGTTCAAAGACTACATTGCACCTACTGTTCCTTAGCTTAGTCTTGTTTGACCTGTTCTCTTACCTTGTAACTGAATCAACAGGACCTATTAACCTACCAGTTTTTACTGTTCTGTCCAAAACCGTAAATCTGTGTTTAAAATTGCTATTTTCTCCAATGAAGTGAGATCACTGTGCTATTTCTACTAGTCAAATGCGAGATGTGTGATATTAAGTTTTTTGTAAAAATTTAGATGGTTTAATTCAAGGCATTGGTATATGGAGCTTCAATCAACTGCACATGTTTTTATGAGATCCCTTATTTTTTATATATATATTAAATTTAAATTAGAAGTTTCACTGTTTGCTTCCTTATTATAATCTTCTTTATTCTTTCCTCTCCTTTTGAGAAGTTGCATATTGAAAATGGTTAAAGAGAGGACCAATTAGCACATTTAGAAGCCATATACTCAGGGATTTTTTGTCGGAAATTTCGGATATTTCCCCGGCGACCAAAATGAAAACGAAAATTTTGAATTCAAAAGATTTGATCAAATTTAATCCTTATACATAAATAGAAGGCATAACTTAACTCTTAACAACCAGTCTTGTAGCCTAGTGGGTAGCTCTTCCTTAAACAAGCTTGAGATCCATAGTTCAAATCCCAGGTTCAGCATTTTTTTTTTTTGAAAAATTCAAATACTGTATTTTTATTCCGACGAAATTTCGCCGAAATTTCGGATATTTTGCTGGGGATCGAAATTCTTCTTCTACTGAAATTTAAATCCCTGCATATACTCATAAACTATTAATACAACTTGGTAAAATATAATGTTAAAGCTTATCCTTTCTAGCATGTCTTTAAGTTCGAACTCCATATGTGTTGTTAGAGGTGATACATTTACAGCAATTTGTCATTTAAGTTGATGTGTGTACCTTTCCTGAATATGTGGCCATATCAAGATGTAAATACACACATTTCTTTCATTCTTAAACAATAGATAGCACCAAGGGATGCACATGATCCTCCCTTAAT
The DNA here is from genome assembly GCA_036346415.1 of Raddia guianensis. Lineage (NCBI taxonomy): Eukaryota > Viridiplantae > Streptophyta > Magnoliopsida > Poales > Poaceae > Raddia > Raddia guianensis. The sequence continues at coordinate 34,644,859 of CM070542.1, read as the reverse complement.
GTTGAAACTAGATGAACGTTATGCAGACTTAAGCTTCATATACTCATTACTAACAGCTTCATATTTTCCTTAGCACTTCTGGGTTGCCATTTCCATGGTATTTTTACTGGCAGCTACTTCACTCATGCTCCTTAAGTTGTGTGGTAAGCTATACAAATACTATTGCACTATACTATTGTGCTTCCCCTTTTTTATCGAGTATTGAGCTTGATCTAGTTGTCAGAAATTACCGTTGATGACTGAAATTTCACTATCTTTCTACTGAATTTTGTCAAAATAATTTTTAAGTGCTTCAGTTTGTGTGAATCATAGTACCTTTGGGGTTTTGAAGTTATTAAGGTGTATTATATGCCACAGGTGACGCAGTTACTCTGGGGTGGTGGGATTTATTCATTAATTTTGGGTAAAAAATATGTTTGTTTGTTTTACACACTTCTGATTCCATGGAAGAATTCTATCTTACTTGTTGAATTTGTCTTACAGGATTTCTCAGTGCTTTGCTTTTCTAGTGTGCACAAGGTGGTCCAATCCAATGGTTTGTACAATCAATTCTTGGTATAACAATAATTCATCATCCATGGACAGAAACTGCAACTGGAACAGCAGTGTTCCATTTATTCTCTCAAAAGGACCCTGATATAGGACTATGTGTCTGCAGGACATTGGTGTATCTGTATTGATTATTCCTATCGTAATTTTTCAAGTTCTTCTATGCATGCGCTTAGAGGTCTGTTCAACTTAATTCCTAATTCATTTTCCTTTAAAATTCATTTTTAGCAACTAGACTTTGTGTCTACATATGCATGATGCCCCTTTTGAGGATTAATATTTGGTTTTAAAATTTCTTCTTTCGAAAAGAATGTGAATCAAATCTCCGAGTTGACTGCCAGCATCATGTTATTTTTTCCTGCACGCTGGTTTTTGGCTATCTCTGTGTGATTCATTGTTTCAGGTGCAAGCTTGTATAGCCTAGTGTCTATTAGTGCCACCATGATTATACAACGTCTACTCTTCTATCTATTACTCACCTGGACTCCTGCAGAAACTAGTCTAAGTACCCATTGTCTTTGTCTATATTCTTTGCAGGGTACTCCATCTAATGCACGGTTTATCCCAGTCCGAGCTATTTTCTTGCCTATACATTTGGTGCAAGTGGCTGCTCTATGTTTTGCTGTCTGGAGATTTTTCGATAAGCTTGTTATTAAATTACAAGATAGAATGTTTAGTGAAGGATATATTTCCGTCTCGTCGAAAATTGGTGATTTCTTTATGATGATACAACATGGTTCAAGGTTTTGTTATAGTGTCACTATATTACCCCAAGCCTTCTTTCTTCTTTTTTATTAAAAAAATGAATATTAATCTCATGAGTTGTACATGGAGTTCTTATTTTGTCATTTTTCACTAATTGTCAGGCTCATTACCTGGTGGTCTATTGATGAAGATAGCAAAGAAGAACAAGCTCATCTATTCTATAAAAACAATATTGGGTATCCACTGGATAATTCTATCTAGTTGCATATTTAGAACTAGTCATGAGTTATGTAAACTTTGTATCTATGGGTTATAACTGGTAATCAATATGAACTGACTATGTTTGTCATTGTGTGTGCCATTGTTTTACTTGTTTACAGAATTGCATTATTAGTATTTTTTTTTAAAAAAAATATAGTGCAGGATACTGACATGGCATTTTTCATGTGTGTTTTTTTTCACTTGTTTTAGTAGTGGGGTGGTAAGGAGATAGTATCACGGGGTGGGGGGAGGGGGGTGGGGTGGGAAGACAAATTGATAGACTAAAAAGTAGGAAAACTTGTTTCCTGACTTCTTACGGTTTAGTTTGCTCCTCCATTAAAAAAAAAACCACACGTGCATCTTGAAATGTTTGTCTTCACATAAGAAGGTAGCTTGCTACTTAATATCAAGAGGATAAAATAATCCTTTAGAAGCATTTTTAATGTTTTCAAGATTGTTAAATTCTTTCATGATTGATATTATTATTTCTCTGCAGATATAGCACCTTTTGCAGTTATCCACCTGAGATGGTAAAAGAGATGCCAAAGAAAGTTCTTGTCAAGGAGGTTTCTTTCTCATACAGCTATAATCAACTGTATTATTATCTTTATTTATATGGAGCTAATTAATCGTGCCTACTTTCAGGTTCAGAGACTTCAGTTAGCCTTAGGAGAGCAAACCAAAATCGCTAAGCTTAGCCAGCAGCGGTGCGACAGGCTAAAAAATGTACTACTTGTTTTTACTACGACAACATTATTCTTTTCGATTTTAATGAATTGATAAACTGAGCTCAAGAATGTCTGGTGTGTTGCCTTTGCTACTTTTTATGTTATTACATTTTAGAAATGTCGTCTTATTTTAAATGTTGAAGCATTCTCATATGACTTGCAGAGAGTATTAGTTCTCATCATAAAGGGATTAAGACTTGTGGCCTATTCCCGTCAGCTTATCTGCCTTATTTGCCTATTTACTTATCTTCGCTTAATTTAAAAATAATTTTTTAAAAAAACTTTTTTTTTTTATATCTCGAAGACTTGTCTTAAGAGCTCTAGAACATAAGTCAAATGAAGCACACCCGGTTTGATTTTATCTCAAAAAGCTTTTGAAGTTAAGAAATAAGTTAGATGAACAAATAAGTCAAATAAGATAACATGACCTTACGAGAACAGGCCCTTACTACACATTTCAAGCTGCTGCTGATTCATTAATCAGAACCATTTTTTTTCCTAAACTGATACATCTAAATTTGCTCGTAAACACAGGAACGGATCCTATGCCGAATTTGTTTTGAGGAAGACATCTGCATTGTTCTGCTTCCATGCCGCCATCATGTTCTCTGCAAGTAAGGTTCTTATTGTTGCCATATATTTTTTTTGGTATATTTCGTTACTTATCTGTAACCCAAGCTCTGTTTTTGCTCCTCTTGCAGAACCTGCTCTAACAAATGCCAGTCTTGCCCAATTTGTCGAGTGACGATTGAGAGCAAGGTGTCTGTCTATGATGCAGTGAGTACTGCTGACCTATTAGGCGACACTGTTTAGAAGTTCACATGTTGACAGTAGTTCTAGGACACCTACTTCCAGAGTCCACAAAGATGACCACACTGGTTCCGAACAGAGGAAGACAAATTTTTCTTGACAATGAAATTCAAAGATAAATAGGAAAGTCTCAATGTCAGAATGGATAGAAGAAAACCAAGAGCCGCACTATCACATCCCTCAGTGGTGAGATGATAAAAAGAAAACGTGCAAGATCGATGATTCTCACATGCATATGCCCCCAACACGAATAATCACATGAAGTTACTGAATTTGTGACAAAAGCTGCAAGTTCAATCGCTCACGTATGCCATGTGACCAGTTCATCAAAAGACGGCTTCATAACAGTTGACAGGGGAGCTGAGTAGCTGAGCAAGCATGTGCAACAGGAAAGACTGGTAGCTGCTCTTCAGAGTTCAGCAAAGAAGCAAAATTGTACTATATTCAGTGAAGCTGGTGAAAAACATTCTTAGCCGCTCCTTACCTCTAGTCAGTGTACATACATAGGCCAGACAACAGCACGCCGCCTCTGTCTGCTCAGCATCATGACTTCATCTCAGGGATTAAGGAGAAAGAGGCTTCCTCGTTGCCAGTCTTGTCAGACGACGGCGATGATGAGGGCATCATCCATTGTGTGCGCATGCCGTCCTCATTGGTGCGCCTCTCCTTTCCCTCCTCATGTGCAATACATAGTACCAGAGGACCACTTTGCAGTACGAGGATTGGGTGCGCAAGTCAACAATTGTGGCCTCTGGCTCCGCCTGCTGCGTCACACTGCGCATGATTCGTGTCCTTGCGGCCTACCATGCCTGATGCCTCTGGTCTGCTTTGCCTTGCCATGTTGCCCATGTCGACCACATGGACGATATCCATCCAGGGATCGTGTGCTGCTCGCTGCGTTGTTGCCTGCCGATTAACGCTTCGCCTGGAAGCCGCTAGGTGCGTGCGCTCCGGCGTGAGGACAGGGTCACTTCCGTTTTTGCCATCGATCCTTATCCGTGTTGCTTTCGGAGTTTCGAGTGTGCGTAGTACCATGCGCATCGATGGGCGCAGCTCGACCGCCTTTTGTTCGTTGCTGTAGCCCCCGTGCCTATTCGCCATGCTTCCTTTGTCGTCGTGCCCGGAGGCCAAGGACGTGGGGGCGAGGCGAATCTCTCACGCCCAGGGCTCGGAATGTTTGGGATCGGTCAGTGATGGGTAGCTTTTAAATAGCGACCCATCCTGTTCAATTTCGATTCGGATTGCCACTTGCCAGTTACCACACTCGTGGTAGTAGCATATATGCACCACGCTGGCCTTGCTTCGGAGGGGCGCAATTTGAGCTTAAGTTCTATCCAAATAGCTATGGTTTTCTGATAAGCTGAATCCATCATTGAAAGGACTTCAGGATAGTAGATTGAATAGCCTTACCCTTTGGATTGGATCGATCATCACCCGTTTATATTTCTGTAAGTTTCTTCTACTATCATCAATTCTAGAAATCTATACAAATACGAAAGACTTTTTTCATCCTTACCAACTCGATCTTGTTGCACCTGGCAATAAACATGCATAAACCATTTCTCGATGGTATCTTCCAAACTCCTCTGAAAAGTCTATAGCTCGTGAACATGTCTAATCAGTGCGTGACCAATTGGTCAACGACAATGAGTTGATGTGCTACTCAACATTCACCAAGGCTCGGCAACATAATTTCACACGCGTTGTCATTTTCGCCGAATAATAAGAATGTGAGAGTAACTATTTCATGTGTGTTTAATATCCAAAAAAAGTATTCAGTCTTGTGGGAGATTGAATCAAATTGAACGGTTTAGATCTCTTGTTACCTCTCTAATATAACATGCACATGGTAAAGAGAGCTCCTGTCCTATCGGCACATTCCATATTGTTTTTTTTTATTACTTTTAAGAACCAAACATCGAGTTGATACAAAGTCTTAAAAATATCTCCCGGCCTCTGCATACAAAATATACACAGCCAGGACACACTCTCAGTGACACTCAATTCTTCGACTAGAACGCCACCCATGATTCTGGGAAAAGAAGCCCTTGGCCACCTACACCAAACGATGCGTAGCCTCCACAAATGAAGATTGCAGCTCCTGCTTCTATAGCACAACCCAAGACCGCAGCCAGTGGGTAGTAGTAAAAATAACCTGCAGGGGAGATAAATTAAGTTTCTTTTAAAAGACTAAATCATTCCTACTCAACCAGAGAGACCAACAAGTGGTTGATGTTCCTAGTAGGGCTAGGCTTCTATAATCCTTATCAAAACCCGTTAGCATGTTCCCAAAAATGTTAGAAACGCTAGACGGTTTAGAGATACCCAAAGACATGTTAATTAAGCTCCAGACCATGCGAGCAAAACGGCAATCGAAGAATAAGTGCCTAATTGTCTCGTCTTCATGATAAAAGCAGCAGGCTTTACTCCCTTTCCAATTCCATTTGGTTAGGTTGTCTTTGGTGAGAATAACTCCTCTACGAAGGTACCACAGAAAAATCTTGAGTTTTATCGTGTCGGCACCCGATTTACAATATCGGATTCCACCTGTGTAAACTCGTACTAGTCCCAAGGATCATGGCTAGTACACACAGATATACAGAAACGGAACAGTGCCAACGTTCTTATTATTACAAGTGGAAACATAGTCCAGTAAAACAACACATACAACGGCTCGCAGGCCGCAAATCAGAGTACACAACGATGTAGGCGTAATACAACATCTAGAATTTTATTCATCCCACAGGCATGAAAGCTGTAGGAGCGCGTAACCCTTGTCTTCATACTCTTCGTCGGAGAATGCCTCCTCGACGTAGTCCAGGTCCTCCTCCTCGGAAGGCGGGCCATACTTGGATGGACCAGTTGTTGAAGTTTTGAAAAGAGAGGGGAGAAAAGGAGGGTCAGTACAAATTGTATTCGCAAGTCCGAAATTATGCAAATGTGGTTTAGTACAGGGAGGGCTTAGGATATTTTGCGGAATAGCATTTATTAGCCTAGTTTTGGCAAGGCAATTTAGAAACAATAAATCTTAATCATTTTCTTTGGGCTCTTCTCAAACGGTTCTCGCCACTTGGCCTCAGTGCCATAGCGAGAACAAAATCCTTCCTTCTTTTCTTTTCTCAAAACGGCTAGGTCCATTCCGCGCGACACTTTCCGGTAGGCCGTCACCCAATCCGGAATATCGCCGGTGGCACCTAGCTCAAACGAAATCCTTCTCAAATCCTTACTCATCTCAAATCCTTTGTTCAAAACCCTTTTTCTAAATTGGTTTTATAAATGAATAACTACCATATAATCAGTCCCTTCGCGCGCTCATAACCGCGAGCACGGCTATCATGATAGTTTTAACTCTGCAGAGTGGGTACGCCTTACCCTCGAGAGGCTACGCACCCAGACGGTGTTTTGCCACAAGACCGTCAACCACGAGGGCCAACGATCGGGCCCGTCCCATACCGGGGCTCGAGATCGTACTGTTATGGCTCAGTTCATAGGATCATAGGATGAGCAGTCTTTAGACTAGGGGAGAGTTTATATTTTAGCCCAGTTTTCGAACTGGTGCCATACCGCACCGACAAAATATCTCCCTAGTCGGAAAGTTTTAGGGGTAAGAGGAAAACCATTTCCTACTAAGCATCACCCTTGATGCGCTATCTTTAAATCACCCTTTTCCAAACATTTCTCAACAATACTTCTCATTTCACACAAATGATTGAATCATTCCGCATAAAGGATTTTTAAGCATTTATCCTACCACAACAGAGCATATAAATATGAGCAATTTATAGTTTAGCCTTAGGTTTAATCCTACCATATTTCTTACCTTTTCTAATTGGCATGATATCTAATTCTAGTAAATACGACATTTGTTATTTTTAAACTAGCATGCATATTTTCAAGTATAGCAAGCATTTTCTAAATAACCGAAAATGGCTTCACGATATGATCAAAGGGGGACTTGCCTTGATCGGTTCCGGGGAAAGTGAAGGGGACGTCGTCGATCGGGTCTTCGGGGGCTTGACCTCCTAAACGCGCGCGCACACACATGCAGAGCAATACAACACACATAAGTAAAATATTTTATGCCATGCTGTTTTTAAGGAAAATGCAGCAACTCCATGCTTCATGTATTTTCATTTAAAGGAAACATGATGCTAAATGGTTAATGCACACATGGAATGATGCCATTACTAAATCATAAATACTTCTAACAAGAGTATGCTGCATGGATGGCATGGTAACAATTATTTTCTAAAGTCCAGGGACTGCTAAGGAGTTTTCTTTTTAATTAAAAGAAATGATATGACACTTCTCAAATGCACATGAAATGATGCACCTAGAGCTTATCTATTTAACCAAAAATGGATGCTTCATGCATTACATGCACATATATAACATTTTCTTAAGTCCAGAAACTATCAAAGTATTTTCACTAATTTTTACAGAATTTCCGCAGCCCAATAGCTATTTTTAATAATTGCTTAAGCTATTCAAAACAATGATTAAATAGAAACTGGAAAAAGAATTAAAAAGAAAAGGGCTATCGGCTATGGGCCGGCTCGGCTCACGGCCCAATAGCTTGGCACCGAGCGGCGCGGGCGAGTCGGCACCGCGAGCTGACGGGTAGGTCCCACATGGCAGCGCCTCGCAGCGGTGAAGAGGGGAAAAACAGAGGACGCTCCGGCGGCGGCGATGGTCCCCACGGCAACGGCGACTCCATCCACCGGAGGGCGATTAAACGCGCGGGAAGCGAGACGCGAGGAAAACGAACAACGCGAGCATCGCGGCGGCGACGAAATGCGCGGCCGGGTCCCCAATTACCCCGGGGGTGAAAATGAGGAGGGAGCAAAGGGGCTACCTTTGAGCTCTCAGGGTCGAAGCAAAACGGCAAGGCAGTGAGACTGCAGCGGCGGCGACGGCGCGGGCTCCGGTACACGCGCGGACCACACTGCTCCAAACCAACGGCGCGAGCTCCACGGAAACGACCGGCTCGGGTGAACGACCGTTGCGGTGGCGCAAAGCAAGGAGCAGAGGGGGTAGCAGTACCCCATTTATAAGCGAGCTCCGCATTGAACAATATTTGATGCGACGTGCGGTTTGGCGAACGCCGGCGCCGATTTCGGCCGGTGCCGTGTAGGTGAAAGCATTGAACGCGAGGGTGGTTCGGCCGGCGATAAGACAAGAAAGGGGTAGGGGACGGAGAGGGGTCCGGTAGGAGGGTGTAGGGGCAAGGGATTTCATGGGGATGCGAGCTGGCGAGGCCCCGGAGGAGAGGTACAGCGGCGGCGACTGGCGGAAAAGAAGAAAACAGGGGAGGGAGCGATGCTGACAACGCGAGCCCACTTGCTGGTGGCATGGCCTTCGGCGCAAGGGGCTGGCCATGACGGACGGAATGGCTGCGCATGGTCATGCCCAACCGAGGGAAAAGAGAGAGCGGGGAAAGGAGAGAAAGAGGGCGGAGTGGGCCGGCACAGTTGTGGCCCATCCCGAGGGAAAAGAGGAGCGGGGGAGGAGAGAGGGAAAAAGAGGGGGTGGGCAGAATCGGGCCAAGAGGAAAATGCTTAGGAAATGATACTTTAATTCCCAAAAATTAAATAACACCCTTTCCAAAATTCCACATGGGATTTGCTTAAAGAAAATATTATAAGTTAACAATTTACTTTAACCTTCCAAAATATTTTTACTTTGGAGATTTTAAATGCACCAGTTATTTCCAGGATGATGCATGAAATGATGAATATGTCACGATGCAATAAATAAATGATTTGACATTTTTAAATCATGCATTTAAGAAATTATAACATGCCAAATTGGGTTTAAAAATTTGGGATGTTACATATCGGGGCCTTTAATTTCCATTACTTTCTGTTTAAATTAGGAACATCACTTCTAATTAAAGCCTGGTAATGGGATTTCACCGAGAACTGTCCATTTTGGTGCAGGTTCCAGCGAAAAACATCCTTATCATGTGCGAGCACTATGTTAGTCAACCGCATGCGTAGATCATTCCAAGCTAATAGTTTTGGGCCAATCAGAGAGCGTCGCCAAGAAAGGTTTGGATCGGAAGTGGCTAGCACTTCTACGATAGTTGCAAATTTCCCTCTAGCAGTGCTATATAGCCCGGGGTACTGGTCTTTTAGAGCTTAACCTCCTAGTGAAGTATCTTCCCAGAACCTCACTTGTGATTCATTCCTGATTTCGAAGGTTCCAAAGCGAAGGAAGTCTTGCTTTACCTTCATCGGGCCTGACAAAAAATGTGAGTCTCCTAGCTTCCACTCCACTTGTACTAAGGGCTTAGTTGCAAGATATTTATTTCCCCTTGGTCCTTGGGTTGGCAGATAATAGACCATTTGGCAAGGCAATATTTTTTCTTGTTCTTGTCTTCTTGCCAATAAAAATGAGTGTCGACGGTTGAGATATCGATCTCAAGACCACTAAGGTTCTTGAAAAGGGAGATAGAAGACCTGTTGAGCTATGCGAACAGCGATCAACGAGCAACAGGGAGACACAGGGTTTTTATCCTGGTTCGGGCCTCTCCGGGGAGATAACAACCCTACGTCCAGCCTTTCTTATATATCAGAGGTGATTACAAGAGGATGCTCGACGAGATGGACAAATCTCGGCGAGATTATGTGTGTACAAGAGAGCAATATGCGACAATGCGAAGTCTCTTGGCCTAAGATCAGGTCGTCTTGGATTGACCCTCAACACGCCGTAGGGGTCCTGTTTATATAGTGTTGAACAACCGACCTACCAAGGGATAATCGGGCCGGGCTAACCACGAGTTCGTAACGAACTCGAATACATGCCAAATATATCCTGAGGTAGATAAGGAATACTTCAATTCTTGGGGATCACGACGTCTGCTCCAATCCGGGAAACCACGTCCGGGTCTTCACGTAGCCGTGCAGAACTCTTGTTCGAGTCGGACTCAAACATGAATTCTAGGCCGTTACGCACCGTGCCAGCCTGGAAGCTGTTCGGCAGGATGCACAGGGGCCTGATAGAACCTTCCAGGGAGCCAGGCCCTAGGAGGCTGTTCGATTGGGCCGTCAGGGAGTGGGCCATGGCAATGGGCCGTGATTTTATCCCCGACAGCTAGTCCCCGAGACTCAAGTGGAAGGACTCACTAGAGGTGGATCTTCCTCTTGAGACTCTATGTCACGAGGAGGGTATTTTTCCTGCTACAAAGACGTGCAACAGGCGACCGAACAGGTTATGGTTCAACCGAACAAGACTTATTCGGGACCGAACAAACCCGCCCGGTGCCGAGCAACTCTGTTGCGTCGAACAGGGAACGACATCTGTCCGAGCAGAGTACCCAGCCTTAAGTGAGATGAATCATCTCCTTGAGGCTGAATGTCATCAAGGAGGGATTGGATTCTTGGTAGTGAAGAGCATACCACCGCATCCGAGTAAGAGTTGGATCTCCCGGAAAAATGAACATAGCAAGTTGTGAGACGGACTCACGTTGCTGCATCCAGGTATGAAGATACCCAGGAAAGCATGGACGGGAATAAGGGAACCACCTCTCAGGCTAGAGCTTGTCCGAGGAAAAAGAGATTGCGCTCTCGAGCGAATGTTGTGCTCAGGAGCGAAGGTGATGTGCTCCTAGACGTAGATCGTGTGCTAGGAGAAGACAATGCATACGAGGGGAAAGATGACCTAGTCCTCGAGCGTAGAGCTCGTTAAAGGAACCAGGTAAAGAGATCCAGTCCCCGAGCACGGAGCTCGTTAAAGAGACCAGAAAGTGCGACCAGGTGAAGACGTACCCGGTCAAAGACCATCCAGTCCCCGAGCACGGAGCTCGTCGTGGGGACCAAACGTGTGCTCCAGGTGAAAAGCTGCCCGGCGCGAGGTGATCCAGTCCCCGAGCACGGAGCTCGTCGCGAGGACCAGATGCACGCCCCGGGCGAAGAGCTGCCCGGCGCGAGGTGATCCAGTCCCCGAGCACGGAGCTCGTCGCGAGGTGAATCACAACCCGAGGTAGTCAGAGCCGCAAGAAAACGTGTGAAATCAACGCTTTACCCATGGCGTATTCCTTGTGACAGTGTAAGCTTGTCTTGGCAAGTGCAGAACCGACGCTTGGAGTGCCCGTTGCGATAAGAATCGGCTTTCGATGGGCATGCCCGTTGCGATGAGAATCGGCTTACGGTGGGCAGGACTCCGTTGGTGGCGCACTACCTTGACTTAGCCGAACTGTGAAGGTCAGTGCCGGGCAAAGGTAAGAAATCATACGCGGGTGAAGTGAATCAGTCCCCGGGCATGCGCGGAGCGTACCCGGGAAGAGAGGGATGCAGACATCGGTTTTGGTGGGGAAGCCTGGAACCTCGCCGCGACCATCACCGAAGTCTGACGTTCCCCGTTCCTGTATTTTCTGCAGAAGACAAACAAGAAACGAGCCAGCAATGGGAAAAAGAGAGCGAGAACAGACTCTAAGAACAGCAAAGCGAGTTTTGGAAAACACGCTAAAGACGACCTACCCGCACAAGACATAATTTTTTCCGTGTACGTCCCCAATAGCATTAGTGTCACCTCGGCGAATGCGGAACCGACGTCAGGAGTGTCCGTTGCGATGAGAATCAGCTTACGGTGGGCAGGACTCCGTTGGTGGTGCATTGCTCCGGATTACCGTGCCAGGAAGGACGTAGCATGGATAAAAAAGATATGTGCGGGCAAGTGCAGCCCCGCTGTGGCTAAGACCGCTAACTAGGGAATGCGATCGGGACCTTAGCCGCAGGCAAGACGTGCGAGGCGAAATCTTATCCGGGCATGGACCCGTGTAGCGTTGGTGTCGCATTAATTGACGGGTGCGGAACCAACGCCAGGAGTGCCCGTTGCGATGAGAATCGGCTTACGGTGGGCATGCCCGTTGCGATGAGAATCGGTTTACGGTGGGCAGAACTCCATCGGTGGTGCACCGCTTCGGTTAACCAGAGCTGTACAGATCGTCGCCAGATAAAAAGACATGCTCGCACGCGGGGAGCGCTACGGGAGCGAAAGACCGAGCCGATTTGTCCCTTTATTGGTTGGCAGGGGTACAGCGACGACCCTGGGTTTATAAAGAGCCAAATGCGGATCCGGACAACGAGATTTTGGAAAACCAGCGCTAAGGAAAGGAATTGGAAAACTGGAAATGTACCGGGGTCGCTGAAATTCGCGTGCATGTACAGGACGCCAACTTGTTTCGCAGATTTCCGCTGATCCGAAAGGAGTTTTGAGGTGGGACCAGATCCGTTGGAAAGCTGATCGCGTCTGCTTTCCGTGAAGTGGTAGAACGCCCAAAACGAAGGTCGTTTGCGGCCGGGGCGCCCGTTTTTGTGCGGACTGGTCAGGGGGGTCGCAAATTTCGAGGTCGCGAGCTTGCTGACGACCTGGTTGAGATGGCCGAGCAAAATTGATCTGATCTGACAGGGGACGTGACATCCTGCCCTTCTGAGTCATAGCCCTCAGAAAGGAGTTTTCTGGTCGCTGAGCGAGTTCGACATGCTCGAACAGACTTGATCTGTTAATCCCCACAGACGGCGTCAACTGTCGACGGTTGAGATATCGATCTCAAGACCACTAAGGTTCTTGAAAAGGGAGATAGAAGACCTGTTGAGCTATGCGAACAGCGATCAACGAGCAACAGGGAGACACAGGGTTTTTATCCTGGTTCGGGCCTCTCCGGGGAGATAACAACCCTACGTCCAGCCTTTCTTATATATCAGAGGTGATTACAAGAGGATGCTCGACGAGATGGACAAATCTCGGCGAGATTATGTGTGTACAAGAGAGCAATATGCGACAATGCGAAGTCTCTTGGCCTAAGATCAGGTCGTCTTGGATTGACCCTCAACACGCCGTAGGGGTCCTGTTTATATAGTGTTGAACAACCGACCTACCAAGGGATAATCGGGCCGGGCTAACCACGAGTTCGTAACGAACTCGAATACATGCCAAATATATCCCGAGGTAGATAAGGAATACTCCAATTCTTAGGGATCATGACGTCTGCTCCAATCCAAGAAACTACGTCCGGGTCTTCACGTAGCCGTGCAGAACTCTTGTTCGAGTCGGACTCAAACAGGAATCCTAGGCCGTTACATACCGTGCCAGCCAGAAAGCTGTTCGGCAGGATGCACAGGGGCCTGATAGAACCTTCCAGGGAGCCAGGCCCTAGGAGGCTGTTCGATTGGGCCGTCAGGGAGTGGGTCATGGCAATGGGATGTGATTTTATCCCCGACAATGAGGACGAAAGTAATCTAGTTTTTTCAGGACCCCTCTTGGGATGGGAAAAAAGGACATCATGTACATCGGAAGGCGGCTTAACACAGAATTGATTAGTGTTAGTCTACCTCCAATTGATAGGTGCTTGCCTTTCCAGCTACTGAGTCTCTTTTCAAAGCGCTCCTCCACCTTCTTCTAGTCAGTATTTCTCAGTTTCCTATAATGAATAGGAATGCCGAAATACCTCAGAGGAAGGTCCCCCTTCTTGCAACAAAAAATATCCATGTACTGTTGCAAATACTCTTGGGCTTCACCAAAGTAGAGCAATTCACTTTTATGGGAATTAATTTCCAGCCTCGATATTTGCTCGAAAGCATAAAATAGAAGCTTCATGTTGCGAGCTTTTTTCAGGTCATGCTCCAAAAGAAGAATTGTATCATCTGCATATTGTAGGATAGAGATAAACCTCCATCGATTAGACGAGGTACTACCCCACCAATTTGCCCATCTATGTTGGCCCTCTTAATTAAAATTGAAAGCATATCCGCTACAATGTTAAAAAGTAGTGGCGACAAGGGATCCTTCCGTATTGTTGTATTCCTTTTCTTTGGCGAGTAGCTCACGGCTCCTTCCTCGTCTTGGCTACTATCATCATCAGTTTTGTCATATCTCGTCAATTATCTACCAGCCTACCCCATCCACTCTTTCCACAACATTGCAGCTATATATCCTCTCTATCAAATATACAGGGGAGGAGGCGCGTTAAACCCTACTATAACCCACCGTCCATCGTCATTGCCCGTGCGCACTCGCCTGGATTGCGGCCATGTATTAAATGCAAGACCGTTTAGCACAGTTAGTTAGTTGCGCAAGACCGAGTACAGTGTGAATTAATCAGTAAGCTAGTCAAGGCGTACGTGCCGTCGATGGAACAATCTGCGGGGGTCATTTCCTAGCTCGCTGCTCTCCTCCCATACCTATCATCTAGACAGTGTTTGTCGGAGAAAAATGCTGGATTCGTCCAGGCTCATCGCTAGCTGCTAACCCTCTGCACTGCATGCCGTCGCTGTTATTGCCTCTCAGCCTCTCTTGCATGCATGCTTGCCGTCTCAATAATTACTAGACAGAATGATATACATGTACGCACGCACGCAACATTAATCATTATTCGATCTATCTGTCGATCGATCGAAAGTTATTGCAAATCATCGCCGGATCGATGGATACATGGACAGGATATCATATATACTGCGATCTGCAGGCGCTGATCGACTTGTTGGCCTGATCGATGGGACGCGTCAACGGCAGGTGCAGAGAACGGGATCGTGCACTGCAACCGCTACATCGCCGGTGCATTGCATGTAGCTACGAACGGCTTCCATTTCCTTTGCCATTTGTTTGTGAGAGCTAGCGTCATGACGTGCATGATCTGAAAATATGCTCTCTATATCTTGTGCCCTAGCTAGAAAAAAAGGCAAGATCAACACGTCGTACGTCGACCTGGCTGCTACTGTACTACATAGCTAGTGCTGTAATGCATGCATACGTATACATCGGGCATTCTCCCGATCGATCAATCAATGGATATATAGATATGTGAAGAATTCGAGAAATGATTTGGAATTGATGCATATATAGCCTCACCAGTACGACTACTGGCCAGCTCGCTGCATATATATACCTTCTTCTGCATATGCCGTAGCTAGGATCGATTGATGAGATGGGAGCGAGCTCTCGCACGCGCGTGTCGGGGCACATGCACGCGTGCGCGCGCGCGCGCGGCCACTGACACAAACACTGCGTGCATGCATGGATGAGCGCGCGCATATGTTGAATGCGACCGCTGCTTTCGACGGCATCTCGTACGATCGAGCGGCCGCCGATGGCCATGGGTGAATTTGTGACCATGATCACCAGTTCACCACTCACCGGCACCGCACGTACGTACGTGAGGCCATGGGAGAGCAGTACTTGGAAGCCACTTTGCACATGTGATGGATATGTATGTACATGTGGCCGTCGCACGTGCCAGGTTAATATAGCGTTCGGAGAGACACAAGTCATCGCAAGCTAGCTATATATAGAGCTAAATATATAGACTGCATGAGATGGCTCTGGTTCTGCAACGATCAGCAGCCACACACGTACTGTACTGTAGTACTGTCCTGTATGCACACGTATATATCATATATGTACACTTTTCGCACGTTGGCGCATATATGCAGGCGCGGGAAAGGAGAGATCGATCGCGATCGGTCGCGGCTGTAGACACGCCTATCCGCCTCAGCTAGCTCTTGTAGATCGAGATGTTTTCTTTAGATAATGTGTAGAGGTGACGAGCATAGCTAGGCGGCCATGCATAGCTGTTTGAGGTGACGAGAGGTCGAGAGCCATCAGCAATGGCGGCATGCAGAAACGGAAAGGAGGCTTGCAAGGTAGAGCAGGAAGCAACTAATAGTCATACGTTTCCTTCCCTAGCTTGTGCTCGCTTTCCGACCTATATTTGATGCCACGTAGGCACGTACGTATGTCTACTCGTTTCATGTTATGGGGGGAATTTATTCTCCCATGTATGCATGCCATCACTTAGGCTCTGTTCAGCTTAACGACTTATCTATGTTTTGAAAAAACAAATGTTTTGACTTTTTTAATCGTCTTTTCGCAGTTTTGAAGGCAAGTCAAACAAAATGGATCCGAATCTCGAGACTACCTCAAGATGCTTTTGAAATTTAGTCATTTCAACCATTCAGCCGTTCAGATCAGCTCAAAAGAACAGGACCTTAGTAATTGACCTCTTCCCTATTTATCATCATAATTGTTTGATTAGAGCATCTTTAGCTCCCACTCTAAATTTTTCCTCGAAAAAAACATTATTCCTTGCCCCCTCTCTATTTGTCTCTCTAAACTTTTTCACACTTTACACTACACTCTAGCTACTCCTCCAGCTCCAAAAAAAACTTGATGCATGTATATATTAGACTTGTCTAAGTCAAAGTTTTAAAAATTTATGTACAAAAATATTTTAAACTATTTGGATTGGGCACATGAAAATCATACATTTAGATTCATCTCGAAAAGTACTTCCATAATATGGCGATTTTTGTGAATTTTATAAATAAATTGCAATGGTTAGTAGTAAAAGGTAGTGTATTTCCAAAACCATGTCGATGTCCAAATGTCATGTGTTTTTTAACTAGAGTGTAGTGTAAAAGATTCTTCCTTACAGCAGACACTATCCCAAAAAGTTATCAAAGCTCAGCGTTTTACGGTGCATGTTTGAGATGCTCTTACCACCTCCTGCTATGTGCCACACAACGAGAACTTGTCCCTTTTCTGTAAGATTAATACACATACCTAAAAAAATCGAAGTGTTACTAAATATACAATATACAGTACTTTCAATTTGTAACTTCTTTTCAAAAGTTTTTTTATTCAATTAACACTTAAAGATGTTTTAAACATAAAAGATTAACCTTAAAAATATATATATAAAAAAGCATATTTACATTATTGCATACTTGTTATGACCATGCATGCATTGTATACACTTTGTTTGTGAGATGATCATTGTATACCTAAAAAATTATTATACAAAATGTTATACCAGATGGTCCGTAAAAAAATAAATTTTAACTAAATCAAATAAAATTAAATCGAACGGTGAATCAAGCGGCGCCATAGCTTGTGCTTTTCTGGGACTTGGAGCCAGGACATTTAAAGTGCAAGCATATGTGCACGTCGATCGCCACGGCGCCTTGCGCGAAGTTTTCTCTTTTAATTTTTCTCTTTGGAGATCGAACACGGAGTGGCAGGGAGGGGGCAGAAGATGGCAGCGAGGAACATATTATAATACGTACTCGATCTGTCCAAAGCCTGAAGACCTAGGCAGCAGGAGGAGCAGCACAGCATGCATGCATGCAGCTGAAAGTTGTGAGTTGTTCAGGCTTCATCAGAGAGAGAGAGAGAGAGAGAGAGAGAGAGAGAGAGAGAGGGGAGCAGTAACACGAGTGAGATTCTCGGATCCAGGGGCGGCCCCGGCCGTCAAATGACTCAGGGTACGGCCATGTCGTCGTCGACGCATCTGACGAAGATCGGTCGGCATGCAGCTAGGGCTGGGCTGTGCCCGGTACGGTCGGTGGTGATCTGATCGCCGCTGATCGCCACCAGCGCGGGCGCCAGGGCACACCTGGCCGGAGGCGCGTGGGGGCCCACGCGCGCGGGTCAGCGGCGGCGGCGGCCTCGCCGGCCGGGGTCGATGTGGAGCTCGCTCTCTGCCTGATATGATGTTTCTTTCAAGGGGGGCATACAGTGGGGTCGCTTATAATATATGTGCGTACATACATGGGTATAATCAAAACCCTAAATTCCTTGGGGATCTATATCTTCGTCTTGACATATATCTCTCTCTTGTCTTGTAGTCTACAGGTCTTAGTAGGAGCCAGGAGTACAGGACAGTCCAAGATCCATTGGTGCATGCATTGGAGTACAGAGAGTTTGATCTATTGATATATATGTCAGAAACAGGGGCACTTTTATGTTTAATTTAATATAAAAGATAATCCATGGCCACTAACAAGTGAATAATGCACATCATGCAACATGAATATGTCATACGAACAGATAAAACAGAAACAATTATGTCTCCAAATACATTCGTAGGGAGAAAGGAACTGTTAGGGCATAACAACGAAGGAACTATTTGAAGTTGAAACTATTTAGGTTGGGTAGTGCTACGGATCGGGCATCCAATCCATAGCAAAAAAATCGGACTTTTTTTTCGACATGCGATATTTGAAAAACAAACATTACACTAATATTAGTAGTGTTGAAACAAGAAAGATTTGTCTGGTGAAACATGGACGAACAAGCCAAAACATGGGCCAAAAAATATAAAAACCTAACGAAACATGACATGTTCTCACGTGTTTTAACATGTTTCTAATTAAGCGTTTTCAAATAACAAATACTGTTCAGATCCAGATCCAAAGAGATTTCTTCAGAGAGAGAGAGGGGGAGGAGGAGGGAGGGAGGGAGTGAGAGAGGAAACACACCTTGGTTGCCGGCGACTCCTCCTGTCCTCCGTGCGACTCCCCGACGGATCCCTTCCGGCGCAAGGCAGCGGCAAGCAAGCCGGCGGTGAGGCGCGTGGTGACGAGCCCGCGGTGGCGCGCGCTTCTTCTCGGTGAATGCACTGTGATGAGCCCACGGCGGCAGCGGCGTGTGGGTGACTGGGAGAGGAGGAGGGGGGAGAGAGAGAGAGAGGCGTGCGAGACGAGGCGATAAAATGGATGGGGAGAGCGTCTGATTCGGACAGATGCTCGATCCCGAGCGTTTTCGATTTATGCTGGAGTCTCCTACCTCCCAGCACTCCCACTTCCAAAATATGGGTCTTTAAGATTTTCATGGATTACTCTTATAGAGTTGCTAATTCTCATGTTTCTGATTTTCTTTTTATGAAAATGCACCAGGCCAAGCGTCCGATTGCCTTTTTATTCGTGCGCGAGCCAGGATAGAGATCCGGGTTCCATTCCCATATCCAGTGCACTGCTCGTCTCTCTCTCTCTCTCCATACGCGCATGACGTACTCCACTCCTCCCCATGCTGGCGTGTTGCTTCTCCGATGGGAAGCCACCGCCGCCATGGGCTCGTCGCCGAGGACGCGCCACCGCCGTGAGCTCGCACCTGAGGGCCACTGCCGCTGCAGTTTGCAACCCGTGCGAGCTCCGGTGGCTTCCACCGCCGTTGACGCCGTGGGCTCGTGGCCGTCGCCGTCGGAGTAGTCGGGGGAGTCTCCGGTGACGAGGTCTGGTGCCCCTCTCTCTCTCTCTCTCTCTCCCTCCCCTCTTCCTATGGATCTAGGCTAGATCTGGATCTGGGTAGCACAAAAACACGTCGAAATATGTGGAAACAAGCTAGAACATGCCATGTTTTCGTAGTTTTCACAATTTTTTTTTGTTTTTCGGAGCCTTGTTTTGTCATGTTTCATGGAACAAATCCTTCTTGTTTCAACACTACTGGCATTGGTGTTATGTTTGTTTTCCAAAAATCGCTGGTCAGGAAAAGCGTCTGATTTTTTACACGGATCAGACGCCCGATCCATAGCACTCCCCTTTTTTTTTACTTTAAAGTATACACTAGTAACACTAAAATTGCATTATTTTACCATGGTGCAATTTTAGTATAAATTTTTATCAATTATCTATTTTTTTATCTTTCATGCTTTATTACTATGTAAATTTGCTAAATACATGCTGACATATTTCTCTTCATATGTTTCAAGTTCAATCTAAAATAGCACACGAATAAGAGTAAAATATACTTGTTAATAATGTGTAACTGTAGTGTAATTATAGTGCAATTATATAAAAATTGATTGCGCGCTACTTATTTTATTTTCAGGCGACTGTGCATTAGACATTATCTTATTCTTAAATATATGGTCGTAGCTCATTTATTCAAATAATATATATATCCCATGTCAAGAAATCTAGCCGCACTATAATTAACTAGAAATATATCCCATCCCGAGATAGTGTTGACTGTGAATCCCTTTGCTGAAATCACAAAGTTCCTTAAGGACGAGAACACTACCGTTTCAGTACCACTTTAAGTTTCTTTTGCTAGAAATTGAAGCTCAAACTCTTAGTTCCTAAATATATACCATTACATCTTGTCTAGCTATATGTTCGATCCCTCCCTGCATCTTCCCTGTACGTATGGTCCATCCGATCTCCTCTTCGATCCTCTGCCTCCATAATCAATAGCAAAAACCAGGCTACAAACAGTGAAGGCAATTAGAGATAAACTATACTAATTTACAGCTAGCACTGGCAAAGATAAATTTTAAAATATTTTTATTTAAATTTATCTTTGCCAAGCTAGCTACTAGCTACTCTATTCTAGCTATATGCATCCACAGCTCGTCGTCATTGTCGAACACCTCCTTGGGGTCACAGGAGCTATCATCGTTGTTTCCATTAGAGAGCGCGATAAAACAATTTTTTCTGATTTATACTACTCTCAATGGCAGTGGACTGAACCGTCGAGACTAAGGTGCATTGACCACAACTAACCTCTCTGGGCAAGGACCTTACTCTCAAGTTCAATCCACGGGCATCATGACTAAGGTGAACTCTGGCCCATGGGCTTTGGTGGGGCCCATGGCACCTTCGCTCGACGCCTAACGGGTGGTCGTCGAGAGTACACGTTGTCCAGGCCAAAAACAGGGCAGTATTCGCGATGTCATGTTACTAAGCCGTCGAGACAAGTATTCTCGACGGTTGCCGTCGAAACCATGTCTCTCTCTCTCGACTGAGCTAACTCAACGGCCGGCTGTCGAGACTAAGGTTTTCTGATGGCTTAGTATTTATTATCAACGGTTCTGGCCGTTGACACAATCATTGTTTCCTGTAGTGAGCACAAATACATAAATGCCAGTTGGTAATATAATTAGCTCACATAAGTATGATGGTTGATAATTAGCGTTGGTTGTTGTGTTTTTACTGAATAACCCCAACATTAATAACATTATTTATGTTGATTCTAACTAAACCGACATAGATATTCAAGTAAATATAATATGTTTACTATAGTGAATGTCAATTGCACATGCATGCGGTCATATATGCTTAGGTAGTGTGCGGTCATATGCTTGAGATTTGCCTTCATGAAGTGCTATTGCCATAGAAAAAACAAATATTGGTTGGAACCACATCTCTATTATGGTCAATTAATTCGACTTAGTGGAAGTGATATCTTGCTTTCATGATATGAAATATATGTCTATTTTATACAAGCTAGTTATCTTCGGACGAGAGTAGTGGTTATGACATTGGACCATGCCGCTATCATCAAAGCAAATCACTGTACAAAGACGGTGCTCATGTCATGATTTGCCAAATATGGATGTTATTTGTAGATTTCATAATAGGCTCAATAATATTGGAGTTTAGCTTTTTACTATAAAATATTTATTTGTCTCGCGGTTTGTAATTGCCTGTGATTATAACGCTTTTGTACTTTTATGGTCTGAGGCTAGAGTATTATTTCCATTATTAAATAAAAAGTAGTATGAAACCTGAGTGTGCAGTAACTAGATAGCTAGCTTGCACACACACAAAAATTACATGTCCTTGTATACACTGGTGAGCTACAGGCATAGCTCATTGTCACCAACTGGTTGGATCGATTGTTTCTTTTTCTTTTCTACCTTTTTGAAACCCCTGTACAGCTATCCTCTAAAATTGGTTGAAAAGATCAGCGACCGATGGGTGATTAATTAATTAACAGTTGAAAATGCAAAATAAAGTACTATGTGGTGATGCAATTGTTCTCAGGGCAGTCCGCAGTTCAACGTAAGCCATCAAGTTCTGTAGGTATTACACATCCACAGTCTATAATCTATATAACTACAAATAAATGATTTTTAACAGCAAATAAATTAATGAACTTTATATGGGTGACAGTGAAGCTTCTCCACTTTCAGTATGAAAAGCGTTTCCACGGTATCTCTAGAGCAATTAGAAATCTCGTGATTCGACATAGAAGAACTGGGATTCTGCAATATATGCTTATTATTTTGGTACTAGATGACAAGATACTCCCTAAAAACATTGAAAAAAAGGAGCATCCGTAGCAATGACTATAAAACATTATAACTTTGGATAGAGTGTCTGATGAAGGGAAGAAATTTTTTATAGTGTAGTGTAAAATGTGAAGAAAATTAGAGGGAAGGATAGATCGAGTAAGTAGCCAATAGTGAAATTTATGGTGGGGATAGAGGTTCTGATGTGGATTCTTAGAGAAAACTACCGGTGCAACACACACGGGGGACCAATTAATTTCTAAGCTAGCTATATACGTATAGGGCTAGCTGGAACCCAAGCTAGAAACTCGAGAGCTGTTTGGGCTCGGCTCAATTCCAGCTTGGCTCAGGTTCGGCTCCAAGCGTCGTTTCAAGCTGTGTGCATTATCGAGCCGAGCCAAGGCTAGGCTCGCTCGGGCTCGGCTTGTGTAGATATCACTGCGCGTTGCACTAGGAGGTGGCCTAGTGGGTGGCCCAATGTGTTAAAGACCACCTCTTTCTATTAGCCAGCCTTCGACCTCTCTCAAGCCTCAGCTCTCTCGGCCTCATCCCAATCCCGACCTTGCCCCAAGCCCCTCGACCCCGAGCCCGTTTCTTGATGCCTCTATTCTTGGTGCCCTGGCCGCCGACCGCCACTGATTAACTTCTCATCCCCCCTATCCGTGCCGCCTCAATCACAAGCGCTGCCGCTGCCGGCCAATCCACCCCCATCTCATCAACAACAAGGCTTGTCTCCACCGCCGACCGCCTTCTCATCCCCTTGTCCGCGTCGTCGAAATCACTGGCATCGCCATTGCCACAACCCACCCCTTCTCATCAACTTCAAAGCCAACCTCCGCTGCTACTGCCTACCGGTAGTCGATCAGCCCCGCCAACGAGCGTCGCCTCCGCTGGAGGTTGATCTTCCCTAACCCGCCATCGAGGGCCGCTGCATCAACTCTCTGTATGGACTAGCTCGAGAGCTAGTAACGAGCTGAGTCGAGCCTTGTTTCTTGCTGGGACACCTGCTGAGTTTGGCTCAGCTCGGCTCGGTTGTGAACGAACCATGCCGAGCTAGGGGTTGGCTGGCTCGAACTCGGCTCGTTTCCACCTCTATGTACGTGCAGTCTGTATACTCAGTTAATTTTTTTTTGTATGCACAGCCAGAATAGTCCAAATTGATCCATTCCTTGCAAAAATGTATGCCTAGAACTTAGACCCAGGACATCGGCTCTAATTCAAAGGAAAAAATTTGAACAGGTGAACATGATATAAAATTGGTTATTTTTAAAGGGACTTCTGTGGTTCTCGAAATGAACATGCATATGCTATCTGTTTCTCTCAATCAGATAACTTAGGCCTTGTTTTGTCAGATTAATGTTGAGTTGCGTTTTATTGTAGCAAATTTGTGACCCACTCAAAATACGTTTTAAAAAATTCAAAAAATTATGAAAAAAATATTTTGTGAACTCTAAGAGAAACTATTTAAAACCACACAAAAATAATTACAAAATATTAACATTTGGCCTATACAAAAATAACAAATTTTCATTTAATTTAATTTAATCTGAAACAAACAAGGCCTTAGACCGGTTTCAGTCTTATATACTACTATAAGTAGTATTTGTACGACTAATATTGGACAACGTTTTTGTAAGGATGCACTCTCTAAGACCTTGTCCTTTTCAGCTTAAACTAAATTAAATTAAATTACACTAATAATTATATTTAAAACATAGCCCTGCCCTATTATCGTCGTTGCATATATGCAAAAGAGCCCTATTCGATGGTTTTTTTGGAAGAGAAAACGGACGTCCATACATCATATATACAAAAACCGTACATATATATACACACATATATACATGCAGCTCAGCAGCTGACGTACCGCAGAGACCACCCAAATATGTATAGACGCCTGCGTGCCCACGTGTCCCTACAGTACGCCACTGTGTAGCCCCTCGATCCATCACAATAATGCCTTCATCATTCGCTTCCTAACTCCACACACCAGCACACCAACCCCAGCTAGCCATAGATCACACACAGCTCAAGAGCTATACCTAGCTGCGGTACGTAGTGGCGCAACAGTTGTCGATGCCCATTGCTGAGCAAGACCCCTCACTACACATACTAACCTCGCAGGCAAGAGCAAACAAGCGCAGCATAGCTTGCTCACACTCACACTCACTCACTCTCTTGCCTAGCTTTCTCTATCTAGCTCATTGACTGTCCACACTCACACTCACTCACTCACTCACTCACTCATCACCATTCGATCTGCGTCTCTAACCTTTTTCCTCCCTTCTTTCTCTAGCCTTTTTCCATCCCCTTCAGCCAGATGCACACATGAATGGAAATGGGCACCATATCCTGATCTGATCTGTGCTCTGATATCAGCAATCAGCATCTTACCTAGTCACTTCCAATATAGTCTCATGTAGAAGTAGAAAAGGAGAGGAGGAAGAAAGGGGGAGATCGCTTGAGAAGAAGAAGAGTGCAGTGCAGATAGCCACAGTAGTACTAGAACTAGATCTGATCATTCGCCTCCAGTACAAGTACTGCGCAGATGTTGCCTTACCCTAGCTCTCACCATTTCTTCATCCCCCAAGAAGCCCCTCACCCAAACCCTACCGGCGGAGGCGGCGGCGGCTTCCCCCCCATGCCGGAGCAGCAGCACTACGTCGCCGACCACTTCTTCCCTGGCCAGTACGGCGGCCAGCACTTCAACTCCGAGACGCTGGAGGCGGTGCTCCGGCCGACGGCGCGGGCGGCGCCTGATCCGGCCTCGGCGGAGGCGCGGCCGCCGCCCGCGAGGAACGGCGCCGGCGGCGGCAGGGCGCGGAAGCGGCCGTTCAGGACAGACCGGCACAGCAAGATCCGGACGGCGCAGGGCGTTCGCGACCGCCGGATGCGGCTGTCGCTCGACGTGGCGCGCGACTTCTTCGCCCTGCAGGACCGCCTCGGCTTCGACAAGGCCAGCAAGACGGTGGACTGGCTGCTCACCCAGTCCAAGCCGGCCATCGACCGCCTCTCCGACCCCTCGGCCGGCGCGCTGTCGCCGACGTCGGCGGAGTGCGGCGGCGATCACCGGCTCGACGAGGCGGCGGCAGCAGTCGCCGGGTCAGGGAAGAGGGAAGGGGTGCTGGAGAAGGCGAGGGCCAGAAGTGGTACTGGGTCGATGCTGGCCTTGGAGCACGGCGGCTACGAGCTGAACCACGTCATGTCGGCGGCGGCGCCGATGATTGAGGAGTACTACTACGACCTCGGCGAGATGATGAGCAGCAACGGGTGCGAGGGCGACGGCGACGACGACGACGACGACGACGGCGACGGCGACGGCGACTACGAGGAAGACGGTGCTTTCTTGGACGGTATGCAATACTAGTACTACACTACTACCTGCTGCAGCTCGCATCGTATCTCTAGTAGCTTGCAGTAGCAGCTTAATTAGGTCTTGATCTGTCGAGCACTTCGCTCGCGTTAGTTTGTATGCATGCGTGCTGGTCGATCTACTATCAGTACTATATATCGACAAATCTTGTTGTTTAATGATGTTCTTGTGCTTTGTTTTGACTAACTATGTCTATGTGAGATCTGTGATGTCTTGAATTGGAGATTTATTAGTACTGAGCTTTTCTTCAAGCCTCCTATGCTAGCGAGGGAGAAAATTGGGTGTGTTCAGTGCATCCTCATGAGATGACAGTAGATCGTGCGCGAATACTCGGTTAAATGGTTTAAGGTTTTTGTCATGCATGGTCTATATGTTTCCGGTGAAGGAGACACTTGATGTAGACAAGTTCCGGCAGTTGCATTTCTTTCACACAAAAGAATATTAAGAATTAATTTTTG
The DNA here is from genome assembly GCA_036346415.1 of Raddia guianensis. Lineage (NCBI taxonomy): Eukaryota > Viridiplantae > Streptophyta > Magnoliopsida > Poales > Poaceae > Raddia > Raddia guianensis. Next base: position 34,619,185 of record CM070542.1, on the reverse strand, counting down.
TAATAATTACGACCACTGAAAAATTAACATGTGACCAGGGGATATGGAGCTGGCATCCCTCGGCAATATGCCAAAAATGCATGGTGCACGAATGTTTCAAGAATTGCATGATGAAGTACATGTAAGCGCGCACGCAAAATTTCATATCAAATAGGAATTTTCGGGAAACAAATCAAATGGGAATGCCTACATAATTTGTCCCTGTCAAATGCCTATATCAAATGCTCAAGTACTAGAATTTCAGGGATTTCAGTCAAACTTGGGAGATCATGTACTACATCAAATCCTATCAAATTTGTCCCTGTTACCAACTTACCATTGCTAGATAACATGGAATAGCTAGCGCAATAGTTACCTCCACTAAGTACACTGTCATCTCAAATACCTTTTCAGATGCAATCATTTGTGCATCTGTTGATCTCTCTTGGTTCGGATGGTTAGCTGCATTCTGAGATAGTTCACGAGGGGAAAAAGATAAAATCACAAATTGTAAAAAAAAAAAATTCACAAACTATATTGAAAACATTATGATAAAACATGGAAATTCATGATAATTAAGTAACCAACAATTTCTTCAGTTTTCCAACATTGTTGGATTTTAATTTCATTATAAGTCAGTCAATCTCACAATTATATATATAGCCAAAAGATAAGCATATACTATCAGTTAGAGTGAAGTAGAACAGACGTGGTGCAAAGAAATAATATTTAGTCAACATCAGGACACTTTGCTCAAACAAACATCACTGACAGGTAATAAAGCTATAGGTGATAAGCCATCAAATGCTTCCCATTATCTCTCATTTACTGTTTATAAGCAAGACTTTATATATATTTTCAACATGTACGGCTAATTTATCTGTGTTTCAGACTTATTAATTATAGTGTTATTTCAGAAGTAATTAAGCCTATTTCGATCGAATGGCTATTGTAACAACGAATAAAATTTAAAACTGATTCTTCTAGTTTCTTTCATTTTTTTTTTGAAATTGGTAGAAATCATTTTTATTTTCGCGAATCATATGTATTTAAATTTCAAAATTTGTGCGTTATGTCTTAGTGTTAGCATAAATGGTCGCTATATTCAGAATAGTGAATGAAAATCGAATAGTTAATTAGCTTGGGATCGGATCCATATTGACGTCCATGCAGTATATATACACATAATAAATACTACTTAAAGAACACATCTTCAATTTTGATTTTTTACCAAAACAAATTAATTATCTAAGTCATCGACAATGAAATGAAATTATTCTAGAATATTCTTCTATATGTGGATCGAGCTGAATCCTCATGTTTGCCAAAAACGGGTGTGCTTTATTACCTGTGTAACTATCCATAATTAACTGCTGAATGTTTTTAAAAAATTAAACTACTGCAGTATACCATCAATCCCAGCTGCTAAAGGGTCAAGTTTGCAGAGAAAACTGTAAATTAAACAAGTAATGCATATAATTTGTTGATTCCTAGCGACCTAACTAATTAAGTATGTAATGCTATCTAGATGCTATGCTCTGCGTGTACTATCTTAATTTACGTTTATTATTATAGTTCAAAGTCGTGCAAGATCAACTGTGTGCATTTTTCATTCATTGATATTTTGTTTTGCTTATTGGGTGTACATATATTGATATATATATATACACTATATACTAGCTAGCTAGGGATCTATTCAACTAAATTAAATGGGGACGGCGTATATATATGCTTCTTTTTGTATGCGCAAGGCTCAAATTTCCAACTCCTCGAGCATGATACAGATTTTACTGGCGTATATCAAGGTCTAGCTTTATTATTCAAGCTATAGAGGTGTAGTGTATACTCCCTCCAGTCCAAATATAAGGCATATAAGTTTTTGACACGGTCTCAAATTAATAACTAGCTTTGATAATTAATTTCTTTCACAATATATCATCAACAACTACAAAATTAACAACATATCAAAGTACTTTCAAATACGAATCTAACTATATAGCATGCATAACACTTAACATATATTTTCTTAGCTAAATTGTTAGTAAAATGTTCCAAACATTGACTTTTTGAATTACATGCATGTCCTATATTTTAGAATGGAGAGAGTATATAACTATATAGATTTAGAGACTGATTACTAGCTAGTATGTTTTTTTTAGGAAAAAGAGCATTAGTAGCATTTTTGTGCATATGCAAAAAGTTTCACTTAATTTCTATGAAGTATTCATTTTCACTTCTTCACTTCAATCAATAAGAGGCACCTATAACGGATGCAGCCATAGGGTAGGTTAGCTGCGAGCCTGGGATGGGAACAGTGCTGCAGCAAACAAGAAATATAAATATGCCTTGTGCGGAAATTAAATAAGAATATATTAATTCCATATGTACAAGAGATGTGTATGTGTTGAGTTATGCATGGTTGTGTGCATTTCTAGTTAGTACTAGAAGTGTACGCATGTTGTGCTGGATTACTTTGACATTAACCTCTATGTCCAATATACAGTACAGGGCAAGAAAGCAGGTTATCTACCTGCAGGAGGGGGGAGGGGGGCACGTACTTATCATCAATTGTACTCATGATGACTCATTTAGTTCAGTACTGTGATACACACACACGCGCGCGCATGCATATGCATATGCATATATGTGTGTGCACACACACGCATGTATGTATACATGCATATGTATATGTATATATATATACGAATATATATAAATTCTTTTGAGTTGTCCCATAAAATAAGGCATCTCGTTATTTCCTTCGTAAAGACGAGCAATTAACTCCTATTTAAGCTATTCACACTATGAAGTGTATGCTTTTGCTAGATTTAGCTATTAATTAAGCGCACGGGAAGAAGATGCATGTTTGCATGAACAGAAGTAAAAGATTAAATATTAATTTGTGATGCTTCGAGTAACGAGATAATTAAAGATGATTTACTCTCTTAAACACCATTTCTTAGTCTTGATAAAAATTTTTATACGTCCTATATATTGGGACGGAGAGAGTAATAGATAAATCCGCCATGTTTCAAAATTCATCCTACGATAAAAACCCGCTCTCTAACAATTTTTTCCCAGGATTTTTCATTTAAAATCTACTAGATTTTGTAACTTGAAATTGATTCTCCCGAAGCGAGTTAATAACGGGAAATCGTTAGGGTTTAATAAGAAACCAAATGAAATGTGTGGGAGATCATGGTAAATTCACCAAAAAAAAAAATCTAAAAAGATCATCTGATTTTTATGGGAAATTGTTTTGATCGAGTGTGGCGATAAATCGATCATTAGCTTAAGGAAAAATTAGAGGAAGCAAGAAAACATACAAAAAAAATATGTAAAATTTTAGAAATTTTGGGAGGAAGAAAGTTGTGTCAAGGGTGCGGAGAACCTTTAGAGCCTTTTGTGGCCATGCAATCTTCTGATTTCTCCCTATTTTCTATTTTTTCTACCAAATTCAATTTTTTGCATAAATTGAGCGTCGGTTTAAAATGGTCATATGTATAATGTTCCTACAAATTTATATTACGTACTATTTTCTATTTTTTGGTTTTTTCTATTTTCCAAAACTTCAAATGTAAATTTTGGTTTGGATTTTTGGGACCAGGAAATCGATCTATCCAGACGATTCAGCTATATTTTCTGCAGGATTTGAAACCCTGACAGCGATACAGAGCACACGTACACGCGCGTACGTACGTTGAGTTTACATGGATCTGCATGGGGCCATGGGTACGTACGTACGTGGCCGCGTACGTAAGCTAGGACTTGTGCACAGTGCACTACGTACATACCGCATGCTCTCTGCACGCCGCTACCCTAAACGCTATTCCCTCCCCTATTGCTGGTCTGCAGGGCTATATATATCACCAGTTTACTAATATATATGTACATGTGAGATCTATATCTATCTTATTATATATATTTAGAATTGCGCTATAATGTCTTGGGGAAATGTCGAGATGATCAGTAGTAGCCTTTGTTGATTTGATCGGGTTGCCGGCCGCCAAAACACTGTACTGATCTGATGAAATCGATCGCTTGTGGCATGCACTGATGCACGTCGTGCTATTCGCGCGCGCCGCTGCAGTTTTGCGGCCACGCACGAACGCGCGACGGCGCGATCGATGGAAGAACGTGCATGGTAGCAGTAGCACGTACGCACACAAATATTATTTACGATCATGTATATACTACATCATATCATATCAGGACGTGGTAACTAGCACGCGCAGAAATTAATAAAGCGCCAACGAAAGCGCTGAAAAATCTCTGCAAATTAAGGGTTATTAATTGATTGATCACTCGGTAATTAAGGGCTAGGCGGCGTTCTATGGGGTGATGCAGTTTTTCGGCTTATATTTAATCCGAGCCAATTAACCTCAAGTTAAGATGCGGCTACAGGGTCCAAGAGAGAAAGGCACTGCATTGCATGTCATATTAGAACTGCATGCTCCATTGGGAAGAGCTTGTCAAGGCAATCAAAGCAATATATTAAGGAAAAAGTCTACTCTCTCCGTCCCCGAAAGAATGTCATTCTAGCATTCAAATGGAGAGATTAATATCCAAACCAAATGACTTATGTGCCCCTGGTTTTTTGGGAAAAGAAACATTATTAATGCACATGCAAGACTAACAATTGGTCATTGAGAGTGGTGGGTGCTTGGGTGAAAGTGCAGTAATAAAAGAAATGGGACCCATAACACGGGATGACATTCTTTGTGGGACAAATTTTGAATGCTAGAATGACAAATTTTGAAAGTGCAGTAATAGATGTCAGTCAATGCTACATATATACCTTTGGAGCTTCAACGAAGAAGATACTCAAGGCATCACAAAGTGTTGCCATTAGAGCATTTTCATCCGAAACTCTAAATGCACACTATTTAACACTATTCAGTATACACTCTATAAATCTCTATAAATTTTTTTGGCACTTTACATTATATTTTTAAAAATTTATTTCCTCCAAAAGACATTTTATCTTTGTACGTACGCTTTATTTTACAGTGTTCTATATGAATGCTCCTAACTATTCCCAACCATATACGGCTTAATTTGGATCGTTGCTCACTACGCTCTTGCCAAATCATACAAGCAGTCCAGCTTCTTGAAGTCGAATCCCCTTCCCAGTTACCATAAAACTTTTAATATTTTGAATACCATTAGTTAAAATTTATATACACTTATATAATTTTCCTGGTATACTATTAGCATAAATCCCATATGAGAGCATGCTAAATTATATTTGCCAACTGGGATTGAAGGGATATATATGATATATATTTAAACCAAGGATTTGATAATCGGTCGGTCAATTATCGGTTCTTATCGCTCTTATCAGTTATGACCGGTATCGACTGATTTTGAATTTATTTAACAATATTTTGTTTATTCTTCTTTTGTTTGAAGTGGTTTTTGCTTAAAAATTCGACCAATATAAGTGATAAATAACTGATAATCCATCATACCAATAGTGTTATGATCAGTCTCCGACGGTAAAATTGATGCCCTAGCTAGACCTAATAATTTTGGCTTGCCTATCATCTGATATCAACCTATAAAAAAGGCAACTGTGTACCAAATGCATTCCCTTCCAAATGATCATCTGGCGGCCGTGGACATCATACAAATGCACGTTTTCCTATATAGCTCGTGATCTAGAACAAGATTCTCGAGCTAACATCGCCTTACCTCAAATTCTGGCCAAACAACTATCTATGCCTACTCTTCTATCAAAAATAAAACACAGCCAATCATTTTTCCTCGAATGAAATTTTAGTCAAAGGCAAAGCATCTATCTATAGATATAAAGCCCTTGCATGCTGCCTATGGGGTAACGCCACGTGGCGTAAGCACGTCGTTCCACGTTAGCCCCCCCCCCCCGCCAAAAAAATTCAAAAAACTTTAAAAAATCCTAGAAAATCTAGAAAATCCCAAAATGCAACAAAAAAAATTATTGTGGTGATCCATAAATGAATTTAAGCATTAAAACTTTAACTTGAAAAAAATTCTAAAAAACTAAAAAATTACAAAATGCAACAAAAAATTCATGGTGGGAGTACATAAATGAATTTAAGAATTAAAATGTTCTTATAAAAATTATATTAAGAAAAATAAAAAATAAACTTTAAAAATATAGCTATAATTTAAAAGCATGTAAAACTAGAATTTCATGTAGATGTCCATAAAAGTATTTAGTGACATTTAAAAAGTTAGAATTCACAAATAGTTGAATTACTTGCGCTACCACCCCGGGAAAAATCCAAAGAAGTAAAAAATTTCAAAATACGTTTGTGCCTTACGAAACTAATGCCACACACCACGGATGCGTAAACTTTGCTACTATGGTACAATGTAGTTATTTGGTGGAGGTACACCTAGACACAGTTTTGACAATATATTCCTTAACGCTATTTTTCTAGGCCTTTGGGCTGATTGTGCAATTCCTCAAAAACACCCACGGTCAAATTTGGTTTGCGCTAGCTTATAAGAACTTCCCTTTAGAGCATTACCAACTTAGTCGCTAAATCTAAATCTTCCATATACTTGGACATCGAGCACTCCAACAAAGTCTATATGATCTCTAAATTTAGAAATTATCTCACTATGGAGGATTGTAGTATATTGACGGCCAAAACCATTGAGAGAGGTGTCAAAACAATCGAGATAGGGATTTCTCAATGACCGGTTGTCGAGAAACGGTCGTTGAGGTAGCCTAGTCGAGAGAAATGGCCTATCTCGACGGTCCAACTGTTGAGAAAGCCTCTCGATGGCTTTGTGTTGAGAGGCGTCATGGTAGTCAAGAAATTTTCTCTCTCTAACGGCCGATATCTAGGCCGAAGAGAGAGATGATCGACCGTACGTGTGCAAGACATGGCCTGGCCTACTAGGACAGGCGAATGCAGGTTGACTATCTCTCTCGACGGCTACTTATCAAGCCATCGAGAGAGATGATGTCTTCGAAACTTCTCATTTCGCGTAGTGTGTGCCTGTTAGTCTTTGTATTTAGCGGTTTTTCTTTAATCTCTACATCTTTTTTAAAATAGAAACTCTACTAGAAGATAGAAATATAGGAAATGAATAGAGGTTATAAAAATTAAAATTTAGAGATGTTGGAGATGATGCCCTATATTATTAACCGTACTTTAGTTGTGTTTCCTTGCTTCGTCCAACATGCGGCAAGAGGTATGTTGTTAATTGGTGATCGGAGAGACGGAGATGAACGGTGAAAAGCCGGCCGAGTTGATTCGAAAAAGGGGGAGAGAGAGAGAGAGAGAGAGAGAGAGAGAGAGAGAGGAAAAATTGCCAAAAATAATCTACATGTAAATGCTAATTGATAAATTAAATTGAAGTAATGGCAATGGGGCCGGCCGACACGCGGTATGGCGGGAGCACTGCTACCGCCACGAGGTGTGGCAAATGCTCTGCTCCCACCACCCGGTGTGGCAAATGAACGGCTAGGGCGACGTGTGTCACAAGCGCCAGGCGGGAGAACCGAGATTTCGCTGTAGAAGGCCGCAGCCGTACGTGCGGGGTGGCAGGAGCTCTGCTCCCGCCGTGTGGCGTGTCGGATGCCGTGCCTAGTGGCGGGCCCATCGTCAATTTGCATAATTTAATTAATCAATGGATTATTTTATTTATTAGTCTTTAGATGATGATTATTTCGGCAATTTAGAGAGAGAGCGACGGGGGTGGGGAGAAGCTGGAAAGCCAGGTCTCCCGCTGATCACGGCGTACGGGTGATCGAGATGGATGAATGGAGTCATGGAGAGGGAGAGGATGATCTGTGTCGATCGCGTCGGCGTCCCTATATAATAGCTGCGGTGCGTGCAGGCTGCAGAGAGAAAAAGCCCTAGCTAGCTAGCTATAGCTATATGATCTGCAGCTGAAAACACCACGACGTGCGTCGCGTAGGCCCGCCCGGCTGGCTCCATCTGCTGGCGCTACGCTTTCCTGCCAACCGCGCGGCCCCGTGTTTCCGGCTAACCATCGATCCACGACAAAGATTTCATAAAACACTGGTACGTCCAACCTCAGTCTTTGTAACGTTTCAATAAAATCGTTGTCTCCATATCTTTTCGAGGATAGAAACTCTGATGTACAGGATGAAAATATAGGGAACGAAATATAGAGATTATGCTGGTGATGCTCTAAGCGCCGTTTTTTTAAGCGGTAAGTAGCTAGCCGAAAAATTTAAATATAAAGATTAGGGAGCGACTACAGGACGGACGTCCGACCAAAACAAAATCGATCGGACGCCCGCCCCTAGCCCAGCCCGCTGCAGATGCATGTAGCATGCAGGCATGCAGCACAAATAAACAAACCGCATGCAGCCACACTCAGTAGAAAACATGCTCTCTCCCTCCATGTTGCATGCAATGACAACATCGCTGACGTCAGCGAAGATTTCTTTTTTCGTTTTTCTTTAAATGATCATATTTTTTGACTGGGAGTTTCAATCCACAAACCGTTTTCACCAACGTGTTCCTCGTATTTTTTCGAACAAAACAAGACCCATGTTGCTATATAAATTTTTACTGGAACAATTTGTCTATACTAATGGAACAATTAATTTGTACTATTGGAACAATACGTCTAATACGATGGAACAACTTGGTATTTGGCCTGCTGGAACAATAGGCTAAGCCTAATTGGAACAATGCATTTAGTCTGATGGAACAACTTGTATACCTATTGGAACACTGTATTTGGTCTGCTGAAATAGTAACTTTTGCCTTATGGAACAATAACTTATACCTTATGGGATAATAAATTTGTCTTCTGAAACAATAACGTTTGTCTTCTGAAACAAATAAAGGTTTTGACTACTGGAACAATAAATTAAGTTTGCCTAATGAAACAATAAAATTTGTCTACTAGAACAATAAAGTTTGTCCTACTGGAATAGTTGAGCTTTGCCTACTGGAACAATAACTTTTGCCTTGTGGAACAATAAATTTGTCTTCTGAAACAATAACGTTTGCCTTCTGGAACAAACAAAGGTTTTGACTACTGGAACAATAAAGTTTGCCTACTGAAACAATAAAGTTTGCCCTACTGGAACAGTTGAACTTTAACTACTGAAACAATAAATTTTGCCTTCTGGAACAATAACTTTTGTCTTATGGAACAAATAAGGTTTTGCCTACTGGAACAATAAAGTTTTGTCTACTGGAACAATAAAGTTTGCCTACTGAAACAATAAGGTTTGCTCTACTGGAACAGTTGAACTTTGCCTACTGGAACAATAACTTTTGCCTTCTGGAACAATAACTTTTGCCTTTTGAAACAAATAAGATTTTGCCTACTGGAACAATAAAGTTTGCCTACTGGAAAAATAAATTTGCCTATTGGAACAATGTATTTGGTCTACTGGAACAATGAGTTTAGCCTTTTGGAACAATCTATTTTGCCTGCTGAACAATGATTCTATCCTTTCGAAATAATCAATCTTGCCTGCTGGAACAATTGTACCAATAAAAAATAAAAAATTTAAAAAATAGAAAAAAGAAAAAGTATTTAAAATGACTTCATTAAGAATTTAGATGAATTATAAAATTTGTTCCGCGCAATTTGGACTCCAAATGAAAAAAATACAAAAATGAGAAATGAAAAAAAAATCACAAACATTTGCATGGGTGTCACAGACGAAGCTAGCTAGCTAGCTGCTTTGGCCTCGCATGACCGTCTGCTTGAGCCGCGCATGATCGTCGGCTCGTGGGCTCGGTGGGCCAGCGTGGGCTGTGCCGTCCGACAGTGTCGGACGTAAGATTCCAAGCATTTTCGTAATTATATTTGCCTCGTGGAACAATTATATTTGTCTGTGGGAACTATTATATTTGTCTTGTGAAACAATTAAATTTGCATGCACCCAGAAACCTATATTTGCCTTTAGGAACAATTATATTTGTCTCGTGGAACAATTATATTTATCTATGGAAATAGTTGTATTTGTCCCCTACTGGAACAATTGAGTTTTGCCTACTGGAACGATAACTTTTGTCTTCTGGAATGATAACTTTTGTCTACTGAAACGATAACTTTTGCCTTGTGGAACAGCGTGGACCGGCGCGTGTGGGCAGCCTTCTGCGGAACAAAACCTGCACGCTTTTGTTCCAGATCTCCACGCTTCTGTTCCATCCTGACGCGGCCCACGCGCTGCCCAGCTTCCCGATGCATACGTCATTATCCAAACCAGACGCCTTAAACTCATACAAAATGTATTCGGCATATTATGCCACCAATGTGCTAGTACTGTAACACGATTGCATTTACTATTAACTTACCACCTACCACTGTGAATCTCTGAACAATAATAATTTAGCTATGGGCAAGTGACATGCGACATCACTGCAAAGCACATGTCGGCCATTAATACGTCCGTGCACGACATATTTATGTGGGATGTGACTAGCCTGTCTGTAAAACAGACCATGTTGTGCGGTGCAGCGGTCCCTGTTTAACTAACCTCTCACTGCTAAGATCTGAAGTGACACATTCAATCATCTCGGACTTTGCATTGCGTATGTTTTATTCTATTTGAGCATCTTGGCCAATATCACCTATTTAAACCCTTTCAGTCTCACTCCGAACAACACAACCAACAGGTGAGAGGTGCCACGAACACCACAAACAGGAGCGTTCTAATCACTTCACTTCATAAACAAGCTCTCTCCACCAAGGGAGTGATATAGTGTTTCCATTGTCACCAAGGGAGTGTCTTTTCGAATCTGTCCTAGAAGATGTTCAGCCGTCCATGTGTTTATGCGGAAGTCTTCACATTCTAATGAAGTCCAAAAACATTTCCTACATTTACGGGAGAAGGTATTGGATGTGCGTAAACTATGTGTACGACCTAACAGACGATATGTAGAGGAAGAAAAAGTACCCTGTAAGCCACTTTTTACTTATTTCTTCCCTAACATCATACACACACAAATGCTAACATCAATATTATTAGCCTCCATTGTGCGAGTTTGTACAATATTTGGACGCGAAGCAGACTTCCGAACAGGAGCGACATATGCACTGGGTAGCGGTGGGGCTCAGAGCCAGGGCCGAGAAACGGTGGTAAGACGCCCTCACGGAAGAAAGAAACAAGTGTTCGAGAGAATAGTTTCAGGCACAGCGCGAGGCTGGCCGGCAACAACAGTTTAATGAGCGTGAGGCGACTGCGTGAGAAGCGAGAGGGTGCTAGAGCTGTGGAAGCGGGACCTAACGCTACGCCTGACTTCCCGATGTAGCCTTGTGCGGAACAAAAACCAGCGCGCTTTTGTTCCAGATGTTCGCGCTTCTGTTCCAGCTAGGCGGCTGGGCCGCTTGTTGGGCTAGCACCGTCCGACGGCGTGAGGACGTCCAATCTGAAGCATTTTCGTAAAGATTATGATATCAAAAGAGATTTCAGGGAGTCCAAAAATTTATAAATAAATATTATATGAACTATAAAAAGAACCATTTAAAACGATACAAAACTGACTACACAATATTACATTGTTTGGTTTAAATAATATAATAAATTTTCAACATTAGTTTTAAATTTTAATTTAAGCTAGAAAAACAAATATCGCCTATAACCATGGGTTGTTTTATTGGAGTTGCTAAATCAATCTTATATAACAATTCCCTTACAGGACGCCTCCTGGTGCGTCCACGTCGCCTCTTGCCCTGCGCCCGCGAGCCCACGAAACCAAGTCGCCGAAGGATCATCGGCCGTCCGATCATCTCGGCGGCCAACATCCAGCCGTCCATACTACTTTAAACTTTTAAAAGGAAAACGTTCGTTCATTTGAGAACAACGTGGGCGCGTCGACGGGTTGGCTAGCTGCGTTGTCTTTCAGGCCGGCGAGAACGGTTCGAATCCCGGCTCTGCCCTTTTTTGTGCCATTGTCGATTTTTGTAGCCACACCTTTAAAAAAGAAGCTTGCCCAGATGAAAACTAAAGTGCGCACTTGGAGCAGTTGGCTAGCTCAGCTCGCTGCGTGCCTGTCCACTGCGGTTCGTATCCCAGGCTCACCAGCGCCGTTGCCTTTTCCCCGAATTGTTCAGCCATTTTTCCCCCAGTTGTGACCGATTTATTTTTTAAAAATATGTAAAAAATGACAAAACCTAGAAAAATTCTAAAAAAACCAATGTACAACAAAACCAACACGATCAAAGTCCATAAAAGAATTTGAGCATTAAAATTTTTTGCTTCTACAAAATAAAGTTCAAAAAACATTTTAAGGACGAAATAAAAAACCCCAGAAAAATAAAAAAACTTCAAAAACACAAGACGCAACAAAAAAACACGTTGGACTGTAAACTTCAAAAACACAAAACGCAACAAAAAAACACGTTGAGAGTCCATCAACGAATTTTAACATTAGGAATGGTAAGTTCTATAAAATGGATTGAGAAATGATTGAAAATTTTTAGAAAAATAGTATAAAATATATAATCTAAAAGATTCCAGGAAAGTTCGAAGAAACTAAAAAAATCATAAATGCAACAAAAAAACATGGTGGGAATACATAAATGAATTTGAAAAGGAGTCCAGGAAAGTTTGAAAAACTAAAAAAAATCCAGAATGCAACAAAAAAATTCATGGTGCGAATACATAAATGAATTTGAGGAAAATGTTGGCTTTTATAAAATGAAATAACAAATAATTGTATTTCTTTTCAAAAAAATACAAACAAAAAACCAGCATGCATTTAAGACTTACGAAACTAATGCCACGCGCCAGGGACGCGTAGACATTGCTAGTAGAAGCTACATGTTTCTTCGGTATGGAGCAGCTGAGACTGGTTTCTACACTATGTTCGATAGAGAAATTTTAGTTGTTTTGTATTAAAAAAGTATAATATAATTTGTTAGGGTTGATTACATTCAGATATCTTATTTTACTTTAACAAAATTTTGTTATGCAAGTTCTCTTTTTGTTTGTTCATGGTCCGCTTGTATTGGAATCGTGGTTGCTACTTGCTACAAATCTTTAAAGAGGTTACCTGCCACCAAATCGTTAACCTGAGTTGCTAGCAGTCGCCTGCTTCGACCATTATCCATTTTATCGGTGTCCCGGCTCTCGATCTGTAGATTTTTAGATCAGCAAGAAATATCTTTTTCTATAAATGTTTTTGCTGAATTTAAATGTGTTAAATTGTTCTTTTCTTAAAATTTATCTTATTTGTGAATTCAGGATTTTTTTAAAAAATCATCAATATAAAACAATAGAAAAACATGATACTAGTTCACGGGCTAGTTTATTTGACTGTTAATTCACTAGTTCATTAAATTTATTTAGGACTTAAAAAATTAGGCTATATCGTCACCACATAATCGGTGGTTGTTGGATCATCCACCTGAACATGTACAGCCATATGCGACGTTTGGTTTTGCAAAAAACCGTTCTACACTTTGCAGATTAACCCATTATCCACGTCATTAGGGAAGCGACGGGTTGATGCCAATTTTCACAATACCACCTTTTTCCTACTCCCCGCGTTGTCGTCTCGGCAACTCAGCAATAAAATTGACTTTACGCCACTCACCAGAGTTGGTTCGCCAAAATGCCACTTTCGAGATCAATAAAATGCCACCTCAAATATTAGGGCCAGTCGCTTTGCCATTTTTGGCATTTTCTAATCCTATACATTTTTAGGCATGCGAATAAGTACTTTAACCCCTAATCCTCTCTTCCTTCCCAAGAACCCTCTGTGCCTATCCACCAACTCCACTGCCCTTACGACGAGTTTAGTGGGCAGTCGTAACGATGGCGACAACTATGGTGCAGTGGCAGGTCAACATGGTTGGCGTGCAATGACGACATTCGTGCATGCAACGGCTCAAAGGGAGAAGGTGGTGCAACGACAAGGATGACAAGTGACCAGCAACGGTGGCAACGAGCATGCTAATCACTACCCAGAGGAGGAAGGCCAAATAAAGAGGAGGAGGTGGTGGTGGTGGCGGCGGAATAGTCATTTCCATTGATTGCCAAATGAAAAATATTTCATATCCTTTTTTTTTTAAAAAAAAATGGCAAAGTGTCGAGGGCTTGATGTGTGCGATGGCGTTTTATGGAGCATCGTCTTGAGTTTACACACCTTTGTAATTTTTTTGGTTCGATGCTTATTCGAATGGACTATAGTACTGCATAATAGATACAAAGCTCTCAATCGTAAATTCGTGTCTAATGTTGACATGCTGTGTAACATCTCAGTTTGGACCCTATTTGAAATTCCAAAATTTAAAATCAAATCTGTTCTAAATTTTAAAATTTTCGTAAATTAAAAACCTGAATTTAAAACAATTTCCTGAATGAGAAACACGATATTTATTTTAAATGTCTTGTACGAATTGTCCGTGGTCCATTTCGGTGGTGGTGGTGGAATAGTCCATCGCAAGGCCATCTCTCTCACACTCCCTCCATCTCTCTCTGATTTTTTTGACATTTTAATTTTTTGTTTCCCCAAAATTAATAATAAAAATTATTAAAATTAAATAAAATAGATGCCTATCGCTGCCATTAAGCGGGATATAAATTCCACCAATTCAACTGGTAGGATTTATTTTCTTTGCCAGACGGTCAGGAGGAATGAGCATCAGGCAGCCAGGAGATGTACAGAGACAAATCTCACCGTTTGTTTTGGCGGATTCAAATTCCACGAAATAAAACGGAGGAATTTAAATACCGAAAAACCAAATGGAGAGATTTGTCCAAACAAACAAGATGTCCATAGAAAAGTAAGAAACGCTTCAAAAAATTACCAAAAGCATGCAGACATGACGAATCATCGGTACTGAAACTCTGAAAGTAAAGGAACATCTTTTAAATCAACGAAACGTCTTTTAAATGGACAGCACACGCTTTCGAAACCCCGTAGCTTATTTAGATAAAAGCCATGTTCATCCCGCAGCTCGCATGGCCTCGATTTGGGCCTACGGTGAAGCTGGGACGTCCTGGTGACCTCTGTGCTGCAGGTGCTGCGGCCCAACATTAGCCAAGCTGACGGTGCGTTTGCGAGGCGGTGGCGCTGGTGCTCTTGGGCCTTGGCGTTGAGCTGAGCACCCTGCTGCCTGTGGTGAAATTATTTTTTTTATATTTATTTTTATTCCTTTATGCAAAATTATACGTCGGATTGAAATTTAGACATAAATAGGCGCCGGTCGAACTTTCAATTAAATACAGGGTATCTGTCGCACTTTGAAAGCACGATAGTTTGCTGAGAGAACGGTTGCAGGAGAGATGCTGCGCGATTGTTAATTCAATTAACAATAGGCTCTCCTAAGTACAGAGTTTGAACTTCTTATATTTATTAACATTTCATACCATATCCAATTTACACGAAACAAATTTTAAAATTTATGTAAAATCCTAAAGAACCCATTTTTGAAACTTTCAATTTTTAAAATTTTTTGAATTTTGAATTTTGAATTTACACGAAAATTTTTTAAAAATTGAAAGTTTAATATTTCATACCATATCCAGTTTACACGAAACAAAATTTAAAATTCATGTAAAATCCTAAAGAACCCATTTTTAAAACTTTGAATTTTTGAAATTCAAAATTCAAAAAATCAAAATTTAAAATATAAATTTTCGTGTAAATTCGAAATTCAAAAAAAATTAAAAATTGAAAGTTTCAAAAATAGGTTCTTTAGGATTTTACATGAATTTTAAAATTTGTTTCGTGTAAATTGGATATGGTATGAAATGTTAATAGATGTAAGAAGTTCAAACTCTGTAGTTACCGTACGTACGAGAGCCTATCGTGAATTAACGATCGCGCAGGGTCTCTCCTGCAACCGTTCTCTCAGCAAGCTATCGTGCTTTCAAAGTGCGACAGGTACTCTGTCGTTAATTGAAAGTTCAACCGGCGCCTATTTGTGTCTAAATTTCAATCCGACATATAATTTTGTATAAAGGAATAAAAATAAATTTTCCCTCTCGCAGGCGGCCGCCCCTACGTCCGCCATGTGAAACAAACATGTTGTACAATCATGCATGGCATGCATGTAATATAATAAAAAAATGCTGGAGTATTCTAAATTAAACCGAATATTGCACTAAAAATATTACCAAGAATGATGCACAAATAATGTGGGGTATTTTAAACCAAATGATGCACCAACTCAAACGCTATTGTAGTATATAAACTAAAAATCACAGTATTTTAAAGGAAAAAGTCTATACTACACATTGAACTGTCGCAGTTCGTCTATTTAAACAACCAAACTATAAAACCAGGTATTTTAGCCCAAAAATATCGTGAAACTAGCGCAAATAACCCCCTGAGGGTGGTTTTGGAAGTGCTCTCACCACTATAGCAAGTGAGATATCATGTGGCACGTGAGATAACATTTGGGCCCACATGTCACTCTCCTTCCTCTCTTTCTCCCTCCTCTCTTTCCTCGCTGCTTCTCTCTTCTCCCTTCCTCACGCCCACCTGCGCACGGGGCCTCATCAGTTACCTTCGGTGTGCCCCCACCTCACCCACCCAAGCAGCGTCCGGCACCACTGCCACCTCAGACAACAATATCTAAAACACAAAAGGGTGTGCTTTATTATTGCTCGCAGTCTAGGGCGAGACCGTACACGTCGGAGTCAGCGAAGAACGTGGCAGTGGAGCCGTTGTCCCCGTGCCTGTCGTCGGACTCGGGGAGGAGCCACGATGCCGCCTCGGCCGCGTTGCTCCCGTCGTCATCCTCGGCATCCTCCTCCTACGTGCCGGCGGCAGTGCGTCGGCTAGCGCGCCAACGAAGGGCGCGACGGGAAGGTGCTAGTGGTGATGCGTGAGTGGTTGGGGGAGTGGATGTCAGTGTCGAAGGTGGGAAAAACCACCCTCAAAACCATTGTGGGGTGTTATTTGCACCTTTTTCATGGTTTTAGGGGTCCGGATACTTGGTTTTGTACTTTAATGGGTATGTAGACGAAGGTTGTAGTTCAAGGTGTAATATTGACTTTTTTCTATTTAAAATTACATGTTGCATCAAAACACAACAATGTTGCATTATGTTAAACTAAATGTTACAGTATTTTAACACAAAATGTTATAAAAGAATTACAGTGCTTCTTCAATACAACATTTCCGAAAACAGATGAAACAAAAATGATGTGCCACCGAAACATATTTTAGTAACACGAAACAAAAATACTTGGTGTAACATTTTTGACAACACATGAATGAACAACAATGCTACCGAAACATTTTTCAACAACACAAAACAAAAATTCTAGGTGCAATATGTTTGACAAATTGTGAAACAACAACCGAAAAAAATTCAACAACATGTAGCGGTATGGCAAACTAAATGTTGCAATATTTTAAAGCAAATGTTGCACCAAATTGAACATTGTTTCAGTATGTTAAACTAAATATTTTAGTATTTTACATTGAAAATATTTGAGCGAAAGAAACATTTGAATTAGAGCATTTAAACATTCCAACGAAAGCACAAAGACATTGAAATTAGAGTATTGCATCTTTAAAAAGTAGCTGTAGCAACATTTGAATTAGAGTACTAAAACATTTGAGCGAAAACACTTAAATATTTGAATTAGAGCACTATAACATTCAAAAGTGGCTACCGCAACATTTTGAATTAGAGCACTAAAACATTCTAGTTAAACCATTATTTTGTTGCATTATTTTAAACTAAATGTTGTACTGTGTTAAATTAATATCTAAACCAAATGTTGCACTAAGATGTTGCACAAAAAATGTTATAATATTTCTTGGTGCAACATTTCTCAATAACATGTGAAACAAAAATGCTCACTCCGTTTCACTATGTTTATCTATAGTACTCACTCCGTTTCACTATGTTTATCTATAGCATACCATGCGCACTGGCCAAGAAAATAGTAGTTTTGAAAAAAAAACTATGTGCAAATACTATCATACCCCTTATTAATAGCATGTTTCAACTATTTTTCTTTTTTACTAAGCATTTAATTGAGGGGCAAAGAGTAGAAATATCAAGTAACCACACTCTTGATATTCAAAATGGACAAACATTATGAAATGTATTTTTCCGAGATCATGGACAAATATAGTGAAACGGAGGAAGTAATGTGCTACCAAAACATTTTCCAACACGTGCGAAATAAAAAATATGCTACTGAAATATTCTTCAGTACCATGTGATACAAAACCAAATGTTGCAGAGAGCGTGGCATGGAGCAACGGGGATCATGAGATTGGGTTAGATGCAATGTGATGCGAATTCTGGGGCATGTGAATGTTGGATCTATGGCCTTAACAAATATAGTGTGTAACAGTGTAAGGATCAAATGGACTATGCGCACCATGGATTGAGCGTTCGGTTTGCGAGCCCTCACCTTTCTTTTTTGCTGACTAGTTCGGCATCATTATATGCTATGGGCTTGGGCGGCTAATGTTCACGCAATGGGCCATGTAAAATCCAAGTGATGGGCCATGCATGAGCGTCCGACACTGATCGGATACTCACGTTGGAGCATTTCCGTAAAAGTTGTGAAAAAATTTTATCCAAAGAAGATATGGAACTTAGGAAAAACATTAAACATAATAGTACAATGATAAGGTGAATTAATAAAAAAACAAATAAGCCTCCCTTGGACTATAGTCCAATGACAAATGATTAATAGTTTAATTGTCTATAAAATATTTCATGGTTAAGGGAACGTAATTAGGGATAATTAAACTTTTTATCAGTGTTAGCTTAAACGGTAAACGCTAAACAGTCGGTCACTCTTCGTTTAGCGAATAGTCGGACTACACGGCCGATTAAACGGGCCAAAAAACGGATTAAACGGGATTATACGGATTAAACGGCTTACACGGTACAGTTGACTATTGAGTAGCGTTTAAACGGTGTGTAAACGGTCTAAACGGCCGTGTAGACGAACAGTGCTTTTTATCATACATTAATTTTGTTAGCACACATCCCGAAGCATGATAGGATGTATCCCTAATCTTCCGTCACTAGAATAATGCAAGAGGTAAAGGTATATAAACGTACGACCTAGGAGCACCCTTATGAGCATTGTGATCGATGTCATATATATAATCGTGCACGACTTCCTATTGCAAAAGACGATATCGCATGGAATTATATATCTACTTTGGAATCGATATCATCGTTTTCAACAGGAAGTCGTGCACGATTATATATATGACATCGATCACAATGCTCATAAGGGATCTTTTGCATATTCATGCATCGTCTTTGCTCGGTAGCTTTTGCTATATAACTAAATCACCATCCATGTGCATGCATCATATTTTATTGCATATTGTTGTTACCGCTTCTATTTTCGCATGTAATGTATAAGGCCTGGAAGGCAATCACTAAGACTCCACTGCGGAGCTACCACCAGAGAGCTAAGGTGAGTTAACATTGTAGATCACTAGCGGCAGGCGCGCTGCTGCAGCTGTCGAGGCTGCCATGCGCTTCATGGGCGCTGCTGCAAGGCACAGCCGGCCGCACGCACGCTCGGGGCGGACGGTGGGGAGAAAAACAAAAAAAACTCATGCGGGCGGGATTTGATCCGCGGCTGATAGCGCGAAAGCGAGCGCAGCTAGCCAACCCAGCGAACCGCCCACGGTGTTGTTTGGTGGGCGTGAAAAAATATTTCATACGTACAAATGGAATGGACGGCCAGATCTGAAGTGCACGTGCGATCGGACGGCTGCGGTGGCGCCGGGCGGGGAGGCCAGCCACGTGGAGCCCCAGCGACGCGCGTGTTCACACTTGTATCTATTATTGATACTTCTATACGATGGTTAAATAGTAGTTGTGATGGCTTATTACATTGATTATGTGAACATCTTGTGTAAAATTGATAGATTACAAGAGATATATATGCAGCAAAACTTTATGAAAAATTATGTCCTGTTGGTAGCATCTTGAGCCAGACTAGTTTGGGGTGTTACAATGGAGTACTTACACTCTCACCCATTCACCTTTTTAGGTGAAGAACTAGAGGAGAACCCCTACGCATGTCAGATGGTGATTCTCTGTGTGACGAGCAGGAGAGGAATTAGGGTGCCCTCCAGTCGCGAATGGAACCATGTTTCGACTAGCTGCTAATTAGCTCACAACCGGTGCCATCAGTACTCTCGATCGTTTGTTACAAGGCCGTCAAGAATGTTACTCTCAACTACCGAACCATCGAGAAAGCGTACCTCTCTTCATGACCCTGTTGACTTGACAATCGTTTCTCAACGTCCTGCCGTTGAGAGTAGCTTGTCTCAACGGCTTTGGAGGTTCTCTCTATGGTTTGGGCCATCAAGAATTCTGGTATCTGGCATAGTGAGGGGATCACTGGATCTAGAGAAGATAACGATAAGCAGGATGTCCATCCCCCATTTCATGGATACTCAATATTGTACGTCAAAATTTTGTTTTGCCTGCTAAATTTTGTGTTTGTTCTCATGGAACTTTCTTATTTTGCATTGAAAGGTCTATCCTCATTTTCACATGAAACCTTAGCAATGTATGTGCAAAGCTTGGTTAACCTGCTAAACTATGTACGCAACTATTCTCATGGAACTTTCTTATCCAAGTTTCAATAGAAATTATCCAAGTTTAATACGGTTGTGCCCATGTTTTATCAATATAATGCCAAGTTTCATTAGTATCTTTTTGAAGTTTTAGCAGAATTTATTCAAGTTTCATGAACTCTCATGTTTCATCAATATTACCAAAGTTTCACTAGTCTTTCTCCAAGTTTCATCCATAGCTTTCCCTAGTTTCAACAATCATTTTCAAAAGTTCATCAATTTTCAGTTTATTTCATCCATAGCTTTCCCTAGTTTCAACAATCATTTTCAAAAGTTCATCAATTTTCAGTTTATCACCCATGTTTGATGTGTGTATTATCAAGTTTCAGTAGGCTTCCCAAGTTTTTGCAGTTAATTTTCAAGTGTTTGTGCTGACGTCAGCATGATGTCATGCATATCCCATCAGACGACCGATTTTTGGCTCCCACCTTTTTTAAAAAATGTGAACCACTTGTCCCAAAGCTTTAGAAAATCATTTTCCATACGTGGTAACTAATTTAAGTGAGGTAACCAAAAACCAGTTTTTAGATAATATGGTATTTTGAGTTTTGAGAAGAAAAAGAGCTGTGTTTCCCATAAAATATTTTTACGATTTTGCTAATATACAGGCGCCTGCATTACAGGGGTTAAGCTGTCACTTGGAGGGTTAAAGTCCTTCGAGTGCATAAGTTTTCATACACAGGCGACTGTTGACTAGACAGTCTCATATTTTTATATACTAAAGGAAAAATAATGAGTCCAACAAAAGGGATCCAATTTGTCCAAAGTTATTAAGTTGTCTCCTCTAAGATATCATTATTTTTTAGCACAAATTTTTTCCTTAATCTAAGCATAGCGATCTATAAACAAATAATGACTACATAACAGTTTAAAACTGAAATTTTCCATGAAATAACTTAATAAACCACTTTTTTTCAAAACACATCTGTAAATCTTGAAGTACAAAGAAACATAGAGAGAAAATGCATGTAGGAAATAAAATCAGAAAATTATGAGACTTGGATCATTTCGGCATCCCCAAAATCTAAAGAAACTTAAGGACAACGGTAGAGGATATGCATGCACGTTCCACATCCTTGATTGACCTTTAATGAAAAAACTAGGAAAATAAATTAGGAGTGGGAAATTCAATCAAAATAAGTGTACCATCTGCAAGTTTAATGGAAATTTGTAATTCACAATAATTTTCTACATACGCATATGAAATCCCATGTTGCAAACAGTGTTGCCGAACATATTAATTAGGACCAGTTGCCCACACCGTCTAGGCATCTATCTCCTAATTACCGATCGTTGCTCGCATATATCATGGTGTAGAATTACTGAATTACAAAGGCTAGACAACGTGCTTGGACATTGGCAGCCATTAGCTTTGAGCACAGTATGTGGATGTGTCCAAATTAACGATAGGTACGAGGGAAGGCAACATGGGGGCAAGGATGGACCTTTTTTCACAAAGAAAGTTTCAAAATTAATGGCACAGGTGGGAGCTAGGGTTTTGACATCATTCAAGAACTGTTCGATCGACATGCAGGGTGATTGGCTTAACTAAAGGGAAAGACTTGTTGCTATTCTAAGAAATCTTGAGTACCCCAAAGATCGTACATTTATACACCCATAAAAGAAGGCTTAACTAAACACAGATCATGTGATGATCGCATATATAGCTAGCAGGCATGCATGCACAAGAACATATTTAAGGGATACATAAAACTCTCCCTCTTGCAGTTGCACTCAAGATTTCTTTTTTTCTGGCCATGGCATGCCATTATACCCGAAGAACTACACCCCCCAAAGCTTGAAATGATTAAAAACTTGTTGCTACTTGCTATTCTAAGTTGCTTATGGTTTTCCCGCTTTGAGCCAATGCCGGCCGGCATGTACGTCAGGGCGTGTTAGGCTACGCCAAACACTGCTCCTGCGCGCCGTAGTTCATGCGCTGCCTCTTGATGTTCCCGCCGCCGCCGGATGAGGACGTGTCGCTGCTCGCCGCCCGGCCGTCCATGACGCCGCGTAGCGCCTCCTGGACCGACGCGATGCACTCGTGCCTCCGGTGCGACGCCGCAGCGGCGGCAGCGCACTCGTCGCCGTCCTCGCTGCCGCCCTCCGCGTCGGCGGCGATGAGGAGCACGCTCCGGACGCGGCCGCCGAGCGTGGTGATCTCCGCGCGGCGCGCGCGCAATCGGAGCGCGGCGAGCGCCCGGGCCATGTCCGGGATGAGGTCCGGGCGGTCCTCGCAGCACAGCGACGCCCTCAGGACCAGCCGCCCCTCCCCGTCCGCCGCCGCCTCCACGGCCAGCTCGTCGGCCTCCGTCGGCAGCGCCCCGGCCGCGCCATCCTCGTCGTCTCCGGCGGCGGCGGCCGCCACCATCATCGCCGATGCCTGCCGCTTCAGCTCCTTCACGTGCTCGATCACCTCGGCCAGCAGCGACGCCTTGTCCGTCTGCACGCACGAGGCGAACACGCATACGATTACAGCTTGAACAATCCGCACAAGAAGATTGAACAAGATATGGAGCACCGAGCACGAACTGATCACTGCAAGTGCTCAGTGCTCACGCTAGTGGTAAAATGATCGAGCTAGTGTGAGCGTGCGGAAAAAGCTTACGAGAATTGCGGTTGTGGTGAAGCTTTGTCTCTGCATCCTTATGTCTTTTTAGGCTTTTTGGGTGTAGGTGGACCGTGGAGGAGTTAAGTATAGTATCACTGCATACGTACATGCAGAAGCAGAAGCGGCCACATGAAAGATTTCTGATCCCTCTTGTCTTGTCAGGAGTTCGGGAGAACGTACACATCGCGTGCCTGGTGCGCATTGCCCCATCGCCACTAATGCCTAATGCCCCCCACTTTGTTAATGGTACTTAATTATCCTTGATAACTATATATATGTTGGTGCATATCTAGACAGTAATCTTGCGCACTTGATCGATCCTGAATGAGTTTTCATGATTTCACACTCATTAAAATTCTCATGTCGCATATCACTGGCATGCGGGTAGGATAATTCCAAACGATCATGGCATCCCGCACATTTGTACGGTTATATTTATTTTAAAAAGTTAAAAACCCTTTATAGATGTAAACTCATTTATAATTATAACTCCGATTTTCTTATATGTGTATCCAACATCAGCATTATAGTTATTTTGATCTCTACATTCTCCTCATCTCTATGTCCTCTTTGTTGGTGCTTGCGCGACAGCAACTCACCATGCCAGCAACAACTCTTGTGCAAAGTTCTTCTCCTTCAACTTGCATACATGATGACTCTATTGGTTCCTATTTAATAATATAGATACTACATTGATATATTACTATTTTATAATTTTTACTATAGTAGATATGGGTCATTCTATGTATTTTCAATATTATTTCCTATTCTATTTTTTATTATTTTAATATAACAGATATTGATTCCTTGTCTTGTAGTTAAAATATACTCTACTTATTAATTTTTGTTATTAATTTATTTTAAGATGTTTATTGCAATTGACATGTGCTTTTTAAAATTATTTTGTAGTCCGAGTCTTTGTGTTATATATATATATTTAGGTGACGTAAAATATACCCGTTATATTTTATTTAAAAATTATGCTATTTTGTTTTTAATTTATAGGTGATATTTACTTTTTCTAGTTATCTAGCTCACATAAACTCTTTTATTATTTTTGTTCCAAATTTGTGTTGTTTTTATTGTAGTTGATATGAACCCGTTTTCAATTTTGTATTCAAAATAAACTTTTACTATTATTTTTATTTTAATTCCAAATTTCTGATATTTTAAATTTGTTTGATTGTAGATGATATGAACTCTCTATTTTAATAAAAATCGTTAAAATCTAGTCCTGTTGTAATCAATTTTGGAGATTTTTTTCTTTTCTTCGATTTGCATGGAAATTTCTACGATAATATATTCCATCTAAACCGTTATAATCTAATCCCCACCATAATCGTAGTGATGTTTTTTCTGCTTCTCAAATTTACTTAGGAATTCTTCCGTAATAGATTCAATTTGAGATTCTTCCACAATAGATTCAATTTGAGCATTTATAATCCAGACCCATCGTAATTGATGGCAGAGAGTTTTTCTTTTGCTATGATTTACACTACATTCCCCTGCTATGATTAATTATAAGCACAACTATGATTGTTGCATAGATCATTACTATTATCCTGAGAATTATTATTATTCTGAGAGTGTAGCAGTGGTTTTATACCTTGGCTTAATTCAATCGCCGTTTGGTGAAGTATGTATTCTACTCCTTAATTAGCTACAGATCCAGGTAGCATCTACGACAGAAGCTGGGTAAGGAGCAACACGGCGACCTCTCGGTGGCTCGGCTGCATGGCTGAATGTGGAAGTAGTGGTGGCGTCATTCATTCATGGTGGCATGGGAATCTCGCCATGGATATCACGAAAACATCTTCTAGACCGCTCGGATATATATACAAAGAGTACGTAGATATATATTACTATAAAGGAATCCGTTGATTGAATTAGTACCCAAAAAAATTAAATATTATCATATTCCAACTTAATAAATTTTTTATTATTTTTTATTTTGAATGTATATTTTTTAAAAAAATAGTCTAAATCGTTATTATTTGGCACCGTCGTAATCGACAGTGTAGATCTTTTCTCTCTAATTCACATGAGATTATTCGATTAGTGTGGTGGCTATTTGATAATACATTCAATCTAAACTATTTAAAATCTAGTCCCACTATAATCGATGGTGACAATTCTTTTCTTTTTATCTGATTTACGCGTGAATATCACGAATAATATTCAACCTAAGCCATTATAATTTAGCCCCACGCTATAATCAATGGTAGAGATTTTTCCTTTTTTCTGATTTACGTGATATTTTCTTCGATAATATATTCGATCTATGTTATTATAGTTTGGCCTCGTCGTAATCAATGGCGTAGATCTTTTCTTTTCTCTAATTTACGTGGTAATTTCTCCGATTGATACCGTGACTACTCATTTATATATAAGAGATAGATAAAGAGATAACTCAAATGTGAATTTTAAAGAGGGTTAGATTATGAAATATATATCCATCCTATATAATCCCCCACATATTTCTCAATGAAATAGTAATACTAGTATTAACAGCAGAGAATCCCTATATCTTTTCTTGGAAGCCACTTAATTCCAAGCATGATGAAAACCAACTTCTGTCAAAGCGACCATATAAGTACTCCATATTGCAACAGCATGCAAGCGAAGTCGAAACCTTTAGCTTTCTTGAAAGACGTAATAATGGATTAAAGTACATAACTACATGTAGGTTGCATCGATCATAGAGGTATCCGTTATGAAACTAATCTAGGAGTCTAGGACATGACTGTTAACTAGCTAGCTATGATTCTTGTTTCACTCTGATCATCGTAGGCTCATCGACCCATGACTATTCCATTGTAGTATAAATCTATATATAACTCTACTCGAGTCACTTCAATTAGTTGTGTCTAGGAGTTCTGCAACGAGATCGACGGGGCAGAAGGCGACGATAAGATAATCGTATATTTGCGGATTAGTTCAAGAAGAGATCGAAATTTAGCTGCATGCTCTTGCGTATATAGATGTAGCATAGAGATGATGAATGCATCATGCCATGCGTGCATGGTGGTATGAATGATCACCTTGGTGGTGTTGGGAAGGAGGCTGCGGAGCCGGGCGAGGTGGCCGTTGATGCGCTGCCGGCGGCGGCGCTCGGCCTCGCTGTGGCTGCGCGATGCCGCCAGCGCCTTGGCGTCCATGATCTCCCTCGCCGTCATCCGCCCCAGCTCCGCCTGCAGGCTCCCCAGCAAGCCCGACACCGCCGACGCCTTGCTGCCCCCGGCCTCCGCCTCAGCCACCGCCGCCGCCTCGAACCCGAACCCGAAGACCCCGCCTTGCCCGGCGCCGCCGACGTCGCAGTCGTAACCGCCGGCGACGAACCCCCCCGCCGCCTCGGCAAACGCCGCCGGGCCGAGCCACGGCAGCAGCTGCGCGGCGGCGCCCACCTCGTGGCCGCCGCCGCTCGCGTGCACGCCGCCGCCTTCCCACATGGCTAGCTAGCCGAGTAGCCGCCGCCTTCTCCCTCCTCGCGTTCCTGTCTTCGCGGCGGCGACGGGCAAGCTTCGATCCGCTTCTTCTTGCTCCGGGGCCTCGCGGTCAAACGGCGGAGGGCTCGACCGCCATTTATGCTCTCGCTTCGCTCGTGGTCGTGGCCACCACGGCGAGGGGATGCGGAGGAGGCGCCTTTTTATCGCGCCTTTTGGCGCCGCGGCACGGTAGTGGTCGAGACGGCGAGCGCGCGAGCAGACAGGCAAGCCAGGGGCTCGTGTACGGCCCAGTAGAGTACTAGGGGGCCCTGCCCTTTGTGTCTTTGTAAAGATGTCTTTTCTTTTTTACTATGCTTGAAAGGTTTTTTTTTTTTTCAATTGTGTGTAGTTGCTGGCTAGACAGGGGATTACTATTAGGGAGTAGAGTCATACTAGTACTTCAGGACTACCATTTGGCGTGGTGATGCTGGGGTTTCCTTTTGATGCTTGCTTTGGGGGGTGATTATGATATCTATAAAGGGGTAGAAACTAGAAAGGGTTATCTTGAAAGAAAGTACTCCTAGAATGTTTTTCCTACGTTGCAGGTTTATATCCCCAACAAAGGATCGATTTATAACCAATGGCCATAAACCAGTTAACTTAAATATTAATGGTATCATCAGTTTTTCATTTTACAAAAAATTCAAAGAAGTTCCTTGTTTTCATGTCTTCTGTTGTTTAAGCTTAGTACTACTTATCAACGTAATTGGTAATTCACAATCGTCCGAAAAGTTAAACTCTGGCAGCTAATTTCTATTACATTTATAAAAATGGTATAAGAGTAATATTATTGAAGAATTTCATACGATGATGCAAGAGTTAACGACATGTGGCCTATGAGGATTCATGTTGAAAACTAGTACATAGCAAAAAAAATGATGTTTGTCGCCGTCGCAGCAAGGAGGTTATAAACAATATGAATTATGAACAATCAGATGGCTAGAGATAGCAGGAAGTTCATGGGCATGAATATTCCTTACGTTTTTACTCATGTCTGCTTCCCTTATTTCACCTAGAAAAGATTAGACATACAGCCTGTCTCACAATCTAGCCAACCCAACTGCCCAACCCTAATTCACCACCCTCTCCTCTCCCTCACCCCTTGTACATCCTAGTGTAGCCTCCGACCTCATATCTCTTGTCCCAAACTCTCGATTTCCAATTCCCTACGCCTTCACATCTCCCATTCGTTGTTGACCAATCGATGCACTTTTTCTCTCTATATATGTGTGTGCGCACACGCCTCTTAGGCCTTGTTTGTTTTAGATTAATGTAGCGTTGTGTTTTACTGTAGCAAATTTGTAATCCTCTCAAAATACGTCTTAACAAGTTCAAAAAATTATGAAAAAAATATTTTACAAACTTTAAGAAGTACTATTTAAAACCACACAAGAATGACTACAAAACATTACATCATTTGGCTTATACAAAAATAACAAATTTTAATTTAATTTAATCTGAAACAAACAAGGCCTTACTCTCCCTTGTGTCCCTCTTTGACTCACTAGCTCCCAGTCCCAATTTGGTTGTTTGTCTCCTTCTTGTGGTCTCCAACTCCCCCTTCTCCCCTCCCCTCAAGAACTCATGGTGGCACACCCTATCGTTTGCACGTCAACAAAAGAATCGACAGTAGCAGCAACCTACTATGATGGGTAAACATGTATACTAGCGGATGGCAGGTACCCACATGCAACTGGTAATTTGTATAGGTGAATAAACATGCATGTCATATTGTCATATTGTCATGGTTCTATGGGTATTTGATGGTGGGGTTGCTACTGGCCTACTTAAAGTCAAGAAGCACGTATAGTTGTATCAAATTTTGTTTGAACTCAAATAGTTTAAAATACGTTGTAGTACAATATGGAAAGTGCACGGTCGAAAGATTTTGATTTCAGCTGAATTTAGAAACACATGTTGGACCTACGAGGTAAAACTTATATGACTTTTAAAAAGCGGACACAAGAGAAAACCTCAAAAGATATATAAACAAGCTGGGAATATAAGTAAATTATACGGATGGTTCCTAAACTATCATGCAGTTTTCATCTAGGTCATATGGATGCAGAACCGTTCTAGACCGGTGCAACCGGTGCCACCGCCTAGGCCCCAAGATGGGGAGGGGGCCAGGCCCACGTAGGTATGCAGTACATCTATTGCTATGATACCTATGTACTTTGTATTTCCCTTAGTCGCAGCACGGGTACAGCAGCAACCAGACTTTCCCCATCCATGCCCCAAAGCCCATTCTTCGTCTCTCTCAAGGCCTCGACTCCTCCTCAGCTGCCGGCTCCTCGAGATGGACCGAGCCGCCGCCGCTCCGCCCGTCGAGGCCCCGCCTGTCGAGGCTCACATCATCAATTCCTCAATTTCTAGCCGTTGATTTGCTTGCAGTTGCAACCACAAAGTATGTAAAGTCATAAGCTCCCCTAATTTTGCTTCCTCACTGGCTCACTCCTCAATCCCTTGATTCGTATTTTAAAAATACTCCCTCCGTTCTTTTTTGTTTGACCCTTTTGACTTTTGGACAAGTTTTTGACCACTCGTCTTATTCAAACAAACTATGTAAATATCATTTATTTTGTTGTGATTTATTTTATCAATAAAGAAACTTTGCGCATGACTTATTTTTTTTGCATGTTTGCACTAAATTTTTAAATAAGAAGAATGGTCAAAAGTGTGTTTAAAAGTCAAAGGCGTCAAACAAAAAAAAGGAGGGAGTAGTAGACTCGTCAAAGGTATAAGACAAATGGTCAAAGGAGGCTTGATTTCTTGCATTGATTTATGGGCTTTGGCCTTCGGGGGCTGGCTAGATTAGTCAGTTAGGGTTACATACTTATATATACATCGGCGGTTGACGGCTCGGCGCTCATCTCATGCGGTTACCCACAGACCCACTAGGTAATTCTAAAATATGTTTTGTTAATTTCCTATGTCTAACGATCTAAGATAATGTCCAATTCCTTTATTTTTTTAATATATGTTGCTGGAATCATGTTATTTTAGGTTCCTTTTCAATTGTCTAGTATTTGAATCGGTATACAACCTTACAAGTGATCTATTGAAGCTGGATAGGCAATGGGCAGTGGCACTTCTTGTCGGTTATTGATTGATTCCTGGTGCTTTTGTTCCCCATCATTTTAAATCATTTTATCATGTCATTTAGAATTTATCCGTCTGAAAGTGCAAAATGAAAAAGAAAAAAGTTTACGGATGATTTTATAGGAACACAACGAGGGGCCTTTGAAGAGTTTTTAGAAGCAATACAAGACATCTTTACAATTGGTAACTGTTTTATTTTTTAATATGAATGTCTTTGCAAATGGTATATAAAGATATTTTTATGTTGATGAAACAAAGGCGCCATTTCTAGACTTGCGCTAGGGCCCCTGGAATATCAGGAACGGCCCTGCATGATGAGATAAAAATAAATTCCTGAATTGCTGCGACGTCGCTTGGCATGCAATTTTTTTTTTTTTTTGGTACACCACCTAGCGAGAGACGCGAAGGAGTAGAGTAGCAGGACAGGAGGAGGAGGCTGCGAGCCTGCGACTTGACAAGTGTGAGAGAGCGCAGATCGAAACCCAGGCGTGGTGGTGGTGAATGGTGATGGCGCAGGCGGATCGCTCGGCCGGCATCGGCGGCAGGCGGTGGGCCCCCGCGGCGCCGAGCATAAAGCCGACCAGCGCTGCCGGGCAGTCAATACGAAAAGGCCCCGGTTGCGCCGGCGCCAGGGAACAGCCGCAGGATGGCGCTGCCGCCACCGCCGCCTGCACGGCCACGGGCTCCCTCCTCCTCCTCCCCCGCCGTCTTGGCATCGCATCGCATCGCTGCGGCGGCCACGGCCGCGGCCTCGGCTGCGGCAGGCAGGCGCTGTCGCTCGCCGCGGAAAGGCGCGTGCGCTGCGCGATTGTGTCGCTGCGCTGCGCCCGGGGCGCGGCTTTCCGGCAGGTGCGTGCGCCCTCTCGCTCGCGCGCGGCGCCCGAGGCGCGACCGGATGATTGCGCTTGGGCGCCGCGAGAGCCGAGGCCGAGAGACGAGAGCGCCGCGGATTCCTGGGCTTGTGGGGTTGGTTGAGGCGAGGCCGCGGTTCTTGGGTCACTGGGGTGGGCTCTCGTTTCGCTTGGGCTCGTGTGAGCCCTTTCCACGCTTCCACGCGCCCTCTCTCTTTTTGTCTCGATTCCTATGTGCTGCATCATTGCGCCCTTGGCGATGGGCATGTATGTGCGTTCCATGCCCTCGAGGCTGCCCAGTTTTCACTGCCACTCGGGCACGATCAAGTCCCACCTACACGGTCGCACGCACTTTAAAACACGTAGTTTTTTATAGGTAGGTGATGGAGAAAAGGAATATTTTAAGCTGAGAAGCAGCAAAACCGATATTTTAAAGTATGGTATAAATTCTGAAGGAAATTTGGAGCGAATGATATAGTGAGTAGCTAATAGTGAAATAGTGTAGGGATGGGGCGTTTGATGCAATTGGGATCCCCTACGGTTGCTACTGTAAATGGATGGTGTGCATTTTGACCTGAAACATATTATAACTTCTATAAATATGTCGCACAATATCCAATTTGTACGAAATAAATTTTGTAATTCATCTAAAAACATAACGAACCCATTTTTGAAACTTTGTCATTTTTTCAATTTTTATGATTGTTTTGAATTTTCTGAATTTTAAAATTAAAAAATTCGAAAATTCGAAAAGTTTCAAAAATGGGTTGTTTAGGATTTAAAATGAATTGGAAAATTTGTTTTGTACAAATTGAACACCGTATGACATATTTATAGAAGTTATAATCTGTTTTCAGGTTAAAATTCACACCGTGCATTTATACTATCTAATGCAGGGGATCCGAATTGGCGTTTGATATGGATGCTCTTAGAATATGGAGTTGGTTTTTCTCATATTGTATCCCGTTGGATTGGTCCCCAACAAGTATCCCCTTGTCTGGCAACTCATTTTTTTTGTATCAATTAAAAAAACTACTGCTTCTCGACCTATATTCTCTCCTCCATTTCTATGAACATGCAACAATGCGTAGCCTGCAAAATCAACAGTGAGAGGCGGGCGTAGCCACTACAAGGGTGCAGATGTGAAAACCGTATGTAGCCGTTGAAACCGCACCTCTGTGGCACTAGTGACGAGGGAACGCTCGTAAGGGATCCGAGTGGCCCTTGCCGACGGACGGTGGCATGCAGTACAACATAGCAATGGATAAACCACGACCAAGATGAAGGACAATGCAACATCCAATAGTGCAACCAGGATCGCGTCATCATGACACCATCGACGAGGGGAAGCCTAAGCACCGCATACCTAGCCACCACGATTGAGAAGGAGGGCTCGAGGGAGATTTCTGGTGCCAGGCATCCAGAGTTAAGATTATTGGCGGCTGGTACCAACTCTCTGAGTCACGTTTCCATTCCCTCTCTCAAATCACTCCAAACAGTCAAGAAAATTTACAATCCATATCTTTCAATTCTCGTTCCCTCCTCTTAATTCCCTCCAGAAAATCACGCACGAGATGGCTACACGTTTCTTTGCAACATAATTTTCGCTTCGGTTATCCCTATCCATAGGGATGTGATCGGATCAGATAAGGTCAGATATCGTTCTACCCATATCCGTATCCGTATTTTTTACCGAATATAGATTCGAATACGAATGTGTCAAATATGGATACAAATTCGAATAATACTGGATAACATCGGTTACGAATACGGAGCGAATACAGATTGGATAGGACAAGGATACAGATATTGTTAATCGAATAGTTAAAATTAATTTTCAAAAATCCATTCCAAATTTTAACAAAATATGGTCAAAATTTAAATCTAAAAGTGGAAAATTATATAACATTAGTGAAGACAAAACATTAGAAAGTCTATACACGAATATTATTAACTTAGTCTAGCTTTAAAAATTCAAAAAAATTTAGAAGTTGGGAAATTATAAATAAAAATTTGTAGAAATACATTTAAAAAATTCCAGAAATGCATTCGGATAATATCCATATTTTATATTTGGATATTATCCAAACAAAAACTCGGCTTTTCCTTATCCACCGAATAATCTGTGCTTCGTATTCGTATCCATATCCATGCCAAATTATCTATATTCATATCATTATCTATAAAAATAGTCAAATATCCATAAAATTATCTAAATATCACTATCCGATCAATTTGGTCGGTCGGTCGGATAATATCCGTACCATTTCGACCTCTACTATCCATAAGTCGATAAAGCAAGAACCATGTATCTGAACCGCCGTGTGAGTGCTTGCCTTCGTGGGCGGCGTGAGATGGATGCACGGATGGGAATGGGATCGACCACATTGTCGCGGACGGCGACGGTGATGGCACCACCAGCACCAAGCCAGGGGTAATTCTCTCAACATTCATCCACCACACCGGAATGGCGGAATGTGCGCGGGCCCCGCGCGCCGTGGCGCACTCGATGTCATCACCACGACGCCATTACGACGTGGGTGCCATGCGCTTCCTCCTTGCTCCTCCCAGCAGGAGCAAAAGCCTCCGAGAAAAGCGCCCTCGCTTTTCTTTTCTTTTTTTTCCCCCTCGGGCGCTTTTCTTTTCTTTTTTTTCCCCCTCGGCCCAGAAAGGAGGAGCCACAGCCACAGCCATGCATCAAAATATACGTGCTCCTGGCTAGCTAGGGCGTAGTATGTGCTAGTAATGTACAGCTGCAGCAGCAGGTAGTCCTTCGCGAGATTTTACTAATTACTTGAGCCGTGCACCGGCTGCTAGCTACTGCAACGGCGCCTCATGTGCCGCAATCATACTGCAAGTGTGTATCGATCATTGCGTCTGCATGTACTGCGGCAGAGGCCAGGGGCCGGGTTGCTAGTTACTCAATTAGGAGTATATGTTTAGCTTAGTTGATTGATTTCACTTTCACAAATCACACACCTGATGCTTAGCTTAACAATGTGCTTAATAATATGTAGTTCGGGAAAAAAAGTATAATTTAATTCACGTCCCGAAGAAGATTTAATTAATAATTACAATTGAACGGTATAATTTATTAAAATTCTTTGTGTGGCAATGGCATGACTATTAAACTATGATTTATTCATAACTATCAAGCTATGTGATTTATTTTGATGAGTGTTGTAGTTGGTGTGTTTGCGTGATGTGAATTACTACCTCCGGTGCAATAATCCTTATTATTTTAGATATTGACACGGTATTCGAAATACCACTTTAACTATCGATTACTATATTTACTAATGAAATTCATTCACAAAATTTTTAAAAAAATGATATTGTGAAAATATTTTTAAAGATGAATTTATATGTATGGAACTTATGTACACAGTCCAAATAGTTTATAAGAATTTTAAAGAGTTTTAAAACTTTGACTTAGGACAAACCTAAAACAAGTATTATGGAACAAAGGGAGTACGAGCTCTTGTGCATGACAACGGTGTTTATGTTGATGAGACTGCTAATATGTCTGACTCTTAGTATCTTACTATTCATATGATCATATCATATCAATATAACATAAATCCCAACTATTGCCAAATGTCCAAATCCACCGATTAATGTTCACCGATTAATTCTGAGTAATTTAATTAACCCCTAATCCCTACCTCGAACGATTAGCGATTGACGATTCCTTGAACACTGTTCAGAAGAGAAGCATCTGAACAATCTTATAACCAAACAAAATCCTGTATCCATCTATCTTTGTATCCACCTATCTGAACCATCTTACAACCAAACAAATATAAATTTAACTTATCTACATCTCACAAGATTAAATATTTCTTGATCGGTACATGTGAAAATTAGACACGGTGAAAGTAACTTATGTTAATACTTGCATAAATTCGGTTGCATCACCACAATCAACTACACTTAGGCCATCATATCGTACAGTGCGGATTAAGCTGAATAATATAAAACTAACATAAACATCATAGCACAAAAGACCTGCTGATTTCATATTTCATTTCAAACGATGAATATGATTAATTCAACATTATGAGCTGATGATTATGTTATATAAACTAATTGACTACTGAAAAATAAACAATGATGATGCACATATTATGTTCGTAGAGTGGTTTGCACATAAACAAAAACCATGTCTCAATTTAGCCAACAGAACAACCGTTAATATGGTATACCACAAAGTATTGTTTGGCTACCCAAGAACAGAGTACTCGGTACGTCAAAATAAACCTGAAAAAACATTCCATGTCATGCATAGAAATCATGCTTGTTGACAGTAATTGGCCAGAAAGTGAGTGCCATTCTGAGCCCTTTTTTGTTACTTTAGCATTGTACTATTAAATCTTGCTGGAAGCTTAAATGTTTGTTTGAAAGAAAAATGTGAAAGTTGAAATGTAAACTGGAATTGCACAGGTATTGCCGAACTAAAAATAAAAACTGCCTGTGTAAAAAAGGGAATTGTAAATCTGCAAGCAGAACAAGCTGATTGACCTAATTAGTAACCACTACACCCATTACCTCCAACAAAAACAGGGGCCAAGAAAAATTAATCAATGCTGTCTTAAATATAAAGCTTTTGCAAAATGAGTTGTACAAGATACTGATACATTGGCTTCAATACACATCCAGTTATGAAACGAGATAGCAGTTCATCATGAGTCATGACTAGAACAATTAGTTGAGATAAAAAAAACAAAACTATATTTTTGAACACATCATTGATAATGTAAAAATGAAGCCGACATCTGTAATTCCTTATGAAGCAAAAATGAACAAATGGAAGACAACAATTTCTATGATTTCTGGTGTAGATAACAAGAGAATATTGCATAGCATTGTAGATACATACACATGTGCATGAATCAGCATATAAAACAGTCTACTTTATGTAACTAACAACTATCCACCCACAGCCACCAAGAAAGCCCCACAGAATGGGAGAAGTGAAAGAAGTACAGGGAGGGCAAAA
The DNA here is from genome assembly GCA_036346415.1 of Raddia guianensis. Taxonomy (NCBI): domain Eukaryota; kingdom Viridiplantae; phylum Streptophyta; class Magnoliopsida; order Poales; family Poaceae; genus Raddia; species Raddia guianensis. The sequence continues at coordinate 34,583,630 of CM070542.1, read as the reverse complement.
CCCCTGGAATCAACAGCAAAGCAGTACCAGAAAATAAACTGCAAGGTTGAAGGTCTCAATGATACTACTGAGGCTCATCCTCAATAATGTTTTCAGAAAGACTGCGCTGTGACAAACGGTAATAGAGAATTCCCATGGTTGCTATACATGCCCTGCAATAACATATAAATTCCTTATGTTAGATCAGATTCTTTCAAAAACTCAAAAGAAATTATTCTCTCTTCAGAATCAGACTAAAATATGAGAAAATGTAAGGAGACGATAAGAGATTTGTTTGTATGAACTTTGGATTATGGTTATAATTAAAAAAGTTAACCCCATGAAGTACCACAGCCTATTAACTTAAGGGTTCACAGATGTGATTTTTGTTAGTACCAAGTATATAGACATCATCTGAGATGTTACCCTTCTTATAACAAATAAATGTGCACACTTCCAAAGAAAAATAGAGCTGTTACACTTGCAATGGTATCAACTGTTATGATCGAGCTGCAATACAAGCATCAAGCCAGTTCAATGCCAACGCAAACACCAGTGTTGGCAATACCATGATGGGCTACAGTATGGTCGAGACAAAGTGCAGTGCAACATGTAGCAATTTCTTTATCAAGTGTTGGTTAGGATTTGTTAATGGCAAAATATGTGGTGCAAACCACTGTTTTCGTGCAAACCCCGTGAAAACCATATATAAAAGTTTTGTAAATTCGTGAAAAAATTACTGGAGATAGGTATGTGCACGAACTTTTACGATGTTGAGTTTAGACTTCAGATTTGGTGGTGACGTAGTTCGTGCACATACCTATCTCCAGTAATTTTTTCACGAATTTACAAAACTTTTATATATGGTTTTCACGGGGTTTGCACGAAAACAGTGGTTTGCACCACATATTTTGCCTTTGTTAATTTGGAATTAGATAGAATAAAGGGGATCAGATCAGATCCTCTGTTTGGATAAAATTTGCTATTTTGTTTTGATCTTCAGATGTAGCCGTGCCATCTATGTATCACTAAGCCAGCAGATTGGAGAATTAATCAATAGTTCATTGACTACTTATTTATACTCCCATCTTGGCGCAGACAGCATCTTGCCAGTCATACCACACACCAGATGTCCCGGTAATGTCAGCCTAACCTGCAACCTTCATAGTCCAGTCATACCAATATCCTTCGAAACCAAGTTCACAACAGCAACCTTGTCGAGAATGGAATATCATACGAAGTGATAGCAATATTGAAATACCCAACTACTGGCTTGTTTCAAAACTAGATTGCTCAACTGATGGTTAAAAAGGGGAACCCAGACCATTGCCTAGTCCATTGTGAAGCTGTACTGGTGGAATAATTGCTAAAAATATTGGAAGGGGGTCACTTCATAAACTGAGGTTTTAGAGGGGAAAACAAGCTGTGCAGGACACCCCACTCATATTGCTTGGCGTGTCATGTCATAAATGGCTATCGTTTAAATCATATTAGTTTATCTCTACCAAACATTGGATCAGCGGCCACTAGCTGGTACAGTAATGCCAGCTGGGAATGGACTAGTCTCCAAAGCCCTGATATTGATTAAGGGAGGAAAACATATGTATTGTAAAACAACGTCTATCTTCAGGCATCAGCGTCATACGGAATCAGTGATTGTTCTCTCTCTGTCTCTTTTATGATAAAATGTAAATGTAGTACAAACGTTGGAGCAAAGCTAACTCACTAATATACCTGGCGATGTCAAGGTTGATTTTGTTCCTGGACTACTCAAAATTCGTTGTCTTCTACTTTACTGTTAACATCTTACCAATTAAGGTACCCATTCTTAGGTATGACAGAAGGGAAACAAGAAAGGGAGAATATAAGTAGCATGAAGACAAAAGCAAATCTATGGCAGAAAACAATCAAAACATACATGATTGCCATTGCAAGTAAGATCTTTGTGGGATCCATTCTTGATCTCTGACGTGAACAGCCTTCTGGAGCATCATTGTCCTTTTTAGGGGGCACTGTAACTGGTAACGTTGGCAGCGCACTGGACCAGAAAGGTAGCAGCATCCTTAAAAATTTGTGCCGGAAGGTACCTGTAAATTGGAGCTACGTAAGAAGCACATGGTAACACACTTAGAAGTAATTTTCAGCCAAAATAAGAATAAACAAGACTATCCTGAAACAGTCTTCTCAGATTTCCAGCATTTGCATTTATACTTGATACTTTCATGTCGAATGCATAACTTACAAGGATACATAGATTGTACATTTCTTATTGTTGCAGTGCTGTAATGTAATGCTAGGAAAAAGAAAAAAGAAAAAAAGAAAAAGAAAGGAGAGGATGGGCCGGCCGGCCCAGCCGGCCCAACTCTTTTTCACCGCCCCCAGTAAGGGGACCGACCCCCTCCCCCTCTCTCTAGAACTCTCTCTCTCTAGACTTCTCTCTGGTCCCTAGTTATTTTCTCCTCCCCCATCCCGTGCTCCTCCCCCATCTTCCCCCAGCCCGTGATCCTCCCTCCAACCCTCACTGCCTCCTCCTAGCGCCGCCTCCTCCCCTGCCGCCGCCTTCTTCTTCCACAGCCGCCACCCATCTCTAGGCGCCGCCGTCGCCCTCCCCAGCTAGCCGCCGGCGCAGCAGCAGGCTTGGGCAGAGGGGAGGGGTAAGGGGACCGGTTTTGGAAGAGAAGAGAAGGAAGAGGAAGGAAGAAGAGAAGGGAAGAAAGGAGGAAGGAGAAGGAAGAAGAGGAAGAGAGGAGGAAGAGGAGAAAAGCTAGGGTTTTGGGTCAGCACCTTCGGCTAACGAACTAATCATCCTCTCACTGCAATTAGCCATTATTCAAGTTGATTAGGTTAGGTATGGAATGGATTTGGGAGCTTTAGTGTTAAAATTACAATTTGGCGGTAAATTTCTGTATGCAGTAACTTGGAACCGCGTTTCAGGCAATTTCTGGTAGGAACGGGAGGATGACCCTATAGAATGAAATTTAGTTCATGTCGTCCTAGAACGTGAAAATCCGCCAAACAGTTTGGGAGTTATGGTCTTCGCAATACTGCTGTCCCGAAATCTGGCACACTGCTAATCCGGCAACTAATTACCTAATTGGGGCATTTAAGTGTTAGGCTAGGCTAGCGTGTTCGGGTCAGTTTAAAATGTGTTTTATGACCTTTTCTTGACTTTAGGTACCTCCGCCTCGGGAGCAAAGACCTCGTCGCACGCCGGACTCCGGGGTTGTTAAGGCAAGTGTATATTTATACAAAGCGACGGTGTCTGTGTTGTCTAATATTGCTTACTGTTTTGGTTATTGTGATGATGATATGGGTGGCATGATCGAATGTGGTATCTTAGTGCTTTGGTAAAATGAAAAGTGCTTTATTGCTACTTATGCATCAATTGCATTCATGTGCATGAGCCAAGTCAGCGTTATGGTCATATGACTAGTCCGGAGTGCCTCGGGCCAGGTCGGTGAGAAAGTCATATGACCAGGACTTGTGCTTCAAGTCCTACGGGAGTAGGCACCCCCACGGGAGTGGGGCTAAGTCGATAGATGGTCATATGACTAGTCCGGAGTGCTACGGCCAGGTCGGTGAGAAAGTCATATGACTACGACTTGTTGTGACCCCGTATGAAAAATGACGGGGCTTAAGGGCGTCATCGACGGGTGAGCCCTTTGCTATACCGGTATCAGCACAGAGAAGAGATGCATATTGCATTGCATGGTCAGTGAATGGATACTATGCTTGTGATGCTAATTGCCTGGTCCGTTATGGAAATATTGCCTGATATACTAATTGTATAGTTCGGCTATGATTGTGGCATAAAGGTTTGTGATATCGTCCTTTGCTTAATATACTTGCTGAGTCCTGGATTCACCCTTGCTCTTTGTTGTATTATAGGTACCACAGGACACTGACGTGCGTGGGATGGGTAGCGTCACACACACTTGTGCACCACTTCCACTGAACCAATAAATAATAACTAATCTTGTATCTTGTATGCTTAAACAAGTGGCTTCGAGCTTTTTTACCCTTGTAGTGCCATATGTTATTCTGAGCTAGTATCGTGTTCATGCTTTTGTATTTTGGTTGACTTCTCCGTAAGCAGTCATAAACTATGGTATGTATGCTCTCTTTTGGTAGTATATGATGGTGGTACTGATTCGGGTGTGGTGCTAGACTATTGACTCAGAACTGTTGATGGGCTGCATGTGTGGTTGGGTTGAGTTATGTATATATATCTATGGATTGTGTTTTGCTTGCCTGCTGAGGGGATGTCCAAATATTAGGGGAGGAGCTGCTGAAATTTTGTAGAAATCTAGGACTTAGTAACATCTTGGGCTTAATTGTTGAGCCGGGGTGTTACATGTAAGGAGAACCAAGCATCAATTGTCTGAATTTCAACTTTAACAAAAATTTCACCCGATACAACCCAGCTTCATCTTATAGACCATAAATATCTAAGTAACCGATAAAAGGTTATCTGGTGCAACAGTTGCTACAAAATCATTTGGGCAAGTGATTTGAGCAGTGTCGCTGCTCAGTGTTAAGATGGTGTCACATATGTCAAGAGATTATGTCAATGGGACCTATACATGGATGAGTAGAATACTGTTTTAAACTCACACGACTAGTCAACGACTAGCCGACGAACCGGTATATAAAACTGAGTCGGTTCGACTCGCTGGCCAAGTTGCGCGACTTAGAGGCTAATTGTTGACTAGTCGCCCAACTCAGACAAAAAGCCTTAATTGGCCTAATTTTCCCACATGGCTAGCCTTCCTCCATCTTCTCCCACAACTCCAGGTTCTTCACTTCTCCACCTCTGTCCTCTATTTTTTGTATGCAGAAGCAGTTTGCAGTAGCATATCAGTGCTTGATGTTGGTCTATTTGTATTTTGGATGCACGTACCAATGTGCGATGTTGGTATACTTATTTTTGTTATAAAACATGTTAAAGGTGATATACATTTTTAACAGTAGAATGCTAAAATATTTGTAAAAAATTAGAAAATATAGTCACCGGCTTGTATTGTCTAGTCAACGACTAGTCAGACCTAGTCACGACTAGCCTACAAGTCAGTATTGCAACTCGCAAACCTATTCAACCTATCTGAAACCGATGAAGCTTAGGAAAGCTCTGACCAAGGCTTAAAGAGTCAGGAACTTATAACAGGCACGCATTTTAAACAAGCCAACAATCCTTCCATTTTTATAGAACCAGAAGGTTCAGGGACAACAGCCTGATTGCTTCTATTGAATTTATTATTTTTTTGCCATATGTAGAGTCTGTATTCTTGTCTATCTGGGGATAGAGTCCAGTGCCCTGTATGAGCCTTTCCAGCCTTATCTAGGCTTTCCATTTCACCCTATGTACACAGAACATTGGCCTACAATACAAGTGCTATTCATAACAGTCAACACATAAAGGCTGCAATGACTAAAAAGATGGTCATACTCCCACCAGTCACATCTGCCTGTATTCTATCATTTGGGATACATTCAGGTCAAAGTTTTAGAACTTTAGTTATGAATGTCTTCTTAGATTTTTCAATTGGGCACAAAAAATTCATGTGTAGATCTGTCTCAAAGTATTTCCCTAATAATATAATTTCAGTGAGTTTTATAAATACACTGCAGTAAAAATTAGTGGCCAAAGTTTTGTTTTGGTGAGTGTCAATGCCCAAAACGACATATTTTTGGCTGAGGGGGCTGAGATAATTATTTTCACTACAATTGGCGGCATGATAAGCAGGCTGTAAGTTGGAAACAGAACAGCAGGAGCTCTCCAAGATTAATTTTAATACAGATCATTTGATGACCAAAGGTCAATATAACTAGAGAAATCATGCATAAGAAGAAATCACACAATATAAAGTGGAAAATAGTATTTTTGTTGATTGCATGCATACCTCTTTTCGTATACTTTTTGCGGTTTCCATCTTCATCATCAGCATAATAAGAAATCTCAGAATTTTGTCTCTCAACATGGTTAGCACCTTTTCTTGTCATGGCACCAGGCTACATAATGAAGGAATAAAATTAATATGACTGTGCATAAACAAAACTAACAGAACACAAACCAACTAACCACAAAAACACGGACTCAACATGACTTACCCCGTGTGGGCTTGAACTTCTAATGAAGTTGGATTCCTGTTCAGGTAATTGGGTTGTAGGATTAGGACCATCTATTTCAACTATTTCTGGTTCCACTTGACTTGGTGCTCCAGAAGAATACATTCCAGCAGGATACCTATCTTCCTTGGAAAGTAAGGTTGGCGGTAAAGTTGCATCCATAGCAGAGTTTGTTGTAATTGCAATGTTAGATCCACCAGAATTGGATAGACGCTTAAGAGGATCTGAAGCAAAAGCAGGAGGGGGGCGAGTCTCAGCCTTAGGCATTGCCACATAATGATTTCCAAATACATTCTTCTCCAATCCAGTCTGCAACATATTAGAGAAGTGCAGGCTTTATTAAACTCTAAAAAAAAACAATCTTGCAGAAAAACATTCTAAAAGTACTTGAACATGTGGAACACATTTGCATATGGATTTTTATAGTTAAGAGATCAGAACATTAATAGTTACAGACAATTATAAAATCATTGATATTAATTTGATATCTGTATTTCAAATATCACAATACAATGTATTTTTGTGAATTTCATTGTTCAGCAATCAGCGTCAATGAAATAGCGACAGTGGACAGTGGAAAGCACAGGCCAATGAAATACTTCTGTTAGACAATGAGAGCAGGAATGCATGGATTGAGTTCTAGACTATTATACAAGGCATGAAGACAATGGGTCTATCTGCATGAGTAGAACTTAGGTAATGCTTTGTCAAAAATAAAAACTTAGGTAATGCACATTTTTGTATTATCACACCAAAGGAGTATCCATTAGCATATGTTTGAAATTTTCAACATAAACCAATAAAAATGCAACAAAAAGTTATAAGCAAACCATTTTTTTGCAAGCAGGAATAAATTTGAAGAGCCTGACCTGAACTATTGCTTCCTTCAGTTTAGAGTGAAGGCGAGAACCTGTATCTTTAATACTTGAAGGAGGCCATATCTGTCAGGAAATTGTAGTTCAAAGTAAATAACTGCGGAGCCTTCGACCCATAGCGCGCACCCGCGCGCGTGCGTGAAAGAGAGAGGCCTTGTTCTTTTCAGCTTAATTAAAATTAAAAGCTAACGCTGGAAATTTGTCATTTTTGTACAAGCCAAACGATGTAGTACTTCGTAGTCATTTCTGTGGGATTTCAAATGGTTATTCTTAGTTCCAAAAATAATTCTTTTCATTACTTTTTGGACTCCCCAAGGCCTCTCTCGAGGGTTTACAATTTTTCAGATTAAAATTTTCAGCAACTTCCAGCTGAAAAAACAAGGTCAGCGAGAGAGGGGAGGGGGAGGGGGGGCGCAAATTTACTTACAGGTATAGAACATGAGGGGCAGACATATCCTGCTGGTGCAGTTTGTGTTGGAAAACTTTGGATATGTGATATCAAGCATTTTGTGTGCATGACATCTAAGGATATCAACAAAACAGTATCTCATTAATCATTATATTATATATAACAAATACAGCTTCAAGATGTGAATGAACGCAAGTATTCTATTGGAAGCGTTACATACGCAAGCAACCCAATCTTGTAGTTTCTTCACTTCCAGCTTCCAGAACTGAATTGCAAGATGAACAATGTTGTGGCCAGTCATAATCAGAATTAACAACCCATTCAGCATAATTTTTTACCTACAGAACAAGGATAGAGGGTATTAATTTTCAAAAGCTATTGTAACACTATTTAAAAAATTAAGGATGATAAGTTGCGTATAAGATGTAAACAGCATTTTTGCATGCAAATGTTAACTATGTTCTTGTAAAAATAAATAAAAGAGGAAAGATATATGTTCATATGATACACTCTTCTGATGTAAAAAAAAATATCGCTACAAATATACAAGAAATACTAAGCAAGAAGAAGGATAACCATGACAACTGTAAGACTTTGATTTCTGCCCGTACACTTAAATGAGAAGGGAAAGAGAGATGACAGATGCAGCTGGTGGAGCATGGGCTAGTGTTGTTTTCAGGTGATTTCATTTCATGGCAGGCCATAAAGAGAAGTATTGGGATGTATCATAAGCGCTCGATTCTTTTGGGATATGTGCTGTATGATATTACCTCTAGTTAAAATCCATTCTGTATGCCCTCATAAATGCTGTTTTCATGTCGGGAGCCGCCTCTAAATGCTTGAGGGTGCTTTGGTAAAGTCTTTGGCTTTGCTCGAACAGTTATCAGGGTCTTATTCCACTTAATAGAGGAAAAAAGTTCAAGACATCACTGATATATGTCAATGGCATGTTGGTAGATAATAGTAATAAATATATAGGCCCTAGTACGTTAAGTTGGCACCGAATCAAGGTATCAGTACTACAAACTAAATGAAACCTTAGTCCAAGTAAAAATGCATGTCACATGCTGATATCCTTAAATGTCCATCACCCATTATGCAGGACATCTGTACACATGAATACACCAGCAGCTTCCTAATTGCTATGCTTGTATTTAAAAAATGTATGGTCTAACCAACCACAGTATATCCTGGGAAATAAATGCTAAAAAATTTACCCAGTATTAAAACAAGGAAGAAGTCCACATTGCCTCCCTCAACTATTGAAAAAGTTCACTTTTCCTCCCTCTGTGTTAAATGGGTGAGATCTGGCCGTCCAATCTTGCATCGAACGGCCACAAATGAGTTGAGGGAGGAAAAATGAACTTCTGCAATAGTTAAGGGAGGTAAATTGGACTTCTTCCTTAAAACAAAGCAAAGCAATATCCAATTAAGCCATCAGGACAGACAAAAATTGTCAAAGATTACATCCATGAAACGCGAATTCACCCAATATTAAAACTAAGCAAAGCAATATCCAATTAAGCCATCAGGACAGCCAAAAATTGTCAAAGATTACATCCATGAAACGGGAGATACATAAAATCAGGAAGTTACATATATTAACTTAAACTACTATTCTTGATTTGATAATTTCCAGTCTAGACACACTCTGTGCATTCAATTAGGAGCAGCGGAAAACCAAGTGAAGCTCACCACGCATAACTGATGCTCCGGGAAGCAGATGCATTCGCCGCAGACTGGAACCTGGTGGACGAAGCAATAAACCCTTGTCGCCTGAAAAAAAAAAAAGAAAGCAAACACAGGCCTCCACAATCAGCACCAGAATCCAACTAGCACTGACAATATCAAAAACACATGCAGCTCGGTAAACAGCACAACCCTCCACAACGCATCAAATTGAGCAGTCCCATACACCAGCCTTCCTGCACAAGCGCAAGCTCACGACGCGCTCGACGAAATGCCCATGCGTCGAATATCAACCGACGACCCGAGGTCAAACAAATCCGAGAATCCGCTCAACCCCCAGGCTACAATCACCGCCCTCGCCATCCGCGGCACGCGGTCTGGTCGGATCCAGGCGGCGGCACCGCCCCCCACAGCGCTGGGCAAGCCCCAGATCCCGTGCCCCTCAGCGCGCAAAACGGAAAAGGCCACGCAGGGAACCCGCGGGGCCCGAGGCGGAGCGCTCACCTTGCGGCATTTGCAGACGACCATCGCCGAGGAGCCGGAGGCCGGCGCTGGCGGGCGGGCTGGATCGGGAGCTCGAGCGGGGCGCGAGGGGAGAAGAGCACGCCACAGATCTCGCGCTCGCGGGGGTGGGATGGAGTGGAGCGTCGCGGGCTTCCTTGGGCAAAAATGTTAGAACCTTTTTTTCCTTGTTCTTTTTAGGGTTTTTTTTTTTTCGGGTAGGGCGTTGGGATGAGGCCGCGTGTGCGTGTAGCACGAGCAGACTGGCTTGGGAGACTCGTGGTTTTCGGATTGGCATCCGACGGCCGTGATTCGCCAGCTGACGTATATTTTTTTTCTTTTCCAAAGTTTTGAATTTCAATGAGCTTAGCTTAGCATAGCGACGGGTACCCTTCTTAGAGGAAATTTACCTGTATGACACTCAATTGACTTGACTTGCTAAAAATGACATCCGATTCGTTGCACTTTTGTCCGGTGACACTCGGAGCACGAATTGCTTCAGTAGATGACACCCTTATACTTTTAATTGTTTTTTTTTGTCCCTGAACCTCAATATCGGACTTAAGATCCCTTAAGTCCAGTTTTGTTAGTTGAGGGACCTCCTGAGTCCGGTTTTATTAGTTGAGGGACCTCCCAAGTCAGGTTTTGAAGCTCAATACCGGGTAAAATGACTATTTAAGTCCGGTTTTATAGTTGAAGGACCTCCCAAGTCCGGTATTGAGGTTCAGGGACCAAAGTGGTCCAGCGGCTATAGTTGAGGGACCAAATTGGTACTTTATCCTTTTTTCTTTATTCCTCCCATTTAAACAGAGTGAAATATCTATCTTGCCCTCGGGCCACCTAAGCCCTGTCTTTTACGCGGGATCTCCTTCCACGCCTTGTCCCACCTGCAAATCTTGTAGCTTTCTGACGGGAGGCCCTCGACGGCGGCGAGGTCGCCGAGGCGCACGCGGCCGAGGGACACGAGGATGTCCCCCACGGCATCATCCATCGAAGGCGGTTCTTGGATCTCCGAGCGTTCCGTCCAGCCCCCAAAAGTTCTACAGGATTAGCTGCGCCGTCTTGCCTACGGGTCGGCCGAGATCGATCTTGCGCTTTGAAGAAGAAGAAGAAGAATCCCAATCGAACCATGGATGGATGGCAGCAAGCAAACCAAGAACGCTCTGATCGAAGAGAACGCAAGATGACAAGCCCTTCGATCAAGCTGGAGCTCCATGCCCGGGAAAGAAGAAAGCAATGCCCCGATGGCCCGAGGGTAAAATAGGTACTTCACTGTGCATGGGAGGAATAAAGGAAAAAGCAATTAAAAGTATAAAGGTGTCATCTACCGAAGCAATTCGTGCTCCGAGTGTCACTGAACGAAAGCGCAATGAATTGAGTGTCATTTTTACCCAGTCAAACCAATTGAGTGTTATACAGCTAAATTTCCCCTTTCTTAGAGCATGGACATGAGATCCCGTATAAAGAGCCTGCATCGGTTTGCGATGGTACTTTCGTCTTATTTATTCTGATCTGCTGCATTTGAATTTTTGTGGCGTGTCTGGTAGAATGCCAAGCCTGATGTTCATGCTCTTACTCTCGCCTCTCTCTCTTTCTCTGCCCAACGTACGTCTTATTTTCTGTCTTCCCTCCGTGTTATCACTCTACACCTCTAACCCTCTTTACACGCCTTCATTACCATCCCCGCTTTTATTGGCCATCACCGAAGCCCTTTGAAGCCTTCCCTATATTTTGTCACTTCGTCCATTCCTCCCGCCGCCATCCTAGACTTTTTCAACCTAGCCGAGATGATGCTCCTCATTGTAATCAATCTTATCCTAGGAATCCCTTAATGTCTTAAGATGTTGTTAGTTTACAATAAATTGGACTAAGGCCCAGTTCTTTTCAGCTTAACAACTTAATGACTTATCTACGTTTTGAAAAAACATATGTTTTAAGTTTTTTTAGTCCGTTTTTTCGCTGTTTTGAAGGTGGGTTCTAACGCTTTAAAAAGCAAGTCAAACGAAATGTATTCAAATCTTGAGAAGCTCTCGAAATTCAGTCATTTCAGTCGTTCAGCCGTTCATCCGTTAAGATCAGCTCAAAAGAACTAGGCCTAAGTCTTAAAGAGAGAGCATTGCTCTCGTTGGATGCCTCTTTAGATTAGACAATCAACTGACAACGTATCCGGTGAACACAATCATTCCCATATACACTTGTACACAGCTGACACCAGCCATCCATTCCAAATCCAAGGGCTCGTGATTATTTTTCATCTACACGTCCACTCAGGTCTCATCATTCTTCAAGCTATGAAAATCTTCCAAATACGTCCTTGGCTCCTCGCATCTTGTTTCCATTCTCCCCTAGTCTCCTCACCGGAATAATTGACAAAATGCCCCGAAGCTCGTCAATGCTTGATAAAATGCTCAAAGTCATAAGTTTTTTATGTTTTGCCATATGAGGACCACGTTGCGAAACTAACCTTACAAGCATCGACGAACTTCAGTGCATTAACCCCACCGGCCACCATTACTGCTTCTGTTTCTGACGACAACCATGGCCGCCAATACGTTCGTCCGCTACTTTCTCCGACGAGTTGCAGGCAATACGTTACCCCCTCCGACGAGCTGCAGGCAATACGCCACCACCTCCTGATCCCTCCCATGGCCATCGGCACGCAACCCCGGCAGTTGCCGCCACGCCGCCGCCACCATCCTTTGCCGGAGCCCTGCCCAAGCTCAATAGCCCTCCAGCAGTCTGATCACTTCCTCTGTGTTGATGCACAAAACAATAGGGAAAAATTGCCTACTGTCTTAGCAAACTGATGATGAGACAGCCTCTTATGATTCAAAATATTCTTTTTTGGCAAGGGTAGCCTTATATCAAAATTCAGTCAGTACATATACACATGATCCATATAATATAACATCAACAGTAGTACTTTATCATTTATCTGAAATACAACACTACTATTCATAGTGCTAGCCCACATGATCATGTCTTCTTGCATCTGTGCTCCGTTTGACCGTTTTTTCTGTGAGATGTAGCTAGACGTTTTGGTCATGTTCAGTTTAAATTAAATTAAAATTTAGTTTGTTATTTTTATACAAGCTAAACTATACAGTGCTATGTAGTTATTTTTTGGGGTTTTAAATAGTTTTTCAGAGTTTTAAAAATATTTTTTTTAGATTCTTCAAAATCTTCTAAGAGATAACAATTTTTTTAAATTAAAATTTTCAGCGACATTCAATCGGAAAGAACAGAGCTTTTGCTTGAGATCGACGTCCAAGCAGATGTCCTGTGGCATTCACATTGTGTGTGTGTGACTGCAGAGCCATGTAAAGAGGAGACGCTGCATGCTAGCTCCACAGCCAGCCGACATGAACATGTACAGTATAATAGCTACTTGGAGTCTATGGGAGGGTTTCTGTCCTTGAAGAGCGAGGTGCCTTCCTTGGGCTTGGACCAAGGGTACTTCATGGTTGGATCCCTTGGGATAAATACTCTCTCCATTCTAAAATAAGTCGTTTTGAACATTGGTGCCGTCTTTAAAATGCAACTTTAACCATCAATTACAATTGTATTTTATTTATAAAATCCTAAAAATATATTATTACAATTCATGTGTAGTTTAAAAAACTTTTGTGGATAAAGTTTTAAAACTATGACTTAGGACAAATCTATAACGACTGTTATTTTAGAATGGAGTGAGTACATACATACATGCACGAGTGGATTTTTCACTACTTCAAGGCCTTGTTTGTTTTAGGTTAAAGTTGAGCTGAGTTTTACTGTAGCAAATTTGTGACCCCCCTGTGACATCCTCTATTTTGTCGTATGTCACTTGTATTTTCGAAAACCCAAAAGTAAATTAAAAGGGAATTGTTATATACGAAACCCTGTTTTAATTACTTTAAACTAAGGTTTATGCCGAAACCCTAGAAGACCCTTTTGAAAAATTCTGGAAAAATTCCCAAAAATCCTAAATGCCATGTTTTAGCCACCCTCCAAATTTCAATTCCAAAGCCCAAGGCTAGCCTGTGTTTTCGCAGTGCGACGCTGTTCTGCCAGGAGCTCGTCGGCCCAATGAAATGTTGAGCGAACGTGCTAGACCCAAGCCCAAACTTGGTGGAGGCAGATTTGAGGCCTAAACCTGCCTAGATCCAAAAGCCCAAGTCCAAATTCGTTTATTTGCAAAAATACCAAAAATAGGGGAGTTCTAAACCTATTAGGAGTAGAATTGGAGCCCAATTCAAATTCTACCTATTGGAGGCCTGCCCTTGTCGACCAGAGCAGTATATAAGGACCCCAAGACCCTCCCCTCGAACCTCAACTCGAGATCCACCCAGAGCAACCCTAGCCGTCGCAAAACCCTAGCCGAGGTGAGTTTTGGGAATATATCCTGTGCCTTGCTTGCGCAAACCAACTTGTAGATCACACCATTGCGTAGATCTCGTCGAAGCAGTCCAGATGAGTACCAATTTAAGTGAAATCGGTGGAGAATTAAGCTTGGGAGAGCTCGCCGGAGTTCCCAGCCTTGCCGCCGTCGCCCCGCCGCCGGCCTTCGGCGTCGTGCGTCCCGCCGCCAAGACAGCCAGCGCCGCCTGTGCCGCCGCTTGTCCCGCCTCCGCCGCCAGCCAGCAGCGTCAAGGCCTGCGTCCCCTTGACCACAGCGTCGCCGCCGCGTTGGTCCCGCCGTCGCCAACCCTGCGCGCCAAGTGTCGCCGCCGCGCGTCTCTCCATCGCGTCGGCCGCCGCTGCGTTGCCCAGCCGAGCCGCCAGCGTGTCACCAGCTGTGCCCCTGCTGCGCCTGGCCGGCCTGGTTCGCGGTTTGGTTGGTTCGCGGTTTTCTCGGTTTAATCTTTTCAGCCTTTTCTGATTTTCGTCAAACTTCCAGGAATTGTTCAAGGAGCATCCGAACTCCAAATTGGATAATTTCAGAGCCATTATTTTTCAAAAATTTCCTAGAATTTTATATATTTTATTAGGATATATGTTCTGTGGTGAATGTTGCTGTTCTTATGTATTTACATTAATCGTGTAGACCGTCCGTGTTCCCGGTGCTTGGCGCTGTTCCCGGAGTTCCAAGGAGGAGACCCGCAAGATGCCGAGTACTACCAAGGCAAGATATTTGCATCTTGTTGTCCCTAGTTTGCAAAACTCACCCTTTATTGTTTTTATGTTCTCATGCATAAATTGATGGGAAGGGTAGAAATCTATTATTCACACTGCGTCATTGACCCTGTGAATTAGCCCTTTATTGCTGCCTTATTTGCTATTCCTAGCCTATCCTTGTGCATAGATGCTAGTGCTCGTGGGTTATTAGTTGTTAGGTTACTCATCATTTATTAATCTTGTGACTTGGTATAATTGAAGGTGCTGAGTTGCTTAATAACCTAATCAACTAAAACCTACGTGGCGTGTGTTGACTAAAGGTGGCATAGTCGGGTGGTTTTGTGGACTGTGGATTGTTGGAGGTAGTCACCTTGGTCTAAGGACTTTGGACGTGTGCCAATCCAGCCAAACCGAACAAGCGCAGCCATAAGTGCTAGCTTAAGCATGAGTGCACCATGTGCTAGTCCTGGCTTAGTAGTTAGGGAAGACTGTTAACACACTTTACTTTGAAAAGATTGGGCTGTGGTCCGTTGGCTCAAGAGGGGCCCCGAGTGCTAAACCTTAGAGGGGGTATCGGTGTTAACAGAGGGAACTAATGAATCGCCTTGTATTGTTACTTGGTCTGGGCTCCTAAGGAAGAGCTAAGATGCAAAAGTACCACTCGGCTTATGGGTAAAGTGTGCTACACTCTGTAGAGTTAAAACTATCATGATAGCCGTTCCCACGGTTATGGGAGGGAAGGTAGGCCGTACATGGTAGTCTCATGTGTTAATAATAATCTGATGGGTTGATCTTGGTTTTGAGTATTCGAGGCTTGTGCAGTTTTGCAGAGGGGCTTTCGAAGCCGAGCTCTGTTTGTTACCTTGGGGAGTTCGTTCATATTTATTAATTGTTCAACAAATGATTTTATAACACTCTAATTAATCTTGACTAAAATAGGTGTTTATGCAAATTAACCATCTTGTTCTTGTCATACCCATGCATGCATATTTAAGGATTCTTGCTGGGTAGCCGTGTACTCACTATACAAAAACCACGGATATATTTGTTCAGGAGAAGATTCGATTCGGTGCCTTACAGGATCGGGAGGATTACATGCGGATTTCGCGGAGGATTAGCTATCGCTGAAGGGTTGGATAGAGAGCATCGTCATGTTTATTATTGCATATCATTTGGATTTCCGCTATTCTGATTATTATTACCCTATGGAGTTATGAAAACTATTGTAATAAGTGGTTGTGCAACAATTACTTTTGCATTTATCATAATATTTTCTTAGCTATGATGATTGTGTTGTGATGCTCGACTCAAGTCGCTCATGAGTTGTTAGTATTGATCTCTGGGACTAGCAATGGATCATGGGTAGATTCCGGTGAAGCCGGGGTTGTGACACCCCCTCGAAAAGCGTTTCAAAGATTTCAAAAAATTATGAAAAAATATTTTTAAAACTCTAAGAAGAACTATTTAAAACGGCACAAAAATGACTACAAAATATTACATTATTTGGCTTATACAAAAAATAACAAATTTTCATTTAATTTAATTTGGTTTAAGCTTAAACAAACAAGGCCCAAAATCCATGTACTATCCTTCCTCTTCTCCCACCCAATTTCCAAAAAAGACCTAGTTTTTGTCAAAATTTAAGTTAATTCATCCTTCCTCTTCTTCTCTCCCACCCTCTCGTGCTTAGCCACCACCAACCCGCCATCGATCAACATGTTGCCGCTAAACCGCGTGACACTGCATTGTGTCATGGTCAAGTCCTGACGGGGCAAGGTGTAACATGTAGTTGCTTGATTTGGTTGCGCATTGGTCAGCAACAAGGATGCGATGGTGTGGCAGTCTGGCCATATAATTAATTGGAGTAAGGAGAGGTAATAGAGAAGGAGATGGGGACAGCAAATTAAAAGCTGGACGGGTGATAGAACTTGAGCCTTGGAGAGGCTTTTTTGTTTGCAAAAACTAATGAGATAGTGAGTGGCAGCAATACATGAATGAGACAACAATCAACATGCTACCAACATGTCTGAACCATAGCTATTTACGGGATAAAATTTGTGTGTATATATACAAGCATTGCATTTATTGGGTGGTTGATCGGTAATGTTGTTTGAGAGTAGGGATGGACTAAAAGTTTGGGTTTCATGAGCGACTCAAGATTAGAGCAAGCTCAATTGATGCTCAAAATCTAAACGGGTTAGTCTCGAGCCTAGGCTTGAGCTCGAGCTTGTCTCAAGCTCGAGTTTGATTTGAGACAAGCTCGAGCTCAAGCCCGAGTCTTCGAGTCTAGACAAACATCATTACACCAGCTCTCTCTCTATAAACTAACTAGCCTAACCAATTTAACTCAAGCTCTAGCTCAAAATTGAGCCCAACGGAGTTCATATAGCCCTCTCCTTATTTCTCAAGCATTTATCCCTTCATTAAAGTTCAACCGAGTTGAGTTTGAACCTAATCTAGCTTCCATCGAGTCTGGTCTCAAGTTCGACCCTCTCTAAGCTAAGGCTTGATCTCAATACTGATTCAATCCAAGATCAAGCCCATACAGCCTTAGCTCACTAGGCATCGGCTCAAATATGACCCTATCTGAGAGTACAAATATGTATGACTGATCCTTTGTGGGTGTATTATTTTCCTTTAAGAACAAAAGGCAGAGAGGTAGTCCTTATCCTTTCTGCTATAGGACCAAGAAAATGATCTCATCAATCCTACCTCATTAGTGGGAATTCCACCTATATCTCACCGTTAGGAACATTTAGATCACCATTGTTGGGGATAATACATCGATCCTTAGCGATGGACGCATAATTTAGTCTTTCTTAAAGCATCTCGAAGCTCTAAATGTATACTCTATAACACTATGCCTCGTATACTATCCATCACTTTAAATTTCCTTCACACTTTAAACAACATTTTAAAAGATTCCATCCCTTCAATAGGCATTCTATCCTACATACTTTATTTTACAGCTTCCCCTGCGGATGCTCTTAGTGTAGGGTTAGAAACTAGGGCAACTTCAGCAAGTTATTTGCTGTTGTGGTGGTTGTCCAACGTCCGGAGACATTGACGTCGTCTAGATCTGACCAACCACTAACTAGTGGTGGCTTTGTCTACCTATTAATCTAACTAGTGGTGGCTTTGTCTACCTTTCCAATAGGTCTAATAAGTTTATGATATTTTAGTGCTGCTGAAGCCTTTCTCGATGGAGGCATATCCACTTCACGCTAGACGCTGCTAGGTGGCTAGATTTCATAGCCCGTTGTGGTGTGATTGCTCGTGGTGAAGCCATTGATGTTATGACCATTCATGGCTTCTCAGTAAGGGTGCCTATCAGAGATTAAGTTCAACCTTTTTCGAACAGTGAAGCATCTCATGGTGTTTTGTGGGTATACCCTTCTCCCATTGTTTATATACATATGGATATCCGGATAATAGCGTTGTCTGGTAACGTGTTGACCAAGACATTGAAAAACACGGTGACTAAGGCTTCTTCATGTTGTGGCCTGACTCGTGATGATATAACGCTAGGGTTCTAAGACGGCGCCGACACATCTTGGATTTACATGGACCAGTTACCATGTATAGGTTTATCTTTCTGAATTTGTATTTCCAAGGTTACTATAAATAGCCTCCTCCTGCGCGATGGCAGGGCATCCACATCAAGATCGACCTGATCAGACATCAACATATTTTCTTTGTTCACCTAGCACTGAGAACAACCCCACCCAATTTCTTGTCGCGCAAAACCTTATACTGTGATCTCATGATTATAGTGAAGGACTGGGCGTAGGGTTGTTGTCCCTTGCCCGGGAGGCACCGGGATAAAAATCCCCCTGTGTCACTTTATGTGTCTTATGCAAGATATCTATGACATCTTGGAAGTTCAGATCGCGACAAAAAAGGGCTTCTCTAGTCCCGCAATCAGAAATAAGTTCGACCGGGAAGGTTGTTCCCAATCATCGACAATGCCGAACATTGATGGCGTTGTGGCCACATCATTGTGGACAGAGGTTTGGAGCTGTTGTGATACGTGATTATGAGTGATGACACATCGACAATTGACATGGGACTGGAGTTGAGAATTGGTGTAAAGTGTTTGAGTCTATAAGTTTGGGACTTGCGAGGTAGCCAATATATATCATTTTATGCTAGTGATGGCGTGGATGAAGGTGAGGAGAAGCCTTGGTATGGAATTTGCTTCAGACAACAATGACAGTGTGCGACTGTGATCTCAACGTTGGGGACAACATTTCTTGGTTCAAGATAGAGGTAGGCGTGTGGGTG
Source organism: Raddia guianensis (assembly GCA_036346415.1). Classification (NCBI taxonomy): domain Eukaryota; kingdom Viridiplantae; phylum Streptophyta; class Magnoliopsida; order Poales; family Poaceae; genus Raddia; species Raddia guianensis. Next base: position 34,564,670 of record CM070542.1, on the reverse strand, counting down.
TTTGTGGGGTGGCTCTTTCACTGACGAGTCTGGGGTTCTCGACAACGTTCTTCATCGGTACTTCAACAAATTCTTCTTCTGCATGACGGATATGGAAGTTGCCATGACTATGCTCGATCATTGTGATAATACAAATCTGTTTATCTTGATCGATGTTTGTGAATACACAATTTGTGGCGGCGTTGCGGTTTGGCGGTTTTGTTCACGATGACAGCAGGAATGGATCGCTTGGAGATCATAGGATGAGCAGTCCTTAGACTAGGAGAGAGTTGATATTTTAGCCCAGTTTTCAAAATGGTGCCATACCGCACCGACCGACAAAATATCTCTCCCTAGTCGGAAGATTTTGGGGTAAGAGGAAAATCATTTCCTACTAAGCATCACCCTTGATGCGCTATCTTTAAATCACCCTTTCCCAAACATTTCTCAACAATATTCTCATTTCACACAAATGATTGAATCATTCCGCATAAATGATTTTAAGCATTTATCCTACCACAACGAGTATATAAATATGAGCAATTTATAGTTTAGCCTTAAGTTTAATCCTGCCATATTTCTTACCTTTTCTATTTGGCATAATATCTAAGTCTAGTAAATACGGCATTTATCATTTTTAAACTAGCATGCATATTTTCCAGTCTAGTAATCATTTTTGAAATAAACGAAAATGGCTTCTCAGTATGATCGAAGGGGGACTTGCCTTGATCGGTTCCGGGGAAAACGAAGGGGACGTCGCCGATCGGGTCTTCGGGGGCTTGACCTTCTAAACGCGCACACGCATATGCAAAGCAATACAACACACATAAGAAATATATTTCATGCCTCGCTGTTTTTAGAATAATGCAGAAATCCTAATTTCCATGCATTTTTATTTGGGGAAAAACAAATCATGAAAATGAACTTTGCACATGAAATGATGCAATGCCCACTATACTTATTTATCCAAAGCAATTGTTAAATGGGGACATGCGTTCGAATGTTTTCCTAGGTCCAGCAACTTCCAAAGCATTTTCATTTACAGGAAATATTATAAACATGTACTTTGTAAAGGTGGAGATTTTCTGAATTTATTGAAATTTATATTGTATTGTTTTATTAATTATATCGCCAAGGGATTTACATTTCTTATCTAAATCTGTGTAAGAACATTTTCATTGCATGATAATATTTTATTTTGAAATATGGGGGTTTATAAATTTAATAAAATTTATTTGACATTTTTCTGAATTAGTATGAATTAGTTATGAATTCTAGAGTGCTTGATGGAATTTAAAAGGAATTTAATTGGATTCTTCAGCTGAAACGGCATATTGGGCCAAAAGCGGCCCATATGGCTCGCTTCCACTGTGGCGCCTCCGTTGGCTTCTTTCATGATTTCATTGGCTCGCCAGTGGACCCCTTTGTCGGTCACCCAGTAGAAACCTCGTGATTCGGCGACAGCGCGGCCCGACATGACGGACCCGCCCGGAGACGAAGCGGCTCGGGAGGAAGTACATGAAGAGGGGAATTGATTTATGGGATCAGCGACGAGGATTTACCGAGGGAAAATTGATGGGTGGCGCGATTGGCGGCGGATGAAGGTCGGTGTCACCGGCGAGAAGGTTCCGGCGGCGGGGAGGTCCAATTGGCCGAGGGGAAACACCGAGGAAAACTCCGGGATGCTAAAGAGGAACTCTCGAGGTTTCGGGAATAGCGGAATCGGCGCGGTCGTGGTCGTCTTCGTCAGCTCCGGCGAGAGAGGAGTACCACGGCGGGGTATTTATAGGCAGCGCGGCAAGGGCTCGTCAAAGGAGTGGTTGGCACAGGGTGAAGATGAGCTGCGAAGTTTTGTGGCGCAGGGCGGCGGCGACCTTGGCGTCATGGCGCGGTCAAGCCCGACGACGGCGGCGTGCTTCGGGGTAGGAAATAGTTATGGCTCGACAAGACAAGGAAGGAAAGGAGGGGTCCGGAGGAGACGATCTGGACGAGCGATCGCGTGGGGAGACGAGCCAGTGAGACCTCGGGAGCTGGGAAGAACAGCGGTGGCGACTCACGAACAGCGGCGACGCAGAGGAGCAGGGGAGGAAGAAGGGACCGACAACGGGGCCCACCTGGCGGTGGCTCCACAGCGTGCAGGGCGAAGGGAGGTGGCAGCGGCGAGCTGGGCCTGGCGTGGCTCTCGCGGCCCAGAGGAGTGGGGGAAAAAGGAAGAGGGAGGAAAAAGGAAGTGGGCCGAGACATGGGCCGAGGAGGAAATAAAATTTCATTTGAATTTTCTGGTTCCAGGGAGCTTTTGTTTTTAAATTCTATTTTGAATAAGCAATGGCTTTGGTTTTTTAGAAAATATTATTCCAGAATAAATTAACATATTAAGAGTTGGCTTTAATGAAAATGCATTAAACAAGTTATTACATTTTTCCACAAAGGTTGCATGCTTTGAAAAGTTTAAATCAATTTCCAATTTAAATGCAATGCATGCGATGATGATGCCATGATGCAATATAATAAAATGATTTTGCTATTTTAGAATTATGCAATTTAGGAAATTATTAATGTGCCAAATTGTCATTTAAAAATTTGGAATGTTACATATCAGAACATTTGCATGAGGCAAGTTAGAACGGCGAGTGACACCATACACACTACTTAAGTAGAACTGTAGGAGCCAAAATATTCCAAGTGACTGTCTTCTTTTCCCCTTTTGAATGAAGAAACTATATTTTACAGACGATGGTTCTCTCTTATTTACAGTTAATAATCATAGTGCTCCATATAACCCATCTTTCTATCAAAGCATCTTTCAGGCAATCTAGCATATACATGTCACCGAAAACTTTGACTGCTATTAGGTCTTTCCAGCTACCACCTGTGTCTTCTTCCTTATCCCAGCAGTCCAGAACCACACTACTATAAGTTCAGAACCACACCACACCTGTGTCTTCTTCCTTATCTCATCTTAGCCGAACTCCAACACAGATGGCTAAAACGGCTATCTACTGTGTTCTACTACTCTTACACTTACTACTGCTCACTTCCAATTCTACCTCTCAGGCCACGGCGCGACCGAATGCCGGTGAGCTTCTCAAGCTCCAGACAATCCAAAACAGTTGGGGCAACCCTGCTGCACGTGGAGCAACGGTAACTGGAGTGGTGTTACCTTCGACAATAATGGCCAGGTCACTTCCCTCTCCTTTCCGAACCTCCAAATCACCAACCCAATCCCAGAAACCATTTGCAGCCTCAAGAATCTGTCTTACATGGACCTCTCAAACAACAGCCTCACCGGCGACTTCCCAACGGTGCTCTATGGCTGTTCGTCTTTGCAGTTCCTTGACCTGTCCAACAATGAGTTCACTGGTAGTCTCCCGGGTGGCATCAACAGACTTTCCCGGGAGATGCAGCGACTCAACCTGTCAAGCAATGGTTTCATTGGCAATGTCCCGTCAGCGATTGGGGGTTTCCCGAACCTCAAGTCGCTGATTCTTGACACTAACAAATTCAATGGGAGCTACCCGGCCGTGGCCATTAGTGGCCTGATGGGGCTCGAGGAGCTAACGTTGGCGACCAATCCGTTCATGCCGGGACCTGTACCTGCAGAATTCAGCAAGCTGACGAATCTGAAGTTGCTGTGGCTATCGGGGATGAACCTGACCGGTGAAATCCCCGACGGCCTGTCGGCGCTTACGGAGCTCACGCTGTTGGACTTGGCGATGAACAAGATGCAGGGTGCAATCCCAGGATGGGTATGGCAGCTTCAGAAGCTGGAGAAGCTGTATCTCTACGCGAACAAGTTCACCGGCGGGATTGGACCGAACATAACTGCCATCAGCATGCTGGAGCTCGACCTGTCCACGAACGAGCTCACAGGTCCAATACCGGAGTCCATTGGCAACATGAAGAAATTGGAGCTGCTCTACTTGTACTTCAACAACATCACTGGACCGATCCCGGCGAGTGTCGGGCTGCTCCCAAACCTCATCGACATCCGCCTGTTTCATAACAGGCTCTCTGGCCCCCTCCCTCAGGAGCTCGGGAAGCACTCCCCACTCGGCAACCTCGAAGTGTCCAACAACTTCCTCTCCGGCGAGGTGCCGGAGACGCTCTGCACCAACAAGAAGCTATATGACATTGTCCTGTACAACAACAGCTTCTCCGGCGCACTACCGGCAAACCTCGGGGAGTGCGACACGCTGAACAACATCATGATCTACAACAACCGCTTCACAGGGGACTTCCCAAAGAAGATATGGTCGTTTTCAGGGCTCACAAACATCGAGATTCAGAACAACAACTTCACCGGCACTCTGCCCTCGGTAATATCATATAACATCTCTAGGATTCAGGTGGAGGACAACAAATTCTTCGGTGCAATCCCCAAGTCCGCAACCAGACTCAAAGTGTTTTCGGCACAGAACAATATGTTCTCTGGCGCATTGCCAGAGGACATGACCGCACTTACCAACCTCACTGACCTGAACCTCTCCAGGAACCACATATCCGGCTCGATCCCTCCGTCCATCCAAGGGCTGACGAGGCTCAATTCTCTCGACCTTAGCAGTAACCACATTTCCGGCGAGATCCCTGCGGCCTTAGGGTCGCTGACGGTGCTCAACATCCTTGACCTCTCCAACAACAAATTGTCGAATGACATACCTCAAGAGCTCAATAATCTTCATCTCAACTTTCTCAACCTCTCCGCCAACCAACTCTCCGGCGAGGTCCCCAAGTCGCTGCAAAGTCCCTCTTACAACCACAGCTTCTTAGGCAACCATGGTCTGTGCACAGGAGTAATTGCAACCGGCTATAATTTACCCATCCAGAAATGTACTGGAGCGCACGGCAGCGATCATGATCACAATGCCACGACCATGATCATCCTGTTGGCCGTACTTCCAATTTTTGCATTCGTCGCCTTAGCCGCTATCGGATGGCTACTCTTCCGCTGTAGGAACGGCCGGCGAGATGCCACATCATGGAAGATGACGCCGTTCACAACGCTGGAGTTTAGTCAGCATGACATACTTGGCAAGATGTGCGAGGGCAATGTGATCGGCAGAGGTGGGTCAGGGAAAGTGTACCTCGTCCACCTTGGCGGTGACGAGGGGCGGCACGGGACGGTGGCCGTGAAGAAGATTGAGTGCTCCGGCAAGCCGGAGAAGAAGCTCGACAAGCAGTTCGAGTCGGAGGTGAGGGCGCTGAGCGACCTCAGGCACGGCAACGTCATCGGACTGCTGTGCTGCATCTCCAGCCAGGAGACGATGCTGCTGGTGTACGAGTTCATGGAGAACGCAAGCCTGGACCGATGGCTGGACCGCCGCAAGCGCGCCCACCAGCTGGACTGGCCGACGAGGCTGAGCATCGCCATCGACGTCGCCAGTGGCCTCAGCTACATGCACCACGGCTTCCCGTCGCCGGTCATCCACCGCGACGTCAAGTCCAGCAACATTTTGCTCGACTGCAGCTTCAGAGCCAAGATCGCCGATTTTGGGTTTGCCCGGGTCCTCGCCAACGCCGGCAAGTCGGAGTCGGCCTCAGCTGTTTGCGGAACCTTCGGCTACATGGCTCCAGGTTTGATTCGGAATTTCATCTGATGAATCGATTTTCTTTTACACTTCTATATCTCACTCTATCTTGTTTTTTAGTATTATCTAAAATAACCCATGAATTATGAATTTTCCCATAACTTAGGTAAGTGCTTTACTCGCACGTTAACAGATTTCGCTAATTCTTGGACAACTAAAATTTTTCTTGGACAACTAAAATTTTTCGATCGATTAATCACTTTAAAAATTCAGTATAATAACATTAAAATTGCACGGCTTATTAAGGTGTAATTTTAGTATAAATTTGTTATTTATCAATTATCTATCTTATTAGTTGATTTCTAAGTTTTTTCTACATACACATGCTTCCATTTTTTTTGGTAAGTAACAAGTCATCATGTTTGTTTCAATCAGTATAAAATTACACACCGATAATACTAAAATTGCACTTGTTAATAATAATGTGTAATTTTAGTACAGTTATAGTACAATTCAATCAAAATCGACTAACACTAATTTTATTTTCAGGCGACCGTGCGGTACAGTCTTATGAAAAACATACGCTTTTGCTAATCATCGTACGACTGATTTTTAGAGAACTCTCGGTCGATTCTCTCACAGATCTAGATGTTTTCGTTGCATCTTTTATGTGTCTTGTATGCAGGTGTCTGATCTACGTTGTAGAAAATCGACCGAGAGATTGTACATGCTTTTTCTGTGCCTTGCTTAAGCTGTGCATTTGGTCGCAGAATATGCGTGCATGGGAAAGGTGAGCGAGAAGGTGGACGTGTCTGACTTGGCGTGGTCTTCTTGGAGCTCACCACTGCCGGGGGAACATTGTCGGCGACGCGAGTCCGCAAGCTGTTTAGCGAAGTGGGCTTCCAACAGGGCCGGTGACCCATTGACAGAGTTGCAAGATGGAGAGATCCAGGATCCCGACCACCTTAAAGTTATGTGGGCCGTGTTCGAGCTCGCCGTGGCTTGCACCGGCGAGGATGCGCCGTCGAGGCCGCCGATGAGCGAGGTATTCCTTCGGCTACTCCAGTTTGGCCAGAGCAGGATGATGGCCGGCGGCGAGGGCAAGGTGGAAGAAGTGTTCGACGTCGGCGTCGATTCGTCGGAGTCGCCGATGAGCGAGGTATTCCTCCGGCTACTCCAGTTTGGCCAGAGCAGGATGATGGCCAGCGGCGAGGGCAAGGTGGAAGAAGTGTTCGACGTCGGCGTCGATTCGTCGGAGTCATGTGCGGTTTGATTGATTCCAGAAGCTGAGATCACCCGATTATTTTGGGTTTGTTCGGTTCTCAGTACAAGCCTCGGTTTAATTTTCTTTTCTTAAACAAATGGTTTTGGTATGGTTCTGGTATATTCAAGAGCTAAGAGCAGCTGTAGTTTAGGGCATCAATTAATGAGCATGCCCAACTGCTACTGCATCAGCCCCTGTAAAATAATGTAGCTACAGTAACCGCGATTTTTGCATCTTGTATGAGCTTCTGCTGTGTCTAGGATTTTAATTTTCCGCTCGAGCTACAGTAACCGCTGGTTGATGCAGGACAGGATACAAGTGCTGCTGGGGATGCTAAGTGGTTATTGGATCAGGCCTGTTTGGTTGCCTTGCCTTGGCATGCATGCCGGGTCAAACCCCCACGGGGTGTGATCACACTAGCCCACGTATAACCACTAATCTTTGTTGGGAAATCGCTAATCCTATTGAACTAAAAATAAATAAACAAATACTTTCAATGGTCAATGAGTTAGCTTAGAACTTGATCAGATATCAAGGTTGTCAGACTAGCTCAACGGAACAAATCAGCTCAGTCAAACCATGCTACCAACTGCCCCCTATCTCGCCGGCGAACGTGGGAGACGCAAACGCCCCACATCCCTCCCACGATCTGTACTCTACAGACAGCATTTATAAAAAAGAGTAAAAAGCAGTACCAAATGCCAAGGGAAGTCTTCTTTTCTCGTACGGCACATCAGCGGGCACATCACTCGGAGCGGGCACATGCAATTGGACGCACACCATCTCTCTGCTCAACAAGAAACAGGGTTCTTGGGCTAGCTTTCCTCACGTAGCAGTAGGAAAGGGCACTTGGTTTTCTTTTCTTGTATACTACTTGCAGGCAGTAACTGACGGCCAGCCCACTACCCGTTGCCTCCTAATTACTACTCTAGAACTCATTGTCAATCCTTTGTTGAGCGTCCACAACGGAATCTTCAAATCATCGCTTGATATACAATCCGCCGATTCAATCTAATCCTCGAAAGTTTCTTCGCACTTTACCAAATACAGTGCTCCGTTCATTCTTTTTTATTTGTCGCCATTGATTTTTTCCCATACAAATATGCAAAAAAAAATTATAAATCATTCTTAAAGCACATTTAATGACAAGATAAAAACATAACAAAATAAATAATAATACTTAAATAGTTTTTTAAATAAGATGAATAGCTAAAAGGCATGTCTAAAAGTCAACCATAATTATTAAAAACAGGGGGGGCAAATCCTCCGCTGGTGCCAGGCTTGGATTTGGACTCCCACTTATACCTCCCTTGGGGTATAGCGCTCAAGCTAGCTAGCCCACTCAGATATCCTCCATCGAGGGCTATGTGAGATAGGGGGCGAGGCGAGAGACGGGAGACGGAGAGTCAGCGAGGTTCTTAGTTTGGAGTTAGCATGTTCTATCTTAATAATAGTATCGAAAAGGCTGTAGCCCGGAGGTCCAACGCGTCCGGACCAGCACGAGCAAGTGAGCCTCTAGCCCAGGTGGCCCATGCATGCTAGCACGCAGCGATGACGGGCAAAATAGCACGCAGCGACGGGGCAAAATTGAATGACGCAAGCTGATGTCAGCAGATTTTGTTTTTTGTATTCTTTTTTCGGCGATCATAATTTTTGACTGGGTGCTCTAATCCAAAAACCGTTTGCACCAACGTGTTCCTCGTATTTTTACGAACATAACAAGATGTTTGTTGCCATATAAATCTTCAAACTTACCGGACGAAACTTCGGGATTGCCTACTAAAACTTGGGTTTCGCCTACTGAAATTTGGATTTTCATATTCGTAAAACTCGCCGAACAGTCAAGTTTCATCAGGTTTAATGCAAGTTTCATCAAGTTTTAACAGGTTTCATTCAAGTTTTGTCGACGGTTGAGATAACAATCTCAAGTCGCTAAGGTTCTTTAGAAGTGAGATAGGAGACACGCCAAACAGCCACGAACAACAACGAACAAGAGACAGGGGTTTTTATCCTGGTTCGGGCCTCTCGGGAGAGATAATAGCCCTACGTCCAGCCTTTCTTATATATCGAGATGATTACAAGAGGTGGCTCGGCGAGACGAACAAGTCTCGGCGAGATTATGGGTGTACAGGAAGCGATGTGCTATAATCAGGTGTCTATGAGATACTAAAGCTAGATCAAGTCCTCTCTACACGCCGTAGGGGCCTTGTTTATATAGTGCAGAGAAAACCGACCCACCGAGGGAATATCGGGCCGGGCTAACCACGAGATCGTAATGAACTCATACATGCCAAATATATCCCGAGGTAGATAAGGCATACTCCTAGTCTTGGGGATCACGACTCCTATTCCAATCCGGGAAACCAACGTCCGGGTCTTCACGTAGCCGTGCTGAACTCTGTTCGAGTCGGACTCAAACACGGATTTCTAGGCCGTTACGCACCGTGCCGACCAAGAAGCTGTTCGGCGGGATGCACATGGGCTCGATAGAACCTTCGAGCTGGGCCTGGTAGGTACATTCGATTGGGCCGTCGAGGAGTGGGCCATGGCAATGGGCGTGATTTTATCCCGACGGCTAGCCCCGAGACTCAAGTGGAAGGACTCACTAGAGTGGGGTCTTCCTCTTGAGACTCAAAGTCCGAAGAGGGAAATTATCTTTGCTACAAGGACGAAGAACAAATGACCGAACAGGTTATGGTTCCACCGAACAGGACTTGTCCGGGATCGAACAAACCCGATCAGTGCCGAGCAACTCCGTTGCGTCGAACAGGAAAACGCATCCATCCGGAAAGCGAGTACCCACCTTCGGTCGCGGACGACTGGAAAAAGTATCACGATGATTCCAACGGTAACTTCTGTCATTGCTAGCGGTGAAAACAAGCACCGTTTTACCTAGCCGTTATAGTAAAAACTAGCCGTTTTGTGGCAAACCGTTGCAGAGCTGCACATATGGGACTATAAAAACTCCCAAGCCGCTCGCGGCTAGCCACTTCTGCTCTCGCGCCTTTCCTTCCCAAGCCCTAGTTCCAACCACGCTCAGCACCAAAAAGCCAAACTCCACCCTCAATCCCGTTCGCCCAACCCTGGGAACCGCTATGGCCAAGTTCATTGGCACTAGCTTGACCGAGGAGGACCTTAGGATCTGGGAGGAGGAGGGACACATCGACGCCGGTAGCTGGAGGCTGCCCGGGGAGGACGAAACTCCGGAGCCGCTTGAGGGAGAGTTTGTCAACTTCGAACAGTTCGCACTGTTCGGGTTGCGATCTCCCGAGAGCGACTTCGTTGAGGCCTTCTTGAATATTAGCGGGTTAGAGGTGGCGAACCTCAATCCGAACTCGATCCTCCAGATGGCCGTTTTTGCACACCTGTGCGAGGGCTATCTGGGAGTTGATCCACCGGTGAAATTTGTTCCTTCACTATTACGGTGACAAGGAGCGGCTCAAATCGCTTGGCTACTGAGGTGCTACTACCTCAAGCTCCGGGCCACCATCGACGACGCGCCGTACCCTCGCCCACCGCTGCTCGACTCAATGGGTGCGTGGTAGGTGAGGTGGTTCTACAGCAAACAGAGCGACGACAGCAAGCTCATCTTCACCGGGCAAGCTCCAGCGAAGGGAACACCGATGCCTCGGCTGGAGATGTCCGCCGAGGATTGGTACTTGACGAGGAAGATCGCCTCCCTCGTGAGCCTCGGGCTCACGGGCAGGAAGATCATCCGGGACTACACAGCGAACAGAATCTGTCCGCTGCGAAGAAGACCCTACCCCTTCTACAAGATAGAGGGATGGGAAGACATCAGTAGGGAGAGCACAGGTAAGTGTCTTTAAGACTCAACCTTTGTTCGATAGTTCCATCGAGCAGTCTACTGGCCGTTCTTACGTTGCAGCAGAGCAACCAACGGAGGCATGGATCACCGAGAGGGTCGACTCCATGCTCAAGGCTGCGAAGAAGGATGGCGAAGTCACCGACAAGGTGGCCTTCACCTGCCCACGCAACATACTCGTCCGCACAGACGAGGTAAGTCTTAACCCAGTCTGCGTTGCTAAACTCATACTGTTGAACATGCTAACATCCGCTTCCCAAATGGACAGGAGGACTAGCTGATCCTTGGGGGGATCGTGGAAGAGCTCTCCGGATCCGAAAAGGAGAAAGCGAGAAGGGGCAAGGCCAAGGCGGCCATAAAGCCCAAGGTGACGGCCGAGCCGACGCGGAGCTCGCCGCGCTATGGCGGCCGCGCGCCCTCGAAGAAGCACCTTGCAGCAACGAAGACCGCCGAGCAAGCCAAGCAAGCACGCGGTCAGCCAAGCGGGAAGCGACCAGGGGCGGAGCCCAAGAGGCCCATGGGGGTGCACAGGAACCCGGGCCCAAAAATTTTTTAGTAGGGATTAATTCTTATACACCTCATGTGCACCCCCTGGCCCAAACATTGTGCACCCCGAGCCCAGCCATGAGCCGCCTAGACAACAACCAGGCCCAACTCCCAAGTGCCCTGGCGCCCAGCCATGAGCCGGCCAGCCCAATACCCATTAGATGACTGCTAACTTGGCTAGTTGGCTCCTTGTCTCCTTGACCTTGTGCGTCGGCGCCGTGGCCGCTGCCGGTCGTCTGTGGCGCAGCCGCGCAGTGGCCAGTGGCCCATTGCCGGCTCGTGAGCTCGTCGTTGCCTTGTCAGTCGCGGGGCGCCGGCGGAGATCGTGTATGTGCCAGGACGCTGAGCGAAGATCGACAGATCGTGTACTGTAACCTGTGATCCATCTGCTGGTATGTATATATATATTATTCAATTGCTAATCAATGATTAGTGCAGATTTAATTATAGATTACTAATATTTTATCTTTGTGGTCCAACGCTCAGTGGCCATGTACTCATGTCCATCTGTGATCCACTGATCCGTGCATCATGCATATATGGGCATGGCTTAGCCGCATAGGGTTAGATATTATTCAATTAGTATGATCAGAGTATCAACAAATCTCAATTAATCATGGCTTATATTAGTATAAAATATGGTTTATAGGTCATTGAAGTATGATGATCAATTTTACCAATGTGCGTCTACTTTTTTCCATGGTTCTTGTTTAGTTTCTTTGTTTCGGTAAGCATTTTCGCATTTTGTTGCTACTTTTATCACTGTTCATCTTCATTGGATGTTGTGGTACTAAATTATCGGCACTTAGAAATTATATGTAATATATAACATATTTATTATTTATATGTGTGCTTGTGTTGTGAACCCGGTTAGTTTTCGCTCTAGTTCCGCCCATGGAAGCGACCAAGCCCCTCCCTCCTCGCCGAGCAAAGCGACGAAGAGGTAAAGACACTGACCCTCTGGCTTAAGCGATACGCGCAAGCTCACCCGGGCCACTTGGCACGGCTGCACCAGGTCGCCGAACAGAGAAGGCTCGAGGAGAAAGTCGCGCGCAAGGAAAGGCTTTTTGCGTTGCGCGAGAAAAGCGCTCAGCTCAGCAGGGAGTTGAGCTCATCGCCACGAGCGTCCGGGGGTCGAGACGAACAAGGCGTCAAGGAGCCCCCGAGAAAGAGGCGGAAGGTTTTGGCGAGGAAGATCAAGATCAAACCCTCCACGGCAGGTATGTTGTAATGAAACTTTCGTCTTTTACAATTTCCCTAAGCATGCAGCTCAACCATTCTCTTTTTATCACCGCCCAAGAGAGATTGCCACGGACGGCGTCGGCGAGGTGATCGGCGATCTCTTTGCCGAGCACACCTGCAGTGCGTCGCGAGCAATAAGGTTGCTTGACCTCAAGGACAAATTTGGCGATATGGAGCTGCTCCCGCCAAGTTCGGCGACCACTCGATCTTGTTGAAAAGCGCGATGGAAGCGGCTAAGCGGAAGAGGCGTGGCGGTAAAGGACGGATAAGCGAGCCAAGGAGTTAGCTCCGTCGATTACTTCGAGGTGGGGCCGAAAGCGGCGGTCCCAGACGCACGTCGCGCAAGCGGCCCGTTCTGTGGCGGCGGAGGTCATTGTCGGCGGTGAAGACCACCGTCAAGGAAGAGGAGGAAAGCCACGGCGAGGCGTCTGAGCTACCTGCCGATGAGGTTCTGCGCCGCCAATGAGCGAGACCGACTTCGCCCGAAGGGGGAACGGGTGGAGGAAGAAGAGGAGAGGCGAGGCAGCGAAGCGAAGCTTCGCTCGCCAGAATCGCCCAAAGCGAAACGCGTGCCAGCTGGGAGGACGAGGCGGACAGGCCGCCACGCAAGTCCTATCCCGCACGGGCGTGGCTTCGTAACACATGGCCTCGAGGACCGCCTGCGCCGGAGTCTGAAGCGGCGACTCGGAAAGGTAAACCTCGAAACCGATACTTTGTCTGCTCGGGCTAAAGCTGCCCAAGGCATTAACTTGTTCTTCTCTCTTTCAGTTCGTAGAGGCCACCATGGAGGACCTCATGGAGGGAGTAACCGTGGAGCGCGCCGCTGTCATAGCGGGCTTCCAGGAGCATCTCTGGACGAGGGGACTCACGGGGTAGCCCTTTGCACCGGCCAAGAGCCGGAGGCGGCTGAAGGCGAAGGTGAAGAGCCTCAAGGCCAAACTAGCCGAGGAGAGGAAATCCTCCGGGGCTCTCCGTGAAGAGGCCAAGGAGCTTCGCGCGCAAGTCGCGGGGGCGAACGTCGCGGAGGAAAAGGAGGGCCGCACGAAGTGGCTCGAGGAACAACTCCACGACGTGTCCCAACGGCGGAGCCTGCTCGCGGCGGAGGTGAAGGACCTCAAGGCCCAGCTCACCGAGGAGAGGACAACTACCGCGGAGCGGCTGAAGACCGCCGAGCAGCGGGCCAGTCAGAGCGTGGCTCTGTCTGAGGAGCTGCACGCCAAGACCGAAGAGGTCGAGGCTCTCCGCGCGGAGGCAGCGGAGCGGGCCCGGCTCAGCAAGGAGGAAACGGACCGTCTCCGAGCTGAGGCCAGGGAAGGCTTCAAGGCGCAAGGAGAAGTCCTGCGTCTGAAGGTAGAAATCGAGGAACTGAAGGAGCAGCTTGCTTCGAAGTAGAAGTAGGGTTGTACTCCTTGTACCTGTAAATTTTTTAGCAATGCAATAAAGACTTATCTTTTACACAACAAGACTTACCTTTTCCCTGCAAAAAAGAGCAGCAAAAAGATAAGAACGAGCAGGAAACTAAGAGCAAAGGCAGAAAGTTTTTAAGAAAAACCGGTAGCACGCTTAGCCTAACTCCCAGCCCCCGTTGTGCAGCTGCTCGAAAACCTGAGGTTGCGAATCCGAACAGGTGTACAAGAGAAAGAGCGACACCCTAGTCCCCGGTACGGACGGTGCTCGAAAACCTGAGTTTGCGAATTGATGCGTGCGAGAAAGTCGAGCGACACCCGTATCCTGATCGACGTATTCCAAGAACTGCTCGTTAACGTAAGTTAGGTGATTCCGAAGGATGACCGGACAAGGAAAGTGCTTCTGCCGCGGAGGGCTTACGAGAGCAGATTTTGCCAAGCGGTCGCGCCAAGCGGTAAGTGCCTCTGCCGCGGAGGGTTTACGAGAGCAGACTTAGCCGCGAGGTGGAAAAGCCGTGTTACGCAACCTTGAGTTGTGGAACTTGTTGAAACTGGATACGAGCAGGAAAAAATCCTTAAGATTGCGGAGCCAAGTGTTCGCAAGGCCGGGCAGCCATCAAGTGTTACCAGAGAGAGGGTAGTCTTGAGAAGACAGAGACGTGAAAAGGCCTCAGAGGACTATGAAAATTTCACTATAAATGGATTGGACTTTACATGGAACCCGACAGACTTGGACGAAAAAAGGCACGAAGTTTGAAAAAAAAGCGCGAAGCTAAGCAAACACAGAAAGATCTACACAAAGAATTTACGAAGCTGGTCGATGTTCCAAGTCTTTGGTCGGCTCTCTCCGTCCTCCATGGTCAAAGCGAACAGTTTCGGCGGCAGTACAAAAACCGTGAGCGGGCCCTCCCAACGAGGAGTTAGCTTGTTGGCATTGGACGGAGTTCTCGACACGGCGCCGAGCAGGTCGCCTACCGCAAAGCCCTTGGTCGAACTGATTTGGCGGCGTCTTGGCGAAGATCTTCTTGCCGGTAGCGCCATTCGACTTGTGCCCGGTCACGTGTGCCTTTGAGGAGGTCGAGATCGAGTAGGCGCTCTTGCTCGTCGTCAACCAAGTTGACCAAGCTCGTACGAGGCGAACCGAGTACTATTTCGGTGGGTAGGATGGCTTCTGCACTGTAAACCAATTGGAAAGGAGTTTCCCCGGTTGCCCGTCTGGCCGTAGTGCGAACTGCCCAGAGGACGGAAGGAACTTCGTCAACCCAAGCCTTATTGTGCTCGCGGAGTGCCGCGAACACATGCCGTTTAATACCCTGGACGATCTGTCCGTTAGCTCGCTCGACTGCTCCATTGCTCTGTGGATGTGCCACAAAGGCGAAGTAGACCTTGGTGCCCAGCTGCTCGCAGTATTCCTGGAATAGCTCGCTTCGGAACTGGGTGCCGTTATCGGTGATCAGCTTATGGGGAATCCCAAAGCGCGTGACCACGTTGCTTTTAAAAAACCGCACAGCCGTTTTGGCGTGAAGAGACGACACAGGCTCTACCTCAATCCACTTTGTAAAAGTGTCGATGGCGACGAGCAAGTGTGTGTAGCCCTTGTACCCCTTGGGGAACGGGCCGAGCAGATCCAGACCCCATGTGGAGAAAGGTCAAGATGGGGGGATCGTTTGGAGCTCTTGGGCGGGCTTATGTGCCTTCCTGGCTGAAATTGATAAGCCTTGCACTTAGTCACGATATCCCGGGCATCTTGTAACGCTGTGGGCCAATAATAGCCCATGCGAAACGCTTTACCGACCAGAGTTCTGAAGGAGGCGTGGTTGCCACAGGCACCCTCGTGTATGTCCCTAAGAAGGAACACACCCTTCTGCTGAGAGATGCACTTGGAGAGGACTCCTAGAGCACCTTGACGGTAAAGGATGCCGTCCACGAGCTTGTATGGACCAGCACGCCTTGTAAGCCGGGAACGCTTCGGCCGTTTTTTAGCGAGGTCCCATCGCTGGTAGTCCGGACAAATGGCGTTGTCCACTCGCGACACCGCTTTCGATGCGGAGACGGCACCATCTGTCTCGAGTTGCCTCGTCCGGAGAGCGTGATTGAGGGCTTGTAAAGGTGCTCGGCGAGCACCCCTGTCGAGCGAGTTCGCGTGAGGATCAATCTTGGACGGTGGTCGGCCAAGAAGTTGTCCTTCCTCGGCACAAAGAGCACCTCGAAAAATCGAAAATGCCGCCCAACTTCCTCACTTCAACCGGTACGCGCCATTGAGTCATCGCAAAGATCGATACTCCTTGTTTACGGTTGATGACCATTTGTGAATCTCCTTCACAGTTAGCCGTTGGACGCCGAGCGACTTGCACGCTCTTAGTCCCATGAGGAGGCCTCGTATTCCGCAGGCGTTGTTAGTTGCCGAAGTGTAGTTGGATAGAATATGGAGTTGCTCTCCTTGAGGAGATGAGAACAAAACTAGCCCCGAGTTTCGGTCGTGGTAGATCAAAAACATGGTCAAGGGGGTCATCGGTCGCTTCGGGAGCTTTACGGGATTTGGGCGGCGGAGTCCATTCGCGACAAAGTCATCAAGACTTGGGACTTAATAGCGATTCAGGCGACAAATGAATATCAAATTCGCGGTTCCATTGCCCATTTAGCTATCTGACCTTGACTTCCTTGTTCCTTAGGATTTCTCCAAGAGGGAATTTGATCGGGACCAGTATTTGATGCGCCTGAAAATAATGGCAAAGTTTTCTGGAGGACATGAGCAAGGCATAGAGCAACTTCTGTACCTCAAGGTAACGATCCTTAAATCCGTGAAGTACCTCGCTCACGTAATAGATTGGCCGCTGGATGCCTTCCCTTTCCACCGTCAAGACCGAGCTCACCGCTTGAGACATACAGCCAAGATAGAGCAAGAGCTGTTCACCGTGTTGCGGGGTGGTCAAGACAGGTGGGTTGGACAGGTATTGCTTTAGATCTTGAAAAGATCGATCAGCTTCCTCTGTCCACTCGAAACCATTGTGCTTGCGCAGGCCTTAAGAAAGGCGAGCCGCGTCGCATACGACGGAAATAAAACCGCTCAGAGCGGCCATCCGTCCGGTGAGGCTCTGAACTTCCTTGACGGTAGTTAGAGCCTGCATGTTTTCAATGGCCTCAATTTTCTCGGGGTTGGCAGAGATGCCATGCGAACCAAATACATAACCGAACAACATTCCAGATCGAACACCAAAGGTACATTTCTCTGGATTTAATTTTATTCGATGCCTGGCGAGGTTACGAAACGTCTCTGCCAAGTCTTTTACATGATCTGGAGCATACTTGCTCTTTACAACTATGTCATTGACATAGACCTCGTGTTTTTTCATTTATTGCTCGGGAAAGTCTTCTCCATTGTTATTTGGGCATTGGCACCGACAAGATTGTGAGACCGAAAGACATGGTCGTTATAGCGAGAAAGTGCGAAGGGGGTGATGAAGGCGATCTTCTCTTCATCCTCTGGGAGATGCTTATTTGGTGGTAACCGAGTAAGCATCCAAAAACTCAAGAGTCAAGCATCCATGGTCGCGTCGACCGGTGGTCTATGATGGCGGCGGGAAGTTGTCCTTGGGACAAGCGGCGTTCAGATCGTGTGATCGACACATCCTCCACTTGCCGTCTTTCTTCTTTACAATGACAGGTTGGCGACCACTCGGTGTGATCAACCTCGCGAATGAATCCGCAATGACAACTTGCCAAGTCGATCCTTAATGATCCCGCTTGAATTCAGCGGCGAAGCTTGGCGAGCAGGCTTTTGTCCCACGGACGGACGCTTTGTGCTCGATAACCTCCTTGGGACTCGGGCATATCGGATGGCTCCTAGGCAAACACATCTGCATTAGCTCAGAGGAAGGCAACGAGCTCGCTTTCCTATTTGGGGTCCAGACTGGCCCCAAGATAAACTGTCTTGGAGGAATCATCCAGAGACAGCGGAACTTCCTTGGTCTCGCCCACTGGTGCGGGAGACCTAGGCGTCTGAGACGTCTGCAGAGCTTCGGGGCCTCGAGGTGGAAGCTGGTCGACCAGGGCGAGGGACTGCTCGTCGCAATCCAGAGCAGCTTTGTAGTTGCCCTTGACCGTGATCACACCGTTGGGACCCGGTATCTTCACGCAATGATAAGGGTGGTGGGACACGGCCATGAACTTGCTAAGAGATGGCCGGGCCAGGATAGCATTGTATGCGGATGGGAAGTCAACCACATCGAATGTGATCAACTCTGTCCGAAAGTTGCTTGGACTGCCGAAGGTAACGGCGAAACGATCCGCCTCGACGGTGAAACGACTTCTCCGGAACAATGCCGTAGAAGGGCATCGCGACCTCTTTAAGCTTGGAGCGAGAAATTTGCATCTCGTCCAAGACCTTAGCAGAGAGCAAGTCCAAAGCGCTCCCGCTGTCTACGAGTACACGGCCAACTCTGGCGTTGCTGATGGTCGGAGCGACCACCAGTGGGAGCCTCTGAGGCTTGGTCATCCCAGTGGGGCAATCCTCCTGAGAGAAGGCGATGGAAACCTCGGTCCACTTGATCGATTCGGGCTGAGGCTTGCCCTTCTCAACGTTGTGGACCTCCCGAGCAGCTTCCTTGAGGCTGCGTCGAGAGGTATAAGCCGAGGAGCGGCCGAAAATGACGGCAATGTGGTTCACGGGCTCTTGATACTCGTCGTCGTCCCGATCACCATCATCGGTTTGGCGCTTGGCCTTACCGGCTTCACCTTTTTCGGGCAGGGTGGGCATTGGGCCCTTGCCGTTATAGAAATCGTCGAGCTTTGCAGCCCAGGTTCTGCAGTGGCGCGTATCATGCCCGTAGTGCTGGTGGAACTTGCAATATCGGTCGCTAGGACCTTTCTTGCCTCGGTTGCCTCCCTGGGTGGGCTTCTTGCCCTTATAATTATTGTTGGGTTTTTTGTGCCCATCCTTGGGAGGAGGTGTGCGATCTATACCTGCGACGGTGTTGTTCGCATCACCCTTTTTTTTCTTCTGGGACTTTTTGTCACCAGGGTTGTTGCTGCTCTTCTTCTTTTCTTCCACACCAGGCTGGGCGGGCAGCTCGCCCTTGTCGAACGCCTTTTTGTACTGAACACGCTCTGCCGCATTGGCATAGCGATCAGCCGTCTTAAACAGGTCGTTGGCGGTCCAGGTCTCATTGATCTCGAGATCCTGGGTGAGACGCTCATCGCGGACTCCGTTTTTAAAGGCGCGGACAACAGATTCGTCTGAGATGTTCGGGATCGTGTTGCGAATCTTGATGAAACGCTTCACGAAGTTGCGGAGGGTCTCCCCGTTCATCTGGATCATCTGGTGTAGATCATTCTCCTTGCCCAGACGCACGTAACAGCTCTGGAAATTAGCGATCAGAGCGTCACAAAGCTGGTTCCAAGAAGAGATAGAACCCTCCTGCTGATTGAACAGCCACGTCCGAGCAGCACCCTCAATGATAGTTGGGAGGTAATTAGCCATGACAAGCTCGTTACCCCCGGCCGCCATGACGGCCGTAGCGTAGATGGAAAGGAACTCTTCTGGGTTCTGGGTCCCATTGTACCTCTCCATGTGTCCGGGCTTGAATTTTGAGGGCCACCGAACAGAGCGGATCTCGTCGGAAAAGGCCCTGCAGCCCAAGGCGTAAGACCGGCCACCTTCCCCAGCAGAACCTAGCCTCGAGAAGACATTGGTCCTGTTGGTCGGGGGAACTCTTGCTGAGCGGGAGGTCTCTGTTTGGAGGAACTCTCTCCGAGATAAGCCCCCGAGCTCCTTCCTCGTGGTCGCGACAACGCGCTCCTCGCGAGGGGATCCTCCGTTATCGTCGCGCGCACGCTTGCCCCTGCGGTCGCGATGACCATGGGGACTCGGCGAGCGACGGCGACCACGGGCAGCTTGCTCGTGGACAGTGATCCTTCGACGGTGATGGTGGTCACGCGATCGATCGGATCGCTCACTGCCCGAATCCACCCGGACAGGCTCGACGTGGTGCCCGGATGAGGCCTCACCTAAAGACTTAAGGCCCTCGGCCAACTTCTCGAGGTAAGAAGCCACAACATCGCCCACGAGGACAAGATTGTCCTGGTGAGCGGATCTAATCAAGATAGCCAGGGCCTGGAGTCGCTCTTGGCTCTGCTCTAGGGGCCCTGGGATCCCTGAGACATCCGCGTCTTGCCCGATCGGAGTCTGGGCATGCGGGGATTCCACCCGGGCAGGCTGAACTTCTGCCGGGGGTCTTGGCGTAGGTGCACGAGGCGGGTTACGTCGCTGACGTTATACTGGTCGCAGATCTGCGCGAGTTTGGTTGATGGACTCGTCAAAGCGCGGCGAACAACATCTTGCTCATGGGCGACTAATGCGCCTCATCCGGTGCCGAGCGAATCGATCTCTCCGCCGCCGGGACCGCGTGGGATTGAAGTCCTGTCTTAAGCCATGTTGACGACGCGGTGTCCGTGCGTTTGCGCGCTAGACGGTGTCATCACTGTGTCGCCATAGGAAGAATCCACCGACATGGCCTTGGAGTCTGATAGATCTAAACCGGCGTAAAGATCATCAACTCCGTATTCATCGTCAATGATGGGAGCTCGATCTGAGACCATCTCCGGAGCGTATCCAGAAACTTCTGTCTCAGACACAGACATCGATTTAGGGCGATAAGATTGATTCGAGCTGGCAGGGGAAGAAACATCCTGTCCTTCTGAGTCGTAACCCTAAGGAAGAATCTCCGTATCGCTGTTGGAGTTCGACATGTTCGATCTGCGGCTCCCCACGGTCGGCGCCAACTGTCGACGGTTGAGTTAACGATCTCAAGTCGCTAAGGTTCTTTAGAAGTGAGATAGGAGACACGCCAAACAGCCACGAACAACAACGAACAGGAGACAGGGTTTTTATCCTGGTTCGGGCCTCTCGGGAGAGATAATAGCCCTACGTCCAGCCTTTCTTATATATCGAGATGATTACAAGAGGTGGCTCGGCGAGACGAACAAGTCTCGGCTAGATTATGGGTCTACAGGAAGCGATGTGCTATAATCCGGTGTCTATGAGATACTAAAGCTAGATCAAGTCCCCTCTACACGCCGTATGGGCCTTGTTTATATAGTGCAGAGAAAACCGACCCACCGAGGGAATATCGGGCCGGGCTAACCACGAGATCGTAACGAACTCATACATGCCAAATATATCCCGAGGTAGATAAGGCATACTCCTAATCTTGGGGATCACGACTCCTATTCCAATCCGGGAAACCAACGTCCGGGTCTTCACGTAGCCGTGCTGAACTCTGTTCGAGTCGGACTCAAACACGATTTCTGGGCCGTTACGCACCGTGTCGACCAAGAAGGCGTTTCGGCAGATGCACATGGGCTCGATAGAACCTTCCGTGAGCCGGGCCCCGTAAGTCGTTTCTATTGGGCCGTCAGGGAGTGGGCCATGGCAATGGGCCGTAATTTTATCCCCGACTAGTTTCTTCAAGTTTCATCAGGCCAATCCATGTTTCATCAAGTTTCAACAGGTTTCATCCAAATTTCATCAGGTTACAATACATCGAAGTTTCATCAAAGTTTTATCAGATTTCATCAGCACAAGGCCAAGTTTCGTTAGTATAGATGTAAGTTTCATAAGTGCCTTCTCCTAGTTTCATATAAAAAAAATTAAAAAAGTGAAAAATCAAAAAATTTAAAAGTATTTAAAATGGGTTGCTCTCGATTTTAGAAGAATTATGAAATTTATTCCACACATTTTGAACACTTTTTGAATTTTGTACAAAAATCAGAAGTTTAATTGGATTTTTAATCAAAGGACGACTAGCTAGCTGCCTGGGGAACGCAGAGACGTGGGCGCAAGGCAGCTCGTAGGATTGGCGTGGTGGCGTAGATCAAGCGGCTGAAATTTGGTCGGACCGACGAGCGCGAGGCGTCGGACGTCCGACGCCTCGCCGCCAAAAACAAAGAAAGGTCGTAGAGCGGGGCAAAATTGAATGACGCAAGTGACGTCGTGATTCCGTTTTTGTATTCCTCTTTCACACCATAATTTTTCTTGGGTCTTCTAATCCAAAAACCGTTTGCACCGTGTTCCTCGTATTTTTATGAATAAAACAAGATGTTTGTTGCCATATAAATCTTCAAACTTACCGGGCGAAACTTCGGGTTTGCCTACTGAAACTTGGATTTTTATATTCGTAAAACTCCCCGAACTGTCAAGTTTCATCTGGTTTAATGCAAGTTTCATCAAGTTTTAACATGTTTACGAAGCGGTGCATAACCTTTTTGTGTCCACCACTCGCCGTGCATAACCTTTTTGTGTCCACCACTCGTGCAAACCGCGAAGTGTATCGGATGACGGAAACATCGACTGCGCAAATAATCGTTTTGCAGGCACTTAAGAAATATCCTATTTGGAAAACAATGGCTATCATGTAGGTGGTGTAAAAGAAGCGGTGGCTTACTTTCTTGAAACCTCCTTCTAACAGAGCTTTTATGGTACCCTAACACGAACCATTCATCCTTTTCGATATATCGGTTCAAATTAATTCTTATGTTTTTATACCATTACAGTAGTATGTATACTATACAATACTAGTACATGTTTTATGTGGAAAGCTTTTGAATGAATGATAGGTACAAATTAATACTGGTTGGGCCCCTCAGGAAGAAAGGGAGAGGCCACGATGGCGTCGCCACGGCCGGGATTGTCATAGGCGTTGTCGGGGGAAAGCTCCGTCATCAAGTTGGATGCCGGCGGCCTCGGCGGTCCCCTGGATGGCCGCTACCGGCAGTTCCTTGGCGAGGAGGTCCAAGAAAGGGAAGTCGTCGTCCTGCACACTCGGGCGCACCATGGAGGAGCGCGAGCAGAAATCCAGCCAGGGCTGAAGCTTGCGGAGAAGCCGCTTGGACTTGGACTCCAAGGATACTTTCCCTCCCCCAAGCTGGCAATCCTACTGCTGTGACGCGAGAGCGGAGCCGCCCTGCTGGCAGCTTTGGAGGTGGTGAGCGGCGGGTGGGGTGCCTGCAAAGGAGGAGGGGTAACCGGGTGGTGTGCCACTGGACGAAGAGCTGAATGACGGTGTTTCCGGAGGAGAGGGCGGCGGGCACCTAGGCCACGGTCGGCGAAGGTGTCGGCGCGGCGTTGAGGGCAAGCGCTTGGGCCAGTGGGTTCTCCTTCACCATCGTGAGGGTGATGGTCGAGGAGGGTGGCGAAGTAGCAAGCGATGACGCCATGCGCGCGGCGACCGTGGTGGCTATGCCCAGCGTGGTAGCCGCAGGGGCCACGGGCTCGACGGTTCTGAGCTTAGAGACGAGAGCGAGCAAGGCGGCCCGCCCAATGGTGCACGTCGCGCGGGCGGCAGCGGGGACGGGCAACTGGGCCTCAGCGGGGGGAGGGGGGAATGTCATCAGTGGGGGTGGCTGAGGTAGTGGACCTTAGGAATACGATCAAGGTTGGCGCACCACGCCCACACATTGAGGGAGTTGGTGATGTCTAGGGTCTGGCTGAGGCATCGTTCCTCAATGCATTGGATGGCTCAGGCAGAGCCCATGATGGTGTGTGCCCTCTGTTCATTCCAGGCGAATAGGGGCACGTTCTCAAGGCATAGGCGCAAACGAAAGAGCACCGGCATAAGCTCCTCAGCGATGTACGGCCGCCATGGCTTGAAGCTGAGGTTGATGGTGCCATGGGAGAAGTGCCCGAGGCGGATGGACCGCTCCCGCTGCTCGGGGGTGGGGAAACGAACCATGAAGGGCTCGGGAATGTGGGTGGCGATGACGAGCTCGTCGTGGTCAGGGGCAATGTGGTCAGCAAAAAACGCTGCCATGAGCGCCGCATTGTAGCTGCGCTCTGGGTCCACTTGGACGCCTGAGTGGATGATCACGTACCATCGCCCAACGGGCCTCAATGTCCACTTCGGCCTCCAGCATAGCCCCCAATGCGATGAAGCACACCAGTGCTACGGCGGGGGGCGGTTGGCTGGGGCACCGCGGGCCATGTCGGCATCGAAGGCAAGCGGCGGGTGGCTTGAGTGCTGGGGAGGATGGCGTGAGAGGGGGTTGGACTGGCGACGAGAGTGGGAAGGAGACGAAGCTAGCGGGAAAGAGGAGGCTTTATAGTCATTCCTCCAGCAGTGACAATAGCGAAGGGGCTAGGGGCTCGCGGTACGAAGCCACGAGGTGAGTTGTCTCCATGTGTGAGAATACCCAAAATAATCAACAAATAAATCACAATTTATAAAATAAATCACAATATAAATAAATATCCAGTCTAACACCCGGTTCCGTCACCCGACATGGTTCCCATCACACGGCACGGCGAGAGCAGCGCTCCGGTCACCCCGTATGGTGGGAACGCCTGCTCCCGCCATCCTGCACGCCTAGTCGCCTACTCCACTATTTGCGCTACTTGCCAGACTGCATGCAGACATGCGAAGCAATCGAACTAATACAAGGGAATTTGGATTGATAGATATGTCCCGATTATTTTACGCGCATACATGAATGAATTAAATGCATGCAGCCTAAAATATCTGGGCCGAGTCAACTCAAAGGCGGTAAACGAGTATTTATATTTGTATACGGTATATTATCTTAAAAGGCGACTAGGGACGGATCCGTCCGCCCCGCCCCGACGGGAGATCTTTCACCGCCACGTGTCCCCGCGCGCCCAACCGCTTGCCTCTCCCGCGCTCGCCCACTCCCAACCCGCTCGCTCGCTCGCACACTCGCTCCCGTCCCGCCGCCTTCTTCCTCCTCGGCGGCGGTGGCGCCGCCCCGCCGCTCCGCCCGCCGCCTTCGCCTTCCTTCTTCCGCCGCGCCGCTCGTTCTTGACTCCCCGCCGCTTCGCCCGCCGCCTTCCTTCCGCTGCTCGGCGTGTCGCCGCCGCTTCCACCGCTTACCTCCCGCCCGCCAAGCCGCTGCCGCCGCCACCTTAACGGACGGGACGGCGTGGTCCCCACCGACGCCTGCCCACCCGCCGCTTTCCTCGCTCGTGGCGCCACCGCCGCCTCCGCCGCTTCGACGAACCCCACCCCGCCGAACCGCCGCCTCCCGACCTCCTCTAGACACGAGGAACCCAAATGTTCCCTAACCCGAACCTTAACCCGGCGGCGGGGCGAGGTCGACGCGTCGACGGCGAGGTCGACGGCGCCGAGGTAGGCTCTCCTTCCTCCTTCCTCCTCCTCCTCCTCCTTCAGACAACAGGCGTCTTGGGGTATGGGTGAGCTAGGCGCTGGCGCGGGCGCTGGGTGAGCTGGGCCCGTGCGCGAGGAAGGAGGCGCGGGGACACGTGTCGCATGGGGAGGTATCCCGTCGCCGACGGGATACCGTTCCTAGGAATTCCTGTATCTTAAAACAGCAGTAAAGATAACTGCTATATCTTACATACATCTCTTTATAGATATACAACTCTTTCATGAAGAATATTTATATATTCTTTTTTCTACACTGACTCAACTATCATGTGAACAGCCTAGTTCTAACAGATGTGTTTATTGTAATTCTAGTTCTAACAGCCTAGTATATTTATCGATGTGTATCATAAAAATTTTTATTTATACTGTGGATAAAGTTTTCAAACTGTCTATCCTAGATGTATAGGACTTAGATCGGCTTATGCGCTTTGCACAACATATTGGATCCATGGAGGCACAGTCGCACGGAGAATTGAGTGGATTTGAGCTTAATTAAGTAGCAGGTCATATCAAATCAAATACACCACTGTACATACATGATGCATGTGCTCTATTGTTTGTAAAGAAAGAGCAGCATGTGTACTGGACTGTTCAGATTATCTCATTTGATAAATTTATTAGTCAATTAAATTTTTTTTAAAAAACTGAAACTTCTTGTGTACCCTTTCTATGAGCCTATAATTCCATTTTCCCTAATTTTATTGCATTCTGATGTCACATTATTTTTTAAAAAATCTAATAAAGTTTGTTAAATTTATGTGCATTTGATACCCAGCAACTAACTAGCACAGTACATAGTGCATTTGTTAAATTTCCGTTATATGTGACTGTGGTTCCTTGAAATTAAAATATACATACAGTTACCTTTTCCAAGCTAGCACAGTACTTGCATAGTACCAGCATGCTCCCATAGTCTCGCTATACAGTTCCATTACATGTTTTCGATGTAGCTGCTAGTGCTAGTAGTGCAGTCCTCTCGTGCCACGCGCCATCGTCAGACCGCTCCCACCGTGCGGGATGATGGGAGCAGCGTTCGACAAGCGGGTGGCGGGCTGCTGCCTCCGTCTTGCCGTGTGACAGGCGCCATCTTTGAGTGTGACGGACCGGTGTTAGATCGGGTATTTATTTATACTGTGGTTTATTTTATAAATTCTGATTTATTTGTTGATTATTTTGGGTATTTTTCCCTCTCCAGGCAGCGGAAGCACCTCCTAGCTTGGGCTTTGTGCATTTTAGCTTAATGTAGCGTAGCGTTTCAGTATAATTTATTTTTTATATAGCCTATTTGGTGTAATAATTTGTAATGATTTTTCTTAGGTTTTTAGTAGTTCTCTTAAAGATATTAAAACAATTTTTTAATCTTTTTATAATATTTAAGCCTTTTTTTAAAGACTCTTAAATTTTATTAAAACGCTACGCTAAGCTAAAATGTACAAGGGCTTGGTGTAGGAGTGAATGCGGGCAGACGGCGAGTTGAAGATGTGCATGGGGAGATGAGACATCCGAATCCTCTGCGAAGATTGCGTTCGATTCCTCGGGATCACCAGCTGCCGCCCGATTCCTCTTCTGCGGCGGACTTGAGGAGGCGGTGGTTGGGGCTGTTAGACAACCATGCTACCGAGTGTAGTCCGAGATTGCCTAGCAGTGCGTAGATCGTAGACGACGAAGAACAATCACAGAAGAACACATATATGTAGGAGAGGAAGGTTTCTTTATTGCTTTTCTTTTGTTTACATAATAGATGGGATCCTCTCCTATTTATGCTTGACGGCTAGGGTTTCGGCTTGGTCCAACAAGTGGGCCCCATCTCTAGACGCCGCCAGTCCCAAGGCCTGCGGCGGCTGGGATGGGTTTCTCAACACTCCCCCTTGGACCTTGCCGCGTGATGCATATGCCCCAAAAACTCCATAAAAACCCAGTGGAAAAAAGTTGGAGAAAGAGTACATAGCATACACATGCTGTGCGCACGGATTTGCCTCGTTAAAAACCTTACGTGAGAAACTTCATTGAAAACTCACTTAAGGGAAAAAGAGTACAGATCCACCCAACGTTTCTTCATATTCATATATTCATTCATTCAAGTTGGGTACTCGAACTTCATGTTCAAGATTTCAATTCATAATATGTGAAGTTTCTCCCCCTGAATTCTGCACTTTTTTCAGTCTTCTCATTCTAATTCCTTTCACGCATCTTTCAAAGATAGATGTAGAGAGTGACTTATCAAATAAGTCTGCTATATTCTCAATTGACTTAATGTGCAGAAAACTGATTCTTTACTTGGGGTTCATATACTCAATAGATTTCTCTTCACATATCCAGTCTATAATTGTGCGACACATGCTGCATTTCTTTCATAAATGATACTAGGGGCTCATTCAGCGTACAATCCACATGACTGAAAATGTGGAATGACCTTCTTCAAAGCCATGCATATTCATAATAGGCTTCATTCATTGTTATGATTTCCGAGTGGTTTGTCGATATTGACATAAAAGTCTGCATTGACGACTTCTACTTAATTTTAATTCTTACCACATAGGAAACATATTCATATCCATATCTTGGTTCTTTTATTCCAAGATTTCTCTTTCTTTGGAGGTATCGGGAGATGTCATTGATTCTTTCAAATGCCCTTCTTGTGCTCTGCATTATACCAAGTTGATAAAATTAACGGCAACTGCAACGTACAGCCGGCAAATGCATTGTACTGCCGTATGCTATTCACGAGGTATATGAGCCATTCAAATTCTGATACAGAACTTCATGTTTCTAGACATCCTCCCCCTCATCCCTAGGTCTGCACAGGTCTAGGTCTATAAGAAATGACCGACCAACCATTGGGTTTTCATGGGTACACCTTCTCAAAATCAAACCTTTACAACACGATCAACGTGTAGGTTGACTGGTGTAGCGAGATTCATTTGGCACATGCTCAATGTGTTAACCCAAGCTGCAATGACCAATCCATTCATCTCTTTCTCATACTTCAAGTATGTGCTTTATTCTTTTCTTCAGTCTGTATGGTAATATAAAGAATTACACTATACAGATTTCTATTTGCTCTATTTTGGTTCAGGACAATGATACTCATGTATCTTCATATATAAGTCCATCCAAGTCTCATTCCAGTTACAACATCCTTTCAATTCATTTTCTTTCTCAACTTTCAGTTAAGTACTGCCATTGAGATAAGGGTATCTAAAGGTTACACCACCCATGACCGGGGAATAAGTTTCTTCGTAATCAACGCAAAGGCGCTGAGTGAAACATTTTACTATCAGCCTTGCTTTGTACCATACCACTTCATGTTTCTTCAATTCTCCTTTCGAACAAAGGCCCACGGGCATACGAGGAATGGGCGTATGAGACGCCTAAGCACTTCTCCTTTGTTCAGAGAAAATAGTTCCGCGGTGATTGCCTTCTTTCATTCTTTTCGGTCCAGCCGTGTCTTACACTCAAAAGAGATGCAGGCTTAGAATCGAGTTTAATTGCTTTGGCAATCTTCTTTGCAAATTATATGTCGACATTGGCTGTGGTTCTATTCAATATTTTCCCAGAGTGCACAGAGTTTATGGCCATTTCTTTATGGGGTGCTTCGTGCACTTGTGCTTCGTGCACCATCACTTGCTCTGCACCGCTATTTCCCAATCGCTGGAGCAAGTACCTTTAGATGGTTGCCGATGTGCGCATTCACATGCTCGTCTGCATGCCCTTCGACACGCTCGTTTGCATGTCTTTCGGCTTCTTCTTTAATTCTTTATTCTTATACCGTAAATTCAAAGCTGGGAGTGCCTTGCTAGTGAGCTCACAGCCTTGTCTCAAGCTGGCTCCCTTCTATTTCCTTTGGGGGCATTTTCGTGATCGGTTGTGGCAAGCTCTCTTATCCGTTTTTCTCCAGGCGTCCCCGGATACTTGGGATTCGAGTAACCAGATTTTCTGTCCTTTTCATTGAGGCCTCAGAACAGAGTGAGGAATACCTTCTATGGTATTTCGACCCTCTCTGGTGCATTATTGTCAGTAATGCGACTTGATCGCATCCTTCAAATCACAAAAATGATTAGGCATTTCATTAATTTCTTAAAATTCATACTAGTGCGGCTAATGCGCGGGAATGCATTAGTAGTGTCTGAGGTTAGCCACATATTTTCCCTGCATTCTTCTTTTCAGGGTTCTATTCCTCCCCCTAATGACGGGAATTGATCCTCAGTCATTTTTAAATGCATTGCAAGTGTGGTATAGGTACATAAAACTTGCATTCAAATTGGGAAATTTCTTTTCTTTGCACCAGTCGGATGTTGTGGGACGACGTGTCCCATGTATTAATTGATGAGGGCTGCTAGTCGGGCTTCTATTTCTTTATTCAATATAAGACAACTCAGCAAGTGCGGCCGGACATCTCTAGTCCATGACGCTCGGACATGAGATATATAGTGCTCTTCTTTGGTATTCGATATAGTTCAATGATTATCGATCAGCTAGCATTGTCCTTCTTATTTTAGACTTCATAGTAATGATCAGATAATTTATTCTTTAATTCTTATGATCCGCGAGATCAGCTTCACGAGCATGTGGTTTATGTAGAGAATAAACTCATGCCTTACCACAAGGAAGCAATTGTGAGCACTAGAATGTCGTTAAGTGCCCTTGGCAAGGGCTGCAAACGGTCGCGAACCTCTCCTAGATGCATTTTAGGCAAGAAGAAAATTCGACTTAACCTTTAATAGGAGAGTGCCCAGTTCATGATTCAGGAAATTCTTATAATAATGCTTTGTCCTTGCGATTTGATTGTACCTCATCTTTTCTATAATTGATATGGCAATTTTACGATGCCAGATGGAAGAGATTAGAGCTTCTAAATACATTCTAATGTAGTATAGCCTAAATTCAAATGGAGAGGGGAAAATTCTAATATTCATTACTCACATCCATCATGCTTCACATTACATAACAATTCTTTTGCCATTCTTCATTGGTCTCAACGCGGAAACCGTCAGCATGGATGTCTTTCAAATTTAAGAGAGTTCAAGTGAATTCTGGGTAAAACAATGCTTCTTTAAAGTGCTGATGTAAGACCCATAGAGTATTATGTCGTCTCTTAAAATTCTATTGGTGTTGTTAAACAACCAGCAATTCATATCTCCATAGGGCACTACACTAGTTCTATTCATAATTGCAATAAGGCAATGGCAATATTCATAATCCATATAATTCAAATATTGATTGCAACTTCGGGGTATATATTGAAATATAGGATAAATTCATAATGAACATGAGAATTAAGGTTTGCTCTTCGAGAGCTTCATTTCTTTCATTCAAATAGCGTGCTCTTCGAGAGCTTCAAATTCTTCATACAGAAATTCATAAAATGTCTATTAGCGACCACAATCTACTGAGAGAATGTTAATAGTGCAACTCCTGCATAATTAAATGCTACAGTTATGCACTTTCTCTTAGCGTCAATTCTATTTGTCGAGGTCTTCTCTTCTTTATTCACTTCTTGTTACTTCAATACGATTAAGAGGCGGTGCAAAGTTGTCTCTTCATAGGTGTATTCTACCAAAGGTTTCTTTTCTAGCCACAGTGAGACATTTACTGCTTTGAAATTCTTTTCGGTCTAATAAGCCGCAATTTCATCAATAGGTTTGCGGCGAATCTTCGACCAACGCCCCTAAATGCCACATTTATAGCACATTTTGACCTAGTGGCCATGTGGCTTGCATTATGTGACTTTATTCTTATATTCTATGTCACTTGGAAAATGGACTTTCTTTTCTAGGTCAATTTCTATAATTTCCCTTCATTCTATTCTTCCAACGAATGGGCTTTTCACCCCTAGTAGCTGCTCTAATTGCACTGAGGTAAAAAGTGGGAGGTACTATTCCCTCGTTTGTGATCTTGTCACATAGAGAAGGATCGTATAAATTCTATACATATTGAGTTGTACTCGGTCATAATTCTATAGCACGCTTGAGCTTCATAAGCCACTTCTAAAGTGCAGCATATAGCATCAATGTGCTCCCCCTCAATCATGCATGCAAAAATTTGGTAAGGAGGTGGTGCATAAAGAAGTGTGGTGCTTTCGTTCTGTGTATCGGTAGGTTTCTTTCCCTTGCAGGGACCTAAACCGATTGACAGTGTTGGATTTCTAGAGACCGAATACAATCATCACGTCCTATGTCCAAGTGAGATAATTCAGGCCAAAAGGGGCCAGTTTCTTAAATTCATAAATTTTGATACCCGACAATTTCATATTTCAAAATTCATTCAGAAGATTACTATAAGTAATCTAGTGGGGAGAGTGGTGCTAGATAGACTTCAAATAATAAATTCTCATGTATATCCCATATTCCTACTTATATGCCATTACCAATTCATATAATAAACAGGCAAAAAACTGATAATTACAAAAGCAAATTCAAGAGATAATTGCATAAAAGTAATTAACAGTAGCTAAATAAGCTTGCAAATTCAAACCTAGGGTTAAAATTTGAACTCCCGAGGTGCTTCCATGCCTGAATATATGCTTTCTTCAATTTCTGCTAATTCCAAGGGGCTTTATGGAATTTTCAATGCTTAGGAAAAGCTAAGCGCAATTTTCATAATTATCAGGGGCCTTTCTGCAATATTCTTAAATTCAGAAAATACTTCATGTAATTTCCCAAACGCCAAGGATTTTTCTGTGAAATAATTGCCTAGAAAAATTCTCATAATTTCTAGGAAATCCAAGGACTTATTCACACAAATTACAGGGCAGACAGATTTATTTCCCATTCTCTCCGGTCTGTCCCGGCCCATTCTTTTCTTTTCTTTATTGGTCCGATAAAAACCGGTCCAGTAGCCCCTATTTTTCATATTTATTTCATGCCACGCCCACGCCCTTCATTTCATAAATTTCAGGAGGCAAAGTGTAATTTCGCAAAATAGAAAATACACATGCAATTTTCTTTCAAGCCCATTCAATTCATCAATTCTTTATTTCTCTAATTTCATTCAGCAGGGTGGCCTTCTTCTCTTAAAAACCACGGCTCAACTCCCCTTTTCCTTTTCTTTATTTTCTTTTCATAATGCGTAATTCATTTCGGCCTATGGGCCCTCCTTTTCTTTTTATTCTTTCTATTCCCGCAGCCCACAGCCCACCCCTTTCTTTCTTTATTTTTCGGCTGCTAAGCAGAGGCGATGCTTCTGCAGTGCGGTCAAGTGCCCACGCCCGTGGCCTATTGGGGCATGGCGGTGGTGGCTGCAGATGGGCGTGAGGCGGCCTGCCAGGCGGCCTTGAGCGCAGGGGCACGGCCGCCGGCATGGCCCGCAGGGCAGGCACTTCTTGGAGGCGCTCAAGTGGTGGCGACCAGCGGGGCGAGGCCAATGAGGCGACTGAGGAGGCGTAGCCCAGCGAGGTAGTGGCCCATCGGGCGAACCTCTGGCGGCGGCTCGCAAATCGCGCCCACCGGTGGCGGCCCCACACGGCTTGGCAAGGGCGGCTTAGGTTCCCTAGCCGCCGCCAGCAGTGGCGCTGGTGCGAAAGCAGCGCGGCGAGCGTGGGTATGCGCCAAGACTGGCATTCTTTGAAGCGATCTTGGCGCGGCGGCGCAAGTGGAGCGTCTTGGGCACGATGCACTGCAGCATGAGAGCGCTGTGGCGGCGCTTGCAGCAGCGGCGTGGCGTAGCTGCTGGCCGGGCGCGACAACCGGCGGCCGCGAGAGTATTTCATGCAAAATTCATTGCTATCTCACGCCCATTCGTCGTCGATCCGAAGAAATCGACAGTTTAATTCGATAGGATCTTCATGATCCCTGCAATTCTTTAGTAGATCCAAACGGGAACCCGTGAGATAGATTCAAATATACCTCTGATCTTGCTCATGGCAAAGACGGGATGCGAGAACTGTCTCGTAGGACAGATCGACGGGTCCCGACTAGGCCAACGAAGAGGATGACAATTCGATGCAGTTCGTCGGCGACCGATCTTCGGCGTCGTTCGTCAGAGCTTCGTGCTGATAACGTGTTAGACAACCACGCTACCGAGCGTAGTCCGAGATTGCCTAGCAGTGCGTAGATCGTAGACGACGAAGAACAATCACAGAAAAACACAGATATGTAGGAGAGGAAGGTTTCTTTATTGCTTTTCTCTTGTGTACATAATAGATGGGATCCTCTCCTATTTATGCTTGACGGCTAGGGTTTCGGCTTGGTTCAACAAGTGGGCCCCATCCCTAGACGCCGCCAGTCCCAAGGCCTGCGGCGGCTGGGATGGGTTTCTCAACAGGGGCAAGGGGTGGGGAAAGGCAAACCGAACCCCATATGCAAATGTCTCACACCCCCTATCGACCGCGGCAGCGAAGCTCCTCTTTAGGCAGGAGCGGAGGGACGTGCGAGGCATTATGCCCTTGCCAGAGCCCTTACATATGCGCCGAATATTTTCGTGTATTATGTATCACATGACAGGGGGTATACATGATAATCTAATGCGGACACGTGCTGTTCAAAGACAAAGCAACCTATTGGGACAATCCATGGGACAATGCTTGCAAAACTTTTATAAATTCCGTTGCCAGTATAAAAGGCAAAAGGGAAACTCATAAGGTAATCAGATATCCAAACAATGGGCGCCTCATAGGCCTTGTACATTTCAGCTTACCATAGTGTTGCGTAGCGTTTTAGAAAAACTTGAGTGTCTTTCAAGAGAGATTTAAAAATTGTAAAAAAATAATTTTCCTCCTTCTTCCTCCATCGTTCCCAAATCTGGGCGCCGCTGCCGCGCGTTCCTGCTCCGGGCACCGCTGCCGCGTCTTCTAGCTCTGGGCGCCGCTGCCGCGTCTTCCAGCTCTGGGCGCTAGCTTCTTGGCCCCTCGCCGCAATGGCGGCTGCCGGCCAGCTCCGCACCCGGGATCCTTGAGCTGAAGGTGGATGGAGATGTAAAGACGGCTGCTTGCTAGCTTGCTTCGATCGGCTTGCTTATTCTTCTGCGTCGAGGAGAGCGTCAGGCAGGCAGGTCCTCCTAGATCCCTGGCCGGGAGTTGCCAAGAACAGTATATCCAGCTCTTGGACTAGGTAGATCTGATTGGTGACACGCACTTTTCTGTTCTTGATCTCGTCATTTCTCCCGCACACGGAGCTTACAAGTTGAGGTCATGGATCGTGGTCAGGGCGTTTAGATTTTGCTTGGTAGAATAGAACGGCCAAGAAATGGGCATAGGTATGTGATGTTCATGTTTGACTAGATGATCTGTTCATCAGTTTTTCTTTCAGGGTAATTTGTGAGCATGCCATCATTTGTTGTCCTCAAGGAAGAGAAATAAAATTTGTTAGAGAATGATTTTAATCTTAGCATATGATTGTCCATTTGGATAATCAAATGTTTGCACTTGCTATGTACTACTAATGTTTTGAATGCAAATATTTTCTCTTTGAAAAAGAGTGAAAGGATCATTTGCTCATCATTTCATCATGTCGAACATCCATCACAAAATCAACCACACAAACTATGTTCACTGTTGATCACACACATATTCTATTTCCCATGCAAGCATTAATCATTTTTTATAGCCAGCTTAGATCCTATCCATTGGATATACTATCTATAGAGCTGATGTGGACACTCTTATATCTAGCTGCTGGCTCCACCATTGGAGATGCTCTCATAGAAAAAAACCTTAGTGGCATCCCGCGCAAGCGTTTGGTGTCAGATCATGCATGTAGGTACTGGAAAATCCCCTGGTCAAAAGAGCTATTGCAGGCTGTATGCATGAAGATGGAGAAGGGCACAACCCATTTTTTTGGGGAAGAAAGGTGCATCACGCATGCCATGCAAGTCATGGCTGTGTTAGACTTGATCTAATGTAACTTAGTGAAATGTATTGATCAAATTTAATATCATACTAATGAATTTTGAGAACCTACCGATGAAACTTAAGAGTCTACTAATAGAACCTGAGGAAACCCAAGAAAACCTATTAAAATACTGTTAAAACTTGAAGGAAAGCCAGTGAAACTTAATAAATAACTAATAAAACTTAATAATCTACTAACAAAACTTGAGAGCGTACTAATGAAACTTAACAACTTATTAACGAAACGTGGGTACCTTCTAATGAAACTTAAGAAAACTCAACAAAACTTGATAAAACTTGAGAACCTACTAACGAAACTTGAGACCTACTAATGAAACTTGAGGAAACCCTAACGAAACTTGCTAAGGTACTATTAAGGGCTTGTTTGGTAACAAAGTATTTTCATAATTTCGAGGCAAAACCATGGTTTTGGAGAATACCATGGTATTTTGGCAATGAGGTGTTTGGAAGCAACCTCAAAAACTCTGTTTTGAAAACCATGGTATTGGTAATA
Organism: Raddia guianensis; assembly: GCA_036346415.1. Taxonomy (NCBI): domain Eukaryota; kingdom Viridiplantae; phylum Streptophyta; class Magnoliopsida; order Poales; family Poaceae; genus Raddia; species Raddia guianensis. The sequence continues at coordinate 34,529,371 of CM070542.1, read as the reverse complement.
CCATGACATTTTTAGAGTATTGTAGACTCCACTCCAACTTAAAGTTTTCTCACTTGTGCTAGCAAACCATGGTATTGAAAAATCATAGTATTTCATTGTCATAGCAAAACACAAACCATAGTATTACAAAACCATGGTTTTTAAAAACTTTGTTGCCAAACAGGCCCTAAAACTTGAAGAAAAGCCAGTGGAACTAGGCTAGTACCGATGTAACTTGAAGAAAGTAATGTTGGAACTTGCTAAATATCGATGAAACTCGGCTAAAATCTAAGTTTTTTAGAAAAAAAATCAAGTTTCATTAAACGGATTTAAAAGTTTCAATGGTGCAAATACAAAAAAAAAAAACTCCCATGCTGCGTGCGTCGGGTAACAGAGAAAAAAAGCACATAGCAAAGGAGGAAGAAGCACTGCGCAGCGTTGCTCTCGGTCTCTTTGTTTGCAGTGATAAAAAAGGGAAAGGCTGTTTACAGGCCGGGAGTCCGGATGCACCGGACTCCCGCGTAGCTCGCGGGAAACGGGGGGAGGGGCACTGTGCACATACAGGGGGTGGGGCCCACAGGTTTTTTTTTCTTTTGGTGACCATAAATTTTGACTGGGTGCTCCAATCCAAAAACCCGTTTGCACCAACGTGTTCCTTGTATTTTTACGAACAAAACAAGATATATTCTACTGTATAACTCTTCAAACTTATCTGGTGAAACTTAGGGTTCGCCTATTGAAACTTGGGTTTCGTCTAGCAAAACTTGGGTTTCATACTCGTAAAACTTTGTTGAACTGTCAAGTTTCATCCAAGTTTTTTCAAGTTTCATCAAGTCAATTCAAGTTTCCTCTGTCGTTGGGAACATAACTGCAGAGAGCGGTTGAGTCCTTGCATGTGGGCCTAGAGGGTGGTGGGGCCCACGTGGACCCTGCATGTCAGTGAAATAACAGCCCTCTGTAGTTACGACAGAGCATGCAAAGAGTCTCGAGGTGTTTTTGCATATTGGCTTTGCAAGGCCTTTGTCTGGTGTTATGTTTGTTTTAGGGCTATATTTGTATAATTACAATGTCTATCTTCTAGGCCTTGTTTGTTTCAGATTAAATTAAATTAAACTAGTAAAATGTCCATGCTCTGCCACGGACCATAAAGGGATGAAACGAAAACATAATTCGTAGACAAAAATATAAACATGAAGGGTGATTTGCAGGAAAGATCGAGAGTGTAGCACGTGATATGTTGTAGCTTGGATCGTTTAGGTTGAAACATTATTTGACATAAAAATTATTGGTCACCAACCACCACAGTAACCAAATTTAGGAACCAACTAAAGAAATAAAAATACTAAATCACCTAACACTATGACCAAATTTAGGAACCATCGAAAGAAATAAAAATACTAAATCACATAAGCATTATGACATGATAGTCATAAAATGCAAGCAAATAAAATTTATAGAATTATATACTCCATGTAAAAAAAATCACAGAATATTGATAACAAACTTACTATGCACCAATGGTAGGACATGAATTAAACATGCAAATTCTTTATTAGCATTTGGGTTAGCTCGTTTCTCTGCTCTATTATTCTCTTTATTTTTTTTCCTTGAAAGTAGGTGATGAGCGTTAAGTATCACAATAAACACATAACAATCTAATGACAGGATGAAATGAGACAAATGCAGTTGAAACCAAAAGTTGTGCCTAATGTATCTACCTAAATCGAATTGAATAAATTCAGAGAAATTTAACTACAGATGTAGCAAAACAAAAAACTGCTAACAATGTTTGTACGACTGCTCACATCTAAACAGAAAGTTAACAATAGAAAAGGCGCCATAAAAGAACCACAATCAAGCTACCGTCAAAAGAAGTGGAGTACATAAATGCCATAAATAAAAACCAAAGTTCAACTAAAAGAGGACAAAGAAAATTCCATTTAGTTTATCTTAGGGAAAAAGAATATCTAACATGTACATTTCTCAAAATTATTTTCAGAGAGCATAACCAAAACCAAAAGAATGTCTTCCGGATCACTTGGTTAACTGAAAACATAATACAGGAGTCGAGAGAACTAAACATGTACATGTTAAATTGAACTCATGCTTACTTTCCTAAAAAATCATGCATAATATTAACAGCAATAAAATAGAACTTGATTCAGAGAAGCATAAACAACAAGAACTCACAGTCCTGTACCTGAGAGGCTAGGTAATCCAGCGGCCTAGGAGATGGGAAGACGCCAAGACGGTGGCTCTTAAGGCCGTGCACGATGGACGGCGACGCTTGCTGACCGTGGAAGAAGGGAACCAAACCGGCGCCTTGAATGAGAGCCACATCATCGCCGTCGTGGTGGAGGGGAACCGCGCCACCGGCTTGAAGGGAGGCGCGAGGGGAGGCAAGGCAAAGAGGAGGAGGCACGGGGCAGGGGCGGATGGAGAGGATTGGGGAATTAGATTAGAGTTGGAGGAGGAGGCGAGGCCCCAATTTGGTGAGGAGCTGAGAGCGCGGCAGTGGCGGGCGTCGAGGGTTGCGCTGGGTCGGGACAGGGGGCGAGGTTTGGGGGCGGCGCAGATCCGGTCCGGCCGAGGCCTCGCCGCCGAATCCGACGAGGCGGGAGGCGGCGGCGGTCGAGCGTGAGAGGCGGCGGCTCGGCTGCGACAGCGCCGTCAAGGTGAGAGTGAAGAACTGGAGAAGGAGGGGTCAAGGGGCAGGCGGGCAAGGGAAGGCGAGAGAGGAAGGGCGGCGGAGGGAGAGAGGAGCATGGGAGGTGGGAGGTGGAGGGAGAGATGGAGCATGGCGGCGGTTATGCGGGTGCGGGAGGCGGGAGCAGGGGAAACCCTAAGGCGACGGCGGGTGAGAACGAGACCGGGGTGGAGATCGAACGGTGCAAGGACACCAGTTCTGGTTAGATGGTCCGGATTGAAAGTTCGAACTACCACTACCACCACGACCACAAGGTGCTTTATAATAGTAGAGATTAAATGAAAATTTGTTATTTTTGTATAGGCCAAATGTTGTAATATTTTGTAGTTATTTTTTGTGGGTTTTAAATAGTTCTTAGAGTTCGCAAAATATTTTTTTTCATAATTTTTTGAATTTTGTAAAGCGTGTTTCGAGTGGGTCACAAAATTGCTATAAACTCAATGCATTAGCTTTAGTTTCGCTATTTATAGCGCTTAGTGCAGCGTTCGCCCTGGGCTCGCCACGCCTCCTTCGCAGCCTCCTCGTCGGGCCACGTCGCCCTTAGACTCGTCGCCGTCGGATCTTGCCTAGCTGGCCGGCCTCCCGATCGTACAATCTAGGCCTTCCCGGCGGGGACGGGTTTGCAAAAAACCTCCTGTGGTTCATGATTTTAGTTTTATGCCCCTGTGAATTCGCATGCGGGCCCCTGCCAGGTGCTTCCGCGAATTGGCAAAATTGCGTTAGGCCCCCAAATGTTTTTAGCTCCTCGCAGCGCTGCCCTTTTGGCCTTCGTAAGTGCATCTGTACTTTGAGGAAAATTACCCACAAATGCCATCGCATATAAGGTCATTTCCTTTGCCCCTGTCCCCATCCCCATGACCTAGCCCTCCCTCCGAGCATTGCCTCCCATAGGTCCCAGCGCCGTCCCCTCCTTCTCCGGAACTTTTTACTGTTTGCCCATAAAAAATCGCGCAAATGAAAAAATGCCCAAGGTTTAGATGCAATTGTAAAAATGCCCCTCGGCGCTCTAACCTGCGGCAAGATCGAGTAGGCGCCGGAATGACAAGCGCCAATGCGGCGCCCATTCAGAGCGCCTGTGTCTTGGCGCCCGCCTAGCGCGCCAGGGGAAGCGCCACCGCCAGGCGCTTAGTCACAAGGGGTTCAGCGTGGCAAGCGAGCCTCGGCGCCATTGCCAATAGCCAAACGGCTAGGCGCCACCACCCAAAGCGCCTAGTCAGGGTGGGCTCAAGATGGCGGCGGGGCTCGGCGCCCCCGGCCAGAGCGCCTAGGGGGGACCGCCCCATATATAAGCCGGCTCAGCTTAAGACGGTCGTTCTCACCCAGACTCATTTCTCACCGCAGCCATTGCTTTTGAGTAAACAGAAGAGAGCCCGCAGCCATTCCTTTCCAGTAAACAGAAGAGAGCCCAAACAGAGAAGAGCTCTCACCCTTCTGAGATTCTCACTAACAGTGGAGAGCTCACTCAGTGCAGAGTTTTCTTCTCCTGCGGGTAAGTGAGAAAATTAGTGTAATGATATTGCATAGTAATATTTCTTGTTTTATGCTTAAAACCATGGTAGGATAGTCATTCTATTATTATATTACTAATAGTATAGTAGTTAATTTAGTACTATACAGCTATTTAACCTCTTAGATTTTAGGGTAATAAGTAGGTACTATAATGGCGGCTATTTAGGACGATAATAAGTAGCAGTTTATTTGAATATAATAGTTATTAATAATGAAGTACTTAATTTTTTTTGTTAATTTCAGAAAATGGATACGTTACCGTTTATTATACATTATGGTCCTGGCAATATCATGGAAGGTCCGAATGGGGTAGATCTTAGTCAATTCGCTTATATGCAGACAATTTATCCAGATGTTAACAACGTAACACTTAATGGACTGCAAATATAGATATGCCAATTATTTGGATGGTCACTGGAGAGCCATATAGTTTGGATACAGGCTTTATGGTCCAAGTCTGTAGAAACCCCATGTTATAAGCTAACTGCCCTGGACACGGAGAATGGGTTGTTGAGATTTATCTGAGGTGTTTGAGGAGAAATTGTTGGTTGTTGTGTTGGTGCAAGCTACCCTGAGGCCGACTATCCCTATATCACAAAATGTTGGCGAAGCTGGACAAGGCAGTGGGACGGCAATACAGGGAGGCTATGTTGACACGTACGCCCACGAAACAGGAGGTATTGTAGCACAACAATATGTTTCTGAAAGAGTAGGTGGGGAAGAACATGCTGTGGAAGAACAAGATGGAGATGAACAATATGTAACTGATATGGGAGAGATTAACGAAGCAATTGTGGATGATATGAATAATGATGATGCACAGGCAATGGAGGAGGAACAGTTGCAAATGGATGATAGTTCAAGTGATGATGAAGATAGAGCTATTCCGGAAGAATGGGATAGAGACAATTCAAATGAGCTTCTTGTAGATGATGGTCATGGATCGTCAACTGTCGTTGGGGCGAGTGAGGTGCGTGAAGGACAAATATATAGTTCAAAAACGGCTGTGCAAAATGTTGTAAAGATGTGGTCCATACATATGCAACGGGAGTTCATGGTGGACAAATCTGACAAGAGTAGGTACACAGTTCGATGCATGCATGATAATTGCGACTTTAGGGTGCACGCGAGTAAGTCTAAATTTGCTTTGAAGTGGCAGATTTCAAGCGTGCACCCACACACATGTACCTTAAGTGGCATGTTGCAGGAACACCGCAACATAAGTTCTACATGGATTGCTGCTATGTTGAAGCAAGAAATCATTCAGAAGCAGGATATAGCAGTACAGTTCATTATGAATGCATGTGAAACAAGATTTAAATATAAGATAGATTATGGAAAAGCATGGAGGGCTAAACAGAAGGCATTAGTGTCTCATTATGGTAGCTACGTGGCGTCGTACGACAACCTACCTCGTATGCTGCAGGTCTTGAAGACAAGAAATCACAGCATGTATTTTAATATTCAAGACCATCCAGATGATGACCATTCTGGGTTTAAGGTCCTCAAGCGTGTTTTCTTCGTATTTGGATGTTGTGTTCAGGCATTCAAGCATTGTCGACCAGTGCTATGTTGTGATGGTATATTTTTGACCGGAAAGTACAGGGGTACAATTATGACAGCTATTGCCATGGATTCGAATGATCAGTTATTACCTGTTGCATTCGAATGATAGCTGGTTATGGTTCTTGACTGAGTTGAAGTGCGGTGTCGTTGAGGAGAGGCCAAACATATGTCTGATACATGACCGACACCTAGACCTTTGCAGTGCAATAAAGACTCTGCAGGAAGATGAGGCTTATCCTTTTCATTGGCCGACATGACAAATAGGTGGTGCATCGTCACCTTAGTAAATTTTCACGCATACGGTCGAAAGCAAAAAAACCATGGTTCTATTCAAAGCCTTATGTAAGCAGAATCAACAACGGAAATTTGATCAATTATGGGCCCTTCTCGATGAGCTGACCGGAAGCTCCATCCGGGAAATGACTCTACAAGCACCACCAGGCAGCACTGATATTGTTGAGTCTTTGTCTTCACTCCCAGGAGTGGAAGCCCCAGGTTTGGTTCGTCGTCGTGGAAGGAACATAAGGTGTTTTTCGCACTGGATTGAGAATGAGCCAAGGGAGAAATGGGCCTTACTGTATGACACAAATGGTGCTCGGTTTGGGGTTATGACAACTAACCTGGCCGAGGTGTACAACAGGGTCATTAAACGGTTGCGTCCATTGCCGTTAGTTGCAATTGTGGAAGGCATAATACATAATATCAGAGGGTACTTCCATGAGAGGCATCAAAAGGCTGCATTGTACGCACAAAGACCTAGGGTTATTTATAGCTCCATGATGACAAAATATTTAGAAGAGAAGTGTCAGCGGGCGAGACTACATACGGCAATCCCTACGGACAGCGAAAGGGGAAAGTACGAGGTGTGGGTAAGGTCGAAGGACGGGTATGGTGGAACGAACATGCGCGCTGCGCATGAGGGTTCTCACGTTGGGCAGGGAGGCCAACGGGCTTCCAGCAGGCTGACGTCACAGGGATACGTTATTTCATTAAAGTGTTAACATATGCGATTGTCAAGCAGTTAGCATAAAACTTAACTTCGTTCCTCAAGTTATGACGGTGGTATGCAGAAGAAAGACCTCGAGTATCGATAGACTGGACCCTTTCAACAACCGCGCCCCGGCGCAGCAATGGCGACCTTTCTGCACCACATACCCGGCTTTACCGGAGCCTTCTAGCACTGTGTCCCCGGCTTTGGCACCTGGGCCTTTCAAAGACCGATTCTCGATCTTCACCACCCGGGGCCCTTTGAGCCCCCATCAGGTACACGTATTTGTTATACTCTATGTATAGGCATAATACGTACATATGTCATTTAACATGTAAGTTTGTTTGAGCAGGCGCTGATGCAGGGCCATCGGTGGCGAAGCTTCGATCCTTGCCCAACCTGACGAGGACGACTTTGGCGACGAGGAGACCCACCGGTGGCGAAGCTTCAGGAGTTGCTTGCTTGGTGGTTACCTCACTGGTCATTGCAGGAATTGATGCCACGCCACAGATTTGGACGCCATGGCGAGACGCACCCACTGGCGTTTCAAACCCATCGGGTCAGAGGCTACCGGGCCCATCAAAAGGGCCGTCATTAGCTTCGTTTAGGTTCCATTGTGAGACTTCATGTATCATATCTTATTGTCATTTCCTTCTTTGTCGGACCATCGTTCTAATTTATGCAAAATATTTCAATCCTCCGCCAAATGACATTCAAAGTAGTGCAATTTTAATCCCACACCCTTTCTATCCGTCGGTGTTCAATATTTCCGAAAGACCCACGTGACACTCCGGCTCAAAAACGATGTGACAACACAACTACGCACAAGTGAAAACCATTGAAATATATAGCGATGTGACAACACGAACATGACAATTTGGTCCATTAGTGCTTTCAAACACGATGTGACAAAGACCACGAAGCAAAAGCAATCGTGCATTTCCTATAAATCACGCACCCGATGCCCACGAATCTCGCGCCGCATAAACACCCGCAAGAGATATCTCGTTTTCAAAACACTCATCCCTTGCACTGCCATTGCATCTTCAGGAGCTTGTGAGGTAGCCTCTACTTTTATTCCGTTTAATTATGACTATATTTTCAAATTTTATTATGTTCACACTGCTTATATATGTGTTGTTCGTGTTTTATTTTCCTCTTTATGTATAGTACATGGATAGCATGCATACTACTACTCGTCCATTCATGCTACCTAGATGGTGGCTTTCATACGGTCCAGGAGTCGAAGCACACGCACCCTCCGAAGATTTGCCGGTCGTATCGAGAGCTCACTACAACTCAAATCCGACGATGCTTAGAGATCCCGAGTTCTATAGAGGATGGCCCAGCATGTTGCGTGGAAGGTTATCGACCCAGCATCCTTTTTTGGAAATTTTAAATGATACATTTTACTTAAACAAGTGAATAATCTATTGCGTGCTTCGAGGATATTTTCCTTTTCTTAGTGCTTCAGCTGAAGCACCTGCTGCTTCACGAGCTCTTGCCGCCCTATGTCGCTTGGCCTCATGTTCACCTCACGAGCACGGACTTGGCGCTCTTTTCCTTTGAGCCTCTCTTTGCCGCACACCACGTTGTTTACGTAGTTCGATCTCCTCTCCCGACGCCTCTCTTCCTCGGTGCAGACGCCTCTCATCATACTCGCGTCAGTTGATCAATCCTCGTGTGTAGCGCGAGGTCCTCCTTCATCTCAAGGTCTGCTTCCATGTCGAGATATCGCACAAACTCGCATAATGGAGGCTAACAATTTTGAAAACATCAGATCAATGTGTTCAAAAATATGTAAATCGAGAACGATGGATAAAATAAAGTAAACTCACCGGCGTTTTCCTTTCCGCGATCTCTTCAGACGGATCAAACGCAAGGTTTGCGATGACCGCACTTCTACGTCCAGAAGGTGTATGACAATTCAGATGACTTACTCAAACATTTTGCCACATCTACGCGAACGGGATATACATTGGAAGAGACTTGACGGTTGCTCGTGGAAACGCCATACCCTCGAACACTAAGTTTAAAAACAATCACTTCTTTCTATTGTCTTCAAATTTCACTGCCCAAATATCTTGCCTGCAAATCGACTAGCGAGCGCTCACCTATTTATAGCCGAGTACGGTGCTCACCTCCTTCGTGGTAGGGAGAATGTGATGGTGCAGTACTAACTAGTTCGTGGCAGGCAAGATGTGATAGCGCTTTAAATAGTCTCGGGATGTGGAGCGGGAACGACGGAGAAAAATCATTTCGAGATAGGCAGCGGGAACGAATCCGAGGTGAATCTCGAAGAAAAACAAATACCAGATGTGATAGCGCTTTAAATCGTCTTGGGATGCGGTGCGGGAACGACAGAGAAAAATGTTTCGGAATATGCATCGCGAAGGAATCCAACGTGAATGCCGACGAAACGATGGAGAAAAATGTTTCGGGATATGCATCGCGAAGGAGAATGCCCTCACGAAAAAATGGGTCCCGCCTCCGGGTCGTGGCATACCAATGACGCTTCGGGTTCTACTGGTGGGGCGCTTAGGAGCTCGGTGTTCTGGCGGAGCGCTTAGCCTTAGCGCCTGTGTTGGCGCTTCCCCTTAGCGCCATTCGCTCGCGCGCTTCCATTATATCGCTCATTTGGAGCGCCGAAGCGTTCTGCATTACCCTAACCTTTGGGCATTTTTTCATTTGCGTCATTTTTTATGGGCAAACAGTAAAAAAAATTCTCCTTCTCCAGTTCTTGCCGCTCTCGCCTTCACACCGCCGCCGCGCGCAGCCGCAGCCGGGCTGGCGCCACTCCTCCAGTGCCCGACCGTCGTATCCCCTACAGCGCCTCACCGGATCTGGCAGCAGGGGCCTTGGCTGAACCGGATCTGTCCGCAGTGGCCACGCCGGGCCGCCGCCGCTCCTCCCGCGCCCGACCGTCGTCTCCCCTCCCGCGCCTCGCCGGATCTGGCGGTGGAGGCCTTGACTGGAGCGGTTCTGGCCACGGTGGCCACCAGGGTGGCTGCTAACCCTGGCTGCCGCCCCTTCTCCTCTCCCCGCGCCCCTTTTCCTCTTCTTCACCAGCCCGGAATGCCGTGCCTTTCTCCTCTCTGTCCAGTGCTTGCTGTCGTGCTCTCCTTACGTAGAATTAGCATATTGCAATGTGCCAGAATTTGCCAGTTCTACTGAATTTAGATTTTATTTGTGCCTGTGGTAATGCATATCAAACTCGCTTTGCATACCAATAGGCTAACAAAGCTGCTAATAATTCATTTTTTAGATTTAAGCTCCTTGGTTAATCATACAGATTACTCTCAGTGGAAAGATGGATTTCGTGCTCACTATCTGTCAGGCTTCCCTTTTGTGGGTATCCTTGCGTAGAATTAGCATATTGCTGTGCCTGAATTTGCCAGTTTTTAATGCACTGTATATTCACTATAACAAGTTCAAACGGAGTGATATTTCAGTTTTTTTTTTCTGGTTCCACTGAATTTAGATTTTAGGCTAACAAAGCTGCTAATAATTCATTTTTTCCAGAATTATGCTCCTTGGTGAATCATACAGATTACGCTCAGTGAAAGAATGGATTTCGTGCTTACCAGTTATCGACCACACCACTATCTGTCAGGCTTCCCTTTTGGTGGGTATTGCAGATCATTTGGCTGGATGCTGCTTTGCCTTGAGCCAGATGTTCTATCTTCTATATATTCTAATTTGTTTGGTAGGCTTGGTTTCATAAATAATGAGTGTCATTTTCTTCACTTAAAATTGATCTACATTAAATTGTTACTATGATATTTTTGAACATCTCTAAAAATTAGCTTACTCAATCTGCCATTTTCCTTCTCAAGTATCAGGCATTCAAAGTCAGGGAACAGGGTGAGTTGCCAGGCACTACACATAAACTGATTCTACATTTAGAAATAATATAATCCAAGTGGATCTTGCCCATGCTAATATGAGACATTCATGTGGATTCCATTTTTTTTGTTGAAAATGTCAAAATTATGAAGATGTGTTTATGTTGCAGATTACCTGTGTTCTTAGCGCAATGCTTTTGTTTTATTTATTTTCACTCTATTTGGCATTGAAATACCGTTCCATTTCTTTGTTCTGCAGCAGGCTTTTTTTATGTAAGTGCTCATTTCCATTGCTAACTGTCTGACCTGCTGCAGTTGAAGTGAAGGACAGTGTAGAGAATGAAAAGGCATATGGTCTTTTGTTGTTTATATATTTCTGATAATGTATATGTCCCGTTCTTTAGTTTTGCGCAGCTTTTATCACGCTATTCGTTATTAGTTGCCATGTAGGCTTGCTTATTTGTAATATCATTAGCTTTATGCATTATGATTTATAGTGATTATACCTTTGATTTTCTTCTTTTCTCTGTCAATTCTTAGTCCATTGCATGTTAATCGCCTAGCACTTTCGATGGTTTCACAATTGATGCTTTATATATATATCTTCTCTGGTTTTAGATGTGGATGCTTTGAATGGTTTCAGCTGAATGGTGTGTTGTTGTTGACCTATTCCTACTGTGCAGTTAAACAAAAAAAAAATTGCATAGTTTGATCTAGGATCTTCCGTTTGTGGTACAATGTATAAAATAAAAATGTATATGCTCTTTTGTTATTTGTATGTCTCTGATGATTTATACATTTACAGTGATTATACCTTTGATTTCATTCACTTGCATGTCATTTCTTAGCAATGTTAGCCTAAACGCTACACGGTACACGGTCGGCAGAGTTTCGTGTAGCGTGTAGACCGTGTACACGGGATTACACGGATTACACTTTTTGTACTTTTTAATTAAAATACAAATAAAAAACATGTATATGTCTAGAAAACTATACTGACAAGTGGCATAGATGAATAATATATTTTCATGATTATACGTGCATTGTAGATTTGTAGTTCACATATAAAAAAATGATTCCAAGTAGTGCAAGTATGCAACAAATGTATCCTCAAGCTGTATGTCACATCTCCTATAGTTTAGACGCCACGCTATTACGCTGAAAAACGCCACAGACGTCGCTTTTTTTTGCCGTGTCGTAGGTCGACTAGGCCGTGTAATTCCGTGTAATTCCGTGTAGCGTGTAATACACCGTTTATGTGCTAAACAGCACAATAACCCATCGTGTACCGTGTACACGGCTGTGTAGACCGTGGAGGCGAACACTGTTTCTTAGTCCATGGAATGTTAATCGCCTATTCAGTAGTTTGTGTGGGAATTTTTTACTTTTCTTTGCCAAGCATGGTCCGCTAATTTTCTTTCCATTGTTTTCGCATTGCAAGGTGATCTTTAACTGTTCGAGGACTGTAATGGAGCTTTTTACTCTCCTTTTGGAAAACACAGGCTTTGCTTGGTTAGGTATTCTTTCCATTCTTTGCACATTGCAAAATTGTTTTTGCCTGTTTAATAATTGTAATGAAAGGAAGGAATTGACCAGTTTGCCACCCGGGGTACTTTACATTTCAGTGTAATGCTTCTGCATCTTCGTGTTTGTCAATGACGTGGTTAATAACCGTCTCTTCTATCTGTCGATGTTTTGGTCGAATTATAGTTTGTGTAATGGTCATTATCCATTGCATTCTCTGCTCAAGGTGTGGTGCATGTACAACTCATGTTATTGCTCATGTTCTTTGGTTATTGCTCATGTTCTTTGGTTATTGTTCCTTGTAGGCTTGGTTCAGATCCATTGAAAGAGGGCCAATATTGCTGTTAATTTTCGTCATTATTTATTGGGATTTTTTTATGTATCGCTTTTCATTTAGTTGAGGTTTTTCGCATGTATAAACTACATTCGACAGTATTAGGACAGACTTTATGTAATCTGATTGTGCACGTCATATATATTACCTTAGCTAACATATAGACGGTTAGCTAACACGCGCGAAGCGTGTTAGTACCGCTAGTACATACATATAGCTCATCTACTATTATTAACACATCACTGTAGGTTTCATTTTTCATTCACCATACACGTAGACAAAAAAAAGGGAGTAGGAGACGAAAGCCAGGTGCTCCAACATGATCTTTTATTTTTTTTATTTTGGTTTGCATTTGACTGCACCATGACTTTACCATTGACAGGTGAGTCAATCGTAGAGGATCCCAATTCATGCCCGAACTGTTAGTAAGATGATAATTAATTAAGACGAGGCAACTAACTCACGCTGGGAAGATGTAGGTGAACATGAACTGCAGGTACGTCTCGATGAACAGGGCCGTTCCAAAGTTTTCGGGGGCCTGGGGCGAATTCAAACAATGTGGCAGGGCCGTTCCAAAGTTTTCGGGGGCCTGCGGCGAATTCAAACAATGTGGCCCTTTTATTGGCTACCATGATTTTTGTAGATAAAATGTCATATTTTTTATATCATAAATTTGCTATTGTTTAGAGAATAAGTCATAAACAAAACATAGTTTTGAAGATACTCAACTCAAGCAATATTCAAGTAAATTTATCTCTGTGTTCCAAGATGCACCTCCAAGGTCTAGGCTTCTCCATGCGCCGCATTGCCATCACTTGCCAAAATTGCGCTCCAAGATGCACTTCCAATGTCCATGCCCATCCGTACGTCGCATTGCCATCACTTCCCAAAATCTCAGCAATTCCTACAAATTTAAATGGGCAAGTTAAAGTTCCTTCTAGCACTCTTACATGCAAAGTCATCAATATGAATATCAATATTAATTTCATCTAATTTATCCTTCTCAATGCATAAGGTTGCCAAACCAATTAACCTTTCTTGTGACATTGATGATCTTAAGTAATTTTTTAATAATTTTAGCTTTGAAAAACTTCTTTCCGCGGAGGATACAGTCATGGGTATGGCGAATAAAATTCGATAAGCAATTGAAACATTTGGATAGCAATCTAATTCCTTTACAAATTCAAAAATCTTCATGGCAGTCTGTGACCGATCCGACAAAGTCATTTGTAGCACTTTTAGTTCAGAAAAAAGACCATCTAACTCAATATCACATGAACTGTTATGAGAAAATGTTTTTGCAAATTTAGCGCAACAATTTCTTAGTTCAATATTATCCAGGGACTTTAAATTTTTTGAGCTAAGTAAAAATCCAAATATATTCTTAAATGTAGTAAGATCCTCGAATCTGTTCTTTAATGAAGAAATTGCTACATCCACCATAACAAGAAAGTAATTTACCTCAAAAGACTTCTCAGCTGATATAACCTTTTCATTGTAATCACTTTCATCAAGTTGTTTTTTCCTGGTAGCACGACGTTTTATCGGGAATGATGCTTCCACATTCAAATTAGATGCAATTTCTCTAGCAATATCCAAACTAGATGCAAATCCTTCTATCCTATACTTGTCAAAATATTGCATGACACCTTCAATTTGTTGCAACGTAGAGTCTATGCACATAGATGACGATTGCAATTTCTTACTAACCACATTTACCACAAAAAGAATATCATGCCAAGTAAGAACTTAAAACTACTAAGTAAGTCATACAAACTTTTTGCATCGCTCTTTGACTTGGGATCATCACTACGTTTTCATATGTCAAGCAAGGCTGACCTTAATTCAGGAGCTTGATATCTAATTGTTTTAACACTTTTAATGCGACTCTCCCAACGAGTATTAGACAATGCTTTCAAGTTAAAGTCGGCACATGCTCAAGCAAAACCTTCCATCGCTGGGTAGAACTGTGACATCCTCTATTTTGTTGTATGTCACTTGTATTTTCAAAAACATTAAAATTAAATAAAAGGGAATTGTTATCTACAAAACCCTAGCTTAAATTACTTTTAATTAGGTTTAAAGCCAAAACCCAAGGAAACCCTTTAGGAAAATTCTGGAATATTCCAGTAACTCTTTAAAGCCATCATCAAGCAACCCTTCAAATTTCATGTCCAAATTCCAAAGCTAGCTCGTGATTCCTTGAAGTTTTGCCGTTTTGTCGGGAGCTCGTCAAACAAATAAAATAATGAGCGAATGAGGAAATCTCATGCTCAAATTTGGAGGGGACCTTTTAGAAGTCTAATCCGATTTACCCTCCAAATTTCAGCCCAATCCTCCAAAGGAAACTCCGTTTTCCTGTTAAAGAAGCCCGAATCCTATTCGAATTCTACCCGGATTAGAATTCGAGGTCTAATCCAACCTCTCTAAGCCCAAGGCCCAGCCCAGGTCATCCAAGACACTATATAAACCCCCCAAGACCCCTGTCCCAAGTCCCGATCATGAAATCTCTCAAGTCCCAAACCCTAGCCGTAAAAAATCCTCCCCACCGAAACCCTTTTATACAGATCCCTCTCTGTGCCTTGACCAAACTCAAGATTAGATGGTGCCATGTTGTAGATCTCGTCGAGACGGTCCAGTTGCATACCCGGATCATCGAAATCGGTGGAGAACAGGCGAAAAAGCTCGCCGGTTTCTTTGCTCCGCCGCCGCCGCCCTCTCCGCCGACGACCTCGGCATCCGTCGCCGCCCGGATCGCCGCCGCGCCGACACACTGCAGCCGCCGCCTCGATCCAGCATACATACATAGGTTCTCAGAGTCTCGCCCACCACGCGTCGCGCCACGGTTGGCAGCGCCACCACCGATCCACAGCCGCTACACATCGCCGTCGCGTCGCGCTTCTGCCGCCGCGCACGCCACCAGACCTCAATTGTCGCGTGTCGTCGCGCCGCGCCGATTCCTCCGCGTCGGCCGCCGCCGCCGCTAACCCCGAAGTTGCGCAGTGTCACCATTACATGTTGTGCTCTGTTGGACCGCCGGTTGGTTGGTTAATTTGGTTTTCATCGGTTTATTATTTTGAGTTTTCGATTTTCCTAAAACTTTCAGAAATTGTTCCGGGAGCATTCGAACTCCAAATTAGGTGATTCCAGAGCCATTATTTTTCATAAATCCCCTATAATTTTATATATTTTATTGAGCTATATGTTATGTTGATTGTTTTGCTGTTTCTTGCACATATGCATATACGCCGTAGATCGTCGTGTTCACATTGCTCGAGAGGACTCAGAGCCGCTCAAGGAGGCCCGCAAGACCTGGAGTACTACCAAGGCAAGATAGCTTGCATCTTGTTCTCCCAATTTACAAAACTCACCCGTTTATTGTTTTTATTTATTTTTCTCTTGCATAAAATGATGGGAAGGGTAGAAACCTATTATATTCACACTGCGTCATTGACCCTGTGAATTTAACCTGTTTATTGCTGCCTTAGTTATTTTCCTAGCCTATCCTTGTGCATAGTTGCTAGTGCTCGTGGGTTGGTAGTTGATTAGGTTCATCATTTATTAATCTTGTGACTTGGTATAATTGGAGGTGCTGAGTTGCTTAATAACCTAATCAACTAAAACCTACGTGGCATGTGTTGACTAAAGGTGGCAAGTCGGGTGGCTTTGTGGAATGTGGATTGTTGTGGAGGTAGTCACCTTGGTCTAAGGACTTTGGACGTGTGCTAATCCAGCCATACCGAACAAGCGCAACCATAAGTGCTAGCTTAAGCATGTTAAGCTTGCATGTGCTAGTCCTGGCTTAGTAGTTAGGGAAGACTGTTAACACACTTTACTTTGAAAAGATCGGGCTGCAGTCCGTTGGCTCAAGAGGGGGGCCCGAGTGCCTAAACCTTAGAGGGGGTATCAGTGTTAACAGAGGGAACTAATGAATCGCCTTGTATTGTTACTTGGTCTGGGCTCCTAAGGAAGAGCTAAGATGCAAAAGTACCACTCGGCTTATGGGTAAGTGTGCTACACTCTGCAGAGTTAAAACTATCATGATAGCCGTTCCCACGGTTATGGGAGGGGAGGTAGGCCGTACATGGTAGTCTCATGTGTTTAATAATAATCTGATGGGTTGGTTTTGGTTTTGAGTATTCGAGGCTTGTGCAGTTTTGCAGAGGGGCTTTCGAATCCGAGCTCTGTTTGTTACCTTGGGAATCTTTTCATCTTATTAATTGTTCAACAAATGATTTTACAACACTTTAACTAATATTGACTAGAATAGGTGTTTATGCAAATTAACCACCCTGTTCTTGTTATACCCGTGCATTCATATATAAGGATTCTTGCTGGGTAGCCGTGTACTCACTATACAAACCACGAATATATTTGTTCAGGAGAAGACTCGATTCCGGTTTGCCCACAGGATCAGGAGGGTTCTGTGCCGGACTTCGCGGAAGACTAGTTATCGCTGAAGGGTTGGATTAGAGAGCATCGTCATATTATTTATCTTGCATATCATTTGGATTTCCGCTACTCTGAATATTATTATATGGATCTAAGCAAACTATTGTAATAAGTAGTTGTGGTACAATTACTTTTGCATTTGTTATAATATTTTCTTAGTTATGATGATTGTGTTGTGATGCTCGACCCAAGTCGCTCATGAGTTGCTAGTATTGATCTCTGGGACTAGCAATGGATCATGGGTAGATCCCGGTGAAGCGGGGTTGTGACAAAAGTTGGTATCAGAGCCAGACTGACCCTAGGAAGTGTAGCCAGTCGACCTCTAAACCTTAAGGATTTATTTTCAATAAAAATTGTATTTAATCTCCTTTGCTACTTTCTGATCTTTCTAAAGTCTAGTATCTCTCTACTAGCTAGGAATTCTTTGCTTTCACCCTTGGGAATTCTTTGCTTTCACTCTTCCCTACTCACCTTCTAAATTTCATCCTATCCTTGCCTATTCTTCTACCTTACAAAGTTTTATTCTATCCACCCCACAAATTCAAAGTTTAGTTACTAGACCCAATTTGTTGAAGAAGAAGTTATATTGATTCCAACACCAACATCGAAGAAGAAGAAGAGACTGTCGTTGAAGGAAAGAAGAAACGAAAGACTACTTGATGAAGACGAAGAGCCGTCACTTTCAAAAGATTAAGTGCTGGAGGTTGTCTAACAAATATATATATATTGTTATTTTTGTGTGGAGTATACCGTATCAAATTTTGGCTTTCCATGTGAGATACGGATATTTATTAACTAGGTTAATAGTGGTATCTAGTTATTTAGTAGAAAATTGTTTGGTGTATTGCTTTTCCTTTAAATTATGCAACGACAAGGAGATCGACAAGAAGATGGAGCAAGACCCGCCACTACAAATAAAGGCTGAAGGAAGACGATGTACGAGGATCGAGGTAAGTTGAAAAATGTTTTTGAAAAAAGAAGAAGAAGAAGGAATTTTTTTTAAAACAAACTTGTGCGGTACAGTATTGTCGGGGATAAAATCACGGCCCATTGCCATGGCCCACTCCCTGACGGCCCAATCGAACAGCCTACCAGGGCCCAGCTCCCTGGAAGGTTCTGTCAGACCCATATGCATCCTGCCGAACAGCATCCTGGTTGGCACGGTGCGTAATGTCCTAGGATTCCTGTTTGAGTCCGACTCGAACAAGAGTCCTGCACGGCTACGTGAAGACCCGGACGTTGGTTTCCCGGATTGGAGCAGAAGTCGTGATCCCCAAGAATTGGAACTTACCTTATCTACCTCGGGATGTATTTGGCATGTATAAGTTCGTAACGAACTCGTGGTTAGCCCGGCCCGATTATCCCTCGGTAGGTCGGTTGCTCAGCACTATATAAACAGAGCCCCTACGGCGTGTAGAGGGCACGATTTTTAGGTCTATCAGGCCCATATGCATCCTGCCGAACAGCATCCTGGCTGGCACGGTGCGTAAAGGCCTAGGATTCCTGTTGGAGTCCGACTCGAACAAGAGTCCTGCTCGGCTACGTGAAGATCCGGACGTTGGTTTTCTGGATTGGAGCAGAAGTCGTGATCCCCAAGAATTGGAGCTTACCTTATCTACCTCGGGATGTATTTGGCATGTATAAATTCTTAACGAACTCGTGGTTAGCCCGGCCCAATTATCACTCGGTAGGTCGGTTGCTCAGCACTATATAAACAGAGCCCCTACGACGTGTAGAGGGCACGATTTTTAGGTCAAGCCATCATCTGATAGCACGCCATAATCTCGCCGAGACTTGTTCATCTCGCCGAGCCACCTCTTGTAATCATCTTTGATATATAAGAAAGGCTGGACGTAGGGCTGTTATCTCTCCCGAGAGGCCCGAACCAGGATAAAAACCCGTCTCCTGTTTCATTTGTTGTTCGCTCGTTCGGCGTGTCTCTATCTCCCTTTCTCAAGAACCTTAGTTGACTTGAGATCGATATCTCAACCGTCGACGGTTGGCGCCGCCCACGGGATACGGTCGAGCATGTCGAACTCTATCAACGACTAGGAGATTCTCCCTGAGGACTACGACTCGGCGGCGGGATGTCTCTTCCCCGCCAGATAGGATCGATCCTTCGATCTTGATCGCCTCCAGATCTGGTTCCTTTGCGCCGGGATCGGATCACTTGGCCGGACGGCTCTTCGCTTGGGCGCGCGCGTCGTCCTCGCGACGAGCTCCGTGTTTCGGGCTGGATCACTTCAGCGGGCAGCTCTTCGCCCGGAGCGCGCGTCTGGTCCCTGCGACGGGCTCCGTGATCGGGGACTGGATCAAAACTCCTTCCGGATCCCGGGGGCTGTTCGCCTGACAGTGAATGACGGGAGAGAGCTGACCAGCACTTGGAACATCGACCAGCTTCGTAAGTTCCTCGTGTAGGTCTTTCGTTTCCTAGTTTCGCGCTTTTTCTCAAATTTCGAGCCTTAGTTCGTCCAAGTCTCTCGGACTGCCATGTAAAGTTCAACCCATTGAACGGTGAATGTTCACGGCCCCCTGCGGCCCTTCTCACCACTCGTCTTCTCTCTGGTAACACTTGATGGCTGTCCGGTCTTGCGAACTCTTGGCTCCGCGATCTTCAGAGTTTCCCTGCCCGTATCTAGCATCAGCAAGTTTCTACACTCAGTGTTGCGTAACATGGCTTCCAGCCTTGCAGCTAAGCCTGCTCTCGTAAGCCCTCCGCGGCAGAGGCACTTACCGCTCACGGCACGACCACTTGGCAAAGCCTGTTCTCGTAAGCCCTCAGCGGCAGAGGCACTTTCCTTGTTCGGTTACCTTCGGAATCGCCTAACTTACGTTAACGAGTAGTTCCTGGAATGAGTCGATCAGGGTACGGGTGTCGATCTAACTCTCTACGCACGTGCTTGAAGTCGCAAGTTCAGGTCTTCATGCATCGTCTATACCGGGGGCTAGGGCGTCGCTCTTTCTCTTGGGCACCTGTTCGAGTTCGCAAACTCAGGTCCTCGAGCAGCTGCACAACGGGCTGGAGTTCGCTAAGCGTTCTATCGGTTTTCTTAAAACTTTCTAGCGCTGTCGCTTTGCTCTTGGTTTCTGCTCGTCCTTGTCTTTTCTTCGCTCTGTTTTACAGAAAAGTCGCTCGGTCGACTCTCGCTCGATTCAAGTGTCGCTTGGCGGTCTTGAGTTGCTCGGCCTCCTCGGTGGATCGCCTCTCCTCGGTCGATTGGGACTTGAGCTGAATTTCGCAACCCCAGACGTTTTCGTTTTCAGTTCCTTTTCTTAGCGTTGGTTTTCCAAAACCTACTTGGTCTTTCGCTCCTCAGAAGCCCCTCGGCTTGAGCATGTCTTTTATCTGGCGACGACATGCATACTCGTTAACCGCGGTGCACCACCGATAGAGTTCTCGCCTAATCGTAAGTCGATTCTCATCGCAACGGCACTCTGGCGCTGGTTCCGCACTCACGAGGCGACACTAACGCTGCACGGGTCCATGCCCGGATAAGATTATGCCTCGCGACGTTTTGCTCGCGTCTAAGGTCCCGTCGCCTTTCCCGGTTAGCGGTCTTAGCTACGCTGGGCTGACTTGCTCAAGACACGTTTTTTTTATCCATGCTACGCCCTTCCTAGCATGGTAATCCGAGCAATGCACCACCAACGAGTCCCGCCCACCGTAAACCAATTCTCATCGCGAACGGGCACTTTAGCGTCGGTTCGCGATTCGCCGAGGTGACACTAACGCTATCGGGACGACACGGAAAAATTATGTCTTGTGCGAGTAGGTCGTCTTTTGCGTGTTTTCAAACTCTCTTTGTTCTTCTTAGAGCCTCGTTTTGCTCTCTTTTCCCTTTTTGGGTCGTTTCTTGTTTGTCTTCCGCAGAACTACAGAACGGGAGCGCCGACCGTGATGGTCGCGGCGAGGTTCCGTGCTTCCCCACCAAAACCGATGTCCAGATCCTCTCTTCCGGGTTTGCTCCACGACGCCTGTGGATCGATTCACTTCGCCACAGATGATTTCTTGCCTTTGCCCCAGATCGACCTTTAACAGTTCGGCTAAGTCAAGTAGTAGCGCCACCAACGGAGTTACGCCTAACGCGTAGTCGATTCAAGATCGCGAACGGGCATGCCCACCATAAGCCGATTCTCATCGCAGCGGGCACTCCGAGCATCGGTTACAGACTTGACAAGACAACGCTAACACCGCCGCAAGGAATACGCCATGGGTAAAGCGTTGATTTCACACGCTCTCTTGCGGCTCGATCGCGATCGGGTTGTGATTCACCTCGCGACCGCGCTTCGCCGAGCGCGATCCGTCCTCGCGATGAGCTCCGTGCTCGGGCTCGATCACCTCGACCGGCGGCTCTTCGCCGGAGCGCTGGCTCTACCGCACGTCTTTGCTCGGTCGCACTTTCGATTCCTTTAACGAGCTCCGTGCTCGGGACTAGATCTCCTTACTTGGTTCCTTTGGCGAGCTCTACGCTCGGGATTGGGTCATCTTTCCTCAGATGCATTTATCCGCTCTCGCACACGATCTACGTCCTTGAGCACATCACCTTCGCTCTTGGCGCGACATTCGCCGAGAGCGCAATCTCTATTTTCTGCAAGCTCTAACCCGAGAGGTGGTTCCCTATCTTTCCTAGGCATCTGAATGCTTGGATGTAGCAAAGACGAGTCGGTCTCGCGACTTGTTATGTTCATTCTCCCTAAGATCGATCTTACCGGACGCGGTGGTACGCTCTTCACTACTAAGAATTCAATCCTCCTGATGACGCTCACCTCAAGGAGATGATTAATCTCACTTCTTCCGATTTAGATCAAGGGTCGGGTACTCGCCGGACAGATGTCGTTCCTCGCTCGGCGAACAGAGTTGCTTTCGGCGCCAAGCGGGTTTGTTCGGTTGAACCATAACCTGCTCGATCGCTGTGCTGCACGCCTTTGTAGCAGAAAAATACCTCTTCAGGATTTAGAGTCTCAAGAGGAAGACCCCACTCTAGTGAGTCCTTCCACTTGAGTCTCGGGGGCTAGCCGTCGGGGATAAAATCACGCCCATTGCCATGGCCCACTCCCCGACGGCCCAATCGAATGACCTACCAGGCCCATTCCCTGGAAGGTTCTATCAGCCCATATGCATCTCGCCAACAAAGATCCCGGGCGCGCGATGCGTAATGGCCTAGGATTCTGTTTGAGTCCGACTCGAACAAGAGTCCAAGACGGCCACGTGAAGACCCGGATGTTGATTTCCCGGATTGGAGCAGAAGTCGTGATCCCCAAGAATTAGAGCTTACCTTATCTACCTCGGGATGTATTTGGCATGTATAAGTTCAGAATTTAACTCGTGGTTAGCCCTACCGATTATCCCCAGAGGTCGGTTGCTCAAAGACTATATAAACAGAGCCCTACGGCGTGCAGTAGAGGCACGATTTTTAGGTCAAGCCATCATCTGATAGCACGCCATAATCTCGCTGAGACTTGTTCATCTCGCCGAGCCACCTCTTGTAATCATCTTTGATATATAAGAAAGGCTGGACGTAGGGCTGTTACCTCTCCCGAGAGGCCCGAACCAGGATAAAAACCCTGTCTCCCTGTTCGTTGTTGTTCGTTCTGTTCGGCGTGTCTCCTATCTCCCTTTCTCAAGAACCTTAGTTGACTTGAGATCGATATCTCAACCATCGACAAGTATTTTTCCTTTTCATACAGTCCGTACACTTTCAAAAAAAAAATGTTGTATTTGGTTTTAAAAAAGAGAATAGTCTTCTCTAAATAAACTTTAGTATTTCCTATGTATGGAGAATAAATAGCTGATAATGACAGCAATAATATAACAACTAATTTGTGCCTGTGGTTGTAATCTATGCTTGAGTTGGATTTATTTGGAGCATGCTTTCGCTAGCATGTGGAGTGTTGCTTCTTATTTGGATCTTTGAATGGAGTGATAAAAGCGTTTATAAAACTATTATATTCTAAAGGATGTCGCATACCGGTTAGTTTTCTTTCCTATTCTTTCTGTCCCAGTAGATGGCCAGAGGTCGTGAAAGTGAAGCTCGTGGCAGAGGAAGATGTCGTTATCCAAATTATCCAAATTTCTTGCATCATAAATATCAATAATTGAATTTGCAGGTTGTTCCTCGACACTTAAATTTTCCTCATTTAAATTTTCTTGCATGGAAACAGTACCATTCAAATTGTCAGTATTCTCTAGTTGAATGTTTTCATCCGCAGGCTCAATCGATGTCACAGCAGGTGTAGAAGAATTAAAATGAAGAAATTTTTCTATTGATCCTCTTTGTGAATTGACTATCTCCTGATCATGCTTTCTTTTCTTTCTCTTCTCACATCCGGACAAATGCTTTCTAGTAGACATATTCAATTTCAATGAAACAATGAACAATAGCGAACAGACAGTAACACACGAACAGTACAATTTTGCAAAAAGCAAAAGACAAAGATTTAGGAACAGATAGCAGATTAGCCTGAGTCCTGAGACGTTGAGGACTTGGGGTAGTAGACAAAGACGATGTAGTTGAGCAGGCGTGACCGGTCACCGGTGACCCCGTCCTCACGCAGACGGCGGACTGGGCAGATTGCCAGAGTCGCAGACAGCCGGGCGGCCGGCGCTCGCAGTCGCTGAGTAGCTTCTTCACTCAATCGATTCCCGCCTCCCGCCTCCCAAGTCCCCAACTCCCCATTCCTTCCCTTGTCCCAGGCGGCGAAAGCTGAGAGAGGCGAGAGACGAATAGGCGTGAAGCGTGATGATCTGATCGATCCTCTTCCAACAATTAATTGGATCGGTCATCGGTGGCCTTGGAAGTTGGAAAACGAAGAGACGAGCTAAGCTAACAGGCTGCTATTGGCCTATTACAGCTAGTACTACTTGGTAGATAATTTGGTGTATTGGTTTGGGGCTCCTAATAATACTACTAATACCTAAACACTATATGGGCCGGGGCCCCTCTAAATTGGGGGCCCCTGGCCTCATCCAGTTCATGATGATCGGCTGCAACAACGCACACCACCACCGGGCACAAATCAATCAGCCGTTCAGTTCCTTCTCCAAATCAAATCATGCATCCAGATTTTCGTGCAGCACTGAATCGGAAATTAAAGCCAATGCAAGAACGGAGATCGAGCCATGGCTGGCGCGGCGCGTGTTCACTTCACGTACGGGGGCAACGAAGAAGTAGATGAAGGTGACCGCCGCCACCGGCGGTAGGATGGCCAGGATGTCGACGTCCTCCTCCCCGGTCACGGCCATCGCCGCCGGCGCCTCCGCCTGCGCAAGATCGGAAATTTCGCGGCGCCGCGATCATCAGAGAAATCATTTCTTGGAATATAATCTTTCGTTGATTTGCAGCGGATGACTGGAGGGTGTGCGTACTGCTGCCCAGACGGCGGCGCACTGCAGCGCGGACGCCAGCTTCTGCAGCTGCGGCGGCGAGCTCGGAGCGGCAGGCGGCGGCTACGCAAAGCAAGAGCAGAGGGAGGAGGAGGAGGAGGAAGGAGAAGAACACGGGTGAGATGGCGCCGCGATGCATGCGCGGATGGTACAAAGTGGAGGCGGAATTCATGGCGAGACTGAGACCTTGTCGTCATGGAGGAGGCAGAGAGGCTGCTTGGAGATGGCCGCGGGGTGACGGGGATCAGACGAGGGAGACGGCGCTTGCCGCCGGTGCTGGAAAAGATGGGGCGGCGGCAAGGAGGCAAGGGAGCGGAGGCGCCATGTCGCTGTGGTGGCGTCCATCAGTGGCAGGCTTGGTTTGCGCGGCAGGTGGCCACGGCGCCGGTGCCGCCTTATCTGGATAGGCAGCTCAGGGTTTGGGATCCATGGAGATTAGGATCCAGCGGATGGAGTTCGCCGGTCTTCAGCCATCTCGTCCGTCCATTTCTGACTTGAAATTTCCAAGATAAGGTTCCAAAAAACAATTTTTCCTATTAAGAAAGAAGAATGGACTACGGAAGGACCATCCGATAAAAAAAATATATATAAATCGAATGTTGTTTCATTTAGTTTAAAAAAAAATTAAAAATCAAACGTTGTTGTAGTTACTTTAAAAATGTCACAGTGTTTTGATTGAAATGTTAGGTACTTTTTGAAACAAAATGTTAGCTAAATTGAATGATATTGCAGTAAGTTAAGAAAAACGTTGCGGTGGACAGAACCAATGGTTGCAACAAACAAACCCAAATGCTTCATTGAGCCGAACTGAATGCTGCAATAGATAAATTAACCAAAATATCTTAGTGAGCACAACCGAATGTTGCAACAGATAAACCCAAATATTGTAAAACCAAATGTTGCAACAGGTAAACCAAAATGTTTCAGTAGGCCAGAACTGAATGTTGCAATCGTCAAACCAAAAAAGTGTTGCAGTATGCTAAAATCAAATGTTGCACGAGAACAAACAAGGTGTTGCAGTACTCACATGATGAGAAGAATGTTTAAGGAAGACAAATATGGTGGTGCACAGGAACAAACGAGATGCTGCATAACTCAGATGACGGTGTTATATGCCAAATTTGAAGATTATCTTCTTTTCTGAATCTGGCCATCATCTTCTCTAGATTGGACATGAGAGAGATGACGAGTAGGGACATTGTGACATCCTCTATTTTATCGTATGCCACTTGTATTTTAAAAAACATTAAAATTAAATAAAAGCGAATTGTTATATACAAAACCATAATTTAAATTATTTTAATTTAGGTTTAAACCTAAAACCCTATAAAAACTTTTGGGTAAATTCAAGGAATTTTCCAGTAATTATTAGAAGCCAACATTTAGCCACCCTCCAAATTTAAAGCCCAGATTCCAAAGCTAGAAATGTTGCCATTTTATCGGGAGCTCGTAAAACACATCAAATGATGAGCAAACAAGATAATCGTGTGCTTAAATTTGGAGGGGACCTTCTAGAAGCATAATCGGACTTACCCACCAAATTTCAGCCCCATCCTCCAAAGGAAACTTTGTTTTCTTGCTAAACAAGTCTAAATTCTTTCCAAATCCTACCTGGATTAGAATTCGAGTCCTAATCCAACTACTCTTAACCCTAGGCCCAGCCTAGGTCATCCATGACACTATATAAACCCTCTAAGAGCTCTTCCCCAACACCCCATCATGAAAATCCAAAGATCCAAAACCCTAGTCGCCGAGACACTTTTCGAGGCATCCCTCTCTGTGCCATGCCCAAACCCTAGAATAGGTGGTGCCATGGTGTAGAGCTTGTTGAGACAGTCTAGATGGATATATGGGTCACCAAATGTCGACCGGTGGCTCATCGGAGGTCACCGTCGGCAATGAATTTGTTACGGGGTTATGCGCTAGAACCAAATTAGATGGTAATACAAGACAGGGATTTATACAGGTTCGGGCCCTCAACTCGGAGCTAATACCCTAGTCATGTGCTCTGGGATTATGTTTCTGCGTGA
Organism: Raddia guianensis; assembly: GCA_036346415.1. Classification (NCBI taxonomy): domain Eukaryota; kingdom Viridiplantae; phylum Streptophyta; class Magnoliopsida; order Poales; family Poaceae; genus Raddia; species Raddia guianensis. The sequence continues at coordinate 34,503,053 of CM070542.1, read as the reverse complement.
ACTCACAGATGATGGAGATGTCTATGCTGATGTAGCTATTCGATGATTCTATGCCCCCTACCCCTCCCTTTATATAGTGCAGGGGAATAAGGTTACATGGTTCTATCCAGTAGATGATACTAAATTCGGTTACACCGGCGTATGATATGCAAATATGAATCTCTTAATTACATGGAGCTCGATTCTATCCTCAGGAGCATCCATGGTGATCAAGTTGTGTGTAACCCGAGTGGTCTCTATCCTGATCCAGCCAGCTTGAGTCGTCCCCATCTGCCTCCTCATGGGCCTTCTAGAGTATACCCGGGGTCTATGTAGTCCACACCGAATTTGGTGAAGAAACGCCCTCGGAAAAGCTCGCCGAAGTTTCGAGCACCACCGTCGGCAGCCTTGATGTCCGTGACCGCCCGGATCTCCGCCACCAATCCCGCCCGCCATCATCGTCTCGCCGCGCCTGCCAACGATCTGGGCACGCGTCCGCCCTGCGGCCGCCCCACCCGTCGCGTGTTGTGCACGTTGCTGCCACGTGTCTCCGCTTTGCTTCACAGCGCCAGCGGCCGCTCAAGGTCGTCGTAGGTCCCCACGCCCCGCCCAGACACTCAAGGCCGCCACCACGCGTCGCACCCCCGTTGCCTCCGCGTTCACGCTACCAACCAGAGGCGGGCCGAATGTCCCTCACGGCCCTTCGCAAGGCCACGTTCTTCGCTCGCTCAAGTCACGGTTTGGCCGTTATTTTCGTTTAACCTGGTTTTATTTATTTCTGATTTTCCCAAATCTTAAATGAATTGTTCCGGGAGCATCCGAGCTCTAATTTAGTTGATTCTAGAGCCATTAATTTTCATAAATAGCCTAGAATTTTATATTTTTATTGAGCTCTTGTTTTGTTGTTCTTATGCATATGCATATACGTGTAGATCGTCCGTGTTCGCATTGTTTGGGGGTTGCCAAGGAGAAATTTCGAGGAGGATCCCTAATATGAAAAGAGATTGTAAATAACTAAAGAAATCTCAAGTCTTTTATGTTGAAAGCAATGCCTGGCTCGGCAATACCGAAATTCCATCTTTTCGACCTATTTGGCACATCACTTCAACAGATGAATTCGGCTACTTGGCACCCACTCTCGCATTGAGAAAGCAGCGTTCGGCTCATCATAGAGCATGCCTTAAGCCACGCAATCATAACTTCCGTCTTGCGGCATGCTATGAGTTATGCGTTTAAAAAACATAGGGCATCAGACGCATGGCCTTGACTTGCCAGAACAAGCACTAGCTCGGCCCAACATGGGGCACATCTTTCAGCCGAGTGGTACCTGTCCCGACCAGAGAAGGGATCAGTTGTCGACCCACTTAAGGGCGCACCAATTGGATACAATTTAGCCGAGAGGTATTTGTATCCGAGTAGCGGTATACAACTAGCAATCTTTTAGAAAGGCATACCTTCGAAACAGTACCCAAATTTCACCAACACCCAGCCTAGAACATGCAAAGTCGGATAGTGACCCAACATGGGATATGCCGTGAAACATTTTTCAATGTGGCGCTTCCGGTCATATGCCCTCAAGGGTGTACTGAGGCCGAATTAGGCTTGATGTTAACATGTCACCACCGTTGGTGGTGCGTTGTTAAGAAAGCCTGTTAAGGGGGTTGGCCTTTGCTTATTTGGCCCAAACCCATTTTATGGAAGGCGAAGAATTTTCGCGTCCTTCTCACCCAGCCAAAGCGTCACGCACCTCTGCCGGGAAGCGCAACCGCACCCACTCCCGTCCCATCGCCATGATGGTTTTACTGTGTTCAAAACGGATAGCGAGGCGTGTCTCTTGAGCTTCTTCGTGTATAAAAAAGGTCAGATGCAACGCATTACGCCTCATCCAGTCTTCAAGTTTTTTTTCCTCTCTTTCGGCAAGACTCCAGATCTCTTTTCCTCTTTCTACACAACACAACGGAAGGTCATGGAGAACCAATGGATTAGTGGGAAGCCGATGTCGCTGAGCAAATCGCAGGCGCCGCCACCGAAAGAGCCGCCATTGCGGCCGAATGGCAACAATGGAGGAAGGAACATGTGGAGCGCACCGATCAAGATGCCATTAGGGTTCTCGTCCACGGCCTTCCGCAACTCTTCCCAGCGGGCACGCCCTTAAAGGATGCTCTGGTCACCTCCATTCTTGACGTGAAGTGGCTATCGGAGTAGTCCTTTCCCTTTTTCTTTTGATCTTCTGAGAGCCAGCAATGAGCCCTAACTCACTGTGCTACGCCGCAGGATATATGTGATCTGGCCTAAAAGCCATAATGAAAAAAACCTTTTGGAGAAACTGTGTGATTCCTCGCCTTGATCTTCTCAGCCGATTGTCTATCATCGAACCCCTGACTGATGTCGTCTTCATCCGAGTAGTTAGAACCACGCGTTTCCCAAGCTAGCATCCAACGTCTCGGCGAACCTTTCGAGGAATATCACTCGGCAATCCGAGTGGTTAGCCAAGCTCCCTTAAAAAGGCTGCATTCTAGCGTCAGACAATACCCAGCCCGAAATGCGAAACATGGCCCTTTATATTTGGGAACTGGGAAACGAATCGCTTCACCCCGCCCATTTCTCGCACCAGCAGTTTTGTCCGCTCCAGCGAATTCCGCCGCTAGGGTTTACCTTCTTCGCGTTCTCTGCCGCCACCGCCGCCGATATAGCAATGGCTTCTCCATCTCCTGTTGCTCCGAAAGCGGCCAAGAGCGCTAAAGAGTGGATGAAATCCATCACCACGGACCGGCGGCTAAAAAGGCTCGTATCCGCCGGTGTGCTCCCCTCGGAGGAGCTGATCTCATGGTGCACTGCCGCCGGTAAGTCCTCCGCCACCCCTCGGTCTGACGAGGTAGTGGTCTTCGAGTCCTTTCTTCGAGGCTTCGGCCTTCCTTGCTCTTCCTTCTTCAGGGGGGTTGTTTCACTTCTATGGGATCAAATTGACTCATCTCAACCCCAATTCAATCTTTCAAATCGCAGTCTTTATCGATGTCTGCGAGGCGTATCTCGGGATCGCGCCTCATTTCGTTCTTTTTAGATCCCTTTTTCTTCTCAAGCCTTTTCCCAACAAAACTTTCCCCAGGGCCGTAGGCGGCGCTGGCTTTCAATTGCCAGAAGGAGCCAAGAAGTTCTGTTTTGATCTTCCATGAGAACTTCAAAGAAGGGCTGGCATTCCGAGTGGTTTTATTGCGCCAACCTTCCCCTTGTCCTTCCGTCATTCACAGGAGAATGTCCCACAGTCCACACCTCCTGATCCTCCCCCCTCGCAGAGAGCGAAGAAAGCTAGGTTAAAGAACTGCTTCCCCTTCTTGGGGAGCTGAAGACCAAGGGGCTAACCGGCATCGGTGTAGTCATAAACTACAGCTTCCTCCGTGTCTCCAAAGATGCCACCCGGGAGAGTGAAGAGCAAATCTCCTAGAAATCTCTGATTAGCTGAGTGGCTAAGCCTTTTGCTCTGGGCTCGCTTATAGAAAATGAGAACTGTCCAGGCGCATACTCTAGTGATAAGCAGAGAACTCCCCTCAACTTTGGCTGTTGTTAGGAAATCCCATCATAACTGACCCAGCTTGACCCTTGTGCAGGGACGTGCCACATTCTTCTCCACACATCTAGTCCCCGAAGCCCCTAGCCATAAGGAGGCACCGCTTAAACGTCCTGCAGAGGACTCGGCTGGCGCTCCTCCAGCCAAGAAAGATAAGGGAATCATTTTAAAAGACGAGGACGAGGACGAAGATGAAGATAATGTCCCACTCCTGCGCCGACGCCGTCAGGACTCAAGGTCTAGCCCTGCTCCCACTGAGCGAGCTCCAAGCCCTCCATCTCCCTAATTGTCAGCCCAGAGGCCACATCAGAGGCAAGAAGGCCCTCCGGTTCCGCCCCGAGTAGTCAAACCACTCGGAGAGGAATGGGAGTCAAGTTCACCACATCGCAAAGGTTTCCCCTTGCAACTGTATCCTTTGATTATTTATAAGGAGATCATCGTCTTAAAATCTTCGGCTTCCCGCAGAAAACCCGTCTAGGGTACCTCTCGGGGCAAGCGCAGCACCAAGACTTCAACTTCTGCTCCACCTGCTCCTTCGCATTCCGGTTCTCAAGCGGAGCCCTCTCCAGACAAGGAGTCGGCTCAGCACACAGCGCCTCAACCTACCGTTCCGCCACCTCCTGCCGCTCATCAACCTTCGTTGGCCAAGGGAAAAATCCCAGCCCCAGCTCCAGAGAGCTCAGAACCAGAAATCGTGGAGATTCCTCACCCTACTACCAATGCCAACCCTCCTCCGCTCCGAGTGAAGTGGAGAAAAGAGATAGAAGGCTACTAGGTTGACGATGAATAGGAGGCTGATGAGTGGGAGACGATGCAGAATGTAGCGAAGTTCAGCGTCAATATGCTTGAGGTAAACTCTCTTCATGTCTTGAATCCCTATCTCAATCAAAAAATGTGCCTGATCCTTCCTCTCGCCCCTGCATAGCGTATGAGCAAGAGGGCCGCACAAAAGACTCGGTGCCTCCAGAAGGCCGTTAGCCAGTTGAAGTCTAGAGATGAGTTCGACAATGCACTGTATGCGCAAAAGTCGCAATTCCATGGCGAAATCAAGAAGCTCCGAAAGGAAGTTACCGAACTTCTACTCCGCCACGTAGAAGAGGCTAACACCATCCAAGGTAAAGATCCCCCGAGTGATGTTAATCTCGATATTGTTATGAAATGCTCCTTTACGGTCAACCCCTTCTGCATAGTTCTGTATAAAGCTTTTAAGGAGAACCAACAAGTGATGGAAGCGAGGCAGATGGCCATGGAGGGAGAGGTGTTCCTGGCCAACACCCAAGCCGAGAAGTCGGCTCAGAAGCTGAAGGGTAACTCTCTGACTCAAGCTCTCCCTGGCTCAATCCCATCAGGACCCTGATCACTTTACTGATTCTACAGCCTATCAGCTAAAAACCAAGGCCCAGTTTTAGGTCTTCGACGAAAAGGTGAAGTCCGCAATCAAGCTACGCAACCGTACTCTAAAGGCGGTCGCTCCTATGCTTCAATATATCTACCTCAAGAAGAGGCGTGTCTCGATGTCGACGTAGTAATGGCGCTGACTCGAAGGCGCCCAAGACTGACTAAAAGCCTTCGAAAAGGAAGCGGCGACAACTTGGACGAGCCAGGCTCTGGCTATCATGAAATCCCATTACCTTGATGTAGATTTCGACGCCGTGCGGGAGGGCTTTGCCTGCTCCGAGGAAGAAGCCTCTACCCTTATGGAGGAAGCCCGAGAGACCTCCGCCACGTTGGTAGAAAATTTGGATTTATAAATGATTTTATCTCTGCATGCTTAATTGATCCTCGATACTACTGATCTCTTTTACCCAAGTACTTGATTCATCCGCTTTTTCATGTAACGCTTTTGTCGACTGGTCCAGCCCCTGAGTGCTAGGAATTAGCGCTTGGCCTTTTCCCTCTGCACATACCAAGTAACTAAACACTATCTGTGACAAATATTAGCGCCATTACTCAGGAATTTCATGATACCCAAATTCAACCATCATAAGTAAAGAGAAGGCAATTTTATTGATAAGATAGGGTGCAGTGAATCCGCACACTATTTGGTGTAGTCCCCGACTTACCACTTAGCCTTGTACGGCTGAGTAGCAAGTCAAACGAGTAACTAATTTACAATGTGTGAATACAGGACTCAAGAATAAAAATGACGTGACTGCTCGATATTTCGGGTGTTAGGCACATCCGATCCATCTTCACGCTTTAACCGATAAGCCCCCGGGCGGGTCACTTCGTCAATCACATAGGGACCTTCCCAGAGTGGGGAGAGTTTATGCTCGTACTTCTGATTCCTTCGGAGGACCAGATCTCCTTTGGAGAACGCACGACCCCATACATTGCGCTGATGATAGCGACGCGGGCCCTGTTGGTACTTAAGCCGATTGGATCATTTCTGCTTCCCTAGTCTCCTCAAGCCGGTCGAGATCTTCTAATCTCCCTTTATCCGACTAGTCGTCATTGAAGCTGCATACCCGTGGGGACCAAAACCTCAATTCAGTCGGGAGAACCGCTTCTGAGCCATAAATAGGAAAAAGGGTGTCTGCCCGGTCGCTCGACTTGGGATTGTTCTAAGCCCCCAGAGAACCGAAGGCAACTCCTTTACCCAGCGCGTGGCATATGGCTTTAGACGATCGAAAATCCTCGCTTTGAGTCCTTGTAGAATCAATCCATTGGAGCGTTCTACCTGCTCATTGCTTCTTGGGTGAGCCACCGAAGCGTAGCAAATTTTGATGCCAGCTCCTCGCCCCAATCTTAAAACTCGTTGCTCTTGAATTGAACGCCGTTATCGGTGATGATTCAGTTGGGCACGTCAAAGCGTACGTTGTTTCGTGTTAGAATATGCCGTAGAATATGCACGCGTAATCCCCCTGATTACGCTTGCATTAATGCCATTAATGGCCTGCCTAATCTATGCCAGGCCTGTCCCCTCTATCAGGCTATATATTGTACCCTGTACTCCTCATTCTAATTATCGAAAGATTGGTTTAACATGGTATCAGAGCCATTGCTCACCCTATTCCGCAAACCCTAATTCTCATGGCCTCTATCGGCGACCTCGCCGTGGCCTCCTCTAGCGAGATGCAAGCCGAAGTTTCTCTCCCACCCACGTCGACTCTCGCCGATGCCCCCTTCCCTCTACAACAAGTCTTGCCGGGCACGGCGGCGGCACAGTCGTCCCCTCCGCGGTTCAACTCGCTTGGTTGCGGCCGACAAGTCGTCGCAGACAAGCCGCCGCCTCCGTCTGCAGCCGTTTTGCCGCCCTCCCATTAACAGCGGCAGCGCCTCGTCGTTGTGGGGATCATCGTCCCCATCCCCGACGCAACCTCCAACGGCGTGGCTGCCCCCGCCGCCCCCATCTCCGGCGTAGGCGGCACGGGCAAGACTCGCTACCGCTGCCGCACACCGATTTACAAGATCGATTCCACTGCGTAAACACGTTATTAGTCCCAAGGATCATGGCTAGTACACGGATATACGTAAACGGAACAGTGCCAACGATCTTATTATTACAAACGGGAACATAGTCCAGTACAAACAACACATACAACGGCTCGCAGGCCGCAAATCAGAGTACACGGAGATACAGACCTAATACAATATCTAGATACTTATCCAACCCACAGGCACGAGGGCTGTAGGAACGCGCATCCCTAGTCTTCATATTCTTCATCAGAAAACGCCTCCTCGACGTAGTCCGGGTCCTCCTCCTCGGAAGGCGGGCCATACTTAGGTGGACCAGCTGTTGAAATTTTGAAAAGAGAGGGGAGAAAAAGAGGGTGAGTACAAATTGTACTCGCAAGTCCGGAATTATGCAAATGTGGTTTAGTACAAGGAGAGCTTAGGATATTTTACGGAAATGCATTTATTAGCCTAGTTTTGGCAAAGCAATTTAGAAACAATAAATCTTAATTATTTTCTTTGGGCTCTTCTCAAACGGTTCTCGCCACTTGGCCTCAGTGCCATAGCGAGAACAAAATCCTTTCTTCTTTTCTTTTCTCAAAACAGCTAGGTCCATTCCGCGCGACACTTTCCGGTAGGCCGTCACCCAATCCGGAATATCGCCGGTGGCACCTAGCTCAAACGAAATCCTTCTCAAACCCTTACTCATCTCAAATCCTTTGTTCAAAAACCCTTTTTTCTAAATTGGTTTTTAAATGAAGAAGCTACCATATAATCAGTCCCTTCGCGCGCTCATAACCGCGAGCATGGCTATCATGATGCTTTTAACTCATGGAGTGGGTACGCCTTACCTCGAGAGGCTACGCACCCAGACGGTGTTTTGCCACAAGACCGCCAACCACGAGGGCTAACGATCGGGCCCGCCCCATACGGGGCTCGAGGTCGCATCATATGGCTCGATTCATAGGATCATAGGATGAGCAGTCCTTAGACTAGGAGAGAGTTGATATTTTAGCCAAGTTTGAAAACGTGCCACACTGCACCAACCGTCAAAATATCTCCCTAGTCGGAAAGTGTCAACGGTTGGGATATTGACCCAAGTCAACCAAGGTTCTTTAAGGAGGAGATAGGAGACACGCCGAACAACCACGAATAGCAACGAACAGAGATGGGGTTTTATCCTCGTTCAGCCTCTCGGAGAGATAATAGCCCTACGTCCAGCCTTTCTTTATATCAAAGAGGATTACAAGGTGGAACTCGGCGAGATCAGCAGGTCTCGGCGAGTAGTATGCGAAAATCTATCTGCTAAGGGTCTAAGCTAGATGCTGAGATGTAAAACTCAATGCCCGGGGTCCCTCTAAATGCCGTAGGGGCCCTGTTCATATAGTGCGGAGCAAACCGACCTACCGAGGAATATCGGGCCGGGCTAACTACGAGATCGTAACAAACTCAGTAGATGCCAAACATAACCTACGGTAGATAAGGTGATCTCCTAATCTTGGGGATCACGACTCCTAATCCAATCCGGGAAACCACGTCCGGTCTTCTCGTAGTCGCAGTAACTCGCTCGAGTAGGACTCAAACAGAAGCCTCGGCCATTACGCATCTCGCCAATCGTAAAGTCATTGGCAAGACACACATGGGCCAGATAGAACATTCCAGGGAGCTGGGCCCTGGCAGGCTGTTCGATTGGGCCGTCAGGGAGTGGGCCATGGCAATGGGCCGTAATCTAATCCCCGACAGAAAGTTTTAGGGGTAAGAGGAAAATCATTTTCTACTAAGCATCACCCTTGATGCGCTATCTTTAAATCACCCTTTCCCAAACATTTCTCAACAATATTCTTATTTCACACAAATGATGGAATCATTCCGTATAAACGATTTTTAAGCATTTACCCTACCACAACAGAGCATATAATTATGAGCAATTTATAGTTTAGCCTTAGGTTTAATCCTACCATATTTCTTACCTTTTCTATTTGACATGATATCTAATTCTAGTAAATACCGCATCAATCATTTTAAACTAGCATGCATATTTCCAAGTCTAGTAAACATTTTCTAAATAACCGAAAATGGCTTCACGATATGATCGAAGGGGGACTTGCCTTGATCGGTTCTGGGGAAAGCGAAGGGGACGTCGCCGATCGGGTCTTCAGGGGCTTCACCTCCTAAACGCGCACACGCACATGCAGGGCAATACAACACACATAAGAAAAACATTTAATGATTTGCTTTTTTAGGAAAAGAGAACATGCAGCAACCTCAATGCATTTTTCATTTAAAGGAGATACCATGAAATGGTTTTAGTGCACATGCCATGCCCAAGTTACTTATTTAACCAAAATAAATGCTAAATGGGTGACATGCATTCATGATTTTTCTTAGGTCCAGCAACTTCCAAAGCATTGCCCTGAATTTTTATTTAAAACGAATATTATGAATATTTATCAAGCCACATGCAATAATGCACCTAAAGCTTAGTTATTTAACTAACCATGAATTCTACATGCATGACATGCATATATATATATATATATATATATATATATATATATATATATATATATATATATATATATATATATAATTTTATTAGGTCCGTAAATAGTTTAAGTATTTGTACAAATTTTTACAGGATTTTTATCATAAGCTGGCTATTTTTAACAGGAGTTTTAGCATGCCAAATATGGGTTTTAAAACAGAAACTGGAAAAAGAATTAAAAAGAAAAGGGAACTGTCGACGGTTGAGATATCGATCTCAAGTCGCTAAGGTTCTTTAGAAGTGAGATAGGAGACACGCCGAACAACCACTTAACAAAGAACGTCAGAGATGTGGATTTTATCCTCGTTCAGCCTCTCGGAGAGATAATAGCCCTACGTCCAGCCTTTCTTATATATCAGAGATGAATACAAGAGGTGGCTCGACGAGACGAACAAGTCTCGGCGAGATTATGCGAGTACAAGTGCGCGATAAGCTATAAGATGACGACTAGACCCCCTTAACACGCCGTAGGGGCTCTGTTTATATAGTGGTGAGCAAACCGACCTACCGAAGGAATATCGGGCCGGGCTAACTACGAGTACGTAATCTAACTCAAGACATGCCAAATACATCCCGAGGTAGATAAGGCATACCCATGTCTTGGGGATCACGACTCCTATTCCAACCGAAACCACGCCCGGTCTTCACGTAGCTGCAGAAATTCGCTCGAGACGGACTCAAACATGATTCTCACATTACGCATCTAGCCACCAGAAGTTGCTCGGCAGATGCATATGAGCCAAATAGAACCTTCCAGGAGCCGGGCCTGGCAGTTGTTCGATTGGGCCGTCAGAGTGGGCTATGGCTATGGGCCGTGATCTAATCCTCGACATTTAGCCCGAGACTCAAGTGGAAGAACTCACTAGAGCGGGTCATCCCTTGAGACTCAAAGTCACGAAGAGGGTATTTTTCCTCGCTACAAAGGCATGTAATGTTTAATCAACAAGTTACGGTTCAACCGAACAAGACTTGTTCGGGACCGAACAAACCGGACAAGGCTGAAGTAACTCCGCTAGGTCGAGCAGGAACGACATCTGTCCGAAAGCAGAGCACTCAAATTTTCAAAGGTAAACACCGAAAAATAGCCGCTATGCACTCCAACAGTAATCTCCGTTGTCATTGCAGCGGTGAAAACAAAGCACTGCTTTACCTAGCCGTTGTAGTAAAAACTAGCTGCTCGGGACAAAACCGTTGCAGAGCTGCTTATACGGGACTATAAAAGTACCCAAGCCGCCCATGACCAGCCACTCCACTGCTCTCGCGCCTTTCCTCTCTAAGCCCTAGCTCCAACCAAGGCCAAAGATCAAGTACCCAAACTCCATCATCGACCTCGCTTGCCCAGCCACAGGAATCGCTATGGCCAAATTCACGTGTACTAGCTTGACCGAGGAGGACCTTAGGATCCGGGAGGAGGAGGGCCACATCGACACCCAGTAATGGAGGCTGCCGGAGAGGAGGATACCCGGAGCCGCCGAGGGAGAGTTCGTCGACCAGCAGCTTTGCACCGCTCGCTGAGGTCTCGAGAGCGACCGCCGAGGCCTTCTTGAACATCGGCCGATTGGAGGTGACGAACCTCAATCCGAACTCCATCCTCCAGATGGCCGCTTCGCACACTCCGCGAGGGCTATCTGGCATCGATCCGCCGGTGGGGCTGTTCTCCATTACTACACAAGAACGAGGAGCAGCCCACGCCGCCGGGCGCTGGGTGCTACTACTCAAGCTCCGGCCACCGCCGATGACGCGCCAGACTCGCCCCACCTCCGCTCGACTCAATGGGCGCGTGGTGGGTGAGGTGGTTCTACAGCAAGCGGAGCGGCGATAGCAAACTCGTCTTCACCGGAAAGGCGCCGCAAGGGACGCCAATGCCTCGGCCGGAGATGACCGCCGAGGACGGTACATGACAAGGAAGATCGCTTCCCTCGTGAGCCTTGGGCTCACAGGTGAGATTATTCAGACTTCACAAATAATGTGGTTTGTCCGTCATGAGAAGGTCCTATCCCTTCTACAAGATAGAGGGATGGGAAGACATCACAAGGAGAGCACGGTAAGTGCCTTTAAGACTCAACCTCTAAATACATTCTTTCCTCCTAACAGAACTAACAATCCCTTCGTCGGGCAGAGAAGCCAACCGACGCATGGGTGACCGAAGGGTCGACGCCATGTCAAGGCGGCGAAGAAGGATGGGAGGTCACCGCGAGGTGGCGACACCGCCACAAGAACGTGCTTGTCCGCATGAGGCGAGGTAAATTACTTACCTCACCTATGTTGCTAGACTTGTAACGTTGTTTAAATGTTAACGTCCGCTTTCAAACGCTGGCAGGAGGACCAATCGATCCTTGGAGGATCGCTGAGGAACTCTCCGGTCCGAGAAGGAGAAGGCAAAGAAGGGCAAGGCCAAAGCGCCACAAAGCCCAAGGTGGCGGCCGAGTTTCGTGGAGCTCGCCATGACACGGCGCCGCCACCGCCGAAGAGACCAATCTGGGCGACGGAACGCATCGAAAGGACCAAGCGTAGCGCTGGTCACCCCAATGGAAGAGACCAAGTTCTCCCTCCTCGCCGAAAGCAGAGCGACGAAGAGGTAAAGACCATGGCCTTCTGGCTCGGGCGTTACACGCAAGCTCACCCCGCCGCATGGATCGGTTGCAACAGTCGCCGAAAGCGAGGAGGCTCGAAGAAGAAGTCGCAGCAAGGAAAAACTTCTTGCGCATGCGAGAGGAGCGCCACCACCAGGAGCCGAGCTCGCCGCCACGAACACCCAAGGGCCAAGGCGAGAAGCCGCCAAGGCCCCCGAGGAAGAGGCGGAAGGTTCCGCGAAGAAGATCAGACCAAGCCTTCCACGGCAGGTATGTAGGAATCGATCTTTAGACCTTCCAACCTTCCGACCGCTAGACTTAACGACGATCTTTTTTTTTTTATCACCGCCAAGGAGAGATCGCCACGGATGATGTCGAGGAGGCGCCGAAGCGCGCCGCCGCCCGAGCACCGCACGGCGCTTCACGGGCGATGAGGCTAGCGTGCCTCAAGGACAAGCCGGCGGCGTGGAGCTGCCGCCGCTGGCTCCAGCCGAAGCAGATCGACGCGCCAAAGCGCGGTGGGCTACTGAGGCAAAAGTAGCGGCAAGCGGGCGCCACGGACTTCGTGCTAAGGCGATGGTTCGAAAGCTGCTTCAGCAGCAGACCGAGCAGCCGTCCTCGCCAGCACTTCGTCAGCAGGGCAGCTTACCCCGAGGCGACGGATTCTCCCATGAAAGGTATAAACCCCACCGCCAGGAACATGAAGAAGCCCCGAGCGTGTCGCGCAAGTCGCCCCGCCTGGAAACAACGCGCCCCGGCGGAGTGGAGCTGGCCTCGCCTCAAGACGTTCGGGCGGAAGAGGAAAAGGAAGAGGAGAAGGAGCGCAGAGACTAAAGTGCTTCGCCTGCTGCTCCCGCACCGAGCAGATGCGCCCCGCAAGAAGAAGGAGCGAACAAGGCGGCGACGGCAAGAGCGCGCCTGCCTCATCCCACACGAGCGGGCTTCGGACGATGGCTCGAGGACCGCTGCGTCATGGATCAAGCAACGACTTGGGAAGGTAGGCACCAAGACCAAATCTTGCTCATTTTAGCTACGCCATCGCAAAGTAGTTAACTTGTTCTTCCTCTCGTGTCTTCAGTGGACACTGCCGACGGTTGGGATATCGACCCAAGTCAACCAAGGTTCTTCAAAGAGGAGATAGGAGACACGCCGAACAACCCTAACAAAGAACGAGCAAGAGAGATGGGGTTTTATCCTGGTTCAGCCTCTCGGAGAGATAATAGCCCTACGCCCGGCCTTTCTTATATATCAAAGATGATTACAGAGGTGGCTCGACGAGACGAACAAGTCTCGGCGAGATTATGTGTGTACAAGTGCGTAAAACTCTAAGTCGGATCCCGCCCTCTACACGCCCGTAGGGGCCTTTGTTTATATAGTGCAGAGCAAACCGACCCACCGAGAGAATATCGGCGGGCTAACTACGAGCACGTGAATCTAACTCAAGACATGCCAAATATATCCCGAGGTAGATAAGGCATACCCTAGTCTTGGGGATCACGACTCCTATTCCAACTGGAAACCAACGCCCGGTCTTCACGGTTGCAGAACTCTTGTTCGAGTAGGACTCAAACACTAATCCTAGGCCGTCAAGACGCACTGCGTCGACCAAGAGGCTGTTCGCAGATGCACATGGGCTCGATAGAACCTTCCAGTGAGCCGGGCCCCGTAGGCTGCTCGATTGGGCTGTCGGGGAGCGGGCCATGGCAATCGGCCGTAATTTTATCCCCGATGCAGACACCATGGAGGAGCTCGAGGACGGCGTCACCATCGAGCGGAGCGCCAGATCAAGCGCCGCCCGGAGCACCTCAGAAGAGGGAGTCGAGGCGGGCCCTCTCGCACCAGCCCAAAGTCGGTTTACCAAGGCGCAGGAAGAAGCTCAAAGCCCAATTGGTCAAGAGAGGCGCTCTCGCGAGTCTCTCCTAGAAGAGGCCGAGGAGCTGCAAGTTTATTAAGGCGCGAGCACCATGGAGGAGAAGCTGGCCGCCAAGTGGCTCAAGAGCACTTTTTGCCGACGCTTCCCAACGGCGGGACTAGCCATGGCGGAAGCCAAGAGGCTTAAGGCCCGGCTCGCCAAGGAAGAACAGACTCGCTGGTCTCAGCAAAGATCTCGACCGTGGGCTTCACAGAAGAGATCGAGAGAGATGCTGGATGACGTGAGGGCGATCACCGAGAGAAAGGCTCAAGGAGCCGGACGAGCAGCTCAAGACGGCCGAGCAATGAGTCGGCCAGAGCGAGGCTCAACGATCAACAAGGCCAAGACCGAGGAGGTCGAGGCCATCCGGCAGAGGCTGCAGGCGCCAAGCGAGCAAGGAGGAGATCGAATGCCTCCGAGCCAAGCCCGGAAGGAATCAAGGCTCAGTATAAGTCGTGCGCTCAAGTTAGAAGTTGAGGAGTCAAGGAGCAGCTTGTCCTAAGTAGCACCTGGGTCAGAATCTTAAAGTGCCTTGTACCAAACTTTGAGTAATGTAATAAAGTATTTACCTTTATTCCTCGCAAAAAGAGCAGGAAAAAGACAAGAACGAATGTAAACTAAGAGAAAAGCGAACAGCGCTAGGAAGTTTAAGAAAACCGAGAGCGCTCGCTTAACTCCTCAGCTTCGTTGTGCATCCGCCGAAACACGAGTTTATAACCCAACAGTGCACAAGAGAAAGAGCGACACCCTAGCCCCCAGACGGACGATGCTCGAGAACCAAGCTTATAACTCGAGCACATGCGTAGGGAGAAAGAGCGATACCGCACTTTGCTCGATCTGCTCCGTAGTCCGCCTGCTGACGTAAGTTAGGCGCCCGAGAGTAACCGAACAAGGAAAGTGTCTCCGCCATGGGGCTTATGAGAGCAGGCTTTACCAAGTGGTCGCGCCGAAGCAAGAAGTGCCTCCGCCATGAGGGCTTACGAGAGCGCACTTAGCCGCAAGGTGGAAAGGCCATGTTACGCAACCTCGAGTTTAGGAACTTATTGAAACCAGACACGGATAGGGAACAATCCTTAAGATTGCGGAGCCAAGAGTTCGCAAGGCGGGCAGCCATCAAGTGTTACCAGAGAGAAAGAGGTAGTCTTCAAAAGACAAGAAGTGAAGAAGGCGCAAAGGCCGCGAGAATTCACTTAATTGTTGGATTGACTTTACATGGTGCCCGAGAGACTTGGACGAACTAAGGCGCTAAGTTTACAAAAAGCGCAGGCTAAGAAAATGTAAAAGACCTACACAAAGAACTTACGGTCGGTCGATGTTCCAAGTGTTGGTCAGCTCTCTCCGCCCCTCCATATCCAGCGAACAGCCCCGGGCGAAAGGTAAGAAACAACCGTAAATGGGCCCTCCCAACGAGGAGTTAACTTGTTGGCATTGGACAAGTTCTCGACACGGCAGAAGCAGGTCGCCCGCCTTCAAAGCCCTTGGTCGAATCGACTTGGCAGCGTGTCGGGCGAAGATCTTGCCGGTAGCGCGGCATTCTCGACTTGTGCCCGGTCGGCGTGTGCCTTCGAGGAGGTCGAGATCGAGGAGGCGCCTGCTCGCCGTCAATTGTTGACCGAGCTCGCAGGAGGCTAACCGAGTATGATTTCGCGGCAAGATGGCTTCGCACCATAGACCGCTTGGAAAGGAGTTTCTGGCCGCCTGGTGGTCAGAAAGCGAATCGCCTGCAGGACGGAAGGAACTCACAACCTGTGCCTTCTTCAGCTCGCCGAGAGCAAAGCAAATACCGCCGCTTAATACCCTCGGACTATCCGTCCGCTAGCTCGCCGATCGCTTCCATTGCTCGTGGATGTGCCACGAGGCGAACAGACTTGGTACCCGGTGCTCGAGATTCTTGGGATAGCTCGCCGAATCTGGTACCGTTATCCGTGATCAGCTTATAGGGAATCCCAAAGCGTGACCACGTTGCTTTTGAAAAGCTTAACAACCGCTTTGGCGTGAAAAGATTTACACATTGTGCTCGCTCAATCCACTTTGTAAAAGTGTCTATGGCGACGAAAGGTGTGTATAGCCCTTGTACCCCTTAGGAATGGGTCGAGGCATCCGCACCCATGTGGAAAAGGGCCAGATGGGGGATTGTTTGGAGCTCTTGGGCGGGCTTGTGTGCCTTCCGGACGTGAAATTAAGGTGCCTTGCACTTAGTCACGATGTCCCAGTATCTTGTAACGCATGGGCCAATAATAGCCCATGCGAAATGCTTTGCCGACCCGAGTTCTCAAGGAGGCGTGGTTGTTACACAGCACCCTCGTATGTCCCTAAGAAGGAACACACCCTCTGTTAGAGATGCACTTGAGAGAACTCCCAGAGCACCTTGACGGTAAAGGATGCCGCCCACAAGCTTGTATGGAGCAAAGACGCCTTGTAAGTCGGAGCGCCGGCTTCGGCTCATCGGGCAGTGGTCCCATCGCAAGGTACCGGACAAATGGCGCTGACCGATCCGCAACTTGCTCGATAACGGAGACAAGACCACCTGTCTTCGCCGCTTCGTCTGGGACGTGATTGAGGGCTTGTAAAGGTGTCGACGAGCACCCTGCCGGAGCAGGTTCGCGTGAGGATCCAAACTTGATAGCTGGTCGGCCGTGAAGTTGTCCTTCCTGGCACGAAGAGCACTTCAAGAATCGAAATTGCCGCCCAACTTCCTCACTTCAACCGTATCGCGCCATTGAGTTATCGCAAGACCGATACTCCTTCTTAACCCGATTGATGACCAGTTGTGAATCTCCTTTCATAGTTAGCCGCTGGACACCAAGCTTACTTGCACGCTTAGTCCCGCGAGAGGCCTCAGACTGCAGCTGCTGTTAGTCGCCGCAAAGTGTAGTTGGATAGAATATCGGAGTTGCTCTCCTTGAGGGAGATGAGAACAAAACCAGCCCCCGAAGTTTCAAAGGCGCGAGCCATCGAAAAACATGGTCCAAGAGGGTTCATCAGTTGCTCGGGAGCTCCTCGATTTGGGCGGCAAGTCCATTCAATGACAAAGTCAGCTAGGACTCGTGACTTAATAGCGATTCGGCAACAAATAGCGATCAAACTCGCTAGTTCCATTGCCCACTTAGCTATACGTCCGCTAGATTCCTTATTCCGTAGGATTTCTCCCGGAGGGAACGTGGTCGACCAGATTTGATGCGCCGAAGTAGTGGCGAAGCTTCCGGAGGACATGAGCAAGGCATAGAGGAGCCTCGACCTCGTGGTAAGGCCTTTGATCCGTGAAGTACCGCCACGTAATAGATTGGTCGTCAGATGCCTTCCTTTCGACCGTCAAGATCAAGGCCACCGCCAGGCGGCAACCTAGGTACAATAGGAGCCGCCGCCATGCCGCTGGGTAGTCAAGACGGAGGATTGGACAGTATCGCTCGTGATCCTAGAAGGATCTATCGGTTTCTTCCGTCCACTCGAAACCATTGTGCTTTGCGCAGGCCTTAAAGAAGGGCAGCCAGCGCTCGCATTTTGACGGAAATAAACCTGCTTAGAGCAGCCATCCGCCCAAATGAGGCTTTGTACTTCCTTTATGGTAGTTGGAGCTCAGATATTTTCAATGGCCTCGATTTTTTCGTGGTTGGCGTAAATACCTTAAGAGCCAATGACATAATCGAGCAACATTCCGTGATCGAACACCAAAGGTACACTTCTCTCGATTTAATTTTATTCGATGCTCCGTGAGATTATGAAAAGTCTCTCGCCAGTCTTTTATATGATCCGAGCATACTTGTTTTTACAACTATAAATCGACATAGACCTCCGTGTTTTTTCACCGCTGCTCGGGAAGGTCTTCTCCATTAAGTTACTGAACGTGGCACCAAAGATTGCGCAGATCCGAAAGACATGGTCGAGCAGCGAAAAGTGCCGAAAGGGCGATGAAGGCGCTTTTCTTCATCCTGGGAGATGCTTATTTGGTGGTAACCGGAGTAAGCATCTAAAAACTCGTAAGTCAAGGTTCATGAATGATCGACCACCGGTCAATACGAGGCAATCGAAATTGTCCTTAGGACAAGCGGCGTTCAGATCTATGTGATCGCTACACATCCTCCACTTGCCGCTTTTCTTCTTTACAATGACAGGTTGGCTAACCACTTGGTGTGATCAACCTCGGATGAACCCAAGAATGAGGGCTTGCTGTCGATCTTTGATGATCCCTGCTTGAATTCAAAAGCGACGGCTTCCGGGCGAACAGGTTTTTGTCCGCACGACACCCGCTTTGTGCTCGATTACCTCCTTGGGACTCGGGCATGTCGATGGCTCCTGCGTAATACATCCGCATTAGCTCGGAGGAAGGCAATGAGCTCGCTTTCCTATTTAGGGTCCAGATTGGCCCCAAGTGAACTGTCTTGGAAGTATCATCAAGCGACAGAGGAACTTCCTTGGTTTCTCCCCCTGGCTGAAGGGAGACCCTAGGGCGTGCAGACTTGGTCTGCGGAACTTCAGGACCGCGTGGCGGAAGTTGGTCGACCAGGCGTAGGACCGCTCGTCGACCTCGGAGCAGCTTTGTAGTTTCCTTGACCGTGATCACACCGTTAGGACCCGGTATCTTCACGCAATGGTAAGCGTGGTGGGACACGACCATAAACTTACCGAGAGATGGGTCGCTTAAGATCGCGTTATGCCGATGGGAAGTCGACCACGCCGAAGTGATCAACTCTGTCCGGAAGTTGCTTGGGTTGTCGAAGGTGACAGCGGGACAACACGCCTCTAACGGCTTGATGACTTCTCCGGAACAATTCAGAGAAGGACGCTGCGATTTCCTTGACTTGGAGCGAGAAATTTGCATCTCGCCCAAGACTTTAGCGAAGCAAGTCCAAAGCGCTCCTGCCGTCCACTAAGACACGGCTAACTCTCGCGTTCTCGATGGTCGGGCGACCACCGATGGGAGCCGCCGAGGCTTGGTCATCAGTGGGGCAATCCTCCCGAGAGAAGGAGATGGGGACCTCGGTCCACTTCATCGATTCAGCCGAGGTTTTGCCTTTTTCGACGTTAAGGACCTCCCGAGCAGCTTCCTTGAGGCTGCGCCGAGAGGTGTAAGCCGAGGAGCCGAAAATGACGGCGATATGGTTCACGGGCTCTTGATATTCATCATCATCTTCCGATCACCATCGTCGGTTTGGTGCTTGACGTTACCGCATCACCTTGTTCGAGGCAGGTGGGCATTGGGCCCTTGCTGTAGAAATCTTCGAGCTTTGCAGCCCAAGTTCTCTGATGGCGTATATCATGCCCGTAGTCTTTGGTGGAACTTGCAAAATCGGTCGCCGGACCTTTCTTGCCTTGTCCGCCTCCCGAAAGCGTGCTTTTGCCCTTGTAATTATTGTTGGGCTTCTTACGCCCATACTTGGGGGGGTGCGCGATCCATACTGCGACGGTATTGTTCGTGATCACCTTTGTTCTTCTTCTTCGGGACTTCTTGTCACGGGAACATTCTTCCGCTCTTCTTCTTCTCATCCACACCAGTCAAGCGGCTCGCGCCTTGTCGAACGCCTTTTGTATCGAACGTGCTCGCCGTTGGCATAGCGGTCACCGCCTTGAACAAGTCGTTGGCGGTCCAGTTTCGTTGATCTCGAGATCTGGGTGAGCCGCTCGTCGCGGACTCCGCTTTTGAAAGGCGCGGACAATGATTCATCCGAGATGTTCGGGATCGTGGTTATGGATCTTAATGAAACGCTTCACGGTTGCGGAGGGTCTCCTGCTCATCTGGATCATCTGGTGCAGATCATCCTCCTTACCCGGGCGCACGTAACGTACTGCGGAAATTAGCGATCGAGCGTCACAAAGCTGGTTCCATGAGCCGATGGAACCCTCCTCGCGATTGAACGACCACGTCCGAGCAAAGCACCCTCAAGGACGATCGGAGGTAATTAGCCATAACGAAGCTCGTCACCCCGCCGCCATGATGGTCAGAAGCGTAGATGGAAAGGAATTCCTCCGGGTTACGAGTCCCATTGTACCTCTCCATGTGACCGGGCTTGAACTTTGAGGGCCACCGGACAGCTCGAAGCTCGTCAGAGAAAGCCCTGCAGCCCAGAGCATATGACCGACCACCTTCCCCGGCAGAACCTAGTCTTGAGAAGACGTTGGTCTTGTTGCGCGGGGGAACTCCTGCTGAACGGGATGACTCGGCCTGGAGAAACTCTCTCCGGGACAATCCACCACGCCCTTCCTCGTGGTGGCGATTTACACGCTCCTCACGAGGGGACCGTCCGTGATCATCGCGCTGCGCGCTGCCCCCGTGGTCGCGATGACTACGAGGACTTGGCGGCGACGGCGACCACGGGTAGCCTGCTCATGGACGAGTGATCCCGATGGTGACGGGGTCACGCGATCGATCGAGTCGTCCGAATCATTCCGGCGGTTTGGTCAAGGCTGCTCGAGGAGTTGTTGACTTCTCCTAGAGACTTTAGGCCTTGACCGGTCGTTCTAGGTTAGGCATAGCAAAGACGCCCATGCGGCGAGATCGCCTGATTGGTGGATCTAAGGACCGCTATAGCTCGAGCCGTTCCGACTTTGATCTATGGGTCTGGGATCACTGAACCATCCGCTTACGCCTGACCGAGTCCGGTCCACGGGAATTGACCGAACAGGAAGCTTCCATCGGGAGACTTAAGCGCCGCAACCGCGAGGTGGGTCGCGACAGCCGCCGCTAACCGTCGCGAAACCGTGCTAAGGTCCGATTGATGGAATCGTCGAGGCTGCGGCGAATGACGTCTTGCTTTCGCGGCGACTGCTGGCGACCTCGTCTTGATCGAAAGCGAGTTAATCTGCCCGACCGCCGCCCGCCATACCGCGTCGGCAGATCCTCGAGGTTCCTACGCCGGCCATGTAAATGCTACGGGGCCATGCGAAGGTATGCTAGGCGGTGTCATCATTTGTGTCTCCTTGTGGAATCTACCGACATAGCCTTGGAATCGACAAATCTAAACCGTCGTAAAGATCATCGGTTCCGTAGTCGCCATCGATGACGGGGTGCGATCTCGAGGCTATCTACGCCATATAAGCGGAGACATACGCCTCGGATGTCGAAAGTGTTCGAGACCGAGCAGATTGATCTGAATTGACAGGATGAGACATCTGTCGTCCTTCCGAAGTCGTAGCCCTCGGGAAGTATCTTCAGACGCCGACGGAGTTCGACATGCTCGATCTGCGTGTCCCCACGGTCGGCGGTGTCGGCGATTGAGATATCGATCTCAAGTCGCTAAGGTTCTTTAGAAGTGAGATAGGAGACACGCCGAACAACCACGAACAGCGAACGAGCAGGAGATGTGGATTTTATCCTCGTTCAGCCTCTCGGAGAGATAATAGCCCTACGTCCGGCCTTTCTTATATATCGAGAGATGAATACAAGAGGTGGCTCGCGAGGCGAACAAGTCTCGGCGAGATTATCTTGATACAAGTCTTGCGATAAGCTATAAGATGACGACTAGACCCCTTAACACGCCGTAGGGGCTCTTTTATATAGTGGTGAGCAAACCGACCTATCGGAAGGAATATCGGGCAGGGCTAACTACGAGTACGAACGCGACTCGATTACATGCCAAATACATCCCGAGGTAGATAAGGCATACTCCATGTCTTGGGGATCACGACTCCTATTCCAATCCAAGGAAACCATGTCAGGGTCTTCACGTAGCCGTCGTGAGAATTCTGTCGAGACGGACTCAAACATGATTCCTTGGCCATTACGCATCTAGCCACCAGAAGGCTGTTGGGCAGGATGCATATGAGCCAGATAGAACCTTCCAGGGAGCTGGGCCCTGGCAGGCTGTTCGATTGGGCCGTCAGGGAGTGGGCCATGGCTATGGGCCGTGATCTAATCCCCGACAGGAACCCTCGGTGCTGGGCTGGCTCGATCACTCGGCCCAACGGTGAGGTGCGCTCGGCAAAGCACGGCTGAGCGAGGCTGTCGACGGTTGAGATATCGATCTCAAGTCAACCAAGGTTCTTGAAGATTGAGATAGGAGACACGCCAAACAACGCGAACAGCAACGAACAGGGAGACAGGGTTTTTATCCTGGTTCAGGCCTCTCGGGAGAGATAATAGCCCTACGTCCAGCCTTTCTTATATATCAGAGATGAATACAAGAGGTGGCTCGGCGAGACGAACAAGTCTCGGCGAGATTATGGTCTACAGGAAGCAATAATGCGAGGATCAAGTGCCAGAAGCCTTAAGCTAGATGCTAAGATGTAAAACTCAATGCCAGGGATCCCTCTAAACACCGTAGGGGCCCTGTTTATATAGTGCGGAGCAAACCAACCTACCGAGGGAATATCGGGCCGGGCTAACTACGAGATCGTAACGAACTCAGTACATGCCAAATATGGCCTTCGGTAGATAAGGTAAGCTCCTAATCTTGGGGATCACGACTCCTTATCCAATCCGGAAAACCAACGTCCGGGTCTTCACGTAGCCGTGCAGAACTCCTGTTCGAGACGGACTCAAACATGATTCCTTGGCCGTTACGCATCACGCGACCAAGAAGGCAGTTTTCGACAAGATACATATGGGCGGATAGAACCTTCGGGGAGCTCGGGCCTGGTAGGCCGTTCGATCGAGCCGTCGTGAGTGGGCCATGGCAATGGGCGTGATCTAATCCCGACGGCTAGCCCCGAGACTCAAGTGGAAGGACTCACTAGAGTGGGGTCGTCCTCTTGAGACTCAAAAGTCACGAAGAGGGTATTCTTGCTGCTATAAAGGCGGCGACGAAGCGATCGAGCAGGTTATGGTTCAACCGAACAAGACTTGTTCGGGACCGAATAAACCCGATCGATGCCGAGAGCAACTCCGTTGCGTCGAGCGAGGAACGACATCTGCCCGAAAGCGAGCACTCAACCTTCGGTCTGAGAACATGGAAAAAATAGCCGTTAGCGGAACTCCATGATAACTTCTGTCATTGCAAGAAGTGAAAACGAGCGACCGTTTTACCTAGCCGTGGCAAAGAAAAAACTAGCCGTTTTGGGACTAAACCGTTATGAGCTGCTTATACGGGACTATAAAAGCACCCGAGCCGCTCGCAGCCAGCCACTCGTTCTCACGCCTTTCCTCTCTAAGCCCTAGTTCCAACAGCGCCAAAGATCGAAAGCACCCAAACTCCACCACCAACCCCGATCGTCCGATCCCAGGAACCGCAGGCCAAGTTCACGGTACTAGCTCGACGAGGAGGACCTGAAGGTCTGGGAGGAGGAGGGCCACGTAGACGCTGGTAGCTGGAGGCTGCCTGGAGAGGAGGATACTCCGGAGCCGCTCGAGGGAGAATTTGTTAACCGAGCAGATTCGCCTTTGTTGGGTTGCGATCTCTCAAAGCGACTTCGTTGAGGCCTTCTTAAACATTAGCGGATTGGAGGTGGCGAACCTCAATCCGAGCAAGATCCTCGGATGGCCGTCTTCGCACTTTTGTCTGAAGGCTATCTGAGAATCGATCCACCGGTGAAATTTGTTCCTCCACTATTATCTGATGACGAGGAGCAGCTCACTGGCTTGGCCAGCGCCTGGGTGCTACTACCTCAAGCTCGGCCACCGACGACGACAGCCGTACCCTCGCCCACCTCTGCTTTCGACTCAATGGGCGCATGGTGGGTGAGGTGGTTCTACACAAGCGGAGTGGCGACAATGAGCTCATCTTCACCGGAAGGCGCCGTGAAGGAACGCCAATGCCTCGGCCGAGATGAGTGCCGAGGATCGGTGCTGCGACAAGGAAGATCGCCTCCCTCGTGAGCCTTGGGCTCACGGGCAGGAAGATCATCCGGGACTTCACAAATAATGAGAGTCCGCCTGCTGCGGAGAAGGTCCTATCCCTTCTATAAGATAGAGGATGGGAAGACATCACAAGGAGAGCACGGGTAAGTGCCTTTAAGACTCAACCTCTTCATTAATCGTTTTCTCCGAACAGAATTTAACGATTCCATCTCGCCGCGAGAGATGCCAACCGACGCATGGGTGACCCGAGCGGGTCGGCGCCATCTTTGAAGAAGCGCGAAGAAGACAGCCGAGGTCACCGGCGAGGTGGCCTACACTTGTCCGAGGAACGTGCTCATCCGCATGCACGAGGTAAATCACTCATACCAAACCCGTGTTGCTAGATTTACACTTTGTTGGTTTTAATCTTGACGTTTGCTTCTCAAAATGCGAGGAGGACCAAGCGATCCTCGGAGGGATCGTCGAGGATCTCTCCGGGTCTGAAGGAGAAGCGAAGAAGGGCAAGGCCAAGCATGCCACAAAGCCCAAGGTGGCGGGTGAGCCGACGCTTGAGCTCGCCAGCGTCATGGCGCCCGCTTGACCATCGAAGAGGCCAGTGCGGCTGACGGAGCGCACTGAAAGCGGACCAAGCGGCGCGCTGGTCAGCCCCCAAAAAAGGCCAAGTCCTGTCCTCCTCTCGCCGATGCAGAGCGACGAAGAGTGAAGACCATGGCCCTCGGCTTAGGCGTTACACATAAGCTCACCGGAGCCATATGGCGCGGCTACAACAGTCGCCGAGCAAAGGAGACTCGAGGAGGAGGTTGCGCGCAAGGAGAAACTCCTCGCGTTGCTGAGAGAGTGCTCACTCACCAGAGAGCTGAGCTCATCGCCACGAACACCCAAGGGCCAAGGCGGAGAAGCCGCCAAAGGCCCCGAGGAAGAGGCGGAAAGTTCTGGCGAGGAAGATCAGGATCAAGCCCTCCACGGCAGGTATGTAGAAATCGATCTTTTGATCTTTCCACCTTCTGACCGCATTAGACCTAACGATCGACTCTCATTCATCAGCTGCCCAAGAAGAGACCGCCATAGACGATGTCGAAGAGGCGCTCGGCGGTCATTCTTTGAAAGACATCTCCACGGCGCGCGATCCAGGCGGGTGGTGGCGTGCCTCAGGACAAAGCTGGCGGCGCGAGCTGCTCCCGCCCGGCTCAATGAACAGTTCGACGCGCTCAAAAGCGCGATAGAGCTGCTGGAGAGCGAGAAAGCGGCCTTGTGGCGCCACGGAGGCGGAGGCGAGGCAGCGGCTCGGGAGTTACCAGGTGGGACCGAGCAACCGGTCCCGCCAGCACTTCGTCGCGAGGCAACTCTCCCCGAGGCGACAGGATTCTCAATGAAAGCGAGTGGAACCCCGTCGCCGAGGCAAGAAAAAGCCTCCGGCGGAGTCGCGCAGTCGTCCCGCCGCGGAGACAACGGGCGCCGAAAGCGAGTGGCTCCGGCCTCGCCCAAGACGTTCAGGCGGAAGAGAAAAGGAAGAGGAGAAGGCGCGAGGCGAAAGTGCCGCCGTTGCTCCTGCTCCCGGCAGAATGCGCTCCGCATAAGAAGAAGGAGCGAGCAGGCGGCGGCAGCAAGAACGCGCCCGCCTCATCCCGACGGCGGGCCGTGGCGCATGGCCTCGAGGACCGCTGCGTCGCGGTGAAAAGCGCCGACTTGGCGGGTAAACACGAGACCAAATTTTGCTTAGCTTAGCCATATCGTGCATAACTTAGTTAACTGTTCTTCCTCTCGGGTCTTCAAGGATACCATGGCGGAACTTCGAGGATGGGATTACCATCGAGCGGGCCGCCCGTCTTGCTATCCTCCGGGAGCATCTTGGATGGGGATCGAGGCGAGCGCTCTGGCCAGCCCAAAGCCGGAGCCACTGGGTGAAGCGAAGAAGCTCAAGGCCAAAGTGACCAAGGAGAGGCATTCCTCCGAGGCTCTCCTAAAGGAAGCCGAGAGCCAGCATAAGCCGTGAAGGCGAGTACATGGAGGAGATGCGGGCAGACGAAGTGGCTTGAAAGCGGCTTGCCGTCGTCCCAATGGCGGAACCAGCTCATGGAGGAAGCCAAAGCTAAAGGCCCAGCCGAGGAGGAGGCGGACATCTGCGGGACTCGGGCTAAGATCTCGACCTGCGGGCTTCACGGGAAGAGATCGAGGAGATGCTCGGGATGCGGTGAGGCGATCACCATGGAGAAGGAGGTCAAGGAGGCTGGCGAGCGGCTCAAGACCGCCGAGCAGCCGAAGTTAGCTGAGCGAGGCTCTGGCCGACGACCAGTGAGGCCAAGACCGAAGAGGTCGAGGCTCTCCGTCTTGGCTGACGGAGGCGGGCCAGGGAGCAACAAGGAGGAAGCCGATCGTCTCCAGTGAGGCCGGAGAGGGGTTCAAAGCCCAAGGGAAGTCCTGCGCCTCAAGGAAGTGATCGAGGAGCTCAAGGAGCAACTCGCTTCTAGGTAGCTGTAGGGTCAGAAACCGAGATGGACTTTTGTACTGCAAGTTTTGTTAATAAAAGGCTTACCCTTTTCCTGCAAAGAGAGAGCAGCAAAAAGGACAAGAGCGAGCGAAACTAAAGAAAAGCGAACAACGCTAGGGAGTTTAAGAAAACCGGTGGGCGCTTAGCCTAACTCCCGGCCCGTTGTAAGCCGCTCGGAAACTGAGTTTGCGAACCCGAGCAGTGCACAAGAGAAAAAGCGACACCCTAGCCCCGATGCAGACGATGTTCGAGAACCTAAACTGCGAACTCGAGCACGCGTGCGTAGAGAGAAAAGCGACACCGTACCTTGCTCGATTTGGTCCGTAGTGCGCTTTCGTTGGCGTAAGTTAAGCGATTCAGGAGAGTAACCGAACAAGGAAAGTGCCTCGCCACGGGGGCTTACAAAGCGAGCTTTACCAAGTGGTCGCGCCGGCGATAAGTGCCTCTGCCGCGGAGGGCTTACGAGAGCGAGACTTAGCCGCAAGGTGGAAAGGCCGTGTTACGCAACCCCGAGTTTAGGAACTTGTCGAAACCAGACACGGGTGGGAACAATCCTTAAGATTTGAACCAAGAGTTCGCAAGACCAAGGCGACCATCAAGTGTTACGGAGAGAAAGTGATGCGAGAAGACAAAGCGGTGAAAAGAACAGAGGCCGCTAGGATTCACTTGAAAGTTGGATTGAACTTTACATGGTGCCGAGAGACTTGGACGAACTAAGGCGCGAAGTTTACGAAAAGCGCAAAGCTAAGCAAACACGGAAAAGACCTACACAAAGAACTTACGAAGCTGGTCGATGTTCCAAGTGCTGGTCAGCTCTCTCCCGTCCTCCATAGCGGTGAACGGCCCCGGCGGCGGAAAAGCGACAGTGAGCGGGCCCTCCCAACGAGGAGTTAGCTTGTTGGCTTTGGACAAGTTCTGGACACGGCGCAGAGCAGGTCGCCCGCCTTCAAAGCCCGAGGTCGAAATGATTTGGCGGCGTGCGGCGAAGATCTTCTTGTGGTAGCGCCATTCGACTTAATGCCCGGTCGCGTGTGCCTTGAGGAGATCGAGATCGAGGCGCTCTTGCTCGTCGTCAACTAAGTTGACCGAGCTCGTCGCGAAGCGAACCGAGTACGATTTGGTGAGTGATGGATAAACCGCACCATAGACCGAGTTGGAAGGAGTTTCCCGGTTGCGGTGGCCGTAGTCTGAATCGCCTGAGGACGGAAGAACCGTCAACCCGAGCCTTGCTATGCTCGCGGAGAGCAGCAAATACCCGCCGTTTAATACCTGGACTATCTGTCCAGTTAGCTTCGCTCGATTGCTCCATTGCTCGTGGATGTGCCACGAAGCGAAGCGGAACCTTGGTGCCCAGTGTTCGCGATATTCTGGAATAGCTCGCCGGGCTGGTACCGTTATCCGTGATCGACTTATGGGGAATCCCAAAGCTGCGTGACCACGTTGCTTTTGAAAAAAGCGAACAGCCGTTTTGGCGTGAAGAGGCGACACTGAGCTCGCCTCAATCCACTTTGTAAAAGTGTCTATGGCGACAGCGGTGTGTATAGCCCTTGTACCCCTTAGGGAATGGGCGAAGCAGATCCGAGACCCCATGTGGAAAAAGGCGGGATGGGGGATTGTTTGGAGCTCTTGGGCGGGCTTATGTGCCTTCCCAGGCGTGAAATTGGCAAGCCTTGCACTTAGTCACGATGTCCGGGCATCTTGTAGCGCTGATGGGCCAATAATAGCCCATGCGAACGCGCTTTACCGACCGAGTTACGAAGGAGGCGTGGTTGCCTGAGCACCCTCGTGTATGTCCCTAAGAAGGAACACACCCTCCTTGCGAGATGCACTTGGAAGAACTCCCGAGCACCTTGGCGGTAAAGGATGCCTTCCACAAGCTTGTATGGACCAACCGCCTTATGGCGGGGGCGCTCGGCCGTCGTCGGCGAGGTCCCATCTGCGAGTCTGGGACAAATGGCGTTGTCGATCCATGACACCTTTCGATGAGCGGAGACAGCACCACTGTCTCTGTTGCCTCGTCCGGAGAGCGTGATTGAGGGCTTGTGAAGGTGCTCGGCGAGCACCCCACGGAAGCGAGTTCTCGTGAGGATCCAAACTTGGATAGTTGGTCGGCCGAAGTTGTCCTTCACAGGCACGAAGAGCACCGAAAAATCGAAAATGCCGCTCCAACTTCCTCACTTCAACCGGTATCGCGCCATTGAGTTATCGCGACCGATACTCCTTGTTAACACGATTGATGACCGGTGTGAATCTCCTTCACGATCGGCCGTTGGACACCAAGCGACTTGCACGCTCTTAGTCCCGCGAGGAGGCCTCGTACTACTGCGGCGTTGTTAGTCGCCACAAAGTGTAGTTGGATAGAATCTTTGGAGTTGTTCTCCTTGAGGAGATAAGAACAAAACCAGCCCCGAGTTTCGGTCTTGCGAGCCATCAAAAACATGGTCTAAGAGGGTTCATCGGGTTGCTCGGGAGCTTCACGGGATTTGGGCGGCAGTCCATTCAAATGACAAAGTCGGCTAGGACACGTGATTTGATAGCGATTCAGGCGACAAATAACGGATCAAATTTCGCTAGTTCCATTGCCCACTTAGCTATACGTCCGCTAGATTCCTTGTTCCGTAAGATTTCTCCCAGAGGGAACGTGGTCGGGACCAGTATTTGATGCGCTTGGAAGTAGTGGCGAAGCTTCCTGGAGGACATGAGCAAGGCGTAGAGTAACTTCTGGACCTCAGGGTAACGCTCCTTTGATCCGTGAAGTACCTCGCTCACGTAATAGATTGGTCGCTGTAGGCCTTCCCTTTCGACCGTCAAGACTGCGCTCACCGCTTGTGGCGTGCAACCTAGGTACAGTAGGAGCTGCTCGCCATGCCGCGGGGTAGTCAAGACGGGAGGATTGGACAGGTATCGCTTCAGATCCTGGAAGGATCTATCGGCTTCTTCCGTCCACTCGAAACCATTGTGCTTGCGCAGGGCCTTAAAGAAGGGCAGCCCGCGTTCGCCTTGACGGGAAATAAACCTGCTTAGAGCAGCCATCCGTCCAGTGAGGCTTTGTACTTCCTTTATGGTAGTTGGAGCCTGCATATTTTCAATGGCCTCGATTTTTTCAGGGTTGGCAGAAATACCTTGCGAGCCAATGACATATCCGAGCAACATTCCAGATCGAACACCAAAGGTACACTTCTCTGGATTTAATTTTATTCGATGCCTGGTGAGATTACGAAAAGTCTCTGCCAGGTCTTTTACATGATCTGGAGCACACTTGCTCTTTACAACTATGTCGTCGACATAGACCTCCGTGTTTTTTCCACATTGATTCGGGAAGGTCTTCTCCATTAAGCTACTGGGCGTGGCACCAAACATTGCGCAGACCGAAAGACATGGTCGTATAGCGAAAGTACCGAAAAGGGGTGATGAAGCGATCTTCTCTTCATCCTCGGGAGATGCTTATTTGGTGGTAACGGAGTAAGCATCTAAAAACTCAGAAAGTTGGCGTCATGATCGCATCGACCATTTGGTCAATCTGGCGGGGAAATTGTCCTTAGGACAAGCGGCGTTCAGAGATCGTGTGATCGACACATCCTCCACTTGCCGCCTTTCTTCTTTACAATGGCGGGGTTGGCTAACCACTCTGTGTGATCAACCTCGCGGATGAACCCAAAGAATGAAAGCGGTTTATAGTCGATCTTTGATGATCCTCGTTTGAATTCAAAGCGGCGAAGCTTCGGGCGAAACAGGCTTTTTGTCCGGCCGGACAGCCAGTTTGTGCTCAATTACCTCCCTTGGGACTCCGGGCATGTCAGATGGCTCCCAGGCGAATACATCTGCATTAGCTCGGAGGAAGGCAATGAGCTCGCTTTCCTACTTGGGGTCCAGATTGACCCCCAAGTGAACTGTCTTGGAAGTATCGTCAAGCGGCAATGAACTTCCTTGGTTTCTCCCCTGGTGAAGGAGACCCTAGGGCGTCGCGAGACTTGGTCTGCGGAACTTGAGACAGCGGCGGAAGTTGGTCGACGAGGGCAAGGGGATCTTCGTCGCAGATCAAAGTCTGACTTTAGTTGCCCTTGACCGTGATCACACCGTTAGGACCGGTATCTTCACGCAATGGTAAGCGTGGTGGGACACGACCATAAACTTACCGAGATGGCCTGCCCAAGATTGCGTTATACGCCGACGGAAGTCGACCACGCCGAAAGTGATCAACTCGTCCGGAAGTTGCTTGGGTTGCGAAGGTGACGGGAAGGACAACTCGCCTAACGGCTTGATGCTTCTCCGGAACAATTCCGTAGAAGGGCATTGCGACTTCCTTCACTTGGAACGAGGAATTTGCATCTCGCCCAAGACTTTAGCGTAAAGCAAGTCCAAAGCGCTCCGCCGTCCACTAAGACACGGCCAACTCTCGCGTTAGCGATGGTGGGCGACCACCGATGGGAGCCGGCGAGGCTTGGTCATCCCGGTGGGGCAATCCTCACGAGAGAAGGAGATGGGGACCTCGGTCCACTTCATCGATTCAGGTGAGGTTTTGCCTTTTCGGCGTTAATGGACCTCGGCGGCTTCCTTGAGGCTGCGCCGAGAGGTGTAAGCCGAGGAGCCGCCGAAAATGACGGCAATATGGTTCACGGGTTCTTGATATTCATCATCATCTTCCCGATCACCATCGTCGGTTTGGCGCTTGGCCTTACCGGCATCACCTTGTTCGGGCAGGGTGGGCATTGGGCCCTTGCCGTTGTAGAAATCTTCGAGCTTTGCCGCCCAAGTTCTACAGTGGCGTATATCGTGCCCGTAGTGCTGGTGGAACTTGCAAAATCGGTCGCTCGGACCTTTCTTGCCTTGTCCGCCTCCCTGAGCAGGCTTTTTGCCCTTGTAATTATTGTTGGGCTTCTTCTGCCCATCCTTGGGAGGAGGTGCGCGATCCATACCTGCGACGGTATTGTTCGCATCACCTTTGTTCTTCTTCTTCTGGGACTTCTTGTCACCGGGAGCGTTCTTCTTGCTCTTCTTCTTCTCATCCACACCAGTGGTGGGCAGCTCGCCCTTGTCGAACGCCTTTTAGATTGAACGCGCTGCGCGTTGGCATATGATCGGTCGCCTTGAACAGGTCGTTGGCGGTCCAGGTCTCATTAATCTCGAGATCCTAGGTGAGCCGCTCGTCGCGGACTCCGTTTTTGAAGGCGCGGACAACAGATTCATCCGAGATGTTCGGGATCGTGTTGCGGATCTTAATGAAACGCTTCACGAAGTTGCGGAGGGTCTCCCCGTTCATCTGGATCATCTGGTGCAGATCATCCTCCTTGCCCAGACGCACGTAATGCTCACGAAAGTTAGCGATCGAGGCGTCAAAGCTAGTTCCATGAGTGATGAAACCCTCCTGGCGATTGAAGCACCACGTCCGCAAAGCACCCTCAAGGGCGGTCGGAGGTAATTAGCCATAACGAGCTCGTCACCCGGCCGCCATGATGGCGTCAGCGTGAGATGGAAAGGAATTCCTCCGGGTTCGAGTCCCATTGTACCTCTCCATGTGACCGGGCTTGAATTTTGAGGGCCACCGGACAGCGGCTCGTCGGAGAAAGCCCCGCGGCCAGCAGCATATGACCGCCACCTTCCCGGCAGAACCTAGTCTTGAGAAGGCGTTGGTCTGCGGCGCGGAGGAATTCTGCTGAGCACGGGATGACTCGGCTGGAGAAACTCTCTCGGGACAGTCCACCACGCTCCTTCCTCGTGGTCGCGACGACGCGCTCCTCACGAGGGAACCGTCCGTGGTCATCGCGCGCGCGTTGCCCCGTGGTCGCGATGACTACGAGGACTTGGCGGCGGCGGCGACCACGGGTAGCTTTGCTCATGGGCGATGATCTTCGGCGGTGACGGAGTCACGTGATAGATCGGGCTGTCCGAATCATTCCGGCAGCTTGGCTTGCGCCGCTCGAGGAGTTGTTGACTTCTCCCGAGACTTTAGGCCTTGACCGGTCGCTCTAGGTTAGGCGCATAAAGACGCCCATGCGGGCGAGATCAGCTTGATCGGTAGATCTGGGACCGTTGCTATAGCTTCGAGCCGTTCCGACTACGATCTATGGGTCCGGGATCCCGAACCATCGCGTTCCGCCCGACCGAGTCCGGTCACGCTGAATTGGCCCGAGCAGGGGAAGCTTGCGGGAGACTTAGCGCCGGCATGCGAGGTGGGTCGCGACGCTGCCGCTTACACGGTCGCGAAACCGTGCTAAGGTCGATTGATGGAATCGTCGAGGTCTGCGGCGAATGGCGTCTTGCTCACGGCGGCACTGTGCGACCTCGTCTTGATGCGAAAGAGTTAATCTGCCCGACCTCGGCAGCCGCCCGCGGCCGTCGGCGGGATCTCGAGGTTCCCACATCGCCATGTTAATGCTGCGGGGCCATGCGCAGTATGCTAGGCGGTGTCATCGCTGTGTCTCCACGGTGGAATCCACCGACATAGCCTTGGAATCGACAAATCTAAACCGTCGTAAAGATCATCAGTTCCGTAGTCATCGTCGATGGACGGAGTGCGATCTGAGGCTATCTACGCCATGTAAGCGGAGACATACGCCGGATGCGAAAGCGTCGAGACCGAGCAGATCGTCTGAATCGGCGGGGATGAGGCGCCCCGTCTTCCGAGTCGTAGCCCTCGGGAAGCATCTACAGATCGGACGGAGTTCGACATGCTCGATCTGCGAGTCCCCACGGACGGCGCCAAATTGTCGGCGGTTGAGATATCGATCTCAAGTCAACCAAGGTTCTTGAAGATTGAGATAGAGACACGCCAAACAACGCGAACAAAGAACGAACAGGAGACGAGGTTTTATCTGGTTCGGGCCTCTCGAGAGATAATAGCCCCACGTCCGGCCTTTCTTATATATCGAGATGAATACAAGAGGTGGCTCGGCGAGGCGAACAAGTCTCGGCGAGATTATGGTCTCTGAGGAAGCAATAATGCGAGGATCAAGTGCCGAAGCCTTAAGCTAGATGCTAAGATGTAAAACTCAATGCCGTGGATCCTCTAAACACCGTAGAGGCCTGTTTATATAGTCTTGAACAAACCAACCTCCGAGGGAATATCGGGCGGGCTAACTACGAGATAAAAGCGAACTCAAGACATGCCAAATATGGCCTTGGTAGATAAGGTAAGCTCTAATCTTGGGGATCACGACTCCTTATCCAATCCGGAAACCAACGTCCGGGTCTTCACGTAGCCGTCGCGTAACTCCTGCTCGAGACGGACTCAAACATGATTCCTTGGTCGTTCACGCATCACGCCCGACCAAGAAGGCTGTTGACAAGATACATATGGGCAGATAGAACCTTCCAGGGCTGGGCCTGGTAGGCCGTTCGATCGAGCCGTCAGGGAGTGGGCCATGGCAATGGGCCGTGATCTAATCCCCGACAGAGGCATCACGCGGCTGACCGGTGGGTCCCGCCTAGTCCCACAAGGCGGCGGCACAAGTAGCGGCTAAGAGGAGAACAGGGGAGCGCCCCGGGCGGCGGCGACGGCGCAAAGGGCGACGGCGACTCCGACCACCAGAGGGCGATTTGGCGCACGGGAAACGAGACGCGAGCGAGGCGAATGAAATGGCGGTCTCGGCAGTGCCGGAGATGCATGGAGGCGGCGGCGCAACGGGAAATGACGGCGGAATCTCACGGTGTCCGCGGCGCCGGCGAAAGACGAGGCCACAGCTCAATCACTTCAGTCGCAAGCAACAACGGAGAAGGAGAAATCGATTGGTGAGCTCACCGGGACGGATAAGGTGGCCAGGCGGCGAGACCAAGGCGGCGGCGACGGCGCGAGCTCCGGGACTCGCACGCGGACCAAGCGGCTTCAATCCTCCGGGCGTGAGCTCAGCTGGGACGACCTGCGTGTCAATACGGGGTCGGGTTAAGCCGAAAGGGATGAGGGCGAGGTAGGGAAGGAGGAAAAGAAACGCGGCGAAGGTGGCGCACCGGCTCGGGCGAGATGGCAATGCGGTGGCGTGAAGCGGGGAGAATAGAGGAGCAGTTCCTCTACTTATAACACGCTCCTCCCGGGAGGGTTTTGACGCGACGCGCAAGGGTTGGCGAGCGCCGGCGCGGATTCCGGCCGGTGGCGTGAAGAGGGACTCGGCGGCGTCACGGGCGTGAGACCGGCGACAAGACGAGAGGGCGAAAGGGTAGGAGGGGTCCGGGGGAGGTGATAGGAACGCGTGGCCGCATCGGAGACTGCACCCACAAGCTGGCGGGAGGGGAGAGGAACAGCGGCGGTGACCGGCGAACAGAGGCGGTGCGGGGGAAAGGAAACAGGGGAGAAGAAGAGGGGAGAGGCGCTGACGGATGGGGCCCACCTGTCGGTGGCTCCTCGGCGAGCAGGGGCGAGGGAGATGGCCGCGACGGGAATAGGCCGGCGCGGCTCTCGTGGCCCAACTGAGGAAACAGGGGAGCGGGGGAAAAGGAAGAGGGGAAAGGAAAATGGGGCGATTCGGGCCGAGGGGAGAATAAGATGTTTTTGAAATTTCCTGACTTTCCAAAGGTATTTTGGCTTCAAATATTCTTTTAAATACACTAGCACTCAAGAATTAATATTTTATTTTCCCAAAACATATTATCATGCTTCAAAATAATTCCAACTAGGGATTTGCTTCAAGAAAATGTAATATACACACTAACAAATTATATAATTTTCTAGCAAGAGTGCATGCTTGAGAAGTTTAAATCAATTTTCCAATTAAAATGCAATGCATACAATGCATACAATGATGATGATGCCATGGTGCAATATATACCAATGATTAACATTTTTAAATTATGCAATTTAGGAAATTATTAACGTGCCAAATTGGGTTTAAAAATTTGGGATGTTACACCGCCCCCATCTTCGGCGCAGGCGGCCTTGCCCCCAACCCCATCCTCTTCCCTAGCGTTGGCTACGGCCTTCCCCCAGGCGTAGCTAGGCATGCCGCCCTCAGCCATCCTCCGTACGGGCGTGGCGGCGCTGTTACCTCTCCCGACGCAGGCGGCGACGGGATCGAGATTCCCGCTAGCGGGACGGCTGGACACGCCGCCCTCGGCCACTCCTCCTTCCGGCGCAGTGGCGCCGTCATCTCTCCTGGCGCAGGCGGCAACGGGATCGAGCGCCATCTCGATGGCACGGCTGGGCGTGGCTTGACCGCGCCCCAGCTCAGTGGCGGCGGCAGGGGGCAACCCTAATCCCCCTTTCGCTCCTTTGGCACCGGTTTGGGCCTTCCTATAGGCCAAGCGATGAGCAATTTGGGCCTGACTGAAATAGGGACTGTGGGCCATCACATTGGTTTTCAATCATCCCTGAACATTTCTTGGTTCATGGCAATGGACCTGGTTTCGCTGAGCCCTACCCGTCAATTCCTCATGGCGTCAACTCCGCTGCTGCCCTAGCAACAGCCTACGCTCCTCCTGAGGACTCGATAACAATAGCTGCACTTCATGCACAAGCTGTCGGTATCATGAATATCGGCTCCCTGGTGCCGGTTGTTCTCGACGTGGCTAGTTCCAACTATCACAAGTGGCATGGTCTTTTTCTGGTCGCTCTTGGCCGGTTTGCCCTCGCCGACCATGTACTCTCTTCAGTCGGGCGCCCGCACGATCCTCATTGGGCTCGCATGGATTACGTAGTCCTCTCATGGATCTACGGTTGGATCTCCAGTGATCTGCTTGACGGTGTCATGAGCACCATCACCACCGCCGCTCCGTGTGGGTGGCGCTCGAGCACCAGTTCCTCGGCAACCAAGAGACTCGGGCCCTTTACATTGAGGCCCAACTTCACTCCTTCGTCCAGGGAGACCTCTCCATCACCGACTACTGCAACCACATGAAGGGTCTGGCAGATAAACTTGGGGACCTTGGCGAGCCGGTCAGTGACCGCACGCTAGTTCTCCAAGTGCTCCGCGGTCTGTCCAACCAGTTCGGGATCGTGCGAACCATTATCCGCAACTCCACGCCTTTCCCGACATATATGGATGCTCGGGACTAACTCCAGGTTGAGGAACTCACTCTGACCCCTGCTTCGAGAGGTTCCTCTACCGTCCTTGTCACCACCACCTTTTCCAGTGGTAGTCGTCCACCGTCTGGTGGTTCCACTGCTGGATCCTCCTCCGGTGCGCCTCAGACCAACGATGGCGGTCGCGGTAACAATAACCGCAATCGTCGTCGTGGTGGAGGTAACGGCGGCGGCGGCGGTGGTGGAGGTCGCCCTCCCACTTCCGGTGGTGGGGGTGGCCCTCGCTCTACCCCCACAGGCGGTGGGGGTGCCCTTGTCGCTGCGCAGTACAATCCTTGGACCGGCATAGTCCAGCTGTGGCCTCACCAGGGTCCAGGGATCTTAGGTCGGCCTCCGGTGCCGCCTAGCCAGACTCCTCATGCCCTGGCCGCTGTGGCTGCACCCGGTGCAGTCAACCCCCTCCCTCAGGCTACCGGGGGGCTTGGACTCCGATGGCGGGAACAGGCTGGGACCAGCAATCGCTAGCCAACGCCTTCAACACCATGACCTTGACTCCGCCCTCTACTAATGCGGAGTGGTACATGGACTCTGGTGCGACCTCGCACATGACCTCCGACGCTGGTACTCTCTCCTCTGCCGACCTCCCCTCGCTCTTGCCTGACCAACATTGTTGTTGGCAACGGGTCTCGCCTCCCTGTCACACACACTGGTTATCTGTCTTTTCCTTCCACTAACGGTTCTCTCGTTCTTCATAATGTC
The DNA here is from genome assembly GCA_036346415.1 of Raddia guianensis. Taxonomy (NCBI): domain Eukaryota; kingdom Viridiplantae; phylum Streptophyta; class Magnoliopsida; order Poales; family Poaceae; genus Raddia; species Raddia guianensis. The sequence continues at coordinate 34,466,157 of CM070542.1, read as the reverse complement.
CTCATTACACCCAACATTATTAAGAACCTCATATCCGTTAGAAAATTCACTATTGATAACCAGTGTTCTGTTGAGTTTGACCCTGTTGGTTTCTCTGTGAAGGATCTTCGTTCGGGGGGCATGATCGCCAGGTGCAATAGCTCTGGATATCTCTACTCCTTCACCCCGGGTCTTGCCTCAGCCCAGGCCTTCGTCGCCAGCATCCCCTCCTCGATGCTTTGGCATCAACGTCTTGGTCATCTTGGTCATGAGTTGCTTTCTAGATTGATCAAGTCGTCCGCAATCTCATGTACTAAAACCGACCACGAACCGATTTGTCATGCTTGTCAACTCGGTCGTCATGTTCGCCTCCCCTTTTCGTCTTCTACTTCTCGAGCTACTCAGATATTCGATTTGTTGCACTGTGATTTATGGACTACTCCTGTTCCTAGTGTTTCTGGCTTCAAGTACTATCTGGTTATCCTTGATGACTGTTCTCATTTTTTATGGACTTTTCCCCTGAGCCTAAAATCTAAGACTTTCCCCACTATTATCAACTTCCTCGCCTACGCTCGCACACAGTTCAACGCCACCGTCAAACACATCCAGTGTGACAACGGAAAAGAGTTTGATAACTCAGCGTCTAGGGCCTTCTTTCTTAAACATGGCATTGCACTCCGCATGTCATGTCCATACACATCCCAGCAAAATGGCAAGGCTGAACGCGCCATTCGTACTACTAACAATGTCGTGCGTTCCCTTCTCTTCCAGGTTAGCCTCCCCCTTCCTACTGGGTTGAGGCCCTCCACGCTGCCACTCACCTTCTAAATCTTCATCCCACCTCCACCCTCTCTCACTCCACCCCTTACTTTGCCCTTCATGGCACCCACCCGACCTATGACGATCTCCATGTGTTTGGTTGTGCATGCTATCCTAATCTCTCTAGCACCGCCAAACACAAACTCGCCCCTCGCTCTACTCTTTGTGTCTTCCTCGGGTATCCCTCCGACCACAGAGGGTGGCGTTGTCTCGATCTCATGACCAACCGCGTCATCATCTCGCGGCATGTCGTCTTCGATGAGTCCAGCTTTCCCTTTGCTTCCTCCACAGCCCACACCACCTCTGACCTCGATTTTCTTTCAGACCCCGAGGATTCTCCCGGGACTCGTGCTCCTGTTTTTTTCTCCAGGTACCTCATCACCACCGCCTGCGCCGCTGCTACCTGCCCCGCCGGCGGCCACGTCGGCCGCCTCTGCGTCGACATCCTCTGCCCCACCAGTGGTCACGTCGGCCTCTCCTCTCCGGGCGGTCAAATCGGCCGCACCGTCCTCTCCACCGCCGGCTTCCCCATCGGCTCCGGCGCCTACGTAGACCGTGCACCCCGCTGCCCCTGTTGGATCTCCTCCTCAGGTTGCTGCTAGTGGGGTGCCAGTGCACCTTGCTGCCGCTGTAGGATCACCTCCTCAGGTCGCTGCCAGTGGGGTGCCCCTAGCTGCATCATCGCCTATGCATGTCACCACCCCTGTTGGACTTCCTCCACAGGCTGTTGCCAGTGATGTGCCTCCTCCTGCAGTGACCAATTCTCATCATATGGTCACCCGTCGGAAGGCCGGACTCTCTTTTTGGCCCCGGGAGCGTCTCAATCTTGACGTCACTATGTTATCTCCTCTCCCGAAGACAAACCGTGGCGCGTTGACAGATCCCAACTGGCGCGACGCTATGAGCCAGGAGTTCGAGGCTCTCCAGGCCAACCACACGTGGAACCTTGTTCCACGTCCCCATGGCGTAAATATTGTTACTAGCAAGTGGATCTTTTAGCACAAGCTGCATGCAGATGGTTCTCTCGATCGGTACAAGGCTCGTTGGGTCCTTCGTGGGTTCACCCAGCGCCCTGGTGTTGACTTCGACGAGACCTTAAGCCCAGTTGTCAAGTCGACCACCATCAGGACTGTTCTCACACTGGCTCTCTCTCGCGGTTGGTCTATCCGCCAATTGGACGTCAACAATGCCTTTCTGCATGGCACCCTGACAGAGACAGTGTACTGTGCTCAGCCATCCGGTTTCGTTGATCCCTCATGTCCAGATCATGTGTGTTGGCTCAACAAGTCATTATATGGTCCGAAGCAGGCATCCTGAGCATGGTACAGCAGGATTGCTTCTCATCTGCTCTCCTTGGGCTTTGTTGAAACAAAGGCGGACACGTCACTGTTTATCTTTCACCGTGGCACTGACACTGTCTATCTTCTACTCTACGTGGATGACATTGTCCTCACCGCCTCCTCGACTGCTCTCCTGGATAAGACCATTGCTGCCCTTCAGCGCGAGTTCTCCCTCAAGGATCTGGGGCCTCTATTGCACTTCTTGGGAGTTTCAGTTCAGTCACAGTCTGGTGGCATGCATCTCTCGCAGCGACAATATATTTTGGATATTCTGGACCGAGCCGGCATGTCAGACTGCAAGCCCTGCAACACGCCGGTGGACACTCAGTCCAAGCTCTTTGTTGTTGAAGCTCCTGTCTCTGATGTGACTCCCTACCGCAATTTAGCAGTGCTCTTTAGTATCTCACATTCACCCGGCCAGATATCACGTATGCTGTCCAGCAGGTCTGCCTCTTCATGGATGATCCACGGGAGCCTCACTTTGCTGCTCTGAAGCGCATCCTCCGCTATCTTCAGGGCACACTGGAGCTAGGTCTGTTCCCGCATCGCACCGCGTCTACTGATCTCATAGTCTATTCGGATGCTGATTGGGCTGGCTGTCCTGACACTCGTAAGTCCACCTCGGGCTACGGCGTTCCTCAGCGACAACTTGGTCTCCTGGTCCTCTAAACGGCAGCAGACTGTCTCCCGCTCCAGCGCTAAGGCAGAATACCGCGCCGTCACCAAGGCGTGGCTGAGGTGTGCTGGCTACAACAGCTTCTCCAGGAACTTCAGAGTCCCCTTCGCCGAGCCACAGTCGTCTATTGTGACAATGTCAGCGCGGTCTACCTCTCCAGCAACCCAGTGCAGCACCAGCGCACCAAGCACATAGAGATCGACCTGCACTTTGTCCGAGAGCGGGTGGCTCTCGGCCAGGTTCACGTTCTCCACGTCCCGACGACGTCGCAGTACGCGGACATCTTCACCAAGGGGCTGCCTACTTCGGTCTTCACCGAGTTCCGATCCAGCCTGAACGTCCGTGCTGCTGCCGTTCCGACTGCGGGGGAGTGCTAGTACTTGTTTCTTTCTTGTACCAGTCCAAACGACGGCTTCCGTTGTTCGGACTATGGGGGGGTGTTAGAATATGCCATAGAATATGCCACGCATAATTCCCCTGATTACGCGTGCATTAATGCCATTAATGGCCTCCCTAATCTACGTCTAGCCTGTCCCCTCTATCAGGCTATATATTGTACCCTGTACTCCTCATTCTAATTATCGAAAGATCAGTTTAACATTTCGGAAGAACTCGCGTGCTTTAGCAACCGTGATGTCAACGAACGGTTTAGCTTCAATCCACTTTGTGAATTTGTCAATGGTGACGAAGAGATGAGTAAATCCGCCTTGTGCTTGCTTGAGAGGCCCTAGTATGTCCAGATTTCAGACAGCGAAAGGCCAAGAGATCAGAATTGTCAGTAAATCTTGGGCTGGCATATCAATCCACCGTGCAAAGAATTGACACCTGTCGCACCTGTGTACTATATCCTCCGCATCAGTTACGACAGTCGGCCAAAAAAACCCCTGTCGATAACCTTTTCCTACAAGAGCACTCGCCGCTGCATGATGTCTACATTCCCCCGAGTAGATATCATTCAGTAGATCCCTGCCTTCTTTCTCAGATATGCAACGCCTTAGTACCCCGGAACTATTCTTACGAAAAAGCTCGTCCCCGACTACCTTGTAATTTTTGCTTCGGCATGTAATGCACTCGGCCAGGCTGCGATCATCTGGTAGCTCGTCGCGAAGAAGATAGTCCAAGTATGGCCGTGTCCACCCGGGATTAATTGATAATACCTCTGATTCTGCTTGTTCCTCCTGCTGCTCCTTTGGTGCGGATGGTAGCTTGATAGAGGGCTTGCGCAATTCTTCGACGAAAACTCCAGTCGAAACTTGCGCCCGATTGGATCCCATCTGCGCTCGCTTGTCTGCTGCTTCATTGTATCGTCGGAGCACGTGTGTTAGCTCCAAACCATCGAATTTGTCCTCCAACATTTGTACCTCCTGACAGTAGGCAGCCATGCTGTCGCCAATACAAGACCACTCCTTCTGTACTTGATCGACCACGAGTTAGGAATCCCCTCGTACCATTAACCGCCGTATGTCAAGCGATATGGCGACGCGTAGCCCGTGAATGAGTGCCTCGTACTCAGCGGCGTTATTGCTGACTGCAAATAGAATATAAAGAACGTACCATAGCTTCTTGCCGGTCGGAGATATGAGCAAAATCTCAGCCCCCGCGCCGCTGAGCATGAGGGAACCATCAAAGTACATTGTCCAATACTCGAGATTCTTCTTTGCTGCTGGGGTCTGGGCCTCTGTCCATTCCACGACGAAATCAGTGAGTGCCTGAGATTTAATGGCTAGTAGAGGTTTGAACTTTATCTCAAAGGCTCCAAGCTCGACTGCCCACTTCGCAATTCTCTCGATGTCTTCCCGATTATAAAGTATGTCTCAAAGTGTGAAGGAAGTGACCACCGAAATCTCGTGATCTTAGATGTAATGCTTAAGTTTCCACGACATAATGAGCACGGCGTACAAAAACTTTTGAATGTGAGGGTACCTTGTATTGGAGTCACCCAATACTTCGCTGACGAAGTAGACCGAGCATTGCACCTTCTAGAGGGAGCCTTGCTCATCCCTCTCCACAATCAATGCGCTACTGACTACATGAGTCATGGTGCCGATGTAGAGTAGGAGGGGCTTCTGGGGCATGAGCGGTACCAACACCAGTGACGTAGTGAGGAATCTTTTAGTCTTCGAAGGCTTCTTGTGGTTCCACTATCCACTGAAAATCATCTTGTCGTCGTAGGAGCTTAAAGAAGGGCTTGCCGCGTTCCCCGAGTCGGGAAACGAATCGATTGAGTGCCACGATGCATCCATTGAGCTTATGCACATCATTCTGATTGGTCGGGGGCTTCATCTTCATGATGGCGCTGATCTTCTCTGGGTTAGCCTCGATCCGCCAATGAGATACGACGAATCCGAGAAACTTACCGGATGGAACCCCAAAAACGCACTTCTTGGGACTTAATTTCATCCGATATGCCCTTAGGCTTTCGAATGTTTCGGCCAAATCTGTTATGAGACCTGGTTTGGTTCGTATCTTCACGACGACGCCGTCGACGTAAGCCTCCACGTTGTGGCGGAGCTGAGTGTGAAAACACCGCTGTATGGTATGCTGATAGGTTGAGCTAACGTTTTTCAGCCCGAATGGCATTGTGATATAGCAGAAAGCACCAAAAGGCATAATAAACGATGTCTTGACGCAGTCTTCCTCCTTCAAGCTGATCTGGTGATAGCCTGAGTAAGCGTCCAGAAAACTTAGGAGCTCGCACTCAGCGGTAGAATCCACCACTCGGTCGATGCGGGGGAGCCCGAAAGGATCCTTGGGACAGGCTTTGTTGAGGTCGGTGTAGTCGACGCGCATTCGCCATATCTTGTTCTTCTTCTGTACCAGGACCGGATTTGCTAGCCACTCGAGGTGGCACACCTGCATGATGAACCGTGCTGCCAATAACTTGATAATTTCTCCCGGATGGCATCCTTCCGATCTGGTTCGAATCTTCGCAAACGTTGCTTGATTGGTCTGGCCTTGTCATCAACGTGCAAAAAATGCTCAATCACCTCCCTCGGAACGCCAGGCATATCCGAAGGCTTCCAAGCGAACACATCTTAGTTTGCCCGGACGAAAGTGATGAGCGCGTCTTCCTATTTGCTGTCGAGCCCTATCCCAATCACAGCAGTTTTAGCCAGATCGGACGGGTCTAACGCTTTCTTCTTAGTTTCTTCGGCTGCCTGGATGGAGATTTTGGCCTGCTTTTTGGCGGGTATGTCTCCCTCCTCCTGAAGGGATGCGACTGCCTGCCGGATCTTCTCCATCTCAGCCGATGTATCAAGCGACTGCGACATCTCATAGCTTTTGCTATCGCAGACTAGAGTTTGCTTCACGTCACCAGGGATGGTGATTACACCATTGGGGCCCAACATCTTCATGGCGAGATAAGTATAATTAGGGACGGTCATAAATTTGGCGAACCCTGGCCTTCCCAAGATGGCATGATATGCCGTCTCGAAATCAGCCACTTCAAAGCTCAGACTCTCGGTTCGATAGTTGTCCTTGGTCCCGAACGTGACAGGTAACGAGATCTGCTCGAGTGGTACTACAGACGTCCTGGGGATTACCCCGTGGAAAGGGGATGATCCCTGCCGTAGCTCGAAACGAGGAATCTTCATCTGATCCAAGGTGTTGGCGACGAGGACATTTATCCCGCACCCCCATCGACCAGGATCCCTCTTTAACTTGTTTCCTCGAACGACCGGATCCAGCACCAATGGATACCTCCTAGGGAAGGCAATCCGATCAGAGTGGTCCGACCGATTGAAGGTGATGTGCACCTCTGACCAGCGCAAGTACTTGGGAGCCGCAAGGTAGATCGCGTTGATCTCCCGAGTGGTAAGTTTCTGCTTTCGCTTGTACTCATACGCATAGGAACCCCAAAAATGTGGCTAATCTTGCGCTCGGTGCCTTGGTAATCCCCATCTGGCTTCTTGCCGTGTCCTCCTTTGGCTGCCGACTGCTTGGAGTTGTCGGCAAACTTTTGCAGAATATGGCAATCTTTGGCAGCATGCTTACAGCGTGGGTGAAAGGGACATATCGCCTCCATGACCTTATTGTAGTCGTTGTCATTGGGGGGCTTAGGCCTATTACGCTTCATGTTGACGACCATCTCGTCTCCCTTGCGCTTCTTGTCTTTGGGCTTGCCCTATTCGTCGTTAGGCTTCTTCTTAGAGTTTCCAACTGTTGGCGATAGTTACGCTCAAAGAAATTAATCCGCAAGCGCACGGATACCGTTGAAGCCTTTCACCCTAGAGTATTCTGGGGTATCGAATCCACAGGGAACAAGAAGCTACCAGCCTTGAATTAATCTTATCTAGATGGGAGAGAGAACAATTGGAAGGTTGAGAGGGTCTTCTGGTTTAGGTCACACTGGTCTAAGAGTGAGCACTCAGTTCTATGCTGGCTTTATTTACGTCGGAGCACGGCAGGCCAGCTACCCGCCCGCCTTCACTGAAGAAGCCTGGAGAGTTACGGTCACCCCCGAAGGGCCCTATGGAGCCAATCCTAACGTGGTGGAATGTTACTAAGGATAGACAGGGCTGTCACCACCTGCTACCATCCACGACAGTCCGTTGGGTCTGGGCGTCAACCAAGGTAATTACTAGTCTAGACACCGTGTTTACACTAACAATTACTACTTTACTAGTGCATCGAGTAAAGTATTCACAAAAGGCAAAGTATATCTCACCAGTTGCAAACAAGGTTCTCAGTAAATAAACTAGCATTGAACTAAAAGTACTTTATAAATAAAAAAGCATGGCTACAGTGTTACCAGACTGAAGAGGAGAACTTCACTCGAAGCCGAGCTTTATTCCCGAGGTACAAGTAGGAGAGAGCCGGGGCCTCTGGCTCATCTCCAACACTCTCACCTCACCTCTCTTCCTACTCTAATACAATGTGGAACTAAATCCTTCTCTTCACCATGATCACAAATGAGGGAGAGGACCTCTATTTATAGTGTGAAGGTGGAGTAGCTCTCAAGTAGAGTCCAAAGAATATTCTCCTTCATCTTCTCTCTTCTTGGCATGTGGCATGCTAAACCGACGTTTTAAGTCGGTTTTTGACACCATGACCGACTTCCACGTGTTCCTTGAGCCTTACTCTACCTCTAGGCCAAAGGAGAATTCAATGCGCCAAAAAAGTGGGTCGGCCGACCCAGGTTTGGGTCGGTCGGCCTGTCTAGTCCGGTTTGGCTCGTCGTCTTCCAGAGCTCATTTCTCCCTCATCCGATCTCCAAATATAGCAAATAATATATGTGTTTCGATCGTCTCGACGAGCTCTTCATCATGGTGCAGTCCATTTTATCATTTGATGAATTTTCAAAATATGTTTAATTTAAACTCCATCTTTCGTCCGATTTGCATACGGCCGATAAATCGTCTTTTCTTGTGTATGCCTACAAAACATGAGACTACACCAAAACTCGTGGAACTCATTAATGTTAGCCTCAATGTAGTTTGAATTTCTTTATTCTGTTGATATGTTGACGGTCAAAAGCATACAAAATATTACAAATAAGGACCGTCAACACCAACATGGCCACCACGATGGTTCATGATGGCCTCTTCAGCGTTGGCTTCTTGATCTGCCATTGTGAACTTGACTTTGAGAGTTCGCGGGGGGTCCCGAGTCATCTGCCTGATCAACTCCTCGGATTTACACCCGGTGAAGAAGGCATCAATGACCGTTTGCTCTGAAACATCCTGGATCTCATTCTTCTTCTTGGTGAAGCGCTTGATGAACTCACGGAGAATCTCGTTCTTGCATCGATGTAGTTGTCCAATCTCCCATCTCCCGGCGGGCCTCTGGTAGGTCCCTTGTAAGTTGGCGATGAACTGCTCCTGGAGGCCGTCCCAAGACTCGATAGAGTTCTCCGGGAGTCCTATGAACTAGGTCTGGGCGGTTAGGGTCAGAGCCACTGGCAGATAGTTTGCCATCACGTTCTGATCACCTCCTGCTGCGCTGACTGTTAAGGCATAAACTTGCAGCCAGTTCTTTGGGTCCCTCTCGCCATCGAACTTGTCGATGCCTTTAAGATTGAAACCGTCTGGCCAAACCACTCGGCGAAGATCCGGGGTGAACACTCGAATCCCCTCCAAGGGTCGTGGTTGCCGCCGCCGCGGGGATCTGCTGCGATGCTCCTGCCGCGGGCCTTGCCGATGATGCTGCTGATGGTGATCGTGCCGACTGGCGGTGCTCTCGGAGTTATCATCATTACGCAGACTGCAATAACTGCGGCAGTTTCGCTCGCCGTCGATGTGCTCCCTCCTTCTAGCTTCTATGTCGTGGCGGAGGTCATGACCAGCTAATTGATGTGACCCGCTAGCTGCGGAGGCACGCGCTTTGCTCCGATTGCGCGCAGATTGGCTGTGGGCTGTTGTGGTCGGATTCGGGTGTGCCTCGTTCTGTTGCATGGCCTCCATCTCTACCATGGCTATTGCACGAGGCAAGGTGTGGATAACATAGACCCCGGGTACCCACACGGCTGGCCTAAAAGACCACCCGACAGGGAATGGACCAAGTCGGGTGGATGAGGACGGGTACCACTCGGACTCTAGAAGACTTGCTCGGCAAGGAAAGACACGAAGATAGAAGTCTATCCCTAGTTAATAGGGAAGATATACTTGTAATCCCGGATAACTACTAGAGGATAGAGATAGGAATCCTACCTCGTAACCGACTAGGACTATTCCTTGTAACCCCACCCCCTCCACTATATAAAGGGGGTAGGGGGCCATAGTTCGGCAGAGAATCACACATCTACATCTTGGTCATCTTGATCTTGACCCCGTAGGTTGATCATCATCTTGTACACATATACCCCATATAATTCCAGAGCACAGGACGTAGGGTATTACCTCCGCCATGAGGGCCTGAACCTGTATAAATCCTCGTCTTGTGCTACCATCGAGTTTGGATCTTGTGCATCGCCCCATATATAATCATTGCCGGCGGTGACCCCCCAGTTAGTCACCAGTCGACACAAGGTCTGGATGAGCGGGCAGTATTCGGGAAGCTGCAGCATGATGGTCTCGAGAAGGGTCTTCGAGGCAACGATGTTCGCTTGAGGAGTCGTGTAGATGTCTTGATCCCTCTGCTTTACCGTGCGAAGTTCGTTCTGGACATTGCGGCCGCAAATATGAAGTTGGCGCAGGCGATCTTGATCTTCAGCGCGATGTGGGTCTGCTTCAACCGCCTCAGTGGCGGCTGCCTCATTCCCGACTGGTTGAGAAGTAGAGTGGTGGTCGCCCGCACCGAGGACGAAGACTTCGTTGTAATTGCATATCTCTGTACTCTCGTCAGACTCAGAGTCTGAGAGAGAAAGGTTGACCTGCTCGCTTTGTCCAATGCGTTTGTCAGCGCTGATGACACCCACAAACGTGGTCGAATCCGAACGAATGGCTTGGACTGGATTAAGGGGTCGATTCTCCGTATGGTCACCTCCTGTCCTGATTCCAAGAACAATCTGCGCAAAGGTCGCGGCAAGACTCCTGAGGCCAGAGGGAGATCCAATCTGGGGTATCGAGATTTATTTGGGCCGGACGACGTCCGTATCCATGTAGATGTCTTTGCCGAGCCCTTCTCCGCACTCTTCGAGGAAAGGCACGAAGTGGGATCGCCGACGGATTAATCTGCCAAAAGCACATGCTGAGTTCTCCAAGCTGAAAGGCAAGGGACATGGTAGAGTGCATGTACCTTCTTGCGGGACGACTTCTCCGGGAGGGGAGAGACGAAGATTTCCAATGCCGTCGGCGATGAACGGCGATCCTGGGAAAGCCATCCAGCTTGAGCGATGATCTTGACGCTGCGTCCCCTACCTGGCACGCCAACTGCCGACTTGTGGCTAATCGAGGGATCACCGTCGGCAATGAATTTGTTACGGGGTTATGCGCTAGAACCAAATTAGATGGTAACACAAGACAGGGATTTATACATGTTCAGGCCCTCAACTCGGGGGTAATACCCTAGTCCTGTGCTCTAGGATTATGTTCCTACGTGAACTCACATATGATGGAGATGTCTATGCTGATGTTGGTATTCGATGATTCTATGCCCCCACCCCTCCCTTTATATAGTGCAGGGGGATAAGGTTACATAGTTCTATCCAGTAGATGATACTAAATTCGGTTACACCGGCGTATGATATGCAAATATGAATCTCCTAATTACATAGCTCTATCCTCGTGAGCATCCTTAGTGATCAAGTTATGCGTAACCCAAGTGGTCTCTATCCTGATCCTGCCAGCTTGGGTCGCCCCCCATCTGTCTCCTCATAGGCCTTCTAGAGGATACCCGAGGCCCATGTAGTCCACACCCAATTTGGTGAAGAAACACCATCGGAAAAGCTCGCCGAAGTTTCGGGCGCCGCCGTCGGCAGCCTTGCTGTCCGCACTCCGGCCCGGATCCCGCGCCAGCCAATCCCGCCCCGCCATCTGTTTCTCTCTGCCGCCACGCGTCCGCCGCCGCTGGCCAACCAGCCTGCGCTACGCGTTCGTGATTGTTCCGTTGATTGTTTTGTTGTTCTTATGCATATGCAATATGTGTAGATCATCCGTGTTTGCATTGTTCGGGGGTTTCCAAGGAGAAATTTGGAGGAGGATCCCAAGTCCCGGAGTACTACCAAGACAAGATAGATTGCATCTTGCTCCCTAGTTTGCAAAACTCACACGTTTATTGTTTTTATATATTTTTCTCACGCAAGAAATGATGGGAACGGGTAGAAACCTAATATATTCACACTGCGCCATTGACCCTGTGAATTTATCCTATTTATTGATGCCTTAGTTATTTTCCTAGCCTATCATTGTGCATAGTTGCTGATGCTCGTGGATTGGTAGTTGATTAGGTTATTCACCATTTAATTACTCTTGTGACTTGTTTATGATTGGAGGTGCCGAGTTACTTTTAATAACTTAATCAACTAAAACCTACATGGCGTATGTCGACTAAAGGTGGCAAGTCGGGGTAGTTTTGTGGATTGAGGTTTGTGGTGGAGGTAGTCAACTTGGTCTAAGGACTCTTGACTTGTGCTTATCCGGCCAAACCATACAAGTGTAACCATAAGTGCTAGCGTTAGCATGATGCGCAACATGTGCAAGTCCTGGCTTTTAATATTTAGGGAAAACTGTTAATACACGGTACTATATATGAATAGATCGGGTTGCGGTCCATTGGCTTAAGAGTGGGACCCCCAGTGTCGAAACCTTAGACGGGGTATCGGTGTTAACAGAAGAAACTAATGAATCGCCTTGTATCGTTACTTGGTCTAGGCTCCTAAGGAAGAGCTAAGACATAAAAGTAACACTAGGCTTATGGGTAAAGTGTGCTACACTCTAAAGAGTTAAAACTATCATGATAGCCGTTCCCACGATTATGGAAGGGGAGGAAGGTCGTACATGGTAGTCTCACGTGTTAATAATTTAACCGTATGGATTCGTGTAGTTTGAGTTATTCGAGGCATACTTTGTTATACAGAGGGGTTTTGAAAGCCGAGCTCTGATTGTTTTCTTGGGAATCTCTATCAATATTAATTGCTTTACAAAATTGTTTTACAACATTTCAAATAATTTGACTAGAATAGGTGTTTATGTAAAATAACCACCATGTCATTGTTATATCCTTGCATCATTATAAGTACTCTTACTAAGTAGCCATGTACTCATTATACAAATCACAGATAAATTTGTATTTAGAAAAAGAATTAGTTTCGGTCTACCTTCAGAATCAAGAGAATTTTGTCCCGGACTTCGATGAGGATTAGCTGACGCTTAAGGGTCGGATTGAAGCATCATTATACTTTTATTCCCGCTACATATTTGAATTTCCGTACTCTGATTTATTATGAACAATATTATGTCATCTTTAATTAAGCTACTGTAATAAGTAGCTGTGGAACAATTACTTTTGCATAATATGCAATTTTCTTGTTTTTTGTGTCTGTGTGATGATGTTTAAAAACTATCGCTCACAAGTTGTTAGTATTGATATGTAGGATTAGCAATCGATTGTGAGTGGATTCTGTCATCCTGGTAAAGCCGGGGTTGCAACAGAGATGGTGAGGTTGGCGTCCGTTGCCGGTGAGATAGCCGAACAATTGCAGGGGGATGGTGGTTTATCACAGATGGCTTCCATATCTCCATAGCAGCGACCTTGCTCAGGTCGATGGAAATGTGGAAAGCATTATGGTTTACGATTTGGGTTGGTCTTGGATTTTGTGTAGGTGACGGAGAGAGCGTTGCGAGATTGTCAAATTGGTCACCAGTCAGATGTGTGTCGCCCTCACATGGCTCTCTGCCTCTCATTTTCTTTCCAGCCAAGTGGTCAAATTAGGAAAAAAAAAAATGAGCACATAAATTTTAGAGAAACAACGGTGTAGATTATGTCAATCAACCAAGCTCGTTGAACGGCTAATTCGACGAGTTAACCCCGGGCTTGAATGTTCAACCTGATAATCCAAGCCGTTCCTCCTCCAGTCCTCCTGCAATAAGCCAATAACCCATGAATTCTTTGTAAAAAACAATATAGTTTGAACACTCTAGCGTGGAATCAACGTCCGAGATTATCATGCACAAGTACAAGACTTCTCTAGTTAACCATGGACGAGCAATCGTCTTTGGACGTTCATTCCATGATGAACAGTTTGAATTAGCTGATAAAGATAAAGGATTGGAATATATAAGCGAAGATTTTCGATGGCTGCTAGCACGCCAAGTGGTCACCCTCACTTTTTTTTAGATAATGGATATTATCCGGCCTATACATCTTTCGATGTACAAATATAACATTTAAACAATGAACTTCACCCTTACAAAGAAGGAGTTGATATTACATAAAAAAAAACCTTAAGAATGAGTAATCCTATTATTGAATCTCCACCACAATTGTTAAAGAAAGATATGATCATCTCTAAGTATCGACAAACTTTAAATGTATCTTCTCGCTCTTTCTCCTTATGTTGCAGTGTCTATTGACGATACCAATATGCTCAATTGAAGATAATTTGTAAGAAAAAAAATGTTTTTTGCATTTGTCGAAAACAAAATCATTTCGACAAAGCCATATAGAACATAACAATGCAACGGTACCAATCAATTTTTTTCTTTTGTTTTATCACCACCCCTGTAAGCCGATCCCCAAGTGTATGATTATAACTCCGTGGTGCCTTAAGATCGAGAGCAATATGAACTAGCCTCCAAACTGTTTTAGATAGCTGAGAAAAGATGGTGAATAAACTCATTTGTAGAACAAAAGGCAACATTTTTTACTCCCCATCCAATTTCTCTTCGCAAGATTATCTTTGGTCAAAATTATATCTCGACCTAGATACCAAGAGATCTTCAAAGGAGCTTTAGTTTCCACGTTAACCGATTCACATGGCACGAAATTTTATTAATCATTTTTTTATACATAGATTGAACAAAAAATGGGTCACTTCTATTCAAACTCCAAATAAATTTATCCTTGCCACTAGTTAAATGGATATCGAATAATTGACAGGTTAAAGATTGCCAATCAGTTAAATTCTGACCCACTAACGTGAAAGGAGACGTTAAAAGGAGTTGTGTTAATGACATTGGCTATTGTGTCATGTTTTCTCAGAACAATATGAAATAAAGTTGGATATTTACGAAACTTTCGTAGCCTCGGTAGATTGATGCCCCTTAATATTGAGAGCTTTCAATGGGGCATTGAGATTTTTAGAAAGAGCATGTTCAAAGTGGCTGAACTAAATGAATAAGTTTGCTGAGTTGAAGTGAGTTAAATGTTATGACGAAATTAAAATTATCTAGTTGGTTAATTCATCTCAACAACGAAACTTTAGACATCTCTTAGTACAACAAAAAGGAAAACTATGAATTACTTTAAATAAACGAGCAACGGTTTAGTCGACTACACCACTTGAACCTACCAACTATCAACCCTCCTCAACTGGCCTTGCACGGATGGGCTTCTCTACTAGTGTGCTGATCTCCTCAAAATATCCATGCATACAGGGATCAACTCATTCATCCTAGCCATCCTATGGCACATTTGGCTGGAACGTAACTCAATAATCTTCCGCATCTATGAGCGTCCTTCTAGGCCCTCTTTGCTTCGCCATTGGGTTTGATTTGTTTGGTTGGACCATTTTTTTACGGTGTAACATTTTGTAATAGCTTTTTGAAACTTTGCAAGGTTTTACTCAAATAACTTAAAAACATTTTTTATAATTTTTTAGCCTTTCAGTACCTCACTTTGAAAGCATTTAATTTTTATCTCAACCAAACCAAACCCAACCAAACCCCGAACCAAAGAGGGCCATAGTGTTCTTATGGATACCATGCAAACTAGAGCACATGCGTCTTTGGGTGGCGGCAGATGCAAAACTTATAAATTAGCACGCTACATTTCTAGCTTCGGGGTTCTATCTCTTGTTTTTTTTCTCCTCATTATTGAATAGAAGTCAGCTTTCATATTCTTTATTTAAAGAAACAATATTTTTCAAAAAAAGCCATAAACCATCACCATTACGTACACCAGGTGGGGCACCAACCGGCGGCCGTAAAACCCCACATCATAATGGAATGATACCAATAGACAAGTGAAGAACAAAGCGACGGAAGAATACGAAAAGAAGGAGCATTCCCTTTAGTCCCTCTCAAAAGAAAAAAGAAAAGAAAAACAAATGGAAAGGAGGAGCAGAGTAGTTTCCAAGTTTCCAATCCCCATCTTAACGAACGATGGGTCGCTCCGTGGAATTCCAACTTTCCAATCCCCAACCGAGACGTTCGTCGCTCCCATATTCCACGCCGCGAAGATTCCGCGAAGGCGCCAAAAAAACACCCGCGCGCACGACCCGCCACCCTTCTGTAACCGCATCCCCACTGGTCCACGACGCCCCCCTCCCCTTCCGCGAACCCTCCCCTCCTCTTCCCCCGCCCCGACGGTCGCCGTCGCCGTCTCCATCGCCGCCTAGACTTCCCCCTCCAACTTCCTCTCGCCTTCGCCCTCGCGGCTATATAATGGAAATGTGGACCTTTTCAAAAAAAAAAAATGGAAATGTGGAAAGCATTATGGTTTGCGATTTGGGTTGGTCTTGGATTTTGTGTAGGTGACGGAGAGAGCGTTGCGAGATTGGTCATTTGGTCACCAGTCATATGTGTGTCGCCCTCACATGGCTCTCTGCCTCTCATTTTCTTTCCAGCCAAGTGGTCAAATTAGAAGAAAAACCTACACACATGTCGACCTAGAAATCCACTTCAAAGAAACCTGCACACATCCATTCACACACAAAGGCAGAGAAACAATACAGAGAGGCAGAAAAATAGAGAGAGATATGGAGATCTTTCCCTGATCCTGAATCGAGCGCTTCACTGCGTACGTGACTGGAGAGTAACCACAAGCAAGGAAAGGCGATGGAGGCGGCAGGGGTGAGCGTTTCCCATGGCGCCATGGGCTCTCTGCTTGGGAAGCTCGGTGATTTGCTCGCAGGCGAGTACAAACTGCTCAAAGAGGCCAAAGACGATGTCAGATTCCTCAGAGATGAGCTGAAGATCATGCAGGCTTTCCTGGAGAGGATTTCAGACATGGAGAATCCTGACCAACAAGACAAGTGCTGGGCAAAGGAGGTGCGTGAACTGTCCTATGACATAGAGGATAGCGTCGACGAGTTCATGCTTCGTGTTCCGCATGAGTCCTACAGCAAGCCACACGACTTCAAGGGGTTCATCAAGAGGATCATCGACTGTGTAAAGGGAGTCACAACTCGGCATAAGATCGCCAAGGAGTTACAAGGTCTCAAGGATCGCATCAAGGAGGTCAGCGAGCGGCATAAACGGTACAAGATTGATGGCACAGTTCCAGAGCCAAATAATACAGTCATAGATCCCCGCATGATAGCACTCTATACGGAGACAACAGATCTTGTGGGTGTTGAGAAATCGAGGGATGAACTAACTCAGTTGATGATGCAGGAGGAGGGTGTGGATGCGCAGCAATTGGAGGTGCTTGCTATATGGGGATTTGGTGGTATTGGAAAAACTACATTGGCAAATGTGATTTATCGCAAGTTAGAGAGGCAGTTCCAGTGCCAAAGTTTTGTTTCTGTGTCCCAAAAACCAAACATACTAAAAATTATGAGAAATATACTCTCGCAAGTTGGCTATGGGTCACCTGTGGAAATGGATGAGGATGAACTGGTCCAAGCACTCCGGAGATTCCTTAACAACAAGAGGTATGCATGCTAGTTGGAAAAAAAAACTTTATTCCAGTAAATTTATCATCCATGTGCTAGTTTGTATTGTAATACTCTTGTCTCATTAAGATGTTTCGCTCATGTGATTGGTTATAATGGAGTAGTCGCACGTTGCTAGTTTAGAAAAAGTTGTACTAGCATGTACATATTAGAATTAAACATGGAAACTTGCGGGTTAATCATTTTGGATAAAGCAAGGCCAGAAATGCATGGACTAGCCCAATAGGTTGGCTATACTCTAGGTAACTTTGGACCAAGGTGTTACATTTTGTATCATCAACCCTCACTATGCAGGCGCGGATCATGGACATTTACCACATATGCGGTATGCTAATGAGGGCGAAAGCCCATAAGGGAGAGTGAGTGTAATACCCTGGCCTGTTAAGATATGAGGCACATGTGACCCATGAGATTGGCTATAGTGGAATAGTATCACATTGTTAGTCTACATAGAGTTGAACTATCGTATAATGCATGTTATAGCCAAATATAGAACTCCGGGTTAATCCTATTAGATGAAGCGAGGTTAAAAGTGTAATACCCTGGCCCAAATTCGCTTAGAGCCCAGCCCGCCTACGGGCTAGCCCACGCATGCATAGCACCAACTTGGTATTTCGTCCTCACTTCGCCCAAAAGGGTTAACCTATGGTACTATGATTGGACCTAACAGGTCTTATATACTGATATACCTCTAGCAAGACTAGCAAAGTGTTACTATTTCACCACTACTAATACACATGGGCCAAATTGGACTCTCTCATCATAGTGGACCAGCTATTACATTCACCCCCTTAACCAGCTGACGTTCTCGTCAGCACACTGCACATGCGGCAAATGTCCAGGACCTCCCCCAATATGCGCTCATATGTCCAGTGTCGGCCCATATGCCATGTCGTGTGACCATCCCGGCCCATAGGCCTATGCGCTATATGCCAGCGCAGCTAAGCTCGAACGGCCCGCACAGCGAGGTTTGATGCTATAATACCATTTGTAACAAAAAGTTAAGCAAAGTTGATATGCATATATGTGTGGGTCAGCCTCGTTGGTGGGCGAGGCTATAACTGAATCTTGGCGAGGGTGTTATATATTTTTTGTGAAGTTGATCTTCTTTTAGCTTACAAGTGTCATGTGGGAAAATTATAGCACTTATGTAGCCTATTTTGAATTTATATTTTGATGTAAAAAATCCTTGTAATCCCTTTTATTAATGCGATAGATTGTTTAGTAATGCTAGAAATTGACTAATAAAATAAAATTAATTAAGACAATAAGTTCCATATTCGAGTAACTTGTTTTTAGTACAAATAAAAAGAGAAAATGGTTTTGACTCTCTACTAAAGTTCCTCCAACCCACCAAATATTTGACAACATGAAGTTATCTATGTTTTGGAAAGGCACACGCTCATGTGCTTATGCAACTTATCTCTATTTTGGAAAGGCAAAGCTTTTGTAATTGGAGTAATTTTTTTCTATCTAGCTTGGAGGGACATCTCAAGCACTAAAACAACAAGTCAAGCAAAGTAATTCCATCTCTTGAGGCTACCTTAGCAATCTATGGCGGATAGAAGCTAATCAAAATGCAGATAAGTTAAACTGGGGAGAACATGACAATTGTAACTTGACAAAGGAGGAAGATGCATGCACGAGCTATGTTTTTTTCAATGTTAACACCATGTGAGCTCAAACGCCTAACATGCATGTTCTTAGCACATATAGAATTTCAGTGAAGATGTTCTTAGTTGCCTTGCCTTTTAAAATGCACATGAAGGTAATAAGGATGTTTTTTTTCGTGATACTTCTTATGCTTTTGAATAAAACTATCTGGCAGGTACTTAATTGTAATTGATGACCTATGGGATAAAAAAGCTTGGAATGTTGTTAGATGCGCTTTTCCAGATAGTAAGAATGGTAGCCGTGTAATAGCAACGACACGAATTGAGGATGTGGCTATAGCTTGCTGTTCAAATAATTCCAAGTATATTTATCCGATGAGACCACTTAGCAACGAAGACTCAAGAATACTATTTCTCAAAAGAATATTTGGTTCCGAGGACGCTTGTCCTCCATATTTGAATGATGTTTCAACTGGCATTTTAAAAAGATGTGGAGGTTTGCCACTCGCAGTTATAACTATATCAAGTCTTTTGGCTACTCAACGGAACAAATTAAGAAAGGAACAGTGGGATCATATATTGAATTCATTGGGGTCCAACCTTGATGGGAATTCCACTTATGAAGATATGATGCATATTTTAAGATTAAGCTATACAAACCTTCCATATTATTTGAAGTCCTGCATGCTATATTTGGGAATATATCCGGAGGATCACATGATGGACAAGATGGATTTGGTGAAGCAGTGGGTAGCACAAGGTTTTATAATTAAAGCTACTGGGCAAGATGCGGAGGATATTGCGGAGAACTATTTTAATGAGCTTGTCAATAGAAGCATTATTCAACCAGCACAAGAGTTTGATCATGAAGAGGAGTCTTACAGAGTTCATGATATGATGCTTGATCTTATTATACGCAAGTGTAAGGAAGACAATTTTGTCACTACAACAAATGATATGGAAGAAACGACACGGCTCAGCGACAAGGTTCGTCGTCTGTCCCTATACTCGGATGATGTCAAAGATGGCACAACGGGAGGTACTATTCCACTCTCACAAGTAAGAATGCTAGCAAGTTTTGGTGCCTCCGGATACATACCTCCTTTATCACGGTTCAAACATCTCCGAGTTTTAACTCTTGTTTTATCAAATAGTTCCCACAGTGACATAATTGACCTTACCAGAATATGCCATTTGTTCCTACTGAGGTATCTAAAATTTGAATCTTGCGGGCACTTGAAACTACCTAACAAAATTCAGGGACTACAACATCTAGAGACATTGGATATAGGAGAATCGTTGTCTTTGAAGGTTGTTCTTCCTTTGGATATTGTTCATTTACCCAGGCTTGCGCACTTGATTGTTCCTTTCCTTACAATTCTCCCTGACGGGATTGGCCACATGAAATCCTTGCGTACGCTGCAACGTATCCAATTGGAACTGTGCACAATAGACAACATCAGGGAGCTAGGAGAATTGACCGATTTGAGGGATCTTGAAATACGGTTTGACCTGCCAGATGAAATGGATGTGATGGAAACAAGGCAGCGTGCGGATGCACTATATTCGTCCCTTGAACATCTAAGCAATCTCAGATTCCTTGTCCTACGTAGCTTGGAAAGCTTCTGGTGGGGTGGACTGAGCTCGCTATCTTCTTGCCCTCGCCTGCTTCGGATACTATGTACGTTTTACCTGCCTTCGGTCCCTAGCTGGATCAGCGAGCTCCATAACCTCCGGGAACTGTTCCTCGGGGTTGGGCAGGTGCTGGGAGATGACATCAGAATCCTTGCACAGCTGCCCTCCCTCATCGACCTCTACCTGAAAATCGCTGGAACAGCTCGACAAGAGAGAGTGGTCATCTGCAGAGAAGGGTTCTCTATCCTACAACGTTTTCAGCTCAGTTGTATTAGGGTGTTACCCCTGACCTTCCAGGAAGGGGCGATGCCCAGCCTCCAAAGCCTCGAGATAGACTTCAACGTAAGGGGATGGGAAAGGCATGGCGGGGGCGGCGCGGCGCCCGCTGGCGTCGAGCACCTGTTGGCCCTGAGGAAGATCGCTGTACGCATCGGGGGTCTAGATGCCGGGGAGTCCGACAGAAGGGCCGCGGTGCCCGCGTGGAGGGATGTCGTGGATGTACACCAAGGGCGTCCTACAGCTGGCGTCCACTGTTTTGATACATTATATGGTAATGTTGATCTTGCGCTCCTGGAAGAGGAGGTGGAGCTGGAGGAAATGCGTCAAGAGCAATGATGACTTGCTTGAAAAGGCCAGATGCTGCAGTTACGTGCTATGCTGCAATGTTTAGATGCGTCGTAATCTACCTGTTACGAATACATATTCCTTCTAATTAGTCCTACGGTTTTGCTCCTGTTCGCTTGCCCGCGCAGGCGCTGCCGCTGCCGCTGCCGCGCGCGCTCGCCGCCGCCGATGCCGCGCGCTCGCCGCCGACGCCGCTGCTGCGCGCGCCGCCGCCCACGCGAGGACGCCTGCCGCTGCTGCTCGCCCGCGTTCCGCGCAACTCGCTGCTGCTGCTGCGCCGACGCCGCCTGCTGCGCTGCTCGTCGCCGCCGCCGCTCACCGCCGCCCACCGACGGCGGCAAAACGTGGTGCCATGCGTCTGCTCCGACGGCCCGTCGATCTATTTCTTCTCTACCTCTAATTTGCTCGATTGTAGTTTAGAGAGTTTTTTCACTTTTTATCTGTTTTTCAAGATCTTACATGCGGTGAAATTTCGTATAATCGTCTTGAAATCAAATTTCAGATAATCGATCGAAAAAAAGCCTACCGCACGAAACAGACGTCTGCACTGTAGTCGGTCCCTTAATTTCTGCATCAAGCGGAGCTGGTGCTGGCTATAGTCGTCGTGCGTATATCCTCCATCAGTGGGCAATTGAACACATGCTGTGGGTGCCACCAATAATTTCTATATCAACAGATTCGGACAAGCTCCGATGTATCGATTCACCAATTGTTTATGTAGCTATATAACGTTACGTACTGTGTGCTCTGTATCACTTTAGGGGATAAAAACAATATATTTGTTTTCATAATACTACTTCATATTGGAGCCATAGTATTTCACGATTGATTGGAGTGTGTGATATTTCAAAAGTGTAAGAGGATGAATGTGCTGCGATGGATTATAGGATAGATGGATGATTTGTATTGAGCACCAAGGGCATTTATATAGTACATGGTGATTCAATCAGCTTAGAGGTAAAACGAGAGGCTTTCCATAGGTATTTTCGCAAAAACGTTTGCAACTTATCCTCAGCAAAAAGTATTCTCTCACCATGCCGGCTGTCGCCCATTGCCCCGCCACCACAGCAACGCCGCCTCGACACAGCAACGTGTGTGGCGCGTGTGGGGGCGGATGGATGGCGTGGTTGACGTGGCTGTCGCAATCACGCACCTGCTTCGCCAGGCATGACCACGGTGATGGCCAATAGGCGCGAGGGCAACGCGAGGCATGATGCGGATGAAGCCGGCTTTGTTGAAGGTTGAGAGATATTCCTCTCGTCCCCTCGGCTACAATTTTCTTCCGTGTGACAGAATAGGATCCCCGTGCTTATTCTTTCTACCTGCAGAATTAAAACTACCATGTGAAAGGAAAAGTGACCATGGTTTATCCTGGTTCAGTTAACCTTTTTGCTGATCCTACATCCAGTATATTGATTGAAGACTTTTTTAATCCAAATTAACTAGCAAGCACAAAGTTATGTCTTCTTACAATGTAATTGTGGCTAAGTGGCTCTTCTGTTTAGTGGGTCTGTTCTGCTCCTTAAAGAATTTCATGGCATCATTTATATAGGAAAAGCATGGACTTCTGGTGGGGTCATCTTTTTGGCAAGGTCATTCTCACCCTGCTTCTATTATGGCACCATGCCCTCCGACGCGTTACCACCACGAAGAACATGACGATCAACATTTCCACACAAATCAAAACAATTGCAATTAATAATATAAGATAGAGGCATGTCTGTTCCGATCATGATCATGACCATAGACCTCGCAAACCATCTTGAAATCCTCCTGAAAAACCACTCCGCAACCAACGAAATCCTACGCCACTAGTATGCCGCTAGGACTAGTACACAAACATAATATAACCAGGGGAGTGAACAAGAACTATACACATGACAATGGGAGAAAAGGCGTGGGGGGGGGGGGGGGATGGACGGTGAGTCGGTGACACAAAGCTGGGTGCAGCGATAATGGCCTGCAAACTAATGGGAAGCACTCGTGGTGCGATGGGGCAACGATGACCTTCTCTTGGTGGGGAACAGGTTGCACGATATGCATGCGGGTGACGGGGGCAATGAAGTGAACGGCGCGTGACAAGGTGACGGTGTGCAAATGGGGAGGGCACCATGGCAGCGACGGGGCTAGCACGAGACATGGCAACAACGTGGCCCGCGGTGGGCTAGATGCCGCCATGGGGATATAGCGAAGCTAGTGCAAGGAGGGTGTGACAATGGATGCGTGGCTCACGATAGCCCAACACTATTATTGGCACCGGTTTCAATGGTGACACGGTCACATTAAAAATCAAACGGGTCACTTTGAGCCACGAACTGACATAAGTACTAAAAAATTGTCGGTTCATCCGATGAACTGACACTATGTTTTAGTATCCGAGTCATAACGGAAATTGATTCATATATTTCTTAGCATCTATTTATGTTCTTGGCTTGAACCAACACTAAAATATCAGTGTTGATTTGTGGTTTCAATTGACACAGATAGCTCGTCTATGTATGCTGTGTTCTTAGCATGAACCAGCACAGATGTGTCTGATACGACCCTTAATGTAATACCAAAAATAAAAAAGAGTGTACTTGGCAGGTGGACCAAGCCCACACCACCACCGACCTTGGCTATAGGATAAGGTAGAGGAAGAATCAACTATCTCCCTCACATATCTCTTCCCCTTGTTAAGAAACCTTGCTACCGAGTGTAGTCCGAGGTATAAATGTGGTTAATCAATCATAGAGAAAGATGAACAACACAGGGGACACAGAGATATAGGGTGGAGCTTCTCTTTATTAATTTTCAGATCTGAACTACAATAGGGGCTCCACCTCTTCTTATATATTGCTGCTCAGGGTTTTGGCTAGGTCCAATGTGGAACCCACCGTGGGGGAGCCACCGGCTGGCCCTAGTCAGCAGGCTGCAGCCTGGCTGCCGCCCTCTTTGGGCCAGGGCTCAAGACCTGGCGGTTTCCCAACACTCCCCCTTGGACCTTGCCAGTGAGATGCATATGCCTCATGAAAACTCCATCCAAAAACCAGTGAAAAAAAAGGATTGGAGAAAGAGTACATCGCATACGCTTGTTGTGCGCACGATTTGCCTCATTAAAAACTTTACGTGAGAAAACTTCAGTGAAAACTCACTAAGAGAAAAAGAGTACAAACCACCCAACATTGCATATACGATCTTCTAGATCGAATTAGGTACTCCAGCTTCTTACCAAAGTTTTAATTCAGGGTGTGTGAAGTATCTCCCCTGAATTCAGTACTTCTTTGAGCCAGATCATTTCAATGCCTCTAACACATCTTTGAAAGAAGGCAGTAGGCAATGATTTAGTAAACATGTCAGCCAAATTCTCGTAGGATTTGGTGTGTTGAATATTTATTTCATTCAACTTATGTAGTTTATGTGCATAGAAGAACTTGGGGTCGATATGCTTAGTAAGATTACTTTTCACATAATCTATTTGCATTTGTGCAACACAAACGATATTATCTTTATAGATAATTGTAGGGATTTGCTCAATAGGTAATCCACATGACTGCAGGATTTGTTTTACCATTCTTCTCAACCATGCATATTCAGGAGATGCTTCATATAATGCAATGATCTCTGAGTGGTTAGTGGACGTGGCCACTAGTGTCTGCTTGAACGACTTCTATGACATTGCAGTGACACCACATAGAAAGACATACCCAGTTTGTGATTTACCAGTATGCGGGTCCGAAAGGTACCCAGCATCGGCATAACCAACAATATTCACATCTTGGTTCTTCTTGTAAAACAGGCCAAGGCCAATGCTTCCACGAAGGTATCAAAAGATAACATTTATTCAGCTCAATGCCTCTCATGGGCACAGCACTGTATCAAGCCAATGTGTTCACGACAAATGCTATATCAGGCCGCGTACTGTTAGCAAGATACATAAGTGCTCCTATTGCACTTAGGTACGGGACTTCCTGGCCGAGAATTTCCTCCCCTCTTCCCTGGGTCGGAAGGGGTGTTCATCTTTCTGCAAAGATCTCCCTATCATAGGGGTTCTAAAGGAATATGCTTTTTAAAACCAAACTTTCTTGATACTTTTTGAGTATAGGTAGCCTAGTGTACCAAGATCCCATAAGGAAAATGCTCGAGCTGCAAGCCTAAGTAGTACTTAGTCTTACACAAGTTTTTCATTTCAAACTAAGACTTCAAATAAGAGCATGCTTTTTCAACTTTTTCATTTATCCCGATGATATTCAGATCATCTACATATACGGAGATTATGCAAAATCCATTTGGGGATCGCCATATAAAAAACAGGGACAATCTTGATTATTTGCGTAGCCTTTCTTGCAAAGAAAGTCACTTAAGTGATTATACCACATCCTTCCAGACTGCGTTAGTCCATATAGCGACTTCACAAGTCTTACACTATATAGATTTCTATTGGCTCTATCGTCATTCGGGACAGGGATTGCTTCAGGTATCTTCATATAGATTTTAGAATCTAAATTACCATAAAGGTAAGCGGTCACAACATCCATCAATTTTATTTTCAAGTTCATATTAACTGCCATTGAGATAAGATATCTAAAGGTAATGTTGCCCATGACTGAGGAGTAAGTTTCATAGTTGATTCCAGGACTTGAGTGAAACTTTGAACTACCAGCCTTACTTTGTACCTCACGACTTCATTACTTTCATTTCTCTTGCGAACAATGACCTACATGGCGTATGTGGTTCGGTGTACGGCATACAGGCCCGAACACTTGTCTATTGTTCAAAGAGGTGAGTTCTGCTGTAATTGTCTTTTTCCATTCTTCCCAATCCGGCCTTCCTTTACATTCTGCTAGAGATGTAGACTCAAGATTATTTTCAATGATGGAGGCAATTTTCTTTGCATAGTAAATATCGATTATGGCTATGACTCTATTCATCACTTCCCCGGATAATTCATAGTTTATGGCCATTTAATCATGGGTTGCTTCGAACAATTGTTTATCTTGCTCTTCACCGCATATCCCCATGGCTGGAGCGAGTTCTTTTAGTTTATTATAGCCGATGTGTGCGCTCACATTTGTTTCGGCATTATGCACATGTTCCTGCTGTGGAACATTCTCTATTTTCTACAGGGGAACATTCAAATCTGGGAGGGCCTCGCTAGTAGGCTCCTTACTAGTACCAGGTCTCAACCGGCCCCCTTCTCACGGCGGGGTGCTTTTGTGACTGGTTGTGATAAGCTCTCCTTCCCTCTTTTTCTCAGGAATCCCCGGGTACTTGGGTTGGAGTAACCAGACTCTCTGCTCTTTTCTTAGGCCTTTGAGCAGGTTGAGGGGTACATTATATTTGCTTTGGTTCTGCAACCCTCTCTGGTGTATTGCGTTTAGGCACATGTGGCTTAATCACTCCCTACGAATCACAAAAGTGATCAGGCAGTATATTTGCAAGTTTATTCAAGTCTAGAATCTTCCGGACCTCACCATTTGCTTCACTAGTGCGAGGGTTTAATACTGCCGCACCGGCTGCCTGTCAGGTGATTTCTCTACATTCATCTTCTGGTGGCTTATTCTCTCCCCTAATGAAGGGAAATTATGCTCATCAAATATGCAGTTAGCGAACCAAGCCGTATGCAAATCTTCAGTCATGGGTTCTAAATATCGGATTATTGAGATACTCTCATATCCAACATAAATCCCAGACTTTTGAAGAGGGCCCATAGCAAGCACGCTGTGGGGGTGGTATAATTAAATATACCTTGCAGTCAAATTTTCTTAGATGCGAGATCTTGGGATCATGTCCTACGCTAGTTGCATAGGTGAATAGATGTTATGGGACGGTGGTCTATAATTGATGAGATTTGATGCACGAATGACTGTATGTCCCCAGTAAGAGTTCGGTAACTTTGATTGCAAGAGAAGTGGTTGGGCAATTAATTTAATTATTTTAATTAATGCCTCTGCTAGCCCGTTCTGCATGTGAACGTGCAGTACCGAGAGCCTAAGGTGAATCCCTGATGCAGTGCAATAATCATCAAAAGCCTTTGAGGTAAACTCTCCGGCGTTGTCCATGCGAATGGATTTGATGTTATGCTCAGGGAACACATTTCTAAGGCGGATAATCTGCGAGATTAGCTTCGCGAATGCGTGGTTCCTCGTCGAGACTCGAGAGTAAACTCACGTTCGACCACTTTGAGAAAGCATCAATGAGCATCATAAAGTACCGAAACGGCCATGACAGGGGCTGAATAGGGCCACATATGTCCCCCTGAATCCGTTCGAGGAAAGCGGGGATCTCATCTCTAACCTTCAGGACCGATGGCCTAGTTACCAGTTTTCCGGTGGCACAGCTGGTGCACACAAAATCTTCATGATTCGGAAATTTTTAACACTGATACCATGCCTTTGTGAGTTATTTATAATTTCTCTCATCATTCTAAGATCAAGGTAGCCAAGTCTGATATGCCAGAGGAAAAAGAGTTCAGAGTTTATAAAGGTCATCTTAAGAGAGGTGAACACTGCGGATGCTCTAATGCTAATGTGGTATAGCCCAGTTTCTAAGGAGGCGAACTTCTCAAGAATTCTCTTCTCACATCCGTTGTGCTACACAACGCACAAAAGTCCATTCCCATTTTCTTCTATGGTTTCTACGTGAAAGCCATTGGCACGGATGTCGCGAAAACTAAATAGTGTTCGAGTGGATTCAAGGTATAGTAATGTCTCTTTCATTTCAACGATAGTTCCCATAGGCAAAATTATAGAGGCTCTTCCGGAGCATACAACTCAAGTGTCGCTTATAGTGATAGTCCTGATACAACCAGTATTCTTCGAGATAGACTGTAAGTATTTCGATTCTCTCATGATACTATTCGTAGTACCACTATCCACAATGTATAATTCCTCTATAGGCGCTACACACACACACACACACATATTTATTTATTTATGTATTTATAGTTGCAATCAGGTAATGGCACAATCACATATGCGAAACATATTTATTCATGCAAAATTCAAAATACTTAAAGTTCAATCATACTAAAATTCAGGGTTCTTCAAGATCAACCACGAGAGTTAAAATTTGCTCTTTTAGAGCTTACAATGCAAGGGAAAAATTTAAACGATTTATTTAAATATCTTCTAACGCAACCACTCTAATATAATAGCAGCAATAAGCTGCAAAAGAATACTAGATGGACTCGGTGAAAATTGCGTCCACACTCTGCCGGATGTCAGAGTCATTAAAGTGATCTATCTTCACGGCACCTTCAGGGACAGGGCAAGGAGGGGGCAGTGGAAGAGATACCAGTTCATCCTGTTCAAAATCATCTTTAGGCTTGGTATTCTCAACTTAAAGCTCTGCTAGATGTGTTTCAATGGAGCGCTTCTTCTTCGCTTGATGTGCCGCGACCGTTTCCTTAGGCTCACAGCAGATCCTGGACCAATGCCTCTTCAGACTGCAGCGATAGCACATTTGGTTCTGCTGGCCATACGGCTTGCGCGGCCCCTGATTACCAAACTTGTCAGTTGTTGCCCCTCTCTTTTCTTTCCTTTCTTACCCTTCTTATTGAGCTTTTTCACATTGTAACTATTGGCATTAATTTCTATACCATTCGAGTTACTTAGTGTCTGTGACTTGAAATTCTTCATTAAGACATTATCATGAGTTTCAGATACCATTACCATATCGATGAGAGTGCTATACTCCTCAATGTCGTCCTGCCGATAGCTGCGGGCTAGCTGAATTTTATTGGGATGGAAAGTAGAGAGGGTTTTCTCAATCTTTTCTTACTCCGAGACAGGTTTGCCACAGAGACTCAGATTGGTGCAAATGCGATGCAGCGCAGAGTTATAATCAGCAATAGACTTAGGCCCTGTTCTCTTGAGCTGATCTGAACGGCTGATCGGCTGAACAGCTGAAATGACTGAACTTCGAGAGCTCCTCGAGGTAGTCTCGAGGTTCGGGTACATTTCGTTTGATTTGCTTTCTAAAGCGTTAGGTCCTACCTTCAAAACAGCGAAAAAACGGACTCAAAAAACTAAAATCATATGTGTTTTCTAAACGTGGATAAGTCGTTAAGCTGTTAAGACGTTAAGCTGTTAAGCTGAAAAGAACTGGGCCAGTCGGCCATCCTCAGGCGATTCTAGTCTTGCTAGGCTTGTGAGAGGATTGAGTATCTCAACCTCTCAAAGCGCTTGCAGAACGCATTCCACAGCTTCAGAGGACATGTCACTACCATGTACCCACTTTTCAGAGTAGGTGACAAGTGGTGCTTAAGAAAATGCAGGGCCTATTAATTTTGTTCCGAAGTGAGGTAGCCCTGGCCAATGCCAATGGTACAATTTCCACGTCAGAAAATCCCGCACATCGAAATCATGGCTTGCGAGGCCAGTCATCTGCAAGATAACCAAATATATGATTACTTCAGGTAATCAACCTAGAGTGGTGCGTGACAAAAAAATAATTCTCGCGGTTTCAGTACGATGCCATTACGAGATGCAAACTAATTACTGATAATATAACTAGCAATAATTTTTAGAATAATTGCAAATAGATACTAACCAACAAAACACAGTGCAAAATAAATTCACATGATTCTGCGAGAATCAGGGGATTTCTGTAAAATTTATTAATTTTAGGTAAATTGCCAAACAAATCTGGACCTTTCGATCCAGTAAGACGCCGCTGACTAGAAAGGCCGTGAGTTCGGCAACGGCGCCAGCGTGCAGCGAGCCTAACGGCGGCGCACAGGAAACCGCTGCTGGCGGCGCTGGGCGCTGGTCGCGCGGGCTTGGCGGCGCGCTTGTGGGCGGGCGACACAACCGATGGGGCCGTGTCGGGCAGCACACGTCGGGCGTCGTGGTACACGGCGGGCAGCGCTTGTCCCGCGACCGGCGGGATCATGGCGGTGCGCGTCTGGCGCTATGGCACTGCCGGCATGCGCCGCAGACAAAGCGTCCACGGCATGGTCGGCGGGGCAGCGGCAATGCGTCTGGGCGCGACAACAAGGACCGACGAGGACACAACGGGCGGTGTGGCGAGCGCAGCCCGTCGGCGCGCTTGCGGGCATCACAAAAACATTCATGTCTTGATATCTCTAGGCATGCATATGAACCATGACAACCGATAATATAAATTTTTACCTCGGTGTTGTTTCTAGGAACATTGCTTCCACATAAAAAATTAATTGAAGTACATAATACTTATACATGATTTGCATGAAAATTGAAATACATAATTCTGATACATGGATGCAAGATAATGGCATTGCTCCAAGAGCACAAGTTTGATACACAGTTCAGATAATGACATTGCTTGAATTACATGACTGTGTCATAATTCATATAACATTATTACTTCAAGTACAATTTTGATACATAAATGATGCATTCCTGATAGCAATGGAATACTCACAATGCAGAGTTGAGTGTAATACAAACCGAACATTAAAATTTAGTAGCATGATTTTTATATAAAAAAATCACTTCATTACCCACTCAATGAACAGTAATGGCACTATTGGCGGGAAACAGCCAAACTAACCCAATTAACAGGGAAAATGTTAAGAAAAAAGTGTGCATTGTCAACATCACACTTAGAATCCAACTGCAACTAAGCAGCTGGTTGATATTTTATTACTTTTACATTGTTTGTTAGCCAGTCACCGACTACACATGTATAAATGGCATTATAATTATGTGTCTGTATGTCTGTATGCTGAATCATTTTAAACAGGGAACCAACAAGCACATTTGGTTGGCTTGCCTCAAGCAAGATTTACGCTAACAAAAAATTGATTAGAGATATAAAAAAATGAGGCTTGGAAAAGTTGGAGTGCAAGGGGGCAACACAGATCTTGCCCAATGATTTCAGTCCTATAATTTTTAGTATGAACATACTGCAGCATATCGTATTATAGTCAACAAATCAAAAGCCTAAATATATTGATCGAAATTAAAATCTCTTGAGTACAGAAACTAAACAAGCATAAAAGAAATAACTTGTCACAAAGGCGGAACACTATCAATACCTGCAGTGGCATGATGACTTTTGGTGGTCAAGGTAAGTCCACCGTCATACTTCCTAGGGTTAGGGTTAGGGTTTGGGGAAATTTCAAAAAAAAAAAAATCTGGATTTCACAATCTAGTATTTTGGTTCTTGTCAGAAAAAATTGAAACTTGAACACATTTTCCCTCAAAAGAAAAATATATAGCTCGACCAATCGAACAGAAAAAAAACATGGGTTGAAATGCTCCTCTCAATCAATAGTAAACATGATTGAGAATTGGGAAAGAGCGAGACATGTAGTGATAATTAATGTGATATGACCTGTGGAGAAGAGGAAGAAGAGGTAACCTCTGCTCATGCTCTTTTCTCAGTGAAGGAGGCTTCCATTGTGCTATGCTACACAGGTTGGTTAATATGCAGCCTGTGCTCCTGTGCCTGCTTTGTCTCACAAGCTAGCACCGAGAGGAACTTGAGGCAATCAGTGGTTCTGATCTTTTCAGCTACAAGAAAGCAGAGACAAATATTTCAGAATGCTCAGGAATGTTTCTGAATATTTGAACTTGTAACATCTGGTAGCTTGAGTAAGAGTCAGTGAAAGAATCAAAATAGTCTTAGCAAAGTGAATTTCAAAGTAGAATGCAATTGCTAGGCCAAAATCCAGAACTGAACAGCAAATATATATATTGGATGGAATATTAAAAAGAGAGCGCAGGTTGATCTTAGCCACGACCGAAGGAAGCATCAAGAGTTTATTTCTGCTACACATTTTTGCAACATGTCAAGCAAGCAAAAAGT
The DNA here is from genome assembly GCA_036346415.1 of Raddia guianensis. NCBI lineage: Eukaryota > Viridiplantae > Streptophyta > Magnoliopsida > Poales > Poaceae > Raddia > Raddia guianensis. The sequence goes on along the minus strand of CM070542.1, from coordinate 34,434,483 downwards.
CAGGCCCTACAGTGTACAAACCATGTTAAGTTATCTAGTAAAAACATGTTGCTAGGAAGGGAAAATCAAACAAAGCAGAGATCCCAAAATCGAACAAAAACAAGCTGCAAACTATTAACTAACAATAAGTTGGTATTTAGCGGTAAATAAAATTCATTGCTTCCTTAAAATTACTTGTGTAAAATATTGTAGCTAATTGTGTTGTCCATGAAACCTAATTAAGAGCAAAAGAAAAAATTTAAATAAGGTGCTCACTGGTTTGGGCATGCACTTCAAAGGTTATATGCAGACGATCTTCGAATGAGATAATCAAGCATGTAAACAACACCATGATTAGTGTTCTCGTTACACGGTGGACTAACTTATATATTTTTCATATATCAGCCAATCAATTTTAGGATAGCCCAATAAAAAACAAAGTAAGCAAATCCTGCACACATAATAAAAGTTTCAGGATTGCTAGTTTTAGAGCATGGTAAAAACAATGAGTCGTAACAACAAAAAAATGGTACAAACTACCTAAGCAAACGCTGTAGCTAACAAAATGGAAGAAAAATGGTATGTGACATAGCTGACAAAATAGATGAAAAATTAGATATTGAGAGAACGCACTATTGGTGAGACGTTGCCTAGGCATGACAAAACCAGTGTAAATAGACCTGCTAGTATCAGTTCCATAACCAATTCATAAGAAATCCATGCTGTAGCAAGAACCAGACCGAATGAAAAGAACATATGCTCCTAGAAATTTTTTAAAAAAACATTAGTTCAGTCTATCTGCAAGAAATAGTATGAGCACCCGTTTTATATTGTAAAAATATAGATACACAAGCAGCACCAGCTAATAAAAAAGGGGGAAATTTTCATATCCAAACAAAGAAGACATGTGTTCATCATTATGCCATGGACAGATGTGTTCATCAACAAAAAAAAATAGCTAGCACAAATTAGGATGAGTCTAGTTGTAGGCAACAAAAAATCCTGGGTTAGGCAACATCCTACACATTTTGATACACCGGAAATGAATCAAAACCCTTTTCCTCGATGCACAAGCAACACCAGCCAACAAAAAGGGGAAATTTTCATATGTAAATAAAGAAGACATGTGCTCATCATTGCATTATGGAAAAATTTGTTCATCAGCAAAAATAGCCAGCACAAATTAGGATGAATCTAGTTCTAGGTAATGACATAAATCTAGGGCCAGCAAAATCCTATGCATTTCCATACACCGGAGATGAATCAAACTCATTTTTCAACATAATTTTCTAGGATTTTACATAGTCCAAGGGGGAGAGAGTACAAGAGTAGGGGTTGCAGGTAGCTTACCTTCAGATCTGGGGACTCTCCACGCCAGCAAGAACGGGAAAGAAGTTGTCTCCTTGCGGACGTGCCGGACTGCCGGTATGACAGTGGGATCTTCTAGGGAATGTCACGCCACCTTGAGTTGAGGAAGGTGACACTGGGAGGAATGGGGGTAGTTAGGGTTAGTGGTGTCTCGGGGCCTGTCTACGACGGATCTGGCCACCCTCGAGGCCCGCCAGTGCTGGATCCATCCGCCCGATCGTGGAAGGGATGGGACGCAGCACGAGGAAGATGGAGGCGGCGTCGGCCGGGGAAGAGGCGGACCCAGCGGTGGCGAGCGGCAACAGATTTGCTTGAAGAAAGTGGCGAAGACGGGAGAAGAGGGGAGGAGAGAGGACAACATGGGGGTGGAACGACTGCGGGGGAGGAGGAGGTCAAGCAGGCGGGGGCGGCAGCTGGGTGTGTGGCGGAGGGCGGCGGTGGCAGCGGCGGCGACTGGGGGGTTGTGTGGTGGAGGGCGACGGGGGAGGAGGAGGCGGGGCAAAGCGTACGTTGAATCGAAAGGCAGAGATCACAAGTTGGCAGTACCACCACCATGACCATTAGGTGCTTTAAAGTAATAGAGATATGGGTCAAGACCATTTCATTTAGTAATTCCTTCTACATCCATATGGGTCAAGACCATTGCATTTAGTAATATTTTATAATAGGATAGGTGGTGAGTAGGCCATACTTTACTCTTTTTATTATACTCGTCTATTGGAATGTCGAAACCAAAGAAAGAATAATCTTTGTATTGATACCTACCAATTTTGAATTATGAAGGACATACAAACTCAAAATATTCAAAATTTGTTGAAAAATTTTATAAATTCCAAATTTCAAACCAAACTTTTGGAATATTTGAGGTGTGTAAATTTGAATTTTGGTACCCAATTTTTTAATATGAAATTTAGAATTTTGTTTTTAACATCTTTAAATGTAAAATTTAAATTTTTAAAAATTTAAAATATTCTACATTTCAAATTTTAATCTTTGCTTTTGAAATTTCCAAAGTCTTTTACTTAGAATTTCCAATGTAAATTTAAAGCAAAAGTTTCAAATTTTGAGTTTGTATTTCCTTGTCGGGTCTGAATATAGGCATGGGATTTTGCCTGACGTAGCTCGTCGGTCGATCCAGATAGCCTGCAGTTGTGCGTTAAAATGCACAGCGTGCATTTTGATCAGATCGATCGAGCTGGGCTGCACAGACATCATCGCCCAAGACCGGCCGAACGGGCAAGCGAAAGTGCTACCGCATGTCGCTCTCATGGGCCGATCGTCCCAGCCCACTGCGCAATCAAGTCAGGTCGCCTGCTAGCGCTATAGAGGGAACAGGGAATTGTTTTGGCACGCTATCATATATTCACACAGAACGACGCTCGTTAGGGACAGGCGGCGGCGATGGCTAGTAGCAGTGAAGATCCCATGAAAGAGATTTGCAAGAAAAAAAATGAAGATGCCATGGAAGAGATTAACAAGAACAACGAAGATCAACATCACCCGTATGCATCTTTGTTGATTTATAGTTATCAACCATCTTTTTTTTGCATCAGATCTTTTTCAATGAAAAATGTCAGAATAGAGTTGCAATTCAGTTTTGGCATGGGATCTTTTTCAATGAATAGAGTTGCAATTCATAATTTGATGGGATTTTTCAACCCTGATAATTGGATGACACTTTTGTAGGTTAAATGTCTATGACCGATATAGTAGTACTTGTATTTACACATTATGATCAACTAGTTAGATAGCAGTACATGACACTTTTCTAGGTTAAATGCCCATGGACGATATAGTTGGATGGCATTTTTCAGTACTTGTTTTTAAACATTATGATCAACTAGTTGGATAGTAGTGATTAATGTTGGCATTTGTTTTTGCAGCACGCCTACTTGGATGCCTCAAATTGGCAAGAAATTTACTAGTGTAGAGGAAGCCTGGGGGTTTTGGGTTTTCTATGCAAGCCAAGTGGGTTTCAATGTTAGAAAGCAGTATAAGAACAAAAGTTCATAGACAAAATAATTACATCATGTAGATATGTTTGTTCCAATGAAGGTTTTAAAGTAGAGGATAAAAGAGGCCATTTGGTTAATTTTCCTCGTGATGAAACAAGAACAGGTTGTGAAGTTCGTATGGGACTTGTCTTTGATCGGATTTCTGAATATTATACCTTGCATGATTTGAAACTTGAACACAGCCATGTTCTTCACTTGCCCGAGACAACTCATCGATGCCTTCAGAAGGAAAATCAACTGCGGTCTGAGCTATTCAAATTGAAATGGCTGAAGATTCTGGGATTAGGCCTAAAATTGCTCATGAGTTAGCGAGACGTCAAGTTGGAGGGTCATCCAATCTTACCTATACTTGTCGTGATCACAAGAATTATATACAAAAGAAGCGTCAAAAGGAGTTAAAGCATGGGGAATATGGGAGTTTATTGACCTACTTCTAAAATAAAATTGCTACAAATCCTTCATTCCAATATGCTATGCAATCAGATGAGGGAGGACAAATAATAAATATATTTTGGACAGATGCTAGGATGATCATTGATTATTCACACTTTGGTGATGTGGTTACTTTCGATACTACTTTTGGAACCAACAAAGACTGCCGACCGTTTGGTACATTTGTTGGTTTCAATCAATTTAGAGAGACTACTATCTTTGGTGCCGCCCTCATGTATGATGAAACTTATGAATCTTTCAAATGGCTATTTAATGCTTTCTTGACTAGCCACGGTGATAAGGCGTCGAAGACCATCTACACCGACCAGGATGCGGCAATGGGAAAGGCAATTGGTGAGGTACTTCCTAATTCACGGCATAGATTATGCACTTGGCATATTGGTCAAAATGCAATCAAGAATTTGAGCCGTCACATGGTTCAAGGTTCAAACATTCTTGGTGATTTTAGTGGTTGCATGTATGAGCATTAGGATAGTGCAACATTTGAAGAAACCTTTAATGACATGAGAAGTAAGGTTTTAAAGGAAACTTGGCTAGGTAGCATTTATAAGTTAAAGAAAAAGTGGGCAGCATGCTATATGAAGGATGTATTCACGTTGGGAATGCGAAGCACACAGTTAAGTGAGAGTTTCAATAGCAATCTTAAAAGCTATTTGAATGTGAAGTTAGATATCCCTCGGTTTTTTAAACACTTTGATAGGATTGTACAAGAAAAGCGAGATAAAGAGCTACAATCTGAGTATGACTCGAGGAGAAAAATACCACGCTTAAATATGAGGACACCCATGTTGGTGCAAGCAAGTACGATCTACACCCCCCAGATATTTTGATTTTTTCAAGATGAGTATGAAAGATCTCTTGCAGCCTATGTAAAGCCATCGATTAACAACAACGAGTACATTATTGGAATGGAGACTTTTGGTGATGAATTTTATGTGAAAGAAGAACAAACAGTTATATGTATCATAGGGGACCAACAGTTTCTTGTAGCTGCTGCTTATTTGAGAGAGTTGGAATACTATGTGCTCATGCATTAAAAGTTCTTGATTTGATGAACATAAAGCAATTGCCTGACATTTATGTTCTCAAAAGATGGACAAGAGGAGTGCGAAGCTCTATTGTTCAAGATGGTAATGGGAAGAATATTGTAGAAAATCCGAAGTTAGAAGCTTCACGTTCTTACCGGCTTCTTTCTCACAAGTTTACTGCATTAGCCTCTCAAGCTTCTGATTATCCAGCTTGTGTCATGCTACTAGATAATGCATTCGACAACTTGTCGAAAGAAGTGGAAGCAAAAATAAAGGAATCTACATATGGAGATGCTAATGAAAATGGAGCTAAAGACGACTCTCAAATATCACATTCTATGTCACAAACCATTGGTCTAAAGAAGAGAGATGTCAAAAAGAAGACCTCGAAGAGAACAAAAAGTTGGGTTCAAAAATGCAACCCCAAAAAGAAACAACCCAAAAAATCTAATACAAAGGTATGTTTTCTATATGTGTATATGTTTTTAACACAATCTCAATGTGTTATAGATATAAAAACTAAATTGCCAATTATAGGGAGAGGGAAATAAAGAAAACACACATCCCCAACAACCGGTGGAAGCTAGTCCAAATTGGTTTGAAGACAATGAATTTCCTGGTAGCTATATGCATTTGTTAACGGTAATTATTATTTTGCACTTTGTCTTTCTATTCTTCCTTATTTTTTGTAATACTAATCTAAATGTTATCTCATTTCACGCAGGGTGAATCCAATTATGATGATCATTTCTGAATGTTCATATTTACAATAGCAAACTAGATGATCAAATGTTGGCATGTCATCGTTGATCATTATCTCTCTTTTGTATTAATATAATTGTTAGTTGACTGAAAACCATCCCTTCAGGCTTTGTTACTGCTATGTGGTTCAAATTAAATTTATGGTCAAATTTGTGCATCTCTACACTCCATATTTGTGCTAAAAGATATAATATATTTCCAGTAACCTATTTTGGCTGTTTCGGAGTATTTTTTTCCATCTTTGGGAGCTACTACTGTTCGGACGTCCGAACAAAACTCTTTCCGTCGGACGCTGCAGCCCAAGGCCCAACTAAAACGCGCAGCAACTCTTTCCAAGTTTGCATGTTACAGCGCACATGCATGCTACAGTACCCATGCACGGAGGTTTGCATGCGCTGACGTAAGCACGACGTCAGCAAAGATTCCATTTTCGTTTTTCTTTAAACGGTTATATTTTTTGACTGGGAGTTCCAATCCACAAACCGTTTTCACCAACGTGTTCCTCGCATTTTTTCGAACAAAACAAGACCCATGTTGCTACATAAATTTTTACTGGAACAATTTATCTATACTAATGGAACAATTAATTTGTACTATTGGAACAATACGTCTAATACAATGGAACAACTTGGTATTTATCCTAACAATGCATTTGGTCTGATGGAACAAGTTGTATACCTATTGAAACAATTTATTTGGTCTGCTGGAACAATGAGTCTAGCCTTCCGGAACAATATATCTTGCCTGCTGGAACAATGAGTCTAGCTTCTCGGAACAATGAGTCTTACCTACTGAAACAACTTATATACCTATTGAAACAATGTATTTGGTCTGCTGGAACAATAGGCTAAACCCAATTGGAACAATGTATTTAGTCTGATGGAACAATAATTTATTCATATTGGAACAACAAGGTTTGCCTACTGGAACAATAATATTTGCCTACTGGAACAACAAGGTTGTCTACTGAAACAATATTTTTTGCCTACTGAAAAACAGCAAGGTTTGCCTACTGGAACAATAATTTTTGCCTGCTGGAACAACAAGGTTTGCCTGCTAGAACAATAAAAGTTGCCTAATGGAAGAATAAGGTTTGTCCTACTGGAACAGTTGAACTTTGCCTACTGGAACAATAACTTTTGCCTTCTGGAACAATAACTTTTGCCTTCTGGAACAAATAAAGGTTTTGCCTACTAGAACAATAAAGCTTGCCTACTGGAACAATAAAGTTTGCCCTAACGGAACAGTTGAGCTTGCCTACAGGAACAATAACTTTGCCTTCTGGAACAATAGCTTTTGCCTTCTGAAACAAATAAGGTTTTACCTACTGGAACAACAAGGTTTGTCTACTGGAACAATAATTTTTGCCTGCTGGAACAATAAAAGTTGCCTAATGAAAGAATAAGATTTATCCTACTAGAACAATTGAACTTTGCCTACTAGAACAATGACTTTTGCCTTCTGGAACAATAACTTTTGCCTTCTGAAACAAATAAAGGTTTTGCCTACTAGAACAATAAAGCTTGCCTACTGGAACAATAAAGTTTGCCCTAATGGAACAGTTGAGCTTGCCTACAGGAACAATAACTTTTGCCTTCTGGAACAATATCTTTTGCCTTCTGAAACAAATAAGGTTTTACCTACTGGAACAACAAGGTTTGCCAGCTGGAACAATAATTTTTGTCTACTGGAACAACAAGGTTTGTCTACTGGAACAATAATTTTTGCCTACTGGAAAACAGCAAGGTTTGCCTACTGGAATAATAATTTTTACCTGCTGGAACAATAAAAGTTGCCTAATGGAAGAATAAGGTTTATCCTACTAGAACAGTTGAACTTTGCCTACTGAAACAATAACTTTTGCCTTTTGAAACAATAACTTTTGCCTTCTGGAACAAATAAAGGTTTTGCCTACCGGAACAATAAAGTTTGCCTACTGGAACAATAAAGTTTGTACTACTGGAATAGTTGAGCTTTGCCTACTGGAACAATAACTTTTGCCATCTGGAACAATAACTTTTGCCTTCTGAAACAAATAAGATTTTGTCTATTGGAATGATAAAGTTTACCTACTGGAACAATAAAGTTTGCCTACTGGAACAATAAAGTTTATCTGTTGAAACAATGAGTCTAGCCTCCAGGAACATTCCATCTTGCCTGCTGGAACAATGAGTCTAGCCTCTCCGAACAAACAATCTTGCCTGCTGGAACAACTTTTATACCTGTTGAAAGAATGTATTTGATCTGCTGGAACAATAGGCTAACCTATTTGGAACAATATGTCTAGTTTGATGAACCACAATTTGTATACCTACTGCAACAATCTATCTTGCTTACTAGAACAATAAGTCTAGCCTTCCGGAACAATCTATCTTGCCTGATGGAACAATTGTATCAATAAAAATAAAAATGATAATTTTGGATGAATATTTGAGGGATTTATTGAACAAACCTTAGACTAATGATTTTTTGTGAGATTTGGATATATGATTGCAATTCGTACTGAAAAATGCTTTGGACATATATATGATTGTTTTTTTTAGAAAGAGAAAAAGAAGAAAGAAAAGAAAAGAAACGTGCTTAGTGGTGCTACGTGGGTGTGCATGCAAATGCGTGTGTGCATGTTCATGCAGTGCGTGCGTGTGTGCTGTGCTGCGTGGGTGTGCATGCAAATGCGTGTGTGCATGTGCATGCAGTGCGTGCGTGTGTGTTGTGCTGCGTGGGTGTGCATGCAAATGCGATGTGGCCTACGTGGGTGCGACAGGTGGGCTGTACGCGCAATGGGCTGGCGCAGGCGTCCGATCGGTTCGGACGTCCGCGCCGAAGCATTTTCCTCTTTTATATTATGAATTTGTTTCTTAAGTTCTTGGTCCTTTCGGTTTCTGCAGTTGTTCTGTTGTGAGTGTAGCTAGTTCAGTTCAACAGCGCCCAGCTGGCCCATGAATACGTGCCGGCCCATCAATGCGTGCGCGCGGCGACGTCCGGTGCAGCCCGCTCGGTCGATGCAGTCAAAATGCACGCTGTGCATTTTAACGCACAACTGCAGGCTATCCGGATCGCTGGTCGTGGGCCGATGCCGCGCGGCGGCCGAGAATATTCGCGCTCCGCCCGCGCGGCCGGAGGAAGATCCCTTGGGAATCGGCATCCCCCGGCTCCCGTTTCTTGGCGTCTCGCGCACTGCCACTGGAATGCATCCAGCTTCCAGCCGCCTTCCTTCCCGTCGGTCGTCGCCTATTTATCTCCCCTGCCGGCCAGCCACCGTCCCCCGTCGGAGCTCCCATCTGCTCCGGTCAGCCCCGCCGCCCGCCGCCCACCGGCCATTGCTTCCGGCCATCTCACGTAGCTAGCTCGCGGCTTGCCCGACCGTCTGCAGTCTTAAGGTGCAGTGGACATCTTCAATAGCAGTGGACATCTTCGAGGTGAATAACTGCGTCTATCTGCAGGGCTGGAAAGCACGGCTTGGTAGGACAAATGGGAGGGCAGGCTCAGGACGAGAGGAAACCTCATGGCGGCGTCTTGGATGGCCTCTACCGAGTAGAACTTGGCCGGCGTCGGCTGCCGCAGCTGCAGAGCGACGGCGAAGCCGTCAGGGCCAGCGTCGTTGATTCGTCACCATATTGTGAGGACCAAAACGGCTGCGGGGCACAACAGCGAAGGTTGCTCATCCGGTGAGCAGTAATTGACAGTTGACACACTCAGCAAGCCAGCAGTCAGCTCCAACTGATCTGAAGCAAGTATACTACATTTGTGTGCAAGCAGTGATGGCATCCGTATTGACACGTCCGTTTCTTTGCAGCTGCAGACGAATATGGCAGCAAAGACCCTCATGCCTGAAGCCCATCCACTGCAGCATTACATGTATGGCAAGTTTCATCGGTCCAGAACTCCAGATAACCACGACTCCAGTTTCATGGTGCAGTACATTATGTTTTTTGTTTGAGCAGGTGACAGGCATGCTGGTGAAACGATTGCAAATGTTGTCACCTCCCTGCCCTTCATTGTTCTTGGGCTGCAGACTCCAAGGCAAGGCGCTTTCTGAAACAAGCTTTTCCGATTTCGTTGATGAATGCCTACTAACAGGCCATGAACCAGTGCTGCAGGAAGAACCTGACCACGGCGCTCTACGCAAACTCGCTGGTTGGGTTAGGAGTAGCTTCAAGCTTGTATCATTCTTCCAAGGGAGAAATCCGGAAATTTCTACGGTGGGCAGACTATAGTATGATTGCCACCACTACATTGGTGAGTCATATCCTCTGGACTCACTGAGGATTAGATCTCAGGACTTTGCACATCATGACAAGCGTGTGCTTCATGCAGTGTTTGTCAAGGGCACTTAGGAATCAGAACCCAAGACTACTGATGGCAGCATCAACATTGCTGCTGCCATTTCATCCTCTGATGGTTTCAGCTGTCCACACTGGACTGATGGAGGCAAGTAATCTAAATAATCTGGTCTTTTTTTTTTCTCAACACGCAGGAGAGCTGCGTATCATTAATAATAAGAAGAAAAAGGTGTAAAGAACCCCGAGTACAACTAGCAGGATAAGATTACAATCGCACCCTTGTAGGATAAATCTAACTGTTCCTATATGGCAGGTTTCCTTTGCAAGACGAGCATCAATTGAACCAGAGCTCAGAATGGCACATAACCTGCACAAGATGTCGTCTCTATTGGGAGGGGCACTGTTTATTGCTGATGAATGCTTCCCAGAGACCCCTTATATCCATGCTGCATGGCATCTTGCTGCTGCAATTGGCATTGGCACATGCAATAAGCTTCTTGAATGACATTGCAAACACCCCTGCTGGTATCAACAAAAGTTGATTTCATTTTTTCTAGAAGAAGGAATTCAGCTTGTATTAACCTGTCGACATAAAGAACACTATACAACATAGGTTTACATAGAAAAGATTGAAGCTTATCAAATTATAGAATAGTGCTTTTGTAGGTCATGGGGGTAAGATTTAGGCAAGAAAATGATATGCGCTAGGTCAATGTGTCTATGTATTTCTCGTGTGATTATGCATTAGCATTGCAAAATTATTGTAACAATAAGGTGAGCTGTCATGATTAGTTCGCACCACAAATAAATAAGATGACCAAGTGGTTTAAAGTTCAAACACATTATTTTTTTGAGCTAACAAATACCTCATTAATAGAATTGTAATTTACTGAGCTACACAAGTTTCTAGTGGATGAGGCTCTGCAATTATATGCAGCAGGTATGCTCCTCACCATTGGATGTATCAATCAATGGCATGAATTGTTGATAAATCAAAGCACTATGCGAAAAGCAATGCTACAGTAAAATCAGATTGTTGCAGCGGTGAATATTGATCCAACAAAAAGGAAACACTGTATTCCACTGTACCCCTATATATATTGGCTTCAGCATTATGTTACCTGGTAAGTACTTAAAAAAATTCTAAAACAAATTATGTTTAGCCAAATGCATATCATGTGCTAACCTGAAAAGAGTAACAATGGCCACGTCATAATTTCACAAGCAAAGACGATTTGCTTCAGGCTGGTCCCTTCATCATCTATGGATCTGAAGTTCTTTCCAGTACAGGTTCCATATAGTGCTGCAAGCAAAATGTCAACTCAAACACCTGATCGTTGCTTAATGACAATGCTCCTTCCAGTGATCATGCTTAATGTGGATGAGGAACATAAAGGACCAATGCTTCAAGTGTAGAATTGAATGAAACTGACCAATTTGTTTAGCTTATGCTATCAACATGCTGGACTGATTCACCCAGCATCTTCCGGCAGGCTTCCCGGCATTCAATACAGCCACTCTTGCCCTCACTATCCTAGCCTGCTCCCACTGCCCAATGCCAGCATACATGTTTGACAGCAGCACAATGTGTCCAGCTGCTCGCTCTGGCTGCAGCTCAATCAAGCGATCGATCACTCTAGCAGCCAGCTCCAGGCTGCGTTCCCTCTTGCATCCACTCAGTAATGCTCCCAACACAGCCTCATTAGGTTCCAATGGCATTGCCTCCACAAGCTCGAGTGCCTCGTGCAATCGACTCCCACGGCAGAGCATGTCAACCATGCACCCGTAGTGCTGTATACCTGGGGTGATCCCATAAACACTCTTCATGCTCTCGAAGTAATGCCGCCCATCATCAATCCTGCCTGCATGGCTGCAAGCCCACAACACTGCAAGCAGTGTCGCACCATCAGGGCGTTCCTGCATTATGTGAAACAAGTCCAGCGCCTCCTCGGCTTGACCACAAATTGCAAGCCCCAAGATCATTGTATTCCATGTAACAGTACTCCGTCTTGACATCTGATGAAACAAGCGGCGAGCGTCCTCCAGAGCCCCAGACCTTATGTACATATGCATAAGGGCATTGTCCAGCAACACTGTCCGCTGCAACTGCAATTGCTGGTTCACACGCGCATGTACCCATCGTCCGAGCCGCAGATCCCCAAGCTCGGCGCACGCCGTGAGCAAGGCAACCATGGTCACTGCGTCATCTTTGACCCTTGCTTTCCTCATCCTCCAGAACAGCTCAACCGCCTGCGCTGCCCTCCCAGCATTCACGCATCCGTCTATCACCGTCGTCCATGCCACCCCATCCCTCCCAGGCATCTCGCCAAAGAAATGCAGCGCCACATCCACCTCACCGCATCGCACGTAGGCGGCAAGCATGCAGTTCCACGCCGCCACAGTCCTTTCAGAAATTTCGTCGAACATCTTGCGTGCGTCCCCGAGCTGCCCGGCCGCTGAATACATGTCGAGGAGACTGGTCATCACGTGCGTGCTGGAATGCGCGATCCCGCCGGCGAACGCACGAGCGTGAAGGGCGCCGCCGTGGGGGAGCGCTCCGGCGCCCGCGGCGGCGAGGGCGGCGAGGATAGTGGAAAAGGAGAACGCGTTGGGGCGGAACCCGTGGCTATCCACGAGGCGGGAGAAGAGGGCAAAGAGCTGGTGAGGCGGCGCGCGGGACGCGGCGGCGGCGCGGAGAAGGAGGTTGCCGAGGGTGGGGGGCGCGGGCGGATGCGGCGGCGGGGAGGAAGCGGAGAGGAAGAGGGACTCGGCGCGGGGGAGGTCGGCGGCGGCGGCGGCGAGGGAGAGGAGCTTGGCGGCGAGGAAGCGCTTCCGGTGGAAGCCGTTGAGGAGCACCTGCGCGTGGAGCTGGTCGAGCGCGCGGCGGGCGGCGGCGGCGTGGGGCGGGGGGAGGCGACGGAGGCGCTGGGCGAGGAGGTAGAGGCGCTGCTGCAGCGCGCGGGAGAAGGGGATGTGGGGCGGCAGGTTGGGTGGGAGGAGAGGACGGCGATGGCGTGCAGGGTTGATCGCCATGCTGGCTCTCCGCCTCCGCCTCCGCGGTTCTCCGCGCGGGAACAAATGACGTGCCATAAGCGTATAGACAAAATAGTGTTATGAAAAAAAAACAGAAAAAAAAAGTATATGTACTTCAATGATTACACTACCTATATACTCCAAAGTTTTAAAGTTAAATTGATTCCATATTAAAAGTTCGAAAACACTTGAGCCCGGCTGTTCGGCTCGTCCGGACGTGCGCGAGGCAAGTGGGCCGAGAGCCAAGGCCCAGCAGCGCATGCAAGGGGATGGCCAGCGATGGAAAAATCAACAGCAGTGGGGTGGAAAAAACAATGACGCGAGCTGACGTCAGCAGATTTTGTTTTTGTATTTTTCTTTCGGTGACCATAAATTTTGGCTGGGTGCTCTGATCCACAAACCGTTTGCACCAACGCGTTCCTCGTATTTTTACGAACAAAACAAGATGTATGTTGCCATATAAATCTTCAAACTTACCTGATGAAACTTGAGGTTTGCCTACTGAAACTTGGGTTTCATACTCGTTAAACTTTGTCGAACTGTCAAGTTTCATCAGGTTTCATCCAAGTTTTTTCAAGTTTCATCATGTTTCATCTAGTTTCTTCAAGTTTCATGAAGTTTTCACAGGTTTAATCCAAGTTTCATCAGGTTACATCAAAGTTTCATCCAAGTTTTATCAGATTTCATCAGCACACGGCCAAGTTTCATCAGCACACGACCAAGTTTCGTTAGTATAGATGTAAGTTTTATAAGTGCATTCTCCTAGTTTCACATCAAAAAAATTAAAAAAGTGAAAAAAATAAAAAAAAAAACTTGAAAATATTTAAAATGGGTTGCTCTCGATTTTAGAAGAATTATGAAATTTATTCCACGCATTTTGAACACTGCTTGAATTTTATACAAAAATCGGAAGTTTAATTGGAAAAATGATCAATCGACTGCACGTAGGCTAACTAGTCGATGCACATGCACGCGAGCTCTGTGGCGCGTCCGATGCGCGCGGTGCCGGACAATCGGACGAACGCTGCTAGTCCGGCGCGAGCGTCCGTCCGGACGTCCGGACGCTGGCGCTCGCCTTAAAAGTTATAAACAAGTGAAAATTATGATAAATTTGAATAGATTAAAATTGACTGAATTTATTTGTAACTACGAATTTAAAATCATAATTCGAGGTAAAGTGAATTCATAGATACATATATAATTTTTTAATATTTTTAATTGTTTAGTTGTTGTACACGATGTGTACCTGAAAACCCTTTATGCGTAAAATATGTTGCCTGGTTGGTGAGATCAACGAACGGGAAAAGGATGGAGAAATTGAAGTCCATGTTTGGTTAAGATCACCGAAGGGGAAAGGATGGAGAAATTGAAATCCATGTTCGACTATAGTAATTGTAGTTATAATTTTTAGGATTATTTAGATAGATGTTCTCCCTAGTTTTTAAAAATGAGAAATGTCAGTATCAAGCTGCTTTTCTGAGAATCACCATCATAAAATCGATAAAATTGTAAGATGCTCCTCATGACACCTTTTGCAATAAAAATTATAAAACTAATAACCGAAATTTTTTCAGTATGAAGATCATCGAACATGTGTGTTGAATAGAAGATAATTGAACAAAAGATTTTAAGTTAAAAGTACATTTTTTGAACATCACTCAGTCTTTGCTGAAAGTTTTGCCTTTTAGATTGATTAGATTAGAACAAAAAAGTTGTACTATCATCGTTGTCCTATTAGTAAAACCGTACGTGATTCATCTTCATAATATCATTGACCCATACCAGTAGTCATAGCTATGTAGTCCCTTCGTTTTTACATATAAAGCGTATAAATTTTTTGAAACTGTTTTTAATGAATAACTTTGGTCATTAATTTATTTCATAAGATATCATCAACAACTACCAAATTAACCTAATATGAAAGCATTTCAAATAAAAAAAATCAACGGTATCACATGAATAACATTAAACATATATCTTGTAGCTTAATTATTAGTGAAAAGTTACAAACATTGATTTTTTAATACACGTGTACACCTTATATTTCGAATGGAGTACATCCAAAACGCCACTAAGTGAACATCATATGTTTCATCCAAAAGTGTATCTAGGCTTTGGTTAATGCTATGCTACTCCTTCGTAAGCATGTCATGCAACTACTTCATAGAGATACGTCCGCATTGTTCAACAAACAAACTAAAACGAAAAGAAATTTGTTGATTAGGTAGAAAGCATTGTATTGTTTTTCTTTTTTTTCGACAAGGGGATTAACCCCGATTTCCATTAAGGATTAACGGAAATACAAAGTTTTGAGCCCAAAAAGCACATAAAACCCAAACAGTGCTAAAGAAATATAGTTAAGAATTCTAAAACAGAAAAATGAATGCCACACACTACTCCAAACTTTTAGATCTTTCTTGTTTTCCCCCTCAAGGATAACCGGCTACAACATGTCGTTTGTCATATTTGGCCCTGTTCTTTTAATTTTAACGGCTTAACAATTTAGCGACTTATCTAAGTTTTGAAAAAAACATATGCTTTAAATTTTTTGAGTCCGTTTTTTGTTGTTTTGAAAATGGGTCCTAACACTTTAAGGATTAATGGCGTTGTCTATACAACATTTGTTTATTCTTTCTTCTACTTGGCTTGTAAAAATAAAAGGATCCCTAGTAGTTAGAAAGGAGTTGAATTGTATCTAAACCAACTTTCAATCTTTCTTAAGGTTTTATAAAATTTTAAAAAGTTTAAAACTTTCTACTAACTAAACAAGTTTTGGAAGCAACTACATGGTGCGCAACATAAATAGATGGAAAGAACAAAAAGTGAAAAGGAGAGAGGTGGCTTAGGAGAAAAAGCGGCGGCGGCTTAGGAGTAAAAAGGGCGAGCTCTGCGCCGCCTAGATTTGGGGTCTCCTTGCGTCGGTAGCAGCCTCCGGGAAGCTGTCAGGGTAGAAGCACGGATCTGGACGGGGCACTTGGGATCAGAGATTTCTTCGTCAGCAGACGAAGCAATAAGGTGTGATTTTTCTTTGTTTTAGCCAATAAAATAACTCGTTATTGTCGACACGACGGAGGAAGATGCAGAGCTTTGGCTTGGGCCAAAGTCGATGCGGCGATCGTGGCCGGTTTAGTGATTTGGGTCAAAAGCAAGGCTTCTCTTCCGAGTTTCCAGTGATGGCCAAAATAAAGTTGTCAATTGGAAAAAAAGGGAACATGTTTTGCCCTACTTCATTTGCTAGATCTGGTTATTTTTAATCTGTTTCTTACGCCGGAGATCTTGGTGGAGTCAAGCCAGCCGAGTGCGTTTTTTCCATGGTTATTCATTCTTGAGATTGTTACTCGAGTCAGAGATTCAAGCTGCCACAACTATTTTTCGATATTGATCTTTCAAATCTGCTTCCCATGGTGAGCGAGGTTGAAGAATATGATGCTATGGTTGACTATGGAGGTTGTTAAAGTTCACGAAGACGATAGAGTTAAAGAGAAATTCTGATATGATGAATTGTAAATTGTTAGCAATAGACTTCTCATGATCACATTGTAATTTTCTTTTTGTGTGAGGGCTTCTACGTATGAGTAACACTAATATTTTAACGGAAATGCTACTGTTCGGGCGTCCATTGCGCGGACGCTCATGCCCAAAGAACGCGCCTAGCGCTCGCGCACCCGCCCGTGCCGAGTGATTAGCGTGCGTGGCCATGTGATTAGCGCTTCGCTGCTCGTTCGCATGGCCGTGGGGTTAGCAACTAGCAGGCAACACGGTTTCGTTGTGCATGCAAAAAAATCGTTGCACTATA
The DNA here is from genome assembly GCA_036346415.1 of Raddia guianensis. NCBI lineage: Eukaryota > Viridiplantae > Streptophyta > Magnoliopsida > Poales > Poaceae > Raddia > Raddia guianensis. The sequence goes on along the minus strand of CM070542.1, from coordinate 34,417,766 downwards.
TTAATGCGTACATGCATACGTACATAACACATGCATCGCTACACATGTATATGCACAAATCGCTACACATGTATATGCTTTGCTTGTCATTTGCTAGCAAAAGTGCGATTTTTTTTTCCTCATTTAATTTTTCCATTTTCGTCTCTATTTCATCTGGAGTCCAAAATACATGGAACAAATTTCATAATTCATCTAAAATCCTAATTAACTCATTTTAAATACTTTTTATTTTTTCATTAGCCAAATTGTTTCGACAGTCTATACATATTGGATCCATAGGCTAAACTAATTGTTTCAGTAGGGTAGACATATTGTTCCAATAGAAAAAACTAATTTTTGCACTTCGATAGACATATTGTTCCAGTAGGCTAAACTAATTGTTTCAATAGGCTAAACCAATTGTTTCAACAGACTAGATAGATGGTTCCAACAGGCCAAACTAATTGTTTCAACATGTCAGACATATTGTTCCAATAGGTTATACTAGTTGTTTCAACAGGCTATATATATTGTTCCAATAGGCTAAACCAATTATTTTAGCATGCTATATATATTGTTCCAACAGACTAAACTAATTGTTTCAACACGCCAGACATATTGTTCCAACAGGCTAAACTAGTTGTTTCAACAGGCTATATATATTGTTCCAATATCCTGAACCAATTGTTTTAGCATGCTATATATTGTTCCAACATCTGTACAAATTATTTCATCGAAGCTAGACAAATTGTTTCAATAGGCTAAACTAGTTGTTTCACAAGTTAGACATATTGTTTCAATAGAAAAACTAATCGAGAATGCTTACGCTCGGGCGTCCGACCAAGCGCCGACGCCTCGAGGCCAGATTCTGCTGACTGCGTCTCAAGCGATCTTGCACACCGCCAAGCCGTGTGATAATTAGCGCGCGTGGCCACGTGAATAGCGCTGCTGCTCGTTTTGCATGGCCGTACGTAACACAACGACTAGAAAAAAAGTGTGTTTCATTTTGCTATTTAAATTTCTCATTTTTGTATCCATTTCATACGGAGTCCGAAATGCATAGAATAAATTTCATAATTAATCTAAAATCACAATTAACTCATTTTAAATACTTTTAATTTTTTTTATTTTTGATTTTCCCACAGACCAAATTGTTCCGAATGGCAAAACTACTTGTTCCAATAGCCAAAATTATTTGTTTCGGCAACCCGAACATATTGTTCCAGTAGCCTAAATTAAATATTTCAATGGCAATCATGATAGACTGTTCCAGTAGGTATACAATTGGGTTAGCCCTATTGAAACAATTGTTTTATTTTGTTCGTAAGTCTTGTTTTTGATGGAACAACTTGTATACTTGTATACTTTGTTCGTATAGCCTATTGTTCCAGCAGACCAAATACAGTGTTCCAATAAGTATACAGATTGTTCCATCAAACAAGACGTATTGTTCCAATTGGGTCTAGTCTATTGCTTCAATTGGGTTAGCCTATTGTTACAGCAGAACAAATACATTGTTCCAACATGTATAAAAGTTGTTACAGCAGGCAAGATCGATTGTTCTGAGAGGCTAGACTCATTGTTCCAGTAGATAAGACAGATTGTTCCGGGAGTCTAGACTCATTGTTCCAACAGGCTAAACTAATTGTTTCAACAGACCAAATATATTGTTCCAATAAGCTAAACCAATTGTTTCAACAGACTAGATAGATTGTTCCAACAGGCTAAATTAATTGTTTCATCGGGCTGGACATATTGTTTCAATAGGATGTACAAATTGCTTCATCGGCCTAAACAAATTGTTTCAATAGGCTAAACTAGTTGTTTCAGTAGGCTAATCTAATTGTTCCAGCAGACCAAAAATATTGTTCCAGTAGACTAAACCAATTGTTTCAACAGACTAGATAGATTGTTCCAACAGGCTAAACTAATTGTTTCAACATACCAGACACATTGTTCCAATAGGATGTACAAATTGGTTCATCAACCTAAATAAATTGTTTCAATAGGCTAAACTAGTTGTATCAGTAGGCTAATCTAATTGTTTCAAAAGGACAAAAATATTGTTCCAATAGGCTAAACCAATTGTTTCAATAGACTAGATATAATTGTCCCAACAGGCTAAACTAATTGTTTCAACATGCTAAACATATTGTTCCAACAGGCTAAACTAGTTATTTCAACAAGCTATATATATTGTTCCAACAGGCTAAACCAATTGTTTCAACAGGCTATATATTGTTTCAATAGGATAAACAAATTGTTTCACTTGGTTGTGCATCCACTAGGTAAAAGTAATTGTTTCAGCGGACTAGCCATATTGTATCAACAGGCTAGATTAATTGTTCCAACAGGCCAAAAATATTGTTTCAATAGGATAAACCAATTGTTTCAACAGATTAGATAAATTGTTCCAACATGCTAAACTAATTGTTTCAACATGCCAAACATATTGTTCCAACAGGCTAAACTAGTTGTTTCAACAGGCTATATATATTGTTCCAATAGGCTAAACCAATTGTTTTAGTATGCTATAAATATTGTTCCAATAGGATAAACCAATTGTTTCATATGGTTATACGTCCACTAGGTAAAAGTAATTGTTCCAATAGGATAAACCATTTGTTTCAACAGACTAAATTAATTGTTTCATTAGGATAACTATTTGTTTTCAGATTCATCTGATTGTTCCAATAGGCTAATCTAATTGTTTCAGGAGGCTATACATATTGTTTGCAATAGGCTAAATTAATTGGTGCACTTGGTTATACGTTCAGGCAAAACTAATTGTTTCAGCAGCTAGCCATGTTGTTTCAATAGGCTAAACTAATTGTTGCACTAGGATAAACAAATTGTTTCAGTAAAATTTTATATAGCAACATTGGTCTTGTTTTGTTAAGTAAAAAATGAGAAACACTTGGTACAAACGGTTCGTGGATTGGAGCTCCCAATCAAAGCGTTATGGTATCGAAAATAAAACGAAAACGGAATATTTTCCGCTGACATCAGCTTGCATCATCCATGCAAAAAGAGAGGGAGAGGCGTTGCATGCTATTTTGATTGGCTGGCGTTTTGTGCGGGCCCAACGTTTGCAGCACGCGCTCGCTGGTGTAGCAGGGCAGGGCCGACGAAGGCAGCGTCCGATCGATCGATTAACAATCGGACGTCCGAACCCAAGACGCATCCATATTTTAATGATAAGTCTCTTTTCTCAAAAAAAATAAAAAAGAGAATAGAAGAGTGAAAGGGCTCTGGTTGAGAGAGAGCGCGCGCGGGAGCAGCGGCGAGCCGGCGAGGAGCCGCGCGTGCGCGCACGCCCAGTCGACTGGGTGACACGTGGCGGTGGTGCGGCGGCGAGGACGCCGGCGATGTCAAGCGCGTGAAAGAGCTCAGAAGGACGCCGTCGCAGAAGAAGCCAGGACGGAGCAGCGAAATCTAGCCGTTCGATTCCTTTTGCACGGTGCAGATCAGGCGACGGCAGCCGCTATAGCGGCTGCGCCTGAGAGGCGCCCAATGCGAGCCTCATGCCGCTCTCCCCACCGCTGCGCCTCCTCTCCTCCAGCCGCCCGCCGCTCGCCCTGCACCGTCCCCGCCTCCGCCACAGCCTCTCCGCCGTCCCGTCCCCCTCCGGCGACCGCGCGGCGGCCCCGTCCCCCTCGAGCGGCAGCGCCGCCCGCCTCGCCGCCGCCATCCACGGCTCGGCCGCATCCAAGAACTTCGCGCACGCCATCCGTTTGACGAAATCCCTCGTCCATGCTTCCTCCCACAGCGCGCGCCCGGGCGCCGCTGCCTTCGCCGCGCTCGCTTCTACCTCCAGCTCCCCTGCCCCCGCGCTCGGCGTGCTCGTCATTGCCCTCTCCCAGATGGCGCTCCTCGACGAGGCGCTGTCCGTCTTCCGCCTCCTGGCGACGTTGCCGGCATTGCCAGTCTGCAACGCCATTCTTGACGGGCTTGTCAAAGCCCATAGGTTCGGCCCCGTCTGGGAGCTGTTCGATGAAATGCTTAGCCGAGGGATGGTGCCAAGCGTGGTGACTTACAACACGCTCATCAATGCATGCCGGTATCAGGGTGATGTGGCGAAGACCTGGGAGGTATGGAATCAGATGGTAGCGAGACAGATTGATGCGAGCGTGGTCACCTACACGACGATGATATGTGCGCTTTGTGAGGAGGACTGCATTGGCGAGGCCGAGGAGCTGTTCCTCACAATGAAGGAAGCAGGGGTGCGGCCTAATGTTTACACATACAATGCACTTATGAGCAGCCACTGCAAGAGAGATGGCATCAAGCGAGGATTTGCATTGTACCAGGAGTTGCTGAAGAGTGGCCTTGTTCCGAATGATGTGATCTTTACGACCCTAATTAATGGTTTATGCCAGGTGAATAGGATAAGTGAGGCAAAAAAGATTTTCCTTGACATGCCTAGGTTTGGGATTGCTCCCACTGTACCTGTTTACAACTGTTTGATTGATGGGGCTTTCAGGTCAGGCCATCCACAAGAAGCATGGGTAATTTACGAGAATATGACTCGCCATGGGTTGTGGCCAGATGAATTCACCTGCAGCATAATTGTACGAGGCCTTTGTGAGGAGGGCCAAGTGCAGGTAGCAGCCAGGTTTATTGAAGTAATGCAGCAATCTGGTATTAATCTGAATGCTGCTGTTTACAATGCCCTAATTTATGAATACTGCAAGGATGGAAATATGGCAGAAGCTATCGCAACTTGCACAAGAATGAGTGAGGCTGGAATTGAGCCCAATGTGGTGACTTACTCCTCCTTGATAGACGGGTGTTCGAGGAATGGGGAGATGGAAATAGCAATGGCTGTGTACACGGAGATGGTAGCAAAAGGGGTTGAACCTAATGTGGTGACATACACTGGTCTGATTCATGGCCATGCCAAGAATGGCGACATGGAATCTGCTTTTGCTTTACACAAGGAGATGACAGAGAAAGGCATTTTTCCTAATGCAATCACTGTGTCAGTTCTTGTTGATGGTCTGTGTAGAGACAATAGAGTTCAAGATGCAGTCAGCTTTGTCATGGAGTACTCAAGGCAGAAGGATTATGGTGGCATTCATTCATTTTTGTCAAACACTACAACTCAGAAAGAACATTCAATCGCAAACAGTCTGACATATATGATTTTGATATATGGTCTCTATTTAGATGGCCAGCACCATGAAGCTGGTAAGTTTTTTTCTTGCATGAGAGGATGTGGTATGGTGCCAGATAGCTTCACTTACACACTACTGATTCGGGGGCAGTGCATCCTTGGATATGTCTTGAATGCCATGATGCTCTATGCTGATGTTATTAAGATCGGTATTAAACCCACGAGATATGGTAGAGTCTGCCCTGAAATTTGGTCATGGGAACCACCAAACGATATCAGAACTATTGAAACTTAGGTGTAGACTCAACTGACTAAATTTAAGACTTCAGAGCAGTTCAACACAGCATAGTTCCCAGATTTGGAAGCCCAGTGGCTTGTCAGTCATGGAGACAATGAACCATTGTGTTACATATGGGAAACAGTGAAGGTTCCACAGCACAAAAGTCCTCTGCTTCAGATGGGTAAATCCAACCTGCTTCTCAGGGCAAATGAAGGTTCATCCAACTTGTCCATAATGAGCATGAGTTTGGACCAGCAGCTCTGTAAATGGAACAAAATCCAGTTCCGTTCCGTACCCTATAGCGTGCTCAGTGACGCACTGATTAACAGCTGCGAAAGATGACTCTAATGAACACAGCATAAGATGTAAAGCTGAGCTGAAGCAAATGGCAAAAATTCTACCCAGCATGTCAAACTGTTCTTACTTGTTGATATACTAAACCAATGTGATTGTGCTCTGCGATAGCTGAGGTTGGAGGAGGGATGTTGATGCAAGTATGCAACATATGCTGCATTTGAAGCATTGAGGGATGATATGATCTATTCATCCCTATCACCTTGTTATAGATATTGTACAGCTTTGACGTTGATAGGAAACTTTGTTGCCACATGCCTGTTGTACAAGTCTGAAGATGTTTTATCTGTATTCAGACAGATACTAACCCATTTATTCACTTGATAGAACTATGAATGTTGATGACAATTCCATTTTCTTTCTACATCTATCTATTTTATTGATAATGGCACAAAAGTTGGTGTGCCGTTTTTTAATCGTGACTAGTAACGAATGTGTGAATGGCTGAATGCATTTCTCATTAACATGGTCTTGCAAAATGGCATTGTACAAAAACTCTTCTCTAAGATTCCCAGAAGATAATTTCACCATTGTCTCCAACAAAACCGAGATCCTTGAGCCTCCTTTCCTGATAATACTCGAGGCCATCCAATTCTTGCTCTCTCTGCTCAAAAATATCATCAATTTGCTGCAGTACTTTCTTTTCACCAGCCCTCACTCCAATGGCAATTTGTTGTCTTGATTGCAAATATTCTCTTTTCAATAGTTCTTCATCCTGAACAATTTAGGCATGTTTTACAAAATTAACTAGGAGACAATCAACAAAATAAAAGGAATGGCATTATTCGTTTAACAGCCATACCTCTTCTATTGTTGTGTGATAGGCAGCAAGGGCAGATCTGCAGGCGTTTCGGATGACTTGGCATATTGATTCCTCATTGTCAGCACTCACAGGAAGCTCAAGGTGATCCCAAACTGTATTTCTAAAGAGAGCTTCCAAGAGAAACGCATCTGTTCCCCCAAGACAAAGCAGTCGCAGGTAGGGAAGCATTTGAGGGGGAAGTGGTTCACCCAGGACAACATCAAAATATGCGGTCTCCCCCAGCCCATTCAGCTCTGCAATGTCGAGCTTGTCTCCATAAAATGGGTCAGATTCAGGTATCTCCAGTGTCAGAGTATATGCATCCCTTGATGAGTTTGATTCAGTGAACCCATAGTCAAGTGCTAATTCAGCATTGCTCTTGTCCAGGTCATACTGTATATATATCTGTCAGCATCATTCGTTTTTAAGTAAGAATAAATCCAGCTTATTCACTTGGAACTCATTATATTTCTTAGTGGTGAAAGGCAACAGAGATATATGGTCATGCCCAGTCTGCAGGGCATTTATTTAGCAATATAATGGAACTTCATGTGTACCTGTTCTCCAGATTTAACGGCTACTGGCGTTTGCAAAGAGAACACAACATCCTTACCGAAGATACCTTTTCCTTTTATATCCCAACACGATTCTTTTGAGGTAATATCAGCATTGTGATTTATCTGAATGGGCAAGGCATCAAAATGATTATATCAGGATGTATTTCCAATGTTCCAGATGTATGATGTAGTGAGGCAAAATATAGGGAAGAAACTCTACACTGGAAAAAAAAAAACTCTTGACATGAAAACTTAACCGCTGAAATTACCGTAAAGTTTATTTCAATATTGGACATGGTTTGGATTTCGAGATCTTACCAGATCAGCAAATGGTATGAGAGCAAGCTTATCTCCACGAAGGCCTGAAAACACCCTTGATCTGAGTATTCCAAATGCCCACAGGAAATCACCGAACGTGATGGTACCAGGGAAAATGTCCTTATTCGCGCTTATGATCTCAGCTTCAACATTGTCGAATTCGCTCTGTACATAATCTTTCACGCCTATTGTTGTGCTCAACAACTGTGTTCCTGGATGGAACAGAAGCATACAGATTTGCTTAAGCAAGGATATAATCGAAGTTTGGGTTCTGAAGAGAAGGCATGGGACTTTGCATTGCACGCTCACCTTGTATCTCCAAGAGCTCCTCTTCTGACCTGCACTGGAGGCACGAAGCAACCACTCAAAAGCATCAGCAATGGTGCCATGCGAGGTCGTGATGAGGAAGCAGCAAAGAGCATTTCATCAAACACATGAGATTGGTCACGCGCCATCTCATCCTCACTCACCAGAAGATGGTGGAGTCGGTCTGGCGCGGGAGGATGGCGAGGTAGGGCGCCCACGGCGAGTCCGCGCCGCGAGCGGCCTCCCGGAGGAGGAGAAGCGCGACGGAGACCCACGGCCGGAGGCCCCCGCCGCAGGCGCGGCCGAGGTCGGAGGCGGCGACGGCGTCGGCGTCCATCCAGAGCTTCTTGGGCACCTCCGCGACGACCTGGCCGCGGGGCAGGTCCCGCGCCGCCACTAGGCCGACGCCCTCCGGCACCGCGGCGGGCGCCGCCGCGGCTGCGTCCGCGCCGTGGGAGGAGAGCCAGCGCCGGAAGTCCTGCAGCGCGGCGTCCGAGGGCGCGGGCGCCGTCGGCGCCCCCGTGGCTGCGGCGGCCGCTCCGGAGAGCAGTCGGAGGGGTATACGTCTCGTGGAAAGGCGGAGGAGGGGAGGGGGGCGGTGGCCGGAGACTAGGAGGAGGAGGTGGTGGAGAGCGGCCATGGCGCGGAGGGAGAAAAAGGGGGATGCGCGAGGCGAGATAGCTTGGACTGGAAGACGACGGCCGTTGGTTTGTAATACACAGGTGGCGGGAGTGGATATGAGTACGACTGGTAGTCTGGTCCAGTAGTAAACCAGTAACGTTCAGCATTTTCGACGGACTTTCTGTAATACTCCTTTTTTTTTTACTCTTTTAATTTTTGAGCACGCTTTTGATCATTCATCTTATATAAAAATTTAGTGCAAACATGTGAAAATATAAGTCATGTTTAAAACATATTTAGTGATAAAAACAAAACACAACAAAATAAATGATACTCACCGGCGCATAGAATAGATGGAAGGCTGCATGGTGCAGACCTATCCCAGCGATGCGCAGGTCTGTGGCAACTTCACCATGCATGACGTTTCCGGCAGTCTTCAGCGTCGCCGCCGCACGCATAAAGGCTATCCACCGGCGCAACACCATGCATGCTAGCCGCCGCTACGGCATTCAAGGCTACCGCCGCCTTGCGCAGAACTTCCTCCGGCGTCTTGATATGCGCCGTGGCCTCAGGGTCATATACGAGCGAGATCTTTCTGACGTGGGGACCTTTCTTAATCTTCTCTATCGTGGCCTCTAATTTGGTGTCCATGGCGGTGCAACGATGAAGATGGATCAGAGATGTTATTTTCATCCGACTATATGGTGTAGCGGTCGCCGTACATGGAAGGAGATCGTGCGACTTCTGAGCCTAGCGACCGCACAAGCGCTAGCCGATTGCTTGCACTAGTATACGCCGCCGCAAATCACTCCTAGAATTAATTAGTTGCCTACACAGCGAGCGTCCATACAGGGGTATTTCTGGAACTTCTGAACGGTCAATGCAGCTGCGCCTTATAGATTGAAAAAAAAGTGAAAACAAATTATGCTTTACATACTAGAAAGGAGGGAGTATTTACATAGTTTTTTTTAATTGAGATGAATGGTTGAAGACGTGCTGAAAAGTCAAAAGCATCAAACAAAACAGAACGGAGGGAGTAACATATATAGAAAGGCCTGTAAAGATCCTCTATAATATAATAACAGTACTCACTCTGCTTTTTTTATTTGTCGCTGTTGACTTTTAAACATGTACGTATTCATCTTATTTAAAAAAACTATTTAAGTATCATTTGTTTTATTATTAAAGTTGCTTTAAGCACGACTTAATTTTTTTTATATTTGCACTAAATTTTAAAATAAGACGAATGGTGAAAGGGCATGTAAAAAGTTAAGCGGCGACAAATAAAAAAGAATGGAGAAGTATAAATTATGGATGAATTTTAGAGGGATGAATTGAGGGAACGCCAATAGTATTTTAAAGTAGAGATATAAAAGGTTGTTGGCGATGCTCTAAACGGGAAAAAAAAATTGGCTGCCGGGTGGGCGCTCTCGTTGAAATTCTCGACTGAAGCGCATCGAGTTACCCTAGTCAAATTGGTCTAAGTTAAACCACGTACACCACCTCAGCCATTTATATAAGTCGTTTTTAAGTTTTTCCACGTATAATGTACAATGATGTAAAGAAAAAAATCATATATAAATATACAAACCACCTACAATACAGAAGACAAGAGTGAACTCTACGCCAAAATTAAGAAACTTTTATGCCAGCATGTACAATGATTGAGATAACAGTTGTTCATAGCTATAACATGTGACCTACATATAGCACTAGAAACAACTTATACATTGATAAAGATAGTTACACACTTTTTTAGAAAGCTTGCTCACAAATAAGATTTTTTAATTCTCGTATAGAGTCGACTGTTATATTGGTGACAACCCAAATTTCTATACACACTATTTCTTTCATATCATCATTGATTCTATACGACAAGTTTTATAAATATTTTAGAGACAGCTCATATATATTATTATACATGTTATTACATATGGAGCTGAGCATAATTTAGTCGCAGCTGCACAAAACAGGTCGACATGTGTTTGAAAGAAAAATCAAAATTCAAAGCGACAGGGCGGAGGAAACCACTCCTTACTGGCCCTCTTTTATTTGTGGTTTTGTTCGGTTCGTTCTGTTGGACCAAAATTTGTTTTTTACAGACTATTTGGTGTAATATTTTGTAATAATTTTTGGAAGCTTTATAAGATTTTACTCAAAAAAATCAGCAAAACTGTGAAAATCATTTGCTTTTCTTAGTTTTCGACCTTATGATGGAAATAGGTGTAGCAAACCAGTGGCGAACGTAGCATGAAAATATAGTTGGGGTAAACCTAAAATCCCCTCTGCCTATCGTTGGCCAAATACACCGTAAATTAGTTAAAATATATAACAAAATAATAATAAACACACTGGTTCATGATCATATCCATTGGATATTCAAATTATCAATAATAGGTTGCCCATCAACCCCACTTACAAGGCAAAATATAAAAAAATTGCTTTCTACTTTAACTAGGTATTAACTGGCTCTGAATTTTTATGTGAGGCCGAGGCCCCATGGAGGGTCTGCCCCTGTAGCAAACCGAGCTTCAACACCCATCCTAATTCGAAAATTCCAAATTAAATTCAAAATTGAGAACAAACAATAAAATTATTTAAAAAATCAACATGGTTGAACGATTGACATGAAAAAATTCCTTTTAAGAATGGGCTTCACTACAAATTAGATGTCCGATGCTTTTTTAAAAGACAGTGTTGTAGTATATTAAACTAAACATTGCAATTTCTAAAACAAAATGTTTCATAAAATCGGATGTTTTGGCAGTATGTTTTATCAAATTTTAAAACAAACGTTACAGTGTTTTAATTAAATCACTACAATATAGGAAATAAAGTACTATAATATTCAATATAGGAAAAAGTCTATATTACACCCTGAAATATGACCCTTCATCTACATACCCCCTAAAACTACAAAACCAGGTATGTGGACCCCTAAAACAAGGAAAAATGTGCAAATAACACCCGCACCGGTTTTGATGGTGGTTTAGCCCACATAGCGGATGAGGTGACAATTTAGTCAAAAAATAAAATAAAAATGCAATCTCCCTAGGGACTTATTTGGTTTTGGAATTGATGGCAGTAAGATCTAGCCTCCCATGGGCTGAATGATTTTGGTAATTGATGTTAACTGGGTTGTAGAACTGGATCACGTCAAGATTAAGGACATTTGCTTCCTAGTTCTTTTGATTTCTTGCGTGTGTGTAGTCTAGGAATAACATGCCTACCGATCGTCGTATCTCTGGTTGCAGGGTCCCACAGAGCACATCTCTGGTCTGTTATCCTCATTCGTCTTCGAGAGAGTTCGAGATAAGCCTAGGTGACTCCAGGGAGTAGCCAGCTGTCTTACCACTTAATATAGCCCAGAGTTCGGGCACGAAACTTCCCGCTTAAGTGTCCAAATGTTCCCACCGAGTTCACAAATCGACAAACATGGCACAAAACCCTAAGCGAGTCATCAAAGGAAAAAGGGATAACGAAATGGGCTGCCAAAAACTAGCCTCGTCAGACTGGGATCGACGGTTGTCGGACTGGGTCCGACGGCTGTCGAACTTGGTCCAATGGATGAGCGTGCCAGCGGCTACGTCCCTAAATACAACCCTACTGTCGGACCGGGTCCAACCATGCCATCGACTCCTAGCGACTAAGTCCCTAAATGCAACCTTTCTATCGGATTGGGTTTGACCAGGCCACTCCCAAAGTGAAACACTTCATCGGACTAGGTCCGACGATGGATTAGGCTGAATCATGGGAAATTCAATCTAGGCCGTCCATTCTTAAGGTTTTCGCCTTATATCTATAAATAGGAGCCACCAGCACAGAAAAAGTGAGTGGGCCTCATTTTGTAGCCACCCCTAACCCTAACCATCCCTTAGAGAGCTACTCCCATGGTGTTCTTCACTCTCAAAATCCAAATCCACCATGAGGGCTTGAGAGATTGAGTGAGAGAGATTGAGGGAGAAGGAGTGAGGAAGAATAGGAGAGCATCCCCTAGTCTTCTCCTCGTCGCCTCCAAGGTTCGTGCCCTCTCCTATGGTTGTCTTATCATCCTCCATTGTGGGATGAGGGTTGGGTGAGTTGCGGTGTATCCGGTCTTATGCTCTTGGGATTCTTGCCACCGAAAGACGTCGTCACCGCCAAGCTCCGTCAAGCATACCACAGGCAAACCCTTCTCCGTGAAGGTCACCGTGCTTCCTACGGTGCTTCCTATCTGTCTGTCGGAGTGTGTAAAGCCCGCCATCGCGTTGGCGGACACTTTGCTTCCCAAGGTGCTCTTCTCCATTGCATCGGAGATGTGCTAAATCCTCGGTGTGCTCGAGGTCAGCTTCACGTGTGAAGTCGGTGTTTCGGGGTCTTTCGCGTGTGGAGGCTACCAATTCGTGTTAAGGTTTGGAGCTCGCCTACCATGTGTAGGTGAAGAGGTACCACCGAGTGGATTGAGGGCTAGGGACGATACAGTCCCGACTTCCTTGACCGGAAGCTTCCTCAACGTGAGTAGGTGCTTGCACCGAACACGGTAAAACATCGGTTTGCGCCTCTCTGTCTTATTTACTTACCCCATCTTGATATCCACTGCCTGCGAGTGCCTTCGTGCCTTCTACACTTATGATTTGATTGCTTCCGCCTACTAGACTTGTGTAGGAATCCATACGCTAGCTTGTGCCATAACTTGCCTAAGTGACTAAGTGCAACAAAAGTAAAAATTAAAATAGTCCGATTCACCCCCTCTAGCCTTAGGTTCCTTCAGTCCCCTCTCTCCTCTCTCCTCCCTCTCATCTCTTGCCCATCTCTGCCTCATTCTCTCCAGCCACCACAGCCATGGCCGCCGTCCCGGCCTCCGGCGCAGTCGTCGTCCGCCCTTCCCGTTGAGGCCACCAGCCCTGGTCGCCCGCGTCGTTTCGGCCTTCGGCGCCGCACCGCCTCGGCCTCCCTGCGTCCTCGCCGTCCTCACGCCTCCCTGCTTTGGGACGACACGGGTTGTGCGGGTGGCGGTGGAGGCTGGAGGTGGCGGCGGCAAAGGCTGGAGATGGCGGTGGCTGGAGGAGGAGACAGCAGATGGCGCTGGGGGGGAGGTGGAGCTGGCACCGTGGAGATGGGAGAGAGAGAGTGAGAAGGGGGAGATGGGAAGAGAATAGGAGAGAGGTGTGAGATAGCATGACAGTGTGCCCATATGTGATTTTATATTTATATATTGTTTTAGTGCCTAGAATTCCACCTCATCCGCCACAAACGCAAAACCACCCTCAAAACCGTCCACAGGGGTTATTTGCACCTTTTATCTGGTTTTTTGGTGTGAAATACATAGTTTCGTAGTTCAGAGGGGTATATAGACAAAGGGCCATAGTTTAGGGTGAAATATAGATTTTTTCCCTTCAATATTAAAACACAGAAACAATGAAAAGTAGTTGATGCAAAAATCGTATTAGAGCACTAACACATTTGAACGAGAAAAGTGGAACAATGAAAAATAGCTACGGTCAAATTTTAATAAGAGCACCTAAACATTAAAAAAAGTATCAAAACATTAAAGGTAGTTGTTGCAACATTTGAATTAGAACACTAAAACATTTAAATGAAATCACTAAAACATTGAAAAGTAAGCATTGAAATATTCAAGATGAGCTATAAATGAGATGTTTCATGGGAGCAAATAAGATGTTTCATATGGGTAAACAAGATGTTTCACAAAAGCAAATAGGATGTTTCAACAGTGAAAAATTGGAGAGAAAAAAAACAGACAAACGAGGTTTTGGGTTCTCCGTTGGTTGGGCGTATTTTATATCAGAATATTTGGTCTCTGAACTAGAGTATCCTATGTGTGCAGAAATTTCTCCAGACGGCTATCTGAGTCCCTCACCTAGTTATGCCCCTCCTTAACAACCCATCTATTCAGCTAAGGTTAGCACTTCACTCTCATTAACACTCGCCTCTAGCAACCTCTTGAGAAACTAAATCTTCTCCCCATCGCCAAATCTTCTTGATTCAAGCTTTGGATAGGATTTAAGAAGTGAGATCAAGTGCCCTTGTGAGCAAGCTTTATTTTTTGAGCACTCGATTCATCTCCAAACTTTTTCTTCACCGGATTTATTACTCTTAGAGATTGAGGACTCCTTGAAGGCTAGGTGTCGTCTGGAGGCACCGAAGCTTGGTGTAGTGTGCCGAGGAAGTTTGTGGAGACTGATTTCGCCTTCGAAAGGGAAAGGAATTAAGGAGTGAAGTCGAGGGGTCTTAGTATGACCTCGGTGAGAGTAATGAACTAAAAAACCCAATTCAAATGTGACCAAACCAACCTTAGCTGAGACATAGGATCCCTCTTAAGAATTCAAACTTTGGGAACAAACATCGACGCGTCTTCACTTTAGCTTTTTGGTTTCCCTCTAGTTTGTTCTTTAGCTTGATTTGTCTTGATTTGAGCTTGTGGTTGCAATTGACTAGCCCCTTCGAGTGCTATTGCTCCTATTTGTGTTGTCGTTTGGTTATTGGTGTTGGTGGTAGCTCAGATATATTGGTCGAGCTTGAGATTCAACTCTCACTCTATTTGCATGTTAAACTGTCCGTTGTTTTGCATCGAATACTCTGGTAACCATCGGAGTATCTGATGTTTGGGACCGGACTGTCCGGGGGTCAGAAGGTTATGCGTAGTTGTGGCTGGAAATTTTGTACTCCCTCCGTTCACAAATGATCTACGTCTAAGAGAAATTTCACAAATGATCTACGTCTAAGAGAAATCACAAAGACCAAAAAAAGTAATGAACAGATCAACTACCCATTTAATCTTAGAAATATTGATGTGAAAGTAGTGCCATCAATTTCTGCTTCTAGCCTCTCACCTCAAAAATTATGTTCTCGCACCAATTCAAGAACTGCATGCTTGTAGCAGGTAATTAACTACAACCTCATGCAATTAAAACCAGGCTAAAACGTAGATCTTTTCTGAACAAACCAAAAAACTTATATGTAGATCATTTGAGAACGGAGCGAGTAACGCCGATTCACCCGTCAAGGCGACATGTCGATCCTTAGAAGCAGGTGTTATGGTGTCGTTGCTTTGGTCCGCTTTGATTCGGTTTTAACGTTTCATTGGCTTATAAGCTAGAAAATTCAGTACTTTTGAAAAAATCTCAAAAAAATAAAATATTTTATAAAATATTTTATTTTTTTGGAAAAAACATAAAGCAAAGTGTTACAACGTATGGCTTGTAAAAAATAACAAATTAAAAGTTTATGGCCTATAAAAATAAAAAATTTAAGTTGTATAAATCCGTTTGTTTTTAAGCTGAAAAAAGAGGGACATATATATATATGAAAACTGACTGATATGTCTTTTATTTGTAAAAATCGATTGGTATTTGGCCTAGTTAGTCAGTTTTCTACTCCAAATTAAACTAACGGTTTTTTATTTTAAAAACTGTGAAAACAAAAACTTTTCCAAACTCAAATTTTTTGAAAAAAGAATGTTACATTGTTCTTACCGACCAGTTTCGTGGGATTTTAAACCCTATTCTCAACTATCACCAGCAAGGATGAAACGTGTGAACTACCAAACTACGATAGTGCCTTTGTAGGTTCCGTTTAAAAGCCTGGATTTTTTATTAAAAAAACTAAACGTTGCTTAGCTAATAGTATTCCGTTTGTGGGAGCTGTATCTGAAAATTTTAGTAGGTACACAAGCGCGTATGTCTCATGTTACAAGCGTGTGGAGTACGCGTGTACGTATCCCAGAGATCATATAGTTATTTATTGAGAAACTGATTCATTGTGTGTTTCAGTTTAGAAGCCTGGTTTTCCCGGAATCATATAATTATTTTATGAGAAACTGATTCAATCATACGTTCCAAATGGGGATCTTCGTATCTTAGCGGTAAGCACGAAGCTGTACATAGTAAGGTCAAAAAACACGACGAAATCGGTACGAGAATTCAAAAGTGATTAGAACAGAAACACAAGGGCAAGGGCAACACAACATGGAGAGATCTGTATCGCTTAAAAGGATAACCACACTGAAGCCAAACTTATCCCGAAAGACCAACAGAGGTTACTTACAACAAAGCAACGATTTTTGTTAATTTTTTTGAGACACCATGAAATAGCTAAACACAGAATACACATGTCGAATGCCTATTAAAGACATGAGGCACTTGCATCTCATGTACCCCGATGTGCTTCCATTACAACCTGAAACAGACTCTTCGAGTATCAGTTTTTCCTCCCTTCAGAGAGGATGATGTGATACCCGTGCCTGCAGTGGAAAAAGGCAAACATTATAGTATGGATTTTTTTCATACGTGCAAACATTATAGTATGAATTTGTTTCATATGTGCCATGACGAAGTTCGTTTATTTCGGATATCCATCGCAAAGTGGATATGATTATAGATGCCACTAGTTTTGCAACTATCTATCACAAATGCCATTTTCGGGCTTTTCTGGGAATTTTTGTGCTTTACGTGAGCTGAATACACAAGAAATATATTAAATACATGTGGGGTCCACATGTCATTCTCTCCCCTCCTTCTTCCTTCCTCCTCCATTGCTCTCTCTCTCTCACCGGGGCGCCGCCACCGTCGCCGCAGCTCGCCGTGAATTGGGGAATTGGCGATTGATTACCGGGCATGTTGGTCGTGCAGAACGAGAGGCTGAAGATAGTGGAGGGCGCGGTGGCTGCGCGCGACGGAGGCGGAGCTGGAGCGCGAACTGGGGCGCAACACGCTCGACCAGCTCCTCCAGTCCCTCTACGTCGCCGCCGCCGAAGGCCAGGGCAACGCCGACGATGCCCACTCCTGCTGCTTCGTCCAGGCAGGCGCCGGCGATGTCTCCGACGGCTGCCGAAAGGCCTGCAAGGCGAGCGACAACGGCGAGATGGGGAGCTCCGACGGCGAGCTCCGACAGCAGCGGCAGCGCTTTGGTGAGAGAGAGAGCAGTGGAGGAGGAAGGAGGAAGGAGGGGAGAGAATGACATGTAGGCCCCACATATATTTAATGTATTTCTTGCGTATTTGGCTCGCGTAAAACACAAAAATTCCCAGAAAACCCGAAAATAGCATTTGTGATAGATAGTTGCAAAACTAGTGGCATCTACAATAATATCGACTTTGCGATGGCATATCCGAAATAAACGAACTTCGTAATGGCACGTATGAAAAAAATCCTTATAGTATCTCACATAAGATGACTTAGACAATTAAAGACTCCAAAAGAAACAATCACACTGCCCTATAATTTAGAAGTGCTCCCCACTTTATTACTCATAAATCAGTGGTACTGTTACCCTAGGCACTAATTGGGCGACTGATTGGCACCTAGCACCTAATCCTGCCTAGGCAGCGTCTAGCGTTTACGGCAACACCGCAACAATGACCAGTGGAATAATATACTGGTTAGTCCCAAGGACTCATGACATAGCAATAGTTGTGTGATTAATAAGCCAAAGATGAAAGAAAAACAGGAATAGAACACATACGTAGACTTGAATGGTGCACTAGTAGCTCCCACAGGTGTGCTAAATGCAACATCCTGGAAAGGACCAGCCATTTTGCCGCGTGGGAACCATCCAAGATCTCCACCTTTCTTTCCTGATGGGCACTCAGAAAATTCTTGTGCTACCTGCAGCATCAATAGACAGTTATGTAAGTAAATTAGTCAAATGAAGTATTATTGGTGTCTACAGAGAACATGCTTAAGTAGATTGTGCAGCACAATGTTGAAATTAATTTCCAACTGAAGTAAAAACTAACAGTCACAGGCATGTTCCGGTATACAAAAAATGCATCAACCGTGGTCCCAGATAGAGTATCATTCAACACTTGAGCCTCAGCAAATTCAATCCATTTGCATTTACCAATCATAGTAAATATTCATAATGCCAGTAGATGAGCAAGTAAAGAAAATGATTTAGGTATCTTAGATGGTCAGTTTTGAGAAACCAGTTTGCTTATAGACTAGGCAATAGGCACTAATGCATAAAGGAACCATAGCCTTCTTACTCAAAGTTCTAAATTATGCCTGCATGGCTGAGAAACATTGTTTTAAAAAACAATTTAAGGAAAATAACTGTTTATACTACTTTTCTTTTGAAGTGGCTTGACCCTGTACAAGCACAAGCTCCCAAGATGCCCTGCCAAAGTCCTTCAGTTAGGTACCTGCACCAGTTACCAGACAGGAACGGAATTGGCAATTTGGCACCAACCACCAAGTAAAACAAGATCACCCATATATCTCTGATACATTTTGCCCAATCAACATCATATACCCCAATCTCTGTTTACAATATCTACATGCGACATTGCCATAACAGCAATTTTGAAGTTTCATCAGTATCAATGACCATTGTACAAAAACCCTGGCCATTCTCACACATTTTTTTATTTTGAGCAAATCACAAAAAAAAAAAACAATCTGAAATGGATACTTAGGTGGTTCAACCATCTGCTTACCTTGGCAAACTCTGCAGGAGGGACCTTGTCCCCGTTGTCCAACCAGCCATCCTGCAACTTCTTGTAGGCTTCATTGATCTTCCCTTGCTTCTCACACAGCACATGTCTAGCTGCAAAGGCACAACAGCAACACAACAGTCAAGTTCCCAAAAGTAAGACCAATGAATTAAAAACAAACACGAATATGCAACCAAGCAAGCCTAAAAAACAGTATAGCTCAAGCTGGTAGGCAGTCAAGTTGCCTTTTGGCGTGGCTGCCATATTTGTTTCACAAAATCCCATAATTTTGGGTTTCAATCGCAGCTAATCTGCTATGTGCGAGTTCCTACTGTTCTTGGTTTCATATATAGATTCCATTAGCCATGGGAACTTGATGTGTGATTTTATAGTCCCTTTGCTCTGAAGAAAATTAGTTGTATGACACTCGGTAGACGTGCCTCACTGCCTCACAGAAACTAACACTCAGTTGATATGCCTTTTGATGAATAACACCGGACACACCTATTCCTTTTATCGATAACATTTTAGCTATTTTCCCTTCACAGAAACCAGCACTCAGTCGATTTGCAGGATCACTGTACCACAGTATAATACTTCCTCCGAGAGGCCATACAAAATTAGTACACCAAGAACACGGTCTACGCCCATATAATCTCAATCTCCGAACATGGCATGAACCCAAGCATCAGCAATGGCGAACAAATCCACCCCTTACGACTCGGGGGCCGGGACACAGCGCTCCCCCACCTCAACCCTAGCCTCGCGGGCTAGGGGGAGAACCAACCCCGTAGTACGGTACGGTACCTTTGACGTAGGTGCACGTGCCGAGGCCGTCGGCGGACTTGCCGCCCTTGCCCTTGCCTCCCTTGCCGCCGCCGGCGTCGTCGCCGCCGCCGGAGGAGCCGGCCGCCTGCTTGCCCTTCCCCTTGGAGTCCTTCGGCTTGGAGTCCTTCCCCATCCGCGCTCGCCGGGCGGGCACCGGTGCAAAACCCTAGCAGGCTAGTAGCACTAGCGAGAGAGAGAGAGCGAGAGAGGCGGAGCGAGGAGTGAGGACGACGGCGAGACGAACGACCGAGAAATCGATATTTGGACCCGTCGTCTTGTACAGGGCCTTGCTCCTCCGGCCCAACAGGCTGCATTTCTTAAATTGGCCCAACAGGTTGCATTTCTGAACTTGGCCCAATTTGTGTATCCTTGTCTGCCTCTATCCGAGACACGTATGTATTGATTTGGTTCACACGTTCGGTATACAGGAACATTTATCTGTACTGAGCAGAATTTGTAATACCCTCAAATAGCCGATGGCCTCGTGGAATTAAACATATCTTGATCGATCGATATGCGGAAACAAATTATAGCTCTGTGCCACAATTCAAGTTAGAACAATGGATTTGCGGTCCAAATCGTGTCGCGCGAAGCCAGCTATTGAAAAGATTTTATTAATTTATGAAAAAAATACGTCAAAAAGATTGGCCCATGCAGGTCTCGAACCTGCGACCTTCGCGTTATTAGCACGACGCTCTAACCAACTGAGCTAATAGGCCTGTTTGGTTTAGTAGCTATAGAATTATTTACAAATTTTGTAGAATGACAATTAATGGCACGGGTTCCCTTCTTATACTAGTGTAACAAGTCCAAACGTGTTTATCGAATACGTAATCCAATCCCA
Organism: Raddia guianensis; assembly: GCA_036346415.1. Lineage (NCBI taxonomy): Eukaryota > Viridiplantae > Streptophyta > Magnoliopsida > Poales > Poaceae > Raddia > Raddia guianensis. The sequence continues at coordinate 34,397,329 of CM070542.1, read as the reverse complement.
TTAGTTGTTCTAGTTTCCGCCTTGAGCAGTTGAAATGGCTCAAAAGAGACAAAACCTAGCTAGTAAGCGCATGCAGTGCAGGGCTAGCGCTGTGCAGTGCAAAATCTAATATATTGCAGCTACACGTACGTGAATAAGCTAGCTATAGGCCGAATCTTTCAACGCCATAAAAAAAAGATGAAAACCTCCTATATTATAGGTCCTTTATTGCTGGACTTCCTAAAACTTACTTTGTATCTAGCAACCCCTTACGTTCGTCCAATTTCATGCATATGGGTGCAGGGTGCGGCACGTCGATGCCACCTCTTGGAACCATCTCACACTGTTATCTCTTATCGCCGTCTCTTTCTCCCCCTTCTGTTTCTCTCTTTCCTCGATGTGCCGCCTTCGGAGAGCTTGAGCACCTTTCTCTTCTCGACAGTTAACACTAGCTAGCTCCTCTGGTGAGCCGTCCTCCTTCTTTCTCCTCCTAGCAAAGATGATGGGGTCCATGCCGGTGGATCCGAGTGGCAGGGATAAGCTTCATGGTGGCGTCCATGGCGGATCCGAGCGGTGGGGGCTCCCTATCGAAAAAGAAATAGATGGGAGGGAGGTGGATGGAGGGAGGAAGAAGAGGAAGCTCCTGACCGAGGGGGACGAGCTTCACGATGGCGTATATGGCCGATCTAAGCTGTAGAGGAGGATCGAACAGCGGAGGCTCCTGGGCCAGAGAAGAGAGATAAGAGTACGTGTGGCGGCGACGGCGGCGCTCTCACCGTCCAGAAGTACGTGGCCACCCCCTGCCCTAGCACGAGAGGCCCCCAATCGTCAACAACGCGCACAAGCGATGGCCACGCTTGGGAAAGACGTCGTAGCTCCTAGCGGCCGGCCCGCCTATGCCACCACAAGCAGTGGAGCTCTCTGCCGGCGAGCACCCCGCAGATATGGTACCACTTTCACCTTCTTTCGCACCGACGTGGGGAGCTCTCTGGCGGCGGTGGAACGTTGGAGAAGATCTAGAGAGGTGGCGCCAACATGGGCATGAAACCGGTCTCAGAGGGTTAAAAATCCACCAACGTAGAATCTAAGAGGTTGTTTGATGCAAAATAAGTTGTACCTATAATATAGAGTTTCTTAGATAATTTTCTTAAAAAAACAAAGACATCCACTTAAAGGCTTTAATTTCTCTGCAAACTGAAGGCAAACCAGCTGACACATATACTTGTCAAGGCTTCCATGTAATTATTCTACGTATTAGTATCAGAATAAGTTAAATTATTGCAGTTGATTAACATTAAGGAGAATAGAATCAATTAATATATTGTGGATAAACTCGATGGTTAGGAACTCATATATGGCTCTCTTTGATTTACGGTTCAGTTCGTCTTGGTTTGGTTGTGCTAAAAGTTGAAAGCTTTTAAAAAGAGGCATGGAAAAGATAAATAATTATTTAAAGATATTTTTAAAATTAATTTTAAAAACCCACCAAACATATAAAATTATTATAAAATGTAACAATGAATGGTATGTAGAATAATAAATTTTAGCTTAACTGAATAAAATAAAACCAAATCGCATATCAAAGAGACCATCCTGGATTAATAGGTAAGGTCAACGAAAATCGAGGTATCTATCATCACACCTACCATTCTATCCTCTCCTATTTTTTACCGTAAAACAGTGGTAAGGACCCACTGTTATACACTAAAAGCAATATTTACAAAACTTTACGAGGAACACACCGAAAGATGAGTAAAAAGTTATAGATTAATCTGAACGAAACTCTTGAAACGAATCAAAACTATATTAGAAGGTAAATATTTGCCTTTTGCCCTATGAATAATCATAAACAAACTCTTTAGTTTTTGAACACTCTTGATCTCTGAGACTGAGATGTTGTAGTCTTCACTACCGTCCTGTTCCATGGTAGTGCAGCAATTACAAATTACTAGTAATATTCTCTTGACTGCATGCTGCCTGTACGTTGCTTCTTTCAGTTGGTGCACTCAAGAAACCGCGCGCGTTAAGTTGCTCATGCAGTATGGCCTTCTTACTAGTGTACGTAGCAAGTGAAAACGGGTTTACTGCATAATCTAATCACACACACCGTTCCAACTTCCATATATGCACGTAACGTGAGCAGCGGAAATGGCAGATTTCAACTATTACAAAGCTAGCTGTTGCACGTACGAATCAAAACTTTTCATGTCCAAAAGAACAAAACAGCAATCCTGCAGTGCAATATAAATCTTATATATATTGCAGGTTGCAGCTAGAACATGCATGCATGTGCGTAGAATGTGAAGAAGCTAGTTACTGAATCATACGATATATACTCCATTTAAGAAGGCATCGACCGTAAAAGCTTAACTTGCCTGCAAACCGTACCCAGCAGCAAACCTGCGAAATATATGCTTGTTAAGGTATATATATATCCAGTTCAATACAAAGCTTAAGCCAGTTTTCAAAATGTCAGATTAACTAATGCACTTGATTAACATTAACAGAGAGAGTAGAGAACGGGATAAATTAACCCGGTGGTTAGGAAACCGATACGAGTAGGCGTAGTGGAGATCAAGGCAAGGAGAATCGAATTGAAGCATATGGCGGCCGTATCATCACATGCATGCATCTACCGTTCTGCTCCATACGATTGGGCAGAAATATTCTCGAGACTGCACATATATGCTGTACATTGCTTTCTCTGAGTGCGTGCACTCAAAAAACCGTACCACGCGCTGCTCATGCCTGCATTCTTCGTTCTTCACGCGTCTCCATCTGACATATGCATCTTCTCTCTGGCATGAGAGGAGGAGGCAAACATGTTGCCATGAATGACTTGCCGATCGATCAGTGATCAAACGCCGGCAAGTCATCCTTGGCTACACGATCCAGCTACCCTCCTCCCCACATGCAAGAGCTAAAAGATGGCCATATATATACATATGCAATCAAGCAGCTTGCATGATGGGTTTAACCTAACCTCGCTCGGCATAATTGAGGGATTCTAACCTAGCCAAATATTGCATGAATGCATATATATGTATGTGCGTGTGAATTCATGCACCGAGGAATTGCAGATGCATTGATGCTGTGTCCATGGCCAGGGAAGAAGAAGGCTATATAGCTAGCTAGCTGCATGGCGTTCATGGCGCCAAGGAAGCTCCGTCATGGAGAAGCAGGCAATGGAGGAGAAGATCGATAGCAATGGAGGAGAAGATCGATATGGGCGCGCGTGTGTAGTATAGCATGGGAGCATTATTGATTGTGAAGTTGTGCTTCTTATATAGGGCCGGGAGCTAGCTAATGAAGCTTTTCTTCCATGGCGTTTAGGCCAGGCACTGGCTCGTTCTTGATGGCCATGGATTGGACACGCGACGTGGCAGTACAAAGCTAGGCATGCATAGCAACTACGCTAGCTCCATGGGGGAGTCAGATATATACCCAGATTCTCGATCCGTAGACGGCCGCTAGGACTAGGAGCATGCAGCTCCCATCACCTATACACATGGCCCTGCACTTCCTTTCCGTCACACAGTGATGTGCTTCATTTCTCTTATTTCTCTCCATGTCCTTTTACTCTCGAGGTTTAATTAGCTAGGTCAGTACGTCTATATATAATATCACTAACGCGCGAGAACAGCAGTAATAAACGTTTGATCTGGCTTTGGAGAATGTCTCTCTAAAATACTATTGCAGCCAATCTCAGACTCTATACATCATTCAGCTGCCTTTATATCAGTCCTAAATTTAAGGACTCTCTCTTAGTCTCTATATTTACTATTTAGAGACTCTCTATACAATTAATTTCTATATCTTTTTTAGGAGAGAGATCCTGCTAGACAGGATAAAAATATACGGGACAGATATTAATTTAAAGCAGGTATATAGAACGAAATATGGAGATCCGTTGGTGATGGTCAAAAGCATAGGTACTAGAGTCTCTAAAAGAGAATATTTTCGAGAATTGAGTGTACCTTAACTGGTAGCATTCTGGTTGTGGGAGCTACAAGTCGAGGGTTTGACCCTTCGATTCTCACGCTTTTTCAGGATTTATTCTGGAAAAAATATTATTAGCAGTTAGTACGTGTGCCTTGATATTAGTTTATAGTTTATAGCCTGTGTTCAGGCGCACACATGTGCATGCGTGTGGTGCCTGTGAGTGTAGTGGGTGACTTTTTGTTCTTATTTTGTGTACCCCTAAAAAATAGAATCTTTTCTATATTCAAAAACTTTGTCTTATATCACTCTAGCATAGGTTTTTTTGTTCTTTAAATTTATGTCCTATTGTTTTGAGCTGATTTGAATGGCTGAACAGCTAAACGACTGAAATGATTGAACTTTGAGAGTTTCTTGAGGTAATCTCGAGATTCGGATCCATTTCGTTTGACTTGCTTTTTGAAGCGTTAGGACCACCTTCAAAATAGCGAAAAACAAACTTAAAAACTCAAAGCATATGTATTTTCAAAACGTAGATAAGTCGTTAAGCTGTTAAGCCATTAAACTGTTAAGTTGAAAAGAACAGGACCTTAGAGACCCTCTTTCCTATTCTATATAGATTATCTCTAAATGAAAAACTCTGTCTTTATATCACTCTAGAAGTCTCGGTGTCGTCGGTCTATAAATTTAGAGATTCTCTCCCCTATTCTATATAGATTATCTCTCCAGACTCTATATATCTTTATGAGGACAAAGACATGATGAAAATATAGAAAATAACAGATTTGCTAATTCTCATGCACATGAAATTTTCTTAACTATCGGTCACTTTAAAGTTTCACTCTAGTAACACTAAATTTGCTACTGCTTACCAAGGTGCAATTTTAGTATAAAAAATGCTATTCATCAATAATCTGTTTTATTCATTGATTTTTTATGCTTTATTACTGTGTACATTGATAAATACACGTACTCACATACTTTTTTCTTCCTATATTCAAGTCATCATGTTTGTTTCAGTTAATCTAAAATTGCACACCGGTAATACTAAAATTGCACCTAAAACATAATGTGCAACTTTAGTATATATAGTTATAGGGCCTGTTTGGATCCATTAGCAGCTAATTGTTAGCAGCTAACAGCTAATAGCTAGCTAACTATTAGCTGCTAATTATTAGCAGGTACCCTGTTTGGATCCATTAGCAGTTAGCAGGTTGAATAGTTGTTTGGGAGTGGAAAATACCCATCCTACCCTTGCTGTAATTAATACCCATCCAAGGAGAGGAAAGAGGAGCAATAAAGTGAGGGCAAAGCAGTCTTTTCACCATCTATTAGCAGTTGTTAGCAGTTGTTAGCAGCTCAAAACCTGCTAAATGGACTAATTGTTAGCAGCCCAACCTGCTAACAGTTAGCAGGAAATTAGCAGGGCCTGTTTGGATCCCTCCCTGCTAATTTTAGCAGCTAATTGTTAGTGCTAATGGATCCAAACAGGCCCATAGTGCAATTATATTAAAAATATATACTAACACTTATTTTATTTTCAAGCAACTTGCACTTAGTTGATCCCAAGAAATAAATAGTACTTCCTCTAGTTTTAGAAAACTTTATGTTTTATATATAGTTATTTCAATTCAAAGTTTTAAAATTTTATCTATGGAAATATTTAAACTATTTGGATTGGGCACACGAAAATCATACATTTAGATTCATCTCGAAAAACACTTCCATAAAATAGTAAGTTTTGCAAATTTTATAAATAAATTGCAATGTCAATTAATAGCCAAAAGTGCACTATGAAGACCATATCAATATTTAAAATACCATGTTTTTAAATATTAGATGGAGTAGTACCTAGAAGGGAGTACAGTGAACAGAATATGGAGATGCCGTGCTACAGGTACAGAAATTCAGACCGCGCGAGGCACGCCATACAGTTTTAGAGAGAGAGAGAGAGAGAGAGAGAGAGAGAGCAGTCACACGAGTGAGATTCTAGCAAATATGCGAGGAAAAAGCCGGGGAATCAGCGGATTGTTCATTATCGAGTCAAAACAATACGTACGCTAAGGACATGTACAGTACAGAAATCCTTGTACAGTTGTGCCTCCGCGAGCTGATGAGCCAGCGTTCTCCCACTCGATCCGGCCTCAAAAGCCATGCTGCTGCTCCCCCTTTCATGTATACTGATAGCAGTAGACAGCGAAATACAGCGACGGCAGCATATTAACAAGTGATCATGGGATCGATACATATATACTTAAATACTTAATGATGTCTAATATATATTCATTTATTAATTATTATAGAAGTTCAAGGATGGATTAATTCTTTTTACTTCACCTAATGATAGCTCAAAAACATGGAAAAAGCAGGCATACTTGTGCCTCACCGAATCAACGCAATCTAAAAACAACTCTTCGGTATGTTTCATCGTTGATGAGATCATATACAAATAAAAGAATATGTCCTTCAATAAGGACCAGTGAACTAAAAGCGATGAACACAAAAGTTGATGGACCCTCCCTACCAATGCGGTCGCCCTACGTACCTATAATGAGCAAAAACACACCCTCTACACTTACGGTTGTGTTGCTGCTCCACGTAGGTAGGGCCCACCCGCAATGGCACAAATGTAGAGGTGCGGAACGAAGAGTAGAACAAGCACATAGAAGCTCTCAAAAACACATGCATTGCCATTACATATTTCCCGGTTAAGCATGTGTTCCCCCGACCAATAGCAACCTTCCTTTTGATTCCTAAATCCATCATCCAAATATATAATATAACACCAAAGAAAAAGTTCTTCGGTCCAACGCATGTCATCACAATCATCCACTCGTGCCAGCCCATAATGATCAAAATGTTCATCCCAATGCCCTAACCAGGGTCGACCCAAATAGGGGGTAACCGGTGTAACCGTCAGAATCCCTAATTTTGTGGGGCCTCGACCCATATAGTTTGTATGTATTAGCAGTATTAGAAAGTTTAGAGACAAATTCAAAATGACACATTAAATTAACCTAGCAGGTATCCATTTGTGCTAGCATGTATACTAGTTGTTGTCACTAATGTCCATCATATTTTATTTTCATGTTGGATTTACATGATCCAACATGTTGTCACTAGCATGATGATGTCACTAGCAGGTATCCTAATGTTGTCACTAGCATGATCCACTTTATTATTAGATCCATCCAAATTTTAATCATCATGTTGGATTTTAGGATTCGACCTATGAAAACGATGTGACGAATGACAAAGGCATCATGGCACGGCACAACATTGGATTAATAGATTAGAGAGGTCGCGAAGAGCAATGCGAGCAGCAACAGTGACGTTCATTATCTATGAGTCCAATCCCAGTGTTATGTTTACTCAGTTTCTAGATTCCGGTCTTCACTATCCGACCATTCTGATGAGTTGGATGATTAATGGCTCGACGTTGTTGGGAAGATATGTAGCGACAATGCTGTCAACACGATCCCGTGACCAGCTAACCTTGCCTAGCTGTTATCTTTCTAAACTCATGGCCTAATATGCAAGGACCAATGGCTCCCTGGCTTCTCCTCCTCCTCCCACCTCGATGATAGGTTAGCACATTCATTGCAACAACGTGTCTCGGACCGGTGCAAAACAGGTCAACATGCTTCGGCGGCCTACCTTTTTCAGGCCGTGTTCAAAGCAGCCCGGGCAGCCCGACCCAATCCCAGCACTAATTATTGTAACATTGCATGCTAGTGCTCTCTCCAGATTGGCAATGGTTTTGACGTGTTTAATTTTGTTGTAGATCAGCTTGGCCGACGACAAATCAAGGGTTCGACCCGCTAGGGCTAGAGGCAGAGGTAGGGACCTGCGGTGCATGGTTCGTGCAGGCTAATTAAGCTGGTGAACGGGCGGCGGGCGATGATGTAAATATGTTGATGTTGGGAGGTGCCGGAGAAAGGCGGCGGTGCTCCTCCTTCGCGTCCTCATCAACGTGCGATCGAGATCCGGCGGCGGTGGTACGTGGCAGGGCATCAAGAACCCCGAGCGCATCAACCATGACACCATCTTCACGATAGCTACGCATCAACCTGCTCAACTTTGCCCCCACGCTCGAGGCTGACGAGAAGGAGCTTGCTAATGGTATGTGCTTTTCTTGACCTTTTCTTTCAAGAGGTTGCACAAAACTCACATGCACCACATAGCCGATTTTCTTGCCTTACGGTGATCTTCAACATTTGGTTCCTGAACTTAGTTCTTGCTCGCTGAACTGATGCCGAAATTAATGTTGTAATTTGACGTGTTTTTTAGGGAGAATGGCAATGGCCGGCCTTGTTTGTTTCATATTAATGTAGAGTTGCGTTGTACTGTAGCAAATTTGCGACCCCTCAAAATACGTTTTAACGAGTTCAAAAAATTATGAAAAAATATTTTACAAACTTTAAGAAGTACTATTTAAAACCCCACAAGAATGAATACAAAACATTACATCATTTGGCTTATACAAAATTAACAAATTTTCATTTAATTTATTTTAATCTGAAACAAACAATGCCAATGTTGGCGTTCCTCAGGTTCGCGGTGGAGAGCACAATGTGGCCTAAAAGGGGCCATTTGAGAACCTGCTGCAGCATCTGTCCGACCCATGGCATAGCACCACTGCACCATCATTTGGACCTTGTCCGGATAGACCATCTACAACGGTATATTTTCAAACGTCATTTTTTTAAAAAGAGATTTTAATTTTTTTAATATCTCTTTACGGTTCTTTTTAGAAAAAAATTATTTGTGCATTTTCTTTAAAAAGAAAATCTCTCTCCGTTCTCTTTACGAATTTCTTCGAAGCAATGCTGTTAGAGATGGTGAAAAATAAAAGGGAAAGAATGTGGGGAAGAAAATAGAATGAAGGGTTGGAAATGGTCTTAGGCCTCGAGTTTTCTCGATTCCCAGGGAGGTTTCAAGCGTTTCGATTGATTTTTTGGAGAGCAAATTCTGGTAGTTCTTCAAACAGACGACGCGAAAGGATGTACAGGGAAAGAAACAGACGGGCAACGCAAAACGTGGTCTTCTTCTACGTGAAGCTGAATTTGATGTGTCATTTATAACTTTTTCCTCAGATTACAAGATATAAAGTTTTAAGCATGGATCTCGAATTTTCTGTGATAATCGTAGATTGGATGCGAATAATTTGATGATGATGATGTATGAGAAGAGAACCTCAATGCGCTATAATTGGTCAAAATTCACAAACTAGAATCCATGTTAGACTCAGAAAAAAAATGTTACTTACAGCTTCTGCGTAGATTAAAATATGAGAAGAAGAAAATTATACATTATACAATATGAAACTACACGACATTCACGTATAATATCAGTTACAAAACTGCAACCTTAATACACAGAACCTGGAGCATAATTGGTTTCCTTCTAGGCTCAACCTCAAATTGGTAAAAAATTATAGTTCGTTTGATGAGCTAATCAGCTTAACTAAAACTATAGAATCAAAATGTATATCCAAAGAAGCGCTTCCTACTTACCAACAGAAATAATTGGAACGTCATTGTAGTATTAGCTGGTGGTCAAGCTAAATCCTGTAGTCCGTGTACTGCAAAATCTAGTCTTTGATGTGAAATTTAGCAATCTACCCTTGACACATACAATCTGGGATGGGGTAAGTATAGATGGACTGCTTTGGCTTTCTCAGCCGGATTTGCCCATCTCTGCCTTTGTGGCCTGCCTGTATAGCCTGCCGAAAGTTGGACCAATCTATGCTCTTGTTCACAAAGATGTGTCCAAGCAATGGCATGTTTGGCCTGATGGTCTTCAAATTCTTATAGGTCCGGTGAGCCAGCTAAATCAACCAAATCTTCCAGTCAGGACCACTAAAGGAACTAATATAGAAAAAAAATAGACACCAGTGGGACTTACCAATGCATTATGCATGTTTCCAGGAGACGCAGAGATGAAAATATCGCTGTGCATGCTGATATAGTAGTCAAGAGCTGCTAGTACAGAAGCCTTCCCCTCAAAAGTAACAAGCTCTCCTTCAGATGCAAGGCTCCTCTTGTCCTCCATCAGCGGGAAAAGTTTGCGCAAGCTAGAGATCCTGGCCTCCCCACCATATACCTTAAGAGGTGATGCATGATATTGTTAATGTTTCCTAATTTCAGCATCAACAATGAGTAAGCTTTCTAAAAATAATAAGAGCACAGAAGGGTCAAACCTTGTGAGAAGCAAGATATAATCGAGTTCTGCTGTCAAAGCCAAGCACTGCCAGTAACAGCCCGATCTCTTCTGGAGTCAACGGGCAGCGTCCTGTGTTCCGAAGCTCCTCATCAGTTAGTTGTGAATTCAATACCCTCCCTTGCCAGATAACTTGCCTGTACTTAGCCAAAGCTAATTTTTCAGCTCGGCCACCTCCAAAGTCACAAGCAGAATGTGCAGCCATATCCTGAAAATGCATGGTCAACTTGAGATGTTCCAGGATCCAAAAGTACTAATAAAATTTTTTAAAAACACATAAATACAAATATAACTTCCAAGGAAGAAGTTCTTCCATTACCTTATCAAAGCGGAGATGCAAAACTGCATATTTTCCAGCCTGATTTGTGTTTTCTTCTGCAATTTGTTGGGCAAACTCACTGGAATGCCCCTGGACTGGAGACCTTAAGCGTTTCACTAGAGTCTCCCCCAGTGAGATAATATGAGGCAGAAAAACCAGAGCTTGAAAATTAACTTTACAGCGCAAACGTTGAATATCCACAGGTAAATCATCAAATGCAAGGCGGTGTGAAAAGGGGGCAATGGCAGCAATGCCATAGCTGACAAGGAAACAGGAGGTAGCTAAGATTGCCAGTAATGTATTCTCTTCACAAAGTACTAATTAAAAGATTTAGATAATAATGATGCCATGTTAATACAATAGAGCCAGTTCAGTGACTGTCAACACAGGCTAAACATGAACATGCATTTCTTAGTATTATTATGCAATATGTCAAACAGCTATCACTGCAAAGGTCATCGCAAAGCACAACTCAAGGAAATTATCTAAGGAAGGTCTGGAAAGAAGATTAAATGACACAAGTAAATTTTGCAAGTCAAAAAATGAATGGAAAACATAGTAAAAAAAATATACACAAACCTTTGAAGGATAGGACTGACATTCCCCAGATACCAACTTGCTGAGGCATGAAGAAGTGCAGTTTTTATTCTTGTAGCACGGATGCCTGTGCCATAGTACTCTCTTGTGCTCCACAAAAATTCTTTTGGCAGAACTTTAACTATAGAAACCTCATCTTTTAGGGTGTCAATGAAGTGATCCACATCAAATATTTCTTCAAATGAGCTGCAGCAGAAAAAAAATACAACTAAACTATATTACTTCAAATTCAACAGAGGAGAGAAAAATAACAAGATGATGCTCCAAAACTCCGGAAGCACCTTGAATCTTTCCACACAGGGTTTACTTCAAGATGTGGGATCACAAGAGTAGCATTCAGAATCTTAGCAACCGCAACCGCATCACATATCTACAGAGCAAAAAGAAACACTGGATAATCTAGAGCCTCAACCAAGCAAATTATCTTATGTTCTCATATTTTTAATATTAATATCTAAGAAGAGCATTACCCCCATTCTTTGCTGGTTCAGTCCACCATCAAGAAATACTTGGATATATCCACTGGGTTCCAAAGGTAACCCTATCATTCAAACAAAGCAAGTGCTTAAGAAACTAATTTCACAGAAAGGGTGCACAATTACCTTATTGAGTCATTTCAGTATGTCACCATGAGAAATCGATGATTTTAAGCATGGTTTCCACCCCTGATAAGGCAATGGTGTCCATAGCTCTCTTTTTTGTTCGTCTGGCTGTATGGAAAACAAATTACATATATCCTTCAACATAATTGAAAATAACCATTCAAGTTTTCAGCGGAGTTGCAAGTACTCACAATTGTCCATTGCAAAGCCTCACTCAAAAGAGATTCATGCATTGGCTTTGGGGCGTTCCACTCCTGCAAAAAAAAAAAAGAAAAAAAAAGTTTCACATAAACAAGATCATAGAATAACTGACAAGAGATCTACTTGAGTAGCAAAATATGTCTTTGATCAAGCGAGGTAACGAGGTACCGCAGACTAAACCACACTGCCGCAGAATTCACATCAAAAACGAGTAACCTAACCTGCAGAAATTGTCCAAAGAAAAAGAAGAAGAAAAAGGCCTTATGTCGTCGTACAATTGTCCAGAGAATCCAGCTCTTTACAAGTTGTATGCATGCTTAAAATTCTTATAATTCATCAAAAAATCGGACAAATACTAAACTGACCAATCTATTCCCCTAAAAACATGCAAAAATTTAACGAATTTCACCACACCATTTCACATTCAACAAACACACCAAGCGGTCTAATTTTTTTCCCCGGCTCTTGCGCATCCCACACAATGAGACCCCACGAACTAGCTACCAGAAACGGAGGAATTAGCAACAGAGTCCAATACCAACTTGCCAATAGTATGGTACACCGGTTCGAATCGAATCACACGAGGACAAGGAGGAGAGCGCGAACCGAGAAGAGGGAAGGGAAGGCGCGGCCGAGCGGGGAGAAGAGCGCGGGAAAAATGGCCGGCAGGATCACGACGGCAGCCGCTGCAGCCAACGCCGGGCCCCTCGCCGGAGGCGGCGAAGGCGACGGCCTCCGCATCTCCGTGTCTCAGGGGAGAGAGCAGGTGACGAGAAGAAGGCAAGGGTGGACAGAGACCAGTCGGGACGAGTATGAGGCGGATATGGGCCTGTATGGTCTTAATTCAGCCGTAAATTTCTATCCGATCTGAAAGGCCTGGCCTATAGAGTTGGCCCAGATCCTATCTATATTGTGCACTCTACCCAGCCTTTAGAGATATAATTATCTGTTAAAATATTGATTGGAATGTGAGCGTAAAAACTAATATGACAGACTGCTCTGTTTAGTTACTAATTTGCGCTAAAGTTTTCATTAGTTGCTTCAAAATTCTTTAGAAATCAAAATCAAATACTCTATCTTATCACCAAACTTATCATCAGTTAGCATATGTAGATAATCAGATAGGTTGTTACAACTCGTGAACGACCTTTTACTTTTAGAGCGGTATAAATTTTTTAGGTTTTATTTTGTTAGAGTTATGTTCATCAATCACTATTCATTTTTTTAGAAAGGAACAAGGATACATTCATATTAAACGCTGACCTTTTATAGAAAAGCTTTTGTTAATACCAAATCAACGATACATCCTAAAAAGACCTAATTGCAAAATAATCAGTGCACTGTCGTAGCTGATGCCGAAGGCCATGGCATCCAGTGCCACCATCGACTGCTTCTCTCGAGGTTCAATCCCAAACGGAGACAAAAACAAGGATGAACAACAAGAGTAATCTGGACACACTCATACCCGTCATGGCCATAGATTAAACCAAGCAGCCACCACCAAAAACCATTGTTGACAAACACTAAGGTTGTCAACGAGAATTCCCATGTGCACACCGCAAACCTTGTTCCTTTCTTCTAGTACCTGAGACAACTCTCACAACTATTTTGTGCTAATAGCCTCGTCTCACTAAGATCATGGAGTAATTGTGTGGGTTCAGGAGGATGCACCCGACAGCCGACAAATCATCCCAACAACAATGCCTTGTCAGATGCTATGCGGCCAAATATCCTAGCCTCTAGTTGTAGCTTCACAATATTACCATACCATAATTTTAATACGAGCGATCGCCTTATTTATGACACAAATATCTTGAACAGTTATGTGACTCTCTTACTCGTTATCCTCGTATTGAGTGACATCCTCTAGGTTCTCCACCTTATGATAACCATCGTCTCCTAAGGAATCAGGATAATCAACACATTCTTCCTAACAATTAAAGTCTAACAAGGAGAATAATAGCAAGGGTGAACACAAAAGTACTCGGCCAAAATAATTAGCAAGTAGTGAAATGTGACTGAATTCTTCATCCATAAATCCTATCTTAGTTTGCTATACAACACCTTTAACAATTACAAGTCTTTAAGAGTTGATCACTTTTAACCATTAAAAATTCTACTAACATTCGTATATGAGACGAAATTCTCCTCTGTAGTCCCCAATTCAAGAGGCTGGCACGAATTCATAATTAAGGCTCTGTTCTTTTCAGCTTAACGGCTTAACAACTTAACAACTTATTTACGTTTTGAAAAGATATACGCTTTGCGTTTTTTTAGTCCGTTTTTTCGCTATCTCAAAGGTGAGTCTTACCGCTTTAAAAAGCTAAGTCAAACAAAATGGATCCGAATTTTGAGACTACCTCAAGAAACTCTCGAAATTCAGTCATTTCAGCCGTTAAACTGCTCAGTCCAAAAGAACAGACAACCTTGCGTATGTTTGTACCACGTACTATATTCATAGTTGTTCCGAACATATCAAAATCCAAGGTGTTTATCCCTAATCGGTAAATTGCATCTCTAACCCAACACATGGACAGTTGCGGCGATTCAAACCCTCCAACCAACTTTCATCTAACCGTTGTGCCCAAACCGCAGCAGAACAGGATGTCAAATGATGCCTATGTGATAAGAGGGATTGATCTTTCGATAATCAAATGGAGGAGTACATGGTACAATATATAGCCTGGAGAGGGGACATGCCATGTGTAGAATAGGCGAGCCATTAATGGCAGTAATGCCCTTGTAATCAGGGGGATTACGCGTGCGGCATATCCTACGGCATCTAGCATATTCCGACACTCTCCCGTAGCCCGAACGATGGATGATGACGTTTAGACTGATACAAACAAAGAAATAAGTTCTAGCATTTCTTCATAGTCCGAACGATGGATGACATCGTTTAGACCGGTACAAACAAAGAAGCCAGTACTAGCACTCCTCCGCAGTCCGAATGATGGATGACACCGTTTAGACTGGTACAAACAAAGAAACAAGTACTAGCACTCCCCTGCAGTCGAAACGGCAGCAACAGAATGGACATTCAGACTGGACCGGACTTCGGTGAAGACCGAAGTAGGTAACCCCTTGGTGAAGATGTCGGTGTACTGCGATGATGTCAGGACATGGAGAACATGAACCTAGCCGGATACAAACAAAGAAACAAGTTCTAGCATTTCTTCATAGTCCGAACGACGGATGACATCGTTTAGACCGGTACAAACAAAGAAGCCAGTACTAGCACTCCTCCGCAGTCCGAATGATGGATGACACCATTTAGACTGGTACAAACAAAGAAACAAGTACCAGCACTCCCCCGCAGTCGAAACGGCAGCAGCAGAATGGACATTCAGGCTGGACCGGAATTCGGTGAAGACCGAAGTAGGTAACCCCTTGGTGAAGATGTTGGTGTACTGCGATGATGTCGGGACATGGAGAACGTGAACCTAGCCGGGAAGATGTCGGTGTACTGCGAGGCCGGGAAAAGCGCAATGGGCGCGAGGCAGGGGAAAACGTGGAGGTGCGGAGCATGCGGGATTCGAACCCGGGGCTCGTAGGTGAGCATCTGACTAATCTAACCAACTGGCCAAAGCGTCCACGCTGCTGAGATTTGTGAAAAAAAAATCGTTTTATACGTAAAAATAAAATGGACGGCCGGATATGCCTGTCGCGTGCGATCGGACTGCTGCGAACGAATGAGGCGACGTGGCACATCGACGGTGGCGCGTGGCAGCGAGGGGCAGCTCAATGTTCGGCTTTATACTATTTATATTTATTGATTGATGATTACTATTATTATTTATAGATATAGATATAAAATACTAAAATATTTTTATATGGTACCTTTTCGTAAGCCAGTTTTGTTTTTTAATGTCAAACTATAAATTGTACACTCCTAATATGATATACTTGGGAAATAAAATAAAACAGCTATACGTAACTAATAAATTATATATCACTCTCGATGATTCGTAAAATTTTGAAATTATGATGTTAAGAATTTTGCCTGCATTATGTAATAACTTTTTATATTTTGTAGCCACTTAAATGAATTAAAAATAACTATATGGTGATAAATATTAGTTAGGTTTAGTTCAAAAAAAACAAAAACATACGATTCAAAAATTTTGAAGGAAGGCCTTTTCCATTTATTCGATAACTTAATTTTATTATTTTGGAGGAAGGTTCTGTAAGATCAAGTTTTGGTATTGATGACAACAGGGACTTCAAGATTAAGCCTCTTGTGTTTCATAGTTTTTCTCTTATACTCCTTACGTGAGTTTTCGTTCCTACTCAAGCCTGCTACATCTACGTCAAGACAAAACAAGACAAGATCACGACAAGACAAGACAAAGATCACGACAAGACAAGATAAGAAAAGACAAGACAAGATCACGACAAGACAAGACAAGACACAAGACAAGACAAGACACAAGACAAGACATAAGACAAGACAAGAAAAGACACAAGACGCGACACAAGACAAGACAAGACAAGATCAAGACAAGACAAGACAAGATCACGACAAGACACAAGACAAGACATAAGACAAGACAAGAAAAGACACAAGATGCGACACAAGACAAGACAAGACAAGAACCTAGGTGCACCCTATCATGACCAGGTCATCAGGACGCGTCCGATGCTGGTTGCACTCGCGATCGAACACATGCCTGAACAAGACAAGATCACGACAAGACAAGACAAGACAAAACAAGACAAGACACAACACAAGACATAAGACAAGACAAGAAAAGACACAAGACGCGACACAAGACAAGACAAGACAAGATCAAGACAAGACAAGATCACGACAAGACACAAGACAAGACAAGACAAGACACAAGACAAGACATAAGACAAGACAAGAAAAGACACAAGACGCGACACAAGACAAGACAAGACAAGACAAGACAAGAACCTAGGTGCACTCTGTCATGACCAGGTCATCAGGACGCGTCCGATGCCGGCTGCGCTCGCGATCGAACACATGGTGGACATCGTTTTTTCAGATCCGGAGTTGCACAGTGAGGAGTATCGGACGGTTTCCGATAAACCCGTCGGATGCGTCCGATAAGCCCTTCTAGCCTAAGTCGATTTACTGCTAGCTGTCTGATCTCGTTCCAAGTTAATCTCATCCGTCCATTGGTCCAGCCTGAACCCTATAAATAGGTGGGATTTCGTGGGAGAGACTTGAGAGAGCTCATTTTGTTCATCCCTAAGCTTTGAGAGAGTGAGAGCTCCTCCCTAGTTCATCCTTCATCTCCCTAAATCCAACATGAGAGATTGAGATTGAGAGGGAGAGGGAGAGAGGAAGAAGAAGAAGCCATATTTTGCCTCCTCCGGTCATCCCCGAAGTTCTTGTGCCTTCCCCATGAGTTCTTGGACTAGCTCGATGTGGGAGAGGTGGTGGTCTAGTTGTGCTTCCGGTATTGTGCTCTTGGACTTCTTGTCACCGGGATTCAACTCCACCACAAGCTTCATCGACACGTGAACCGCAAGCAAACCCACCAACGTGGTGGTCATCGGTTAGGCGTAGCTGGTGCATCGTCTTCTCCAGTGCGTCGGAGATGTGCTAAATCCTCGGTGTGCTCGAGGTCGACTTCGCCTGTGAAGTCGGGTGTTTCGGGGTCCTTCGCGTGTGAAGGCTGCCGATTTTTGTACAAGTTGGAGTTTCCTTCCGATGTGTTCGGGAACGAACTTCTTCTAGTGGATTGAGGATTAGGGACGAAAGGGTCCCGGGCTTTCCTGTGTGGCGAGCTTTCTCAACGAGAGTAGGTGCTTGTACCGAACTCGGTAAAAAGATCGGTTTGCCCTCTTGTCTCCTTTATTATTCGCACTTGTGTTTACTTCCGCTACTAGACTTGTGTAGGGCTCATTCGCTAGTTGGGTGCTTAACTTGACTAATTGATCAAGTTCAACAAGCGAATAAGATTAAAATAGTCCGATTCACCCCCCCTCTCGGTCTTAGGTCCCTTCAATTGGTATCAGAGCATAGGATCTCTAGAATTTGCTTAACCGTTTAGAGATGGCCGAACGGGATAGCGTTGCTGCTAATAGGGTTCCATTGTTTAGTGGGTCACACTTTGCATTTTGGAAAATTCGCATGACCACATATCTTCAGTCTATGGGCCCGGATATTTGGGATGCCGTTGAGAATTTCATTGTTATCACACGCACTGAAGGTGTACCTCTCACACCTGAACAAAAGAAACTTTCTGCTAATGACGCTAAGGCTAAAAATGTTTTGTTCACTGGCTTGAGTATGGAGGTGTTTGAGAGGGTTAGTAATTTTGCATCTGCACATGACATCTGGATCACACTCATAGAAATTCATGAGGGAACCGCTTCTGTCAAGGAGGGTAGATTAGTGGTGGTTAAGGAGAAATTTGATCGCTTTGAGATACTTCTAAATGAAAATGCTAATGATATGTATACTCGACTTAACCCCATAATCAATGAGCTCAAGGGGCTCGGACTCTCTATGCTAGATATTGATGTGTGCAGGAAGATGATGCGGATACTGCCAAGACAAGAGTACCGCGACATCATCACCTACATGTCCAAAAGTGGTGATGTGGACAAGATGACCCCCACTGCCTTCTTGAGCAAGCTGAGGGCTCATAAGATGCTCATCATCGAGCCCACAGCTACTCCTGTCCCTGAGAAGAACAAGGTCATAGCACTCAAGGCAACTGGATACAAGCCAAGTGACAAGTCTTCCCTATTCAAGACTCATGAAGGAACAAGTTTCTTTCCAAGTGAAGCAGCTGAGGAGATTGTGGCCATGATTGGGAGACGCTACGGCTTGAGGAAGCCAGGCAAGAACCCACACTCTAGCTACCGGTGCTTTGAGTGTCATGAGAAGGGTCACATTGCTTCCATGTGCCCTCGAAAGGACAAACTCAAATATGAGAGGGCCAAGCAAGATAGTGATGATGACAAGCCAAAGAACAAGGAGAGAAAGCACAAGGATAAGGATAGCAAGAGAAGCTGGAAGAAGACCGAGTTCAAGGGCACCACCAAGCAAGGAAAAAAGCTGGCATTTTTTGGAGAGTGGGCCACAGATGAGAGCTCCAGTGACACACCTGCCTCCGAGGATGAGGAGAATGGTCAAGGACTTGCCACCATGGCAATTGCTGAAATGACACCGCCGCCTCCATCCCTTCCTCCAAAATGCTTGGTGGTCATCCCAGAACCATAAGAACAAGTTTGGTATTCTGATGGGGATGAGTCTGCTTCCTCCACTACTTCTACACCAAAGACTTCATCACCACCAGCTACCTCACCAAAGTGCTTGATGGCACGACCCTCCACTGAGGTATCAAACTTTGACTCTGACTCTGATATTGACTGGGATGATGAGACAACTAGGGTGCATGAGCTCAAATTGGTTGACATTGTGCAGAGTGAAACCTTGAGAGCTAAAACTCTTCAAGAGTCTTTAAATTTTTTGATTGCTAAGCATAACTCTGTTGAGACTGAGTATGACATCTTGCATGGTGATAACATTAGCATGACTAGGAAGCTAAATATTCTAGATGAAGAGCGTAGGGCAAAGAATGAAAATGAAAAGGATCTGTTAGCAACCATTTATGAGCTTAGAGCTAAAAATGAATCACTTGTTGCTAAGACTGCTTCTGTTGATGCCTTGCCTATTGCATTTTCTTCTAGTGATTTGAATGTTGCTCCAGCTTTAATTGTGCCTCCTGTCATGACACCTTTCACTGGCACTGTTACACCTGCGATCATATTAGCTGCTGCTAGCAATAATCTCTCTTCTGAATGTGCCATGATTGCTTCTACTGCTAGCATTGTTGCTCCTATTGTTGAAACATGTGCTAAATGTTCCATGATTGCATCTAGCTCTAATGGTTCCTCTAATGTAGCTGTTGAGTGCACTCCTGATACATGTAAATTTGCACTAGCTGCTAGAGAACTTGCTATTGAAAATGCTGAACTCAAGGCCAAACTTGAGAAATTTGACAAGGGTCTTGGCAAGTGCTATGAGGGTAGTGTTGCTTTGAACAAGATGCTTGAAGAACAAAGGAAACTGACCCATAAGGACGGCTTGGGTTTCACCCCTGATCCTAAGGGAAAGAAAAAGAAAGGTTCTCAAGGACCTTCCAAGAAGCAAAACTCCCCTCATGCCCAAACCAAGAGTAACAACATTGGGCCTAAAAATGTGAACACTAGAAACAATGCTCCTAGGAAGCACAATGAGCATAACACATGGCAAGGACCTCCTACGCACTAAAACTCCACATGGAAACCTAGGAATCAATATGCTTGGCAATACGCTCCTAGGTACAACAATAGGAATGGTCCTCTCATGCATTACAAGAACTGGCAAGCTCCCATGTTTCCCACCTGGTTAGCTCATCCACAAATGTTCTGGAATGGTCCTCCTAAACAAAACTTTGCTAGACAAGCTCCACCTAGGAACCAAAACAGGAACACTCCCAAGCACACCCAACCCAAGCTTCAAAGAGCTCATACTGAGTTGTATGATCACTACTTGCTTAGGATGAATGACAAGGGTAAGGTGGTTGCTAGATATGATGGTTTGAGAGCTGAGAATGAGCATAAGGCACATGTTTGGATGCCTAAGTCTTTGATTGATCGATTTGCTCCTGTTGCGTTTGGTTTGAAGGCTAACCCTCGGGGACCTCCTGTGTGGGTCCCTGAGTCACAAAAGTGATCTCTTCTTAATGCAGGTGAACTACCGGAGTGGTGGGTGCCATTGAATCATCGACAGTGGGTGCACTCAACACATGACCGGCAACCCCCGGTTGTTCACCTCAATAGGGGAGGAAGGCAACAACATTCTCCCCAAGGTCACTTTTGGAGATGGAAACAAGAGCAAGGTGCTTGGCATATGGAAGGTAGCAATCTCTTCAGATCTTTTAATTGATAATGTGCTACTTGTTAAGACTTTAAATTATAATCTTCTCTCTGTTGCCCAAGTATGCGACTTGGGGTTCCATTGTAACTTCTCATCTGAGGGAATGATGGTTTTGGATAAAAATGAAAAAACCGTGTTCAAAGACTTTCGTTTTGAAAACTTGTTTCTTGTGAACTTTAATGAGCCTGCCGCATCCATCTCGACTTGCCTTGTTGCCAAAGTCTCTCTTGGTTGGCTTTGGCATAGGCGTCTTGGGCATGTGGGCATGGCTAATTTAAAGAAACTTTTCAAAAATGAGTTGATTCTTGGGGTGCAAAATGTGACATTTGAGAAAGATAAGCTTTGCAGCGCCTGTCAGGCCGGCAAGCAAGTGTCAAGCTCACATCCCGTCAAGAATGTCATGTCTACATCTCGACCTCTCGAGCTTTTACACATGGATCTTTTCGGGCCAACAAAATATGTGAGTATCGGAAAAAATCTCTATTGCTTGGTCATTGTTGATGACTTCTCCCGATACACTTGGGTTTTCTTTCTACCTGGCAAAACCCCAACTAGGGATACTTTCAAAAAATTTGTAAAGAAAGCCTAAAATACTTTTGATTGTACCCTCAAAAAGGTGAGAAGTGACAATGGAACTGAATTCACTAACACCTCTGTTGAGTTGTTTTGTGATGAGCTAGGGGTTGATCATCAGTTCTCAGCCACATACACACCTGAGCAGAATGGTGTGGTTGAGAGGAAAAACAGGACACTCATCGAGATGGCAAGAACAATGCTCAATGAGTTTAGAACCTCTGAAGCGTTCTGGGCTGAGGCAATCAGCACAGCCTGTCATTGCATCAACAGGATGTACATTCACAAGCTTCTCAAGAAGACCTCTTATGAGCTGCTTGTGGGAAGACGACATAATGTCTCCTACTTCAGGGTATTTGGATGCAAGGTTTATATCAAGAAGAAGAGGGAGCACTTGGGCAAATTCCAAAGCAGGGTGGACATAGGGATTCTCCTAGGATACTCCTCCAGAGGGACTTCCTACAGGGTATTCAATGAAGGAAGTGGACAGATTGAGGAAACTTGTGATGTGAAGTTTGATGAATCAAATGGGAGTCAAGGTCGGTATGACAATCTGGATGATGTTGATGGAGATCAATTGGCAAGAGCAATAGGAGAAATGCAACCTGAAGATGTGAGGCCAATGGAAGCTCCTAGGGTGAGTGAGATAGTTACACCACCGCTCACACCTGAGCTTGTGCCAGACTCAGGGGGAGCTGTGCCTCAAGACAGCTCAAGTGAGGAACCATCTTCAATGACAGAGACAGCTGATGAGCAAGATGGAGAGTCAGTGGAGCAGACAAGTGGACAACCTTCTCAGTTGATTAGAACCCATCATTCAATTGCTCGTGATCATCTATCTGATCAAGTGATTGGGGACCTAACTCAAGGTGTCCAAACAAGGTCAAGAACAGCTGGGTTCAGTGAGGTCAGTGGCATGGCTAACTTCTGTGAGCACCATGCTTTTGTGTCTGACTTGGAGCCAAAGAAGGTGGAAGAGGCATTGGCTGATCCTGATTGGATAAATGCCATGCATGAGGAACTGAATAATTTTGAAAGGAATCAAGTTTAGACACTTGTGGAGCGACCCAAGGATTGCAATGTGATTGGTACCAAATGGGTCTTCAAGAATAAGACAGATGAGTTTGGAGTGATTGTCAGGAACAAGGCAAGACTTGTGGCTCAAGGCTTCACACAGGTTGAGGGTGTGGACTGTGGAGATACTTATGCTCCTATGGCTAGACATGATGCAATTAGGCTGCTTATGGCGTTCTCTACATGTCACAACATCAGTATTAAGCAGATGGACGTAAAGAGTGCCTTCTTGAATGGCTACATCGAGCAGCTGGTGTATGTTGAGCAACCTCCTGGGTTTGAGGATCCAAAATACTCCAACCATGTGTTCAAGCTATCAAAGGCTTTGTATAGGCTCAAGCAAGCTCCCAGGGCTTGGTATGAAAGACTTAGAGACTTCCTCATCTCCAAGGGCTTCAGTGTTGGACGAGTAGACTCTACTCTCTTCACCAAGGTGGATGATGGACACTTGTTCTTGTGCCAAGTCTACGTCGACGACATCATATTTGAGAGCTCAAGTAGCAAGATGGTGCAAGACTTCAGTGAGATGATGGCAGCTGAGTTCGAAATGTCAATGATGTGTGAGTTGAACTTCTTCTTGGGCTTTCAAATCAAGCAACTCAAGACTGGGTCTTTATAAGTCAAGAGAAGTACGCTTGGGATCTCCTGAAGCGCTTCGACATGGACGAATGCAAGCCAATCCGGACTCCAATGGGTACAAGCGGCCACCTTGATCTCGACATAGAAGGTAACCCTGTGGATCCCAAAATTTACCGTTTCATGATTGGTGCATTGCTTTACTTGACAGCGTCTAGGCCGAATATCATGTTTAGTGTGTGCATGTGTGCTAGATACCAGGCTTCCCCTAGAGAAATGCATTTGAAAGCTGTCAAAAGGATTTTCAGATATCTAAAATTCACTCCTAGCATAGGTCTCTGGTTTCCTAAGGGTACGCGGTTTGAGCTCCTTGGCTATTCTGACTCAGATTATGCCGGATGCAAGATTGATCACAAAAGCACTTCAGGAGCCTGTCACCTACTTGGTAGATGTCTGGTGTCGTGGGTATCAAAGAAACAGAACTCCGTGGCGCTATCTACTGCTGAGGCTGAGTATATAGCGGCAGGGAGTAGCTGTGCGCAAATTCTATTCCTGACACAATCCTTACTTGACTTTGGCGTAAAACTTGACCACGTGCCTCTTCTGTGTGATAATGAGAGTGCTGTGAAGATAGCTAGCAACCCGGTTCAACACTCGTGCACCAAACACATTGACGTCCGACATCACTTTCTTCGGGATCATGTGATGAAGGACGGCATCGTGATTGGATTTGTGCGTACGGAGGACCAGCTTGCTGATATCTTCACCAAGCCACTAGATGAGACACGCTTTTGTAAATTAAAAAATGAACTGAACATATTAGATAAGTCAAATGTCGCCTGAGTTGGTCGTGGGGCTGTTGTGTGTGAACCTGGCACAATCATATGAACTTAAGACAATCTTGGAGCTTTGCAAATTCCACTTGATTCATGATTTGCTCAATGCATCTCCATTTGCACTTGATGGCTAAATCTCAAATTGACTGTCATCGTGCTCAATAGGTGCTCTAATTAACACATAGTAATAATTCTTCACATGGAGCGAGTGTTAGCTGTGTTAAAGCCATAGGTATTTTTTTATAGCTCATCTCTATGAGAATGACCTAGTGCTTCTAGTTCTGGTCTTGCTATTCATTGTGTATCTTGTTTAATATCTTGACTAGATATGAGCACCTTTGTTATGAAAATGTTGAGCAATCTAAAAATGTGCAAAATACAAAAGTAAGACCAAAAGGCCATCCTTGTTCTCACCAATGTCTTCCCAGCTGAGACAGCTTGCCATTGCACTAGGCATGAACTTAGGGGGAGCTTTGGTTGACTAAGACACTGAATCCTTGATGTAATGTCAAGCGTTGTCGCCTACGGTTTTGAGACATAGAACTTAAAAGAAAATCTTTTAGATTCAACTCTTTGACTTGGTGTAGCACTTGTGCATATTTGAACTTGTTTGTACTAGGTGCTAGTTTGCATCAAGGGACCTCTCCTAGTGCATGAGCTTACTAGATACTCTTGGCTTTGATTCCTCTACATTCGGCTCTAGATCTTAATTCTACTTACACATCACTCAAACATGAGCATCTATTGTGTATTGTGATATTTTAGTCTTGATTTTGCAATGTGGTGGATAATTTGGCATGGTTAGAACTTGTATAATCTACAAAACTCTTAAGTATTGTATCCCTTTCATGTGCTTGTTGATTGCCCTTTGTGGTTATTGATGACAAAGGGGGAGAAAAATGAATGAGTGGCAAAAGGAGAGAATGGTGTAAGTGAGAAATATGACAAAGGGGGAGAAATTTGAATTGAATTTGATAGACAATGATCTAGGGGGAGCTAGGTGTTAGGTATGCATTGTAGTGCACTTCAATTGATCTTATGCCTAGTTGTTATTTCAAGTGAAGTAATCTCAATTGGTATCATTCAAGTGACTAAAATTCATATTCATATGCACTTGTTGGAACTAACCCACTGCACGAGACATACATTTGCTTGTTGAGTTAGCCATGCAGGAGATCTACAGGTGTTGTCATCAATTACCAAAAAGGGGGAGATTGTAAAATCAAGTTTTGGTATTGATGACAATAGGGACTTCAAGATTAAGCCTCTTGTGTTTCATAGTTTTTCTCTTATACTCTTTGCGTGAGTCTTCGTTCCTACTCAAGCCTGCTACATCTACGTTAAGACAAAACAAGACAAGATCACGATAAGACAAGACAAAGATCACGACAAGACAAAATAAAGATCACGACAAGACAAGATAAGAAAAGACAAGACAAGATCACGACAAGACACAAGACAAGACACAAGACAAGACAAGACACAAGATAAGACATAAGACAAGACATAAGACAAGACAAGGAAAGACACAAGACGCGACACAAGACAAGACAAGACAAGATCAAGACAAGACAAGAAAAGACAAGACAAGATCACGACAAGACAAGACAAGATCACGACAAGACAAGACAAGACACAAGACAAGACATAAGACAAGACAAGAAAAGACACAAGACGCGACACAAGACAAGACAAGATCAAGACAAGACAAGACAAAAACCTAGGTGCACCCTGTCATGACCAGGTCATCAGGACGCGTCCGATGCCCGCTGCGCTCGCGATCGAACACATGCCTGAACAAGACAAGATTACGACAAGACAAGACAAGATCACGACAAGACACAAGACAAGACAAGACAAGACAAGACAAGACAAGATATAAGACAAGACAAGAAAAGACACAAGACACGACACAAAACAAGACAAGACAAAACAAGATCAAGACAAGACAAGAAAAGACAAGATAAGATTACGACAAGACAAGACAAGATCACGACAAGACACAAGACAAGACACAAGACAGGACAAGACACAAGACAAGACATAAGATAAGACACAAGACAAGACATAAGACGCGACACAAGATAAGACAAGACAAGATCAAGATAAGAACCTAGGTGCACCCTATCATGACCAGGTCATCAGGACGCGTCCGATGCCTGCTGCGCTCGCAATCGAACACATGGTGGGCATCGTTTTTTTCAGATCCGGAGTTGCATAGTGAGGAGTATCGAACGGCTTCCGATAAACCCGTCGGACGCGTCCGATAAGTCCTTCCAGCCTAAGTCGATTTACTGCTAGCCGTCTGATCTCGTTCCAAGTTAATTTCATCCGTCCATTGGCCTAGCCTGAACCCTATAAATAGGTGGGATTTCGTGGGAGAGACTTGAGAGAGCTCATTTTGTTCATCCCTAAGTTTTGAGAGAGTGAGAGCTCCTCCCTAGTTCATCCTTCATCTTCCTAAATCCAACATGAGAGATTGAGATTGAGAGGGAGAGGGAGAGAGGAAGAAGAAAAAGCCATATTTTGCCTCCTCCGGTCATCCCCGAAGTTCTTGTGCCTTCCCCATGAGTTCTTGGACTAGCTCGATGGTGGGAGAGGTGGTGGTGTTGACACCCAAATTTGGCAGAAAATCGGATATTTGAAAGAGACCGAATATGTTGGGCCAAATTGGAAATGGGCTGCATCAGCGAAGGGGAGGACATATTGAAGAATACTGATGGGCACATGAATTCGGAAGAGATACGATTTGATCGGAAGCGCGTTGCGGTAAATTTGGTCGTATGGGTATCGACTTTGTAAATACTATAAATAGGACTTTAGGTCTCGATAGGAAGGTATCTAACACTCAATACACCAAACCCACTTTTCGAATCCGATCAACCTCGTCGAAAGGCTTCAACTCGCAGGTAGAGCTATCTCGATGGGATAATCGATTCTCTCCTTGTAACCCGTATGCACGGCTGTATCAATTTGATCTCATGCATACAAACCATGTTAGACTGTCTCGGGATTTACCGATCTTTGACATGTTTTCGCATATTGTACTGTCTCGACTTGATCAATCTGCAATGTGTATTTATCCTGTAATGCCGATTGTTAAATATTTCAGATGCTTTTCCTAAATTTGATATATGCAACTGTCTCGTTCAATCGATCTTGTATATACCATATTTAGGATTTCACCTGTGGGAACGTTTACCGATCTGTATTGCATTTACCTTTATCAGTCTTTAGACCTTTAAATCGGTTTATTGGTTTATATCTTAGATTTAGACTTGAATACTGTCTTGGCGTGACCAATCTATTCAATCTGTTTCTTGGTTAAACCTGATATATTGATATTAGGGTTTATTACTGATGCTATTATAAAATACCAAAAAATAAGTGAAAGATTTAGATTTGAATGCCCATTTAAATTTATTTGCTCTATCGGACATTAAGCCGATAGATCCTGTAATCGGTTAACTAAGAAACCGATTACAGATGACCTGATCTGACTATTGAAAAAGCCAATTAGGTTTATATTACTGATAATCTTCTCCTTATTGATTCACAGGTCAAATCAATTAGCAAGCTTGGTTTGAGTTGCGACGCGATCACTGAATCGACCCTTCTGCACGTGTGTTCGCAAAAACCCTCGTTTTTGTGTCAACAGGTGGTCTAGTTGTGCTTCCGGTATTGTGCGCTTGGACTTCTTGTCACCGGGATTCAACTCCACCACAAGCTTCATCGACACGTGAACCGCAAGCAAACCCACCAACGTGGTGGTCATCGGCTAGGTGTAGCCGGTGCATCGTCTTCTCCAGTGCGTCGGAGATGTGCTAAATCCTCGGTGTGCTCGAGGTCGACTTCGCTTGTGAAGTCGGGTGTTTCGGGGTCCTTCGCGTGTGAAGGCTGCCAATTTTTGTACAAGTTGGAGTTTCCTTCCAATGTGTTCGGGAACGAACTTCTTCTAGTGGATTGAGGATTAGGGACGAAAGGGTCCCGGGCTTTCCTGTGTGGCGAGCTTCCTCAACGAGAGTAGGTGCTTGCACCGAACTCGGTAAAAAGATCGGTTTGCCCTCTTGTCTCCTTTATTATTCGCACTTGTGTTTACTTCCGCTACTAGACTTGTGTAGGGCTCATTCGCTAGTTGGGTGCTTAACTTGACTAATTGATCAAGTTCAACAAGCGAATAAGATTAAAATAGTCCGATTCACCCCCCTCTCGGCCTTAGGTCCCTTCAGGTTCCCTCGCGCCTATCGCGCTTTTCCCAGCCTCGCAGTACACCGACATCTTCACAGTACACCGACATCTTCATAGTACATCGACATGAAGTGTGGCGCAGGAAGGCCTTCTTTGATACCATGATAAGAGGGATTGATCTTTCGATAATCAAATGGAGGAGTAACGGGTACAATATATAGTCTGGAGAGGGGACATGCCAGGCGTAATAGGCAGGCTATTAATGGCAGTAATGCACGCATAATCAGGGGGATTACGCGTGCGGCATATCCTACGGCATCTAGAATATTCCAACACTATGTGCTGTGATGTGCTACGCAATATTGCAGGTGTAGGTTATAGTGTAGGCCTTTCTGGCTAGGCTTTGTCTTATGCGGCTCTGTCCACGACATTAGGTTAAATGCTTTACTATTGAGCAATGCTGCTGGAAGGTTATATATTTGAACTCGATCAGATTTGCATTAAATTTGCCGAGTGACGAGAATGCAGTGGCGAGGGAGGCCGGCTGGCCCCGGACGACCTAGACTGGCGTCGTGATAAGCTTATAATAGTATATTCAATGGGGTCAGATCAATTGACTATAAGGGCTCCACCTAGAATTTTCTACTAAGCCGGAGGAGAGAGGGAGCAACAAAGCCAAGCGCCGACGCTTGACTACATCAAGTGCCGAGAGCCTCTCAAGACGTCTCTCTCTCTCTCTCTCTTCGCGTCTTGGTCTCCGCCGTCGCCGGATCCGAGCCCTTGCTGCGTTGTCATTGCTGTCGCTGCCGAATCCGGTCCCGCGCCGTGGCATCGGCGCCACCTCGTCTTGGTCTCCAACGCTGCTTGATCCGAGCCCTTGCCGCATCTTGGCCTTCGTCGTCATCGGATCTGGCCCCGTACCGCGTCGTCGTTCCCGCTGGCGCCGGATCGGGGCCCGCACCTCTCCGTCATCGTCGCTGCCGCTCTCGAAGTCTCGGTCGAAGTCGCTGCAGCCCGCGCCATGCTGTCTTCCTATGGCGGCGGCAAGGAGGTAGAGAGAGTTGGTCCGCAGCGGCAAGGAGGCGGAGGAGAGATGGGGAGGAAGAGAATCGGAGGGAGGAAGAAGGTGATTAAAATAATATGGCTTGGAGTCTGTGCCTGTAACCAAACTGTTGGAGAGGTGGTCTCTTAAAGCTAACATTGGCATGTTACAGACGAACAAACCGACTACCAATGGAGATGCTCTAAGCTACCAAAGCGTGACAGCAAACCTTTCTAGAATTATCCCGTTCATTTTTTTTATTATCGTTGAGTTGTTCATTGCAAAAGATATTAATGCGAACAGCAACTTTAAAGTGAGATTTGAAAGAAAGCAAAAATGACTCTCTTGCTGTATCATTTCTGGACCGAAGACGAGAAAAATGACAGAATCACATAACCAAGACTTTACTTGTAATGTAGTGCCAATGCACTTGAATAAATATGTATTTGTTTTCCGGTAGTATGTGGTTGTATGAAATGAATAATTTAGACGTTTATATGTCCAAGAGAATAGTTTGTGTTACAGCCCGCTGCGATCCGTTCCATCTCCTACAGCGATTCGACTTCCCACGAGACCATCACTTGGTCTCGGACTCAGATCCCCCACATCTATTGGCATAACTAGAATCACAACTCAAGTCCTGACCTAACTCAGCTCAAAAGAATAGCCAGGTGGAAGAGTTACACATTTTAAGTTATGATTCCTGGTCACCAATATCTGATGTGGGACTTAACCTAACAATCTTTTCCATACATCGGACCATCTGTCTTACACCGTGCGATATTTTAGGGACGTTTCAGGTTACCGACCGTGGCTTTGATACCATATATTTGAATATTAACTGTGATTTGTACCAAGTACCTCTCTTGTACCTGGATCGACCCCCACCCCCATCCCCTCATCATCGGTGAGTTTGCAAGAATCGGAGAGGGAGGAGCCAAGGAAGGGAACAGACAAACTTGAGGCTGGCCGCTTGAGTCGTTGGTCGTCGACCGAAAGAATAAGGAAAACACTTGTGTAGTGACGTCCAACGCGCCGGACTCGTACGCAACGCGTGGGACGAACAGCGCGGGACGTGCTCCCATGGCAAAGGTGGTGCATGCAGGTGGGTCCCACATTGTTTTTTCTTTTGAACGGCCATAATTTTTGACTGGATATTCCAATCCAAAAACCGTTTGCGCCAACGTGTTCCTCGTATTTTTACGAACAAAACAAGATATAAATTGCCATATAACTCTTCAAACTTATCTGGTGAAACTTGCGTTTCGCTTACTGAAACTTGGCTTTCATATTCGTTAAGCTTGCCGAACTGTCAAGTTTCGTCAAGTTTAATGCAAGTTTCGTCAAGTTTCAACAGGTCTTATACAAGTTTCTTCAAGTTTCATTAGGTCAATTCAAGTTTCAACAGGTTTCATCCAAGTTTCATTAGGTTACATCGAAGTTTCATCCAAGTTTCATCAGGTTTCATCAGAACACGGTCAAGTTTAGCTAGTATAGATGTAAGTTTCATAAGTGCCTTCTCCTAGTTCACATAAAAAAATTTAAAAAGTGAAAAAATCAAAAAATTCAAAAAGTATTTAAAATGGGTTGCTCTCGATTTTAGAAGAATTATGAAATTTATTTCACGTATTTTGAACCCTGTTTGAATTTTATACAAAAATCAGAAATTTAATTGAAAAATTGATCAAATGCACAGGCTTTGCTAGTCGCTGGCACGCGCGCTTGCTAGTCGCTGCGGGGAGCGTCGGATCGGCGCGGTGTCCATCGATCCTACGGCCAGGGCTGGTTCGGACGTCGCGCGCCTGGCGCTCGCCAAAGAATAAGGTCTCATCTTTTAAAATTTTCAGTGTTAATCTTGTCTTTTTATCACCTACGATTCTTCTACGTCGTTTTGTTGGATGCTTCGTATGGTTTGTTGTCGGACAAGAATTGATTTTGCTTGATACTTTCATATCCTTTGTTGCCGACGAAGAATTTTTAATATATTGGCTTGGTGCGCTGTATTTGTTCAATTTGTTATGAATGCCATTTTCTTTTGTGTTAATCATTCAAACACCGAAAGAAATATGTTTGCAATGTTTACATATTTCATCACGCTCCAACAGACCTGGCCAACCGGCCGACCCGGTTTGGTTCGGTTCGGACCTAGTTGGTTCGATTCGCATGCGAACCATCCAACCGGCCGGGTCTCGGCCAAAGTCGATTCGTCTGATGAACCGAACCGAATCAAGGCCGACCCATTTTTTATTGGTTGGTTTATTTTATTGAAATATACATACATACATACATACATACATACATACATACATAAACAAAAACCATTATTTTTCACAAATATACATAATAAATTTAAAAATATAAAAATACATATATTAAATTAAACAAATATACAACGGTAGCGAACCAAACCGGCCATTTAACAGCGGAGGTGCCGCCCAAATTTGATTCAGGTCGGTCCGGTTAAATGAAAGATATGAGCTACCGATTCGGTTCGATCGGACCGGCCCATTTGACCAGCACTGTGCTCCAACGCCTTAGTGCTATAGTATATCTTATCTCTTGTGCGGTATGATGCTTCGTGAGAAAATACTTTTATATTTTTCAAAAGGGACCGGCTCGACGTCAGTTGCCTGTTTTTTTTATCCTTCAGTCGATTTTCTGGACCGTTGGATCTCAATCCAACGGTCCAGATCAACCCGCGCCCCCACTCTCTCTCTTACTTTCCCCTTCTCCTCCCCTCCACTGCCCTCGACCCCAACTCGTCCCCTCCCGACCGCTTCACCTCCTCCTCCTCCTCCCGCCTCGGCCTCCGCCGCCCATGTCGCGCCGCCACCGGCGCCTCGCCCGCCTCGCCTCACGAGCGAGCGGGAACTACCCGCCAACCTAACCCGAGTCGCCACGCCGAATCCCCCCCGCGTCCGCCTCAAGGCCCCACCACCTCTCCCGCCGCCTCCACCACTCACCCGGCTGGGCCGGCGCCGGCCTCGCCCGCCCCTCCGCCTGCCGCCGTGCCCCCCGCCCACCCTAATGGACGGGATGGCGTGGTCCCTCCACGCCCGCCCGCCCGCCCGCCCCCTCCCGGCTCCGGCACCACCGCCGCCTCCACCGCCGCCCCGACAAGCCCCTCCCACCGCCGGTCCGCCGCCTCCCCCGACCTCCCTCTACAACCGGAGAAACCCAAATGTTCCCTAACCCGGCGGCAGCGAGCTCCGCTGGAGAGGAGGAAGAAGGTGGCGGCGCACCGCCGGAGAGGAGGAAGAAGGTACGTCGGATAAGGTATGTCCAATCGACTGATGGCTAATTAAATCTCAGGCAATTGATTTCTAGCAAAACCGTTTTCAAAATGAAAAAGATTTCTGGTAATCTGGTATGGAGCATATCATATATACTATAAAGAATTGAATTTAATATACAGGCTGTATGAATCATCATTCGGCTCCATTCTGGCCAAGAAAAACAGAGAATCGAACGAAAAAAAACAAGAATTGGACCGGATGATCCACTTCACGAGCTGCTCCTCTCCATGAACTTGAGGAACTCGTGGAAGTCGATCCTGCCGTCCTTGTCCTCGTCGTAGGCGTTGATCATGCGCTGGCAGTCCGCGGCGGCAACGCCGGTGGCGAACCCGAGCGACCTGAGCACGCTCCCGAGCTCGCCGGCGTCGATGAAGCCGTCGCCATCGCGGTCGAAGACGCGGAACGCCGCCGCGGCCTCCTCGACGCTGGCCTCCTCCTCCTCAAACAGCGCCGCGGCCTCCTCGAACCCCACCGCCGCGGCGCCGCCGCCCTCGCCGCCCATCACGCCGAGGACCACGTCCAGGTCGACCGCGCCCGGCGCCTTCTCCGGCGCCGCGCTGCGGAGGCGTCCGGCGGCGGAGGAGGGCGAGGAGGACTTGGCGACGGCGGAGAGCCAGACGAGGATGACGTTGACGGAGATGGTCACCACGGCCTGCGCCAGGGAGACGCCGAGGAAGGCGTACGACGCGCCCTGCCCAGAGGAGGAGGAAGAAGAAGCGGCAGCCATCTCCATCTCCATTGCTCCTCTCTTCGCCTTGCAAGTTGCAACCTCTTGATCTCCGGCCGGGGTGGGCAAGTTTTCTGCTCGGTTCTTGCGACTGTTGCGTCGGGGACTCGGGACGCAGCCGCGCCCTATATAACCGCGAGGGCGAAGGCGAGAGGAAGTTGGAACTTGGAAGGGAAAGTCTAGGCGGCGATGGAGACGGCGACGGCGACCGTCAGGGCTGGGGAAGAGGAGGGGAGGGTTCGCGGAAGGGGAGGGGGCGTCGTGGACCAGTGGGGATGCGGTCGCGGACTGGCGGGAAAGCGAGGACGGGTGGCGGGTCGTGCGCGCGGGTGTTTTTTTGGCGCCTTCGCGGGAGCTTCGCGGCGTGGAATATGGGAGCGACGAACGTCTCGGTTGGGGATTGGAAACTTGGAATTCCACGGAGCGACCCATCGTTAACTGCTCCACCTTTCCATTTTTTTCTTTTCTTTTTTCTTTTGAGAGGGACTAAAGGGAATGCTCCTTCTTTTCGTATTCTTCCGTCGCTTTGTTCTCCTCTTGTATATTGGTCTCATTCGATTATGACGTGGGGTTTTACGGCCGCCGGTTGGTGCCCCACCTGGTGTACGTAATGGAGATAGTTTATGGCTTTTATTTTTTAGAAAAATATTGTTTCTTTAAATAAAGAATAGGAAAGTTGTCTTCTATTCAATAATTAGGAGAAAAAAAAACAAGAGACAGAACCCCGAAGCTAGAAATGCAGCGTGCTAATTTCTAAGTTTTACATCTGCCACCACCCAAAGACGCATGTCCTCTAGGATGCATGGTATCCATAAGAAATGACGCTCATAGATGCGGAAGATTATTGGGTTATGTTCCAGCCAAATGTGCCAAAGGATGGCTAGGATGAATGAGTTGATCCCTGTACGCATGGATATTTGGAGGAGATTAGCCCATCGATAAAGAAGCCCATCCGTGCAAGGCTAGTTGAGGAGGGTTGATTGTTGGTAGGTTCAAGTGGTGTAGTCGACTAAACCGTTGCTCGTTGATTTAAAGTAATTCATAATGTTTTCTTTTTGTTGTACTAAGAGATGTCTAAAGTTTGGTTGTTGAGATGAATTAACCAACTAGATAATTTTAATTTCGTCGTAACATTTAACTCACTTCAACTAAGCAAACTTATTCATTTAGTTCAGCCACTTTGAACATGCTCTTCCTAGAAATCTCAAAGCCCTATTGAAAGCTCTCAATATTAAGGGGCATCAGTCTACCGAAGCTACAAAAGTTTCGTAAATATCCAAGTTTATTTCATATTGTTCTGAGAAAACATGACACAATAGCCAATGTCCTTAACACAACTCCTTTTAATGTCTCCTTCACGTTAATGGGTCAGTTTAACCAGTCAATTATTGAGTATCAATTTAACTAGTGGTAAGGATAAATTTTTTTGGAGTTTGAACAAAAGTGACCAAAATTTTTTTCAATCTATGTATAAAAAAATGATTAATCAAATTTTGTCTCATGTGAATCAATTAACGTGGAAACTAAAGCTCATTTGAAGATTACATTTTTTTCCTCTTAGTATCTGGGTTGAGATATAATTTTGACCAAATATAATCTTGCGAAGAGAAATTGGATGGGAGTAAAAAATGTTGCCTTTTGTTCTACAAATGAGTTTATTCACCATCTTTTCTCAACTATCTAAAATAGTTTGGAGGCTAGTTCATATTGCTCTCGATCTTAAGGCTCCCGGGAGTGATAATCATATACTTGGGGATTGGCTTACAGGTGTGGTGATAAAACAAAAGAAAAAAATTGATTGGTACCGTTGCATTATTATGTTCTATATGGCTTTGTCGAAATGATTTTTTTCTCCAAATGCAAAAAACATTTTTTTCTCTTACATATTATCTTCAAGGGAGCATATTTGTATCG
Organism: Raddia guianensis; assembly: GCA_036346415.1. Lineage (NCBI taxonomy): Eukaryota > Viridiplantae > Streptophyta > Magnoliopsida > Poales > Poaceae > Raddia > Raddia guianensis. Next base: position 34,362,342 of record CM070542.1, on the reverse strand, counting down.
TCAATAGACACTGCTACATAAGGACAAAGAGCGAGAAGATAAATTTAAAGTTTGATGATATTTAGAGGTGGTCTTGTCTTTCTTTAACAATTGTGTGTGGAGATTAAATAATAGGATTACTCCTTCTTAAGTTTTTTTTATGTAATATCAACTCCTTCTTTATAAGGGTGAAGTTCATTATTTAAATGTTATATTTGTACATCGAAAGATGTATAGGCCGGATAATATCCATTATTTAAAAAAAGTGAGGGTGACCACTTGGCGTGCTAGTAGCCATCGAAAAATCTTCGCTTATATATTCCAACTAGGGACGGTCGCTCGCCACATGAGGGTGACCACTTGGCGTGCTAGCAGCCATCGAAAAATCTTCGCTTATATATTCCAACTAGATTCGCCGCCTGCGGGCGCTGGGGAAAAATCGAAAACCGCAAGGTCGATTTAAAAGCGAGCGGTGGGACTCGAACCATACCGCGGGTGAGACCTTTGCATAATACCAACGGAGCAAAGCTTCCGCGTTGTTGAGATTGTTCGGGAAAAAATCGTTTTATATATAGATTGTAAATGGACAGTAGGATTTAGGGAAAAATACCCGAAATAATCAACAATAAAATAGAAAATTAATAGAATAATCCACCGTAAAAGGAAATTACGAAAATATCCTCGGGTCCCGCCACCCGGTGGCGGCCATTATCGGCACGGCGGCGGCAATGAGCTACACCGGCGGTTGACAATGAGCCGCCGCCAGGGGGTGGCGGCTTCTGCTCATGCCGCCGAATGGCGGCGGCACTCAGCTTCCCGACGCCCCTAATTCCAGCGTCCGTTATCGCACGCGGGAAAAAAGTGTCGTGTCGACAAAATAGTGAAAAAATAATAAAATAATATCCACCGACAAAACAGTGTCAAAAAAATAATAAAAAATCTGACCGACAAAATAGTGATGACTTTTTAATTAAGCAAACAAGAATTGCATGATTTACGCTAATTAATACCGATTAGAGGTCACAATGATCAAAAATTTACTCTATATATATCGCGTTCGCCGTTCGTTCGTCTTCACACACGCAAAGACTCTCGCTTCAGTTCATTTCACACACGCGCAGCTTCACACGCAGAGTCGCCTTCACACACTCACTCTCTCGCTTTCAGTTCTTTTTAGTTCGCTCGATTGTATATTATTCACGATACCTCGGTTGAGGATTCACGAGTTATTACTAATATTATATTTTAATATAAATATATGATAAATATATACTAAATTATTATAGTTGTCCAAAAATATGTAGTAGGTGGCGTGTAATTTTATTGATAATTGATTAGTAAAATGGCATGTGTAAAATAATTTACGTTGGGAGGTAGGTTTCGTTCGAAGAAAGCCTCCCACAATTTTTCCAGTGCAGTGAGCTCGTAAGATGACAATTTGCTCATGAACCACGATCACACACGCACACGCTTCTCGCTGCACCTTCCGCTCAATTTGCTCCCGTTGACTGACCGAGACGAAGACCAAGCGACCTGGACCTTCTCCCATGCCACGTTGCATGTACGTGGCGTATATTTATATACACATGTGACCGGATAGCATATGGCATATATACATTATAATATATGTATAATATAGATATATTTATATACACATGTGACCGGATAGCTTCTCCCTATAATTTTAATATATATGATAAATATATGGGCGAAGTAAAATTTGATACATGTATAAGCATGTGAATATACATTTTAAAACTCAAAATTGTATGTAATTTTACAAAATTGCAAATTTAAAATTTTAGCAAGTGTTAATAGTCGTTTGTACGGCAAACTAAATTTTGTAGAGTTAGAAGCTATGAGATAAATAAAAACATTAAATACACGTAAAGTGAATCTTGTCATGTGAATAGACGTGTCGTGCATAGACTTGTTAACGGCATGTGGTAAGTGCGAAGTAGTAGTAAATGCAACGTCACTAATCGCCATAATGGTCAATGCAATGTTAATAATTGTATGGAGAATAATTTCATGGCCAAACCGCCGAATGCACATAATAACATAAGTCCATCAATTACATTATTACACTTAGCGCCGACGACCCCTTGTCGTGTATGCACTTGGGGTGTAATGGTCAGGTGGATGCGTCGTACGCTGTCCAGCAGCCTGAGAAGGTCCAAACCGAATTTGATCATCAGTTTGGTCCGCGGTTGGGATATACCCAGGCTGTGAACTTATGGCGTACGCAGACCCACCAAAATATGGAAAACCCCCCATCATGCTTTGTTCATAAGGGGTGGCTTGGCCGTGCACAACCCGTGGAGGGACCGCATAGGGGTTTGCTCCCGTGTTGCAAATTTGAAGGACCCCATGGGGAGTTTGCCGTTAGACCCCCTGTGTCGTGTCGGATCTGGTATAGGAATGTTGCATCCGCCCAAGATATCTTGAAAGCTAAGGTTGGATGCAAATGCACTATCCAAGCATTGATCCTCCATGTTTGCCCAATTTGCATCAAATTGGGTATCTTGTGTCTGCGATAGTCATCGAGGTTTCAAGACGGCGCTACGTTAATATCAATCCTCCTCGTGACTGCCCCGGTGGAGTTGAAGAATGGTGGGCGTGTTGGAAGGGTGTCGATGTAGAGGCTCGGGAGGTTGAGATTGTCGGCGTGAACTGAACCCGTGGTGTACGCTGTCCATGGACTGTGATCTCGCAGGAGCAGCAGATCATGGAGGAGGTGGTGACTTCGGTTATGCGGTGCATGATTCTTCTCGGATCGGGTATCCTTTCGCGATCAGGCGCGATCTATGCCCGCCGACCCCTAATCGCTCCCGTAAGCCGAGATCCCGCCTTCTAATGAGGGCCCTCAATGAATTTGAAGAAGATTGGCCGGTCCGCTGTGTTTGCGATACAAGCTCCGTTGCATGGCCATGCAACGAATCGGCCTCCTGTGTCTGCATCAACCATGTCATATGGTATTCAGAAGGAGGTATGAAGTACGCAATATAGATGAAACTATCGGAGAGCGCACGTCGTACCAGAACATGGACTCGAATAGTACGGAGAGACGTATTGGGTGCCATCGTTGCCAGCAAGATCTCGACATGCCGCCATGACGTGCGAGCATGGGATGTGTTCGAGGGGGGGTTTATTGCAAGTGCATACACCTCATCCGCCAAGTTGGCACTTTTGTTGATTATCTCTGCGCTAAATCCTGTCATGTACTTTCTCTTGCAGTCCACATTGAATATGTTATACATACGGTCATATATTGACGTGCGGTGGAACTCGAGATTTGCCGACGCCTCTGTAGGATGGCTTCGACGCGAGGGGAGAAAGTGCTTGTGATTTGCATGGCCGCCATTTCTCGGTCGCGGAAATAATCTCTTGTCCTAAAAAAGATCATCTCAATGATAGTGCATATTGGCAGGCCGCGCACTCCTCGTAGCACATTATTATACGACTCAGCTATGTTCGTCGTCATCACCGTGTATCTGCAATACGAGACTTCTTAAATTTACGATCGAACGGAATGGAAACTAACATTGTAAATAAATCTACCAGCTTACCGGGCGCCATCAGTGTCATGTACGAGAGCCCATTTCTCCGCCGGTTTTTGCGCTATCCACTGAGCAAAAGTAATTTTACGGCGAGAGCTGACTTGCTCGCCCCCTAGTATTTGAACCCCTGATGTGCTTTGCTCTTCTGCGACCATTTTCCTGGTACGTTCGTTAATATCATTGAAAAGCGCATTGAATTTGCGCTGTTGGTTTTGCATGCACATTGTCTTGAATTTCTTCACTAGGGGCTTATTCTTGAATGCAGTGTATAGGTTCGCCCCCAGGTGACGCATGCACCATCGAGAACGAACGTCTGGCCACATTGGGGCATCACCGGTGGACAATACAGTTACACCATGTAGGATTCTCTGGTGGCGGTCAGAAATGACGCACACTCCAGGACGATCCGTGACAACGTGAATCTTCAGAAGAGTTAGAAACCACAACCAGCTGTCATTGTTCTCGCTCTCCACAAAAGCAAATGCTAGAGGCAATATCTGGTTGTTCCCGTCAACTCCAAGTGCCGTCAGTAGAGCACCATAGTACCTACCGGTGAGGAATGTCCCATCGACACAAATGACAGACGACAATGCGGAAGGCCTCTATGCATCGCCAAAAGACCAAAACAAAGCGATCGGTAGAAGTGGTTGGGTGCGACACTTCCATCGGGAGATATCTGACCTCATGGGCGTAAACATAGCATGTCCGTGATTGGTCTCACAGTATCTTGCGGAGGAGACGGGAGCCCAGTTGTATGACTCCTTATAATCACCGAACAACAATTTCAAGGCCTTTTGCTTGGCTCGCCATGCTTGGTGATATGTAATCGACATGCCGGTGCGGTTCGCACCTCGCCATTATGGAGTGTGGTTTCATTGAGATATCGGCTTGAATAGCGATTAGCAACATCTGCGCTATGAACTTCGAGTCCACATTATCGCTAATATTGCGTACCAACTCCTCGCGTTACACGTGCGGCTCGTACCTACCGATTATGAAGTGGTGCTCATATTTTGGGCGATGGGCCGAACATGGAATGAGCACTCCGGCTTCTTCACGACTTCACTCGTGACACGGCCGGTCCGGACCGTGCCACGGAGTGCTCGCGCGCCGTGTTGTGACACCAAAGTTCTCGATGAAGTGTATGACCTCATCCTTCGTGCTAAACTCTTGACCCACTGTTATGTCATTATGCATATACCCCCATATGGAAATATTCGAGTGATCCCCGATCACCCAATTCGAAGCATCCAGAGCGCGATAATACGCTATGGCGGGCATTGGGTCGTCCTCTTCTTCGACATCGTCTTCACCCCTTCATTGAAATCATCCCCTAACGCATGTGCATCTATCTCCTTCCTCCATTGAGATATTCGGATCCGTGCCCATGCCGAATGGCTCGACACCGGCGATGCCATACTACCAATTGGGTCCTCCGCATACCCTTTCCGGCACTTCCTCATGTGCACTCTCTTCTACGGTGTTGCTAGGCCCCGCCTCCGATTGTCTTGCCTCAGCAAAGACGTACACACCTAAGTGGTACCCCTCTTTCATCGCCTTATTAACATAGTACGTCCAAGTCGACTTATTTCTCGGTGGCCACGGTTTGTATAATGACATTGAACTATTTGGAACTTGACATGGCCTAACACCGTAGAACAAGTTTGTATTCATAACGGTTTATACGGAGATTTCGAGCTATAACCTCGCCAAAGATTGGCGACTCTATTAGCAATGTTATTGTGGTCGCAAATGGTTGCATGTGTGCATGCTTACAAAATTCCTTGCATTGGCACGGTGCATCTCCGTAAAAATAGTCAGTCTTGTCTCCATTTACGCTCGTAACATGCACGTGTTCATTCATATTAATATTAAATATAAGTTTGTTTTTATATTTAACTATTATTTCAAACATTACATAAAATGTTAGCTTACGTGTTTAATACATAATACGTGTAAATAAGGGCTGAACATACAATACAAAGAACTCCACTAATACTCCAAAGACCCTAATTATTAAGTAAAATGTCACTAAAATACATACAATTGTATTACTATTTGCATGCAAAATATAGATTCATTTCCTATTATGTTTAATTAAGCTAACAAGAAAATTACTACATGAAAAAATATAGTCACTCTTTTTAAGTACGACACTAGCGTTAATTTGTCGCTAATTATATATAATTTTGCGCAGACGTGCAATTAAAATTTAAACATTCATATATTACATGTATAAAAATTCACTAATTTACATTATATTTGTACATCATTTTCTCTCCTTACGAACTAATTAATCACTAATCATATTTTAAATTAACCTAACACAACAAGTTTATGTTAACTATAAAATGCGTACTGACGGTTATAAGATCGATCGGTTCAAAGTTCTGAAAAAATTAAAACAAGCGTGTAAATTACACGTAATATACGAAAGTAAGTGGTCATATTAAACTATCATCGTATGTACTTGTTACCTTCAGAATCTGGTGCATCTTATTCTTTGCTCTCTGAGATTGGTGCGTGCTACGGTGCTTATGTGCAAAATTAATAACAAAATAAAAGCAAGACCTAAGTCTTTGGTGCTTAGTTTAATTAATTAATTACGTGATGGTGATTAGTTTAATTACCATTAACAACATACTATGCCAACATCAAGATAGTCGATAGCCCTCACATATCAATATATACATACAATATTAAGTACTAATATGGCAAGATTAGCATACAACACCGCAAATAATATTAGCATAGAATATTATTATGTCAAAATTAACTCTTGCATATACGTACCGCAATAACACTAATTTAGCAAGTACATCAAATTTAAATTCCAAAATATTCCCTCACGCTGAAAGCATAAAATATTAGCGAAGTCACACTCGATGAATCCTCAACCGAGGTATCGTGAATAATATACCTGAATCGAACGAATCGAAAAGAACTGAAAGCGAGAGAGTGAGTGTGTGAAGGTCGCTCTGCGGTGAAGCTCGCGTGTGTGTGAACCGAAAGCGAGAGAGTGCGTGTGTGAAGGCCGCTCTGCGTGTGAAGCCGTAGCGTATGTGAAATGAACTGAAAGCGAGAGTCTTTGCGTGTGTGAAGACGAACGAACGGCGTAACGCGATATATATAGAGTAAATTTTTGATCATCTGTGACCTCTAATCGGTATTAATTAGCGTAAATCATGCAATTACTGTTTGCTTAATTAAAAAGTCATCACTATTTTATCGGTGCGGATTATTTTATTATTTTTTTTGACACTGTTTTGTCGGTGGATCTTATTTTATTATTTTTTCGCGTACTGTTTTGTCGGCACGGCGTTTTTTAATATTTTTTTCCCCGCATGCGATAACGGACGTGAAATTAGGGGCGGTCGGAGGCGCCGCATCGGGCGGGTGACATGAAGCCGCCGCCACCGGCGGCCGCAGCAATGAGTTCGCCACACCGGTGGCGGCGGCTTCTTGCTGCGTCCGCCTCGGTGGCGGCAATGGTCATGTCCGCCCGATGGCGGCGACCACCCGGTGGCGGGACCCAGTGCTAATTTTGTAATTTTTGTTTTCTGTGGATTATTTTATTAATTTTGCATTTACTGTTGATTATTTGGGGTATTTTACCAGGATTTAGCTATCGGCCTGAACGGCCGTGCTCATCTCGTCGACGTGGCAGCAGGGATGGTTTCCTAAGCACGACGTGACAGCAAGCAGGAACCGAACCTCCCTTTTTTATATTTATAGATCCTTTATCTTTATCAGCTAATTCAAACTGTTCATCATGGAATGAACGTCCAAAGACGATTGCTCGTCCATGGTTAACTAGAGAAGTCTTGTACTTTTGCATGATAATCTCGGACGTTGATTCCACGCTGGAGTGTTCAAACTATATTTTTTTTTTACAAAGAATTAATGGGTTATTGCAGGAGGACTGGAGGAGGAACGGCTTGGATTATCGGGTTGAACATTGAAGCCCGGGGTTAACTCGTCGAATTAGCCGTTCAACGAGCTTGGTTGATTGACATAATCTACACCGTTGTTTCCCTAAAATTTATGTGCTCTTTTTTTTTTTTGCAACGAAATATCTGCCTTTTGTTTGCACTACTAGTCAGCATGGCACCATGTGACACGGAATTTTCGATCGATTCAGCCGCATGAGCTGCAAAGAAAGAGCGGGCAAAAGGGCCTTGCTGCAGTGTTTTTTGCTTGATCTCCAAGGGAGAAGTTGAAAGAATCATACGAAATTTTCGACAAAAGGAACACAAAAGACGTAGATGAAGCCCTTTTTCTCGTGGCTTGCGCCACTCCAAAACAAGAAGTTTCTCCATTAATTTAAAAGGAAGCGAGACGAAGTTTGCAATAGCTTGCACCTTTGTTTCTTCGCAGAGACGATTCTTCGAAGCTTCTCAAGGTAGCTCATAAAGTTTAGTCTATTTTTATTTAACATGCTTTCTACAATTTTGGAAGCATCTTTGAACAAAAAAGAATGGATTGCAAAATATGAACTTCAAAGATTTCTCGAGATAGTTTTTAAAGTCTAGCCCACTTCGTTTGACTTACTTTTGTATAGCTTTGGGACATAGAAAAAACTGCTAAAGCAAAAGCGTTTTCTGATTTAGATAAAGTAAATAAGATAAGGACATAAATTGAAGATCCAAATTCAGCTCTCGTAAGATATACTCATAAAAAAGCTCAGCTTCTTTCTAGAATGATACATCAGTTATCTTTTGAGTTTTAAGACTTGTATTAGAGATAGAAAAAGGAACAAAAAAGATCAAGTTGTGCTAGGGAAACCTATTTTTTGTTCGGGACAAGATGAAAGCATGGACATGTTTTTTAAGAAAAAAATTACAGAAGTTGTCCATAGACATATTCTCCTATTGCTCAAAAGGATATGCAGGAGCCAGATCAAAGAAAAAATAAATAGAAGAAAAACGAACAACAACAAATTAATCAGGCTCCAACGTACAAATGCATTGAGTAATGACACCTCTAAAGGATTCGCTCTCTCTCAAACAAAGAAGCTGCATCGACGAGCGAATTTTAAAGGATATCAGTGCCGTGGATGAGTAGAAAATCTTGTCATTTCGCCGCAGCCAAATATGCCAACAAATAAAAGAAAAGAGTTCCTTGAAGAATGGTCGAACTATAGAGTTAGCTCTACGGAGAGCTTCTTGTGGTATTACTAAAATTGAAAGTTTTAAAAAGTTTTAAATATCTTTTGCAGCCATGCATTGAATGAAGAGATAGAATAATTAAATGAGTCCAAAACATGGACATGTTGAAAATAAAAAGACTATGCAAGGCTATTTTTCTTGGCGATGACTTGATCAACAACCAAGCTCTTTGTTGCTATCGTTGTAATGGAACTCCACAAATGACAAAGCAGTGCAAGATTATTAAATAGGACATTCAATTTTGATAGCCAAAGAAAAGATCAACAGGTGAAGATTATTTATTTGGCCGTCTCGGAATTTGACGCAGCCACGGTCACATTGCTGACTCCATGCTTAATATTTTTTATATTTTAGCTTTTGCCCCCTTTCTTCTATTTTGTTGCTGTCTTGCTTGGTAATTTTAAAATTTTAGTTTTTCTCCTTTCTTTAGCTTTGTTTCATTGACCAAGCAGAGTAATGCTGACCCAAGGACAGTGTGTTGACCAGGGCGCCTGGACGGCTTGCAAAACTTCACAATGTACCCCAGTTATCTGTACAGATCATTTATCTGGCCTCCCAGTCTAGTCTCCAGAAAGAAAGAGTCAAGTCTTTTTGTGCGCCACACGTTGGAAGGGGTTGATGTAAATAAATAAGCTGATATTCTCAAGTGAGCTAAATTTTAATTAAAATATGAGAAAGTTCTTCGGTCGGCTTCTTGAAGCTACTCAGCTTCGTTTATATTATTTTTAATAGATTTTATATAGTCTTAATTAATCTTAAAGAGAATTATGTGTATCCATCAAAAGTTATTCTAATTCATAAGTTGTTCAAATTTTTTCGAGGTTTGTTAAGACGGCAAAATATCCTCTTTGCCCCTGTCTTTTTAATATGTCGCAGAACATAAAAATTCATAAAAAGTAGAAGATTTGTAAAGTCGACGGGATTTAAAAAATTATGCGTACCCAAAGTAGATTTAAAATTTTTGGGATCTATTTAATGGTATGTACCTACCATATCTCATGAAAAATAAACAAAAAGTGAAATATGTAAAATTATGAAATTTTAACGGCAAGTAGAATGTGATTTTAAATAAATCTAGAAATTTGAATAGCTCAATTTGAAGTTAAAATATAGGAGATGATATTTTTTAAAGTTCTAAATCCATAAACTATGAAATGGATATTTTGGGAATTTTTTATGGTTGAATCTAATGTAGTTTCGCAAATGGAAAAATACTAAACTTTGAAAAATACGAATATATTGTGAATTATACTAACTTTTGATAGTAAATAAGTAATTATCTCTTGAGCTTAAGCCACTTTGAAAAAATGCTTTAAAACATATTACCTCTTTATGTTATCACATTTATAGGTTGTTCTCTTCTATGCTCTCGTCGTTTGCCCCCTTATCTAACCTTGTTAGATGTCTCCTAAAATGCCCAAGCTATAGGTTTGCAATATCCAGATTTATAATTTCAAGACATTATATCTCGTATGTTTTAATTGCAAACTAAGTTATTCAAATCATGTTTTAACGTGCAATTTTGGTTTAATATAATCTATTTCTTTTCTTTCATTTATGTGCTCATTTTTTCGTGAGACTTGTTGTCACGTCCCAAAATTTTTAATTCAATTGCACATTCAAGTTACACATAATTTTTTGAACTCTACGAGAATTATAGTACATTTATCATTTTTTACTGCATTAAAATATCAATAATCACATGGGCATTTAAAAAAGTGTCAAAAAAAGCAAAGAGGGAGACGGGGTATTTGCTCACCTCCGCCTCTGTCAATGTCGCTGGTGCTACCATCAGGTTATGGTTCAAGTTCAGATTAGGGATAGGGAAGGTTCGTGTCCCTTGAGCTTAGAGAGAGATTTGCGTGGCGATCCGACGGCGGGAGGGGATTGGGGGAGGGGGGCAAGACGGCGGTTATGACAAAGCCACTGGTGTAGTCAAAGGCAGCAAGGTGGCCGCACAAGCATGATGATGGAAGAAAGAGAGTGGAGTAGCAAGGTGAGGATGGCGACACCAACCGCGGGTGGTGGCTGTAGGCGACGAGGGCGGTGGGGAAAATGAGAGCAAACCCATGAAGGAGGGCGGAGGTGGAGGCTGAGGCTGGGGGTGCAATGCGGCTTGGAGGCTACTCTATTCGTGAGTGCTCGCGCGTGCTCTAGTCACACTCAAAGGAAAAGGCCTTCGTCCGTGGTCTTGATTTATTTAGGGCTCGTTCTTTTCAGCGTATCGTTGCGTTAGTGCATTACAGTAGCAAATTTTTGAGAGCACTCAAAAAGAGATCTAAAGATTTAAAAAATAATTAAAATAGTTTTAGGATCTTTGGAAGGACTAATAAAAGCTAGAAAAAAACCGTTACAAGTTATCATAATATATAAGCTATATAAAAAATATCAAAATTTCACTGATGATGCAATGCAATGATGCATGTATTTGAAAAGAATAAGGCCTAGAGTTAAATCGTTAATTGTCGGGTGTGTCCAAGTCCATGGGGGCCTGGAGACTGAAAGCCTGATCCATGGAATGGCTGGGTCATGCACAGTATTGGGCTCAATGAATTAGCCATGCAAGTCCGAGACCTTTGCCGTTAGTTTCCGCGGCTGAAAGCAAAAGCAAGCAATTTTTGTTGCCCGAAATCATTCGATACAGCGTCACTGCGTGGGTACATTCTGTAGTTTGTGCGAGACCAATAAACCACTAATTCTTCCAAGCTTCCTCCTACGCACACAAGCGGGCAATGGAGCTGGCCGCCTAAAAATATTATCAACGAATCGTCCTTTACGGCCGAGGAGCGAAAGATTCCAGAAGGTACCAAACAAGGGGTACGATGGTTATTATGAAACTTGGACGACATGGATGGCGGCGAACATGGCGATAGAGAACTAAGAGTGAGTGGTGGTGTGGGGTGGGAGGTGAGGGTTGGAGGAGGAGCTAAAGATTTCCTATGAAATATTTTAGAGACGAAACATTATATGTTCCGGTAGTAATTTTCAACTAGTAATACAAAACGACTGGTGCAGAAAAATCTTTATATTTGCCGTTTGTAACTAGCACTAGTAGAAAATAGTATATTACCTTTAAAAAACACATTGTTATGTTTAATTTTTTATACTATATTAGAGTCTACATGTATTTACGTAAATATTCTTAATAGTGTAATTGAGCCCTATATATTCTCAAATTTTGGCTCCGTCCAGCCGGAGCTTGTGGGCCAGGTGACACAAGCACTCAAGGGAGCATGAATGCTATTGCCCATGGGGGCGCAGCTAATGTCATGGTCATCCATGATGTGGGAGATTTTGAAGGGGAAAAAACGAAAATACTTGTTTCGTAGTGATACCATGAGGTAACAACAAAAGGGTTAATTGTATTCATGCCATTATTAATTAAGTTCTTTCATCTCACAAATGTTATTATACAGTCCGCAACCCTTTTATGCCATTATAATTTCAAAACCATTGCAAGCATGACATTATGAACTTTTATACACATCTACTCCATTCAAGTTTACAAGAGGCAACGACATGCATGGGCAGCGGCGATGACGACACACAGGCGTCGGTGACGACACGTGCGCGCGGCGGCTGCTTGCTGGAGAGCTCATCGAAGAAGGTAGGAGAGAAAGGATGGAGGAAGAAGAAAAAGATGAGGACAAATTTGGTTTAGTCTGACCGGTCAATTATTAAAATAGCGTGTTTGTAACGGTTTTGTAATTATAATGAGATGAGGGACAATATTGACTTTATACAAACATTTGTGGGATAAAAGAACTTAATAATGGTATGGATACAATTAATCCAATGAAAAAGGAAGGATGGTATCAAGAGATTTTTAGTTTAAAGTAGCTTGAAATTTTAACCCGAAAAAGTTGTGACTCTTTGAGGGAGGACTTGAAGAGTCAAAAAATTATAAAAATAATTTAGGAACTATAAGTTGAATTAACCATTTAAAACCGCATAAAAAATATTATAAAGTACTATATCATCATGTTTGTATAAAAATGATAAATTTTTTATTTTAATTTACAACGAAAAGAACGAGAATTAGGACATACGGTCCATGAAGTGAGATTTAGTTTGATGAGCGCATATGATTCATCGTGTCCCGAGGTATTAAAGGTGGTAAAATAGTCGGCCGAAGGCAAACATCAGTATGTACGGAAAGCTAACTCTTTCTTCTTTTAAGAAAAAGTTAGGGGAACCAACTTAAATTAATTCAGTAAAAAAGTTACATGATCAAAATATTAGAGGGACGTTTAGACTCATTTTTTCTGTAAACACGCTACAAGTGAGCTAACTTATTACAAAACGAGGGCCTACCACCCCAAAAGCACAGAATCTCTAGAAGCAAATCAAAAAAGATCATCGGATGCAACTCCTTCGAGTTGAAAATACGATTGTTCTTTTCGAGTTAGAGGTATTATAAGGTTACTAGCATGACGGATCTTAGACCCGGACAAGGTTGGGCTATAGGATGTACTCGGCCCACCAACCGCTGAGATCATCGGTGTGCGACCATGCAGGGCAGAGTAGACGTGGGGCATTGAGTCGGGAAGCCAGGAGATCTCAATTATGGGGCGGAGAATGGGCACTCAAGGAAGAGGTGCCCGGGGTCTCCAAACATCTGAGACAAAGGGTGTAGAAGTAGTTAATCGGCAGTCCCCGAAGCAGGAGAGCGTCAGCAGTCATGACCCTACTTAGAAACAACGTCCAAGTAAAGAACTTGCACTTGGAGCTCGCCCACTGCTTCCATATTAGCGCTATCGCCGTCAGAGATGTCCTAGCAAATTGCGTGCGATACGCTGAGCGGACAGAAAAGTTTCCGTCTACGGAGAAACGCCAACGGCTCGATCCTGGTGGTTCGGACGGAGCGCAACACGGCTGATCTTTTATCAGAGAGAGACCAGCTCTATGGCGAGGTTGGATGTGAAATTCCGCCGCAAGTCTAACAGACAATTGTTATTGTGAAGGACCTCGGCGACTGTGTATTTTTTTTCGTGCGGAGGCCGCAAAAAGCTAGTCCCGGGACCACTTCCTTTGGAGATTGCCCAAAGAGCTAAGCGTTGGTACAAAAGAGGAAGGTGGCTCCATTCCCAAGAACAAGCTTAGAGCCTGCTCAGAAGAGTGCCGCACCAGTAGGGTCCACCCTGTCTAGCGAGTCGAGGCACGATCTGGGAGAGCTGGATTTGGCCAGCTAGAGCCAACACAATTGGAGGACGCGGGCGAAATTCTTCAGATCGAGCACCCCAAGCCCCCAAGAGTAGCCGGGGAGCAGACGAGTTTCCAATTGACATGACACCCAGTGACCACAACGTTTTTATTTGCGCACCAAAGCTAGGAGCGGCTGTTTGTCGGTCTTCTGAAGGACCGAGGTAGGACGGGAGATAACTGATAGGGTATAGGATGGTAGTGCCGAGAGAACCGATTTGAGCAGGGTGACTCAACCCCCTTTTGACATCGTTTGCCCCTGCCAGCCGGCCAGCAATCTTGTCGATTAGAGGTTGGAAGTGTGCGTGCTTTATCTTCTTGATGACGAGTGGGAGGTCGAGGTACGTGATGGGGAAGAACGTTCGTCTCGCGGGTAGGTCGGCGAGAAAGCTAACTCTTCTTGCGTTAAGTACTCTTTAGTACAAGTAGGTGGCAATATGATAAGGCACGTCCATACAAGTTGTCGTGTTATTAAGCTTGCCGCAAGTACCGATCAGATGACACATTAGCATGGTCCATACAATTGACATGATGTGCCATACATTGATTCTCACCCATCAATATTTAAGGCCATATATATCAATCTAATAAATAAAAAAGGAGTACAACACAGTTGGCAGCGCTACCGATGGGATACCCTTGTCCACCTCATCCTCCTCATTCCCCATCCCGCTTCCTCTCTTTCTTCCTCAAATTTGATCCATTCGCCTCTGTCCACTTCCTCTCTGGGATGATCTGCTCTGAGTGCTTCCCCCATTATCACCACCAGCACACACGGTTGACAACACCAATGTCGCCTTGACGCTCCGCCCCTATCCTGTTGCCCCCATGTTAATCACACTTACCTTAAATCTGGCTGCTGTGTGTTAAACCGCTTATTGGTGGTACAATTACTACCTCGCCCCTCTCTTCACCCTAGGGATGCAAAAGGTCCGGCCCTAGGGACACACTAGAATTTGAAATGAACTAAAAAACCGGCCCTAGGGACACTAGTGGCACGGAGAAAGATGCAGGCACGACGTCGTTAACCCGTTGATAAGCCCTATCATTTATCATAGAAAAAACCAAATTACATCCGTACCATTATAAAGCTTCAAAATTCAAAAGCATGCCAGTGATTGAAAAACACATGCCACTGTTTGCCATATATGCAAAAATTAATCCAAAAAAAATGGTCGCATGTTATTAGAGCGCGTGTAGACAAGACAAATTAACAACCGCGAGGAAAGCTTCTTTGTCCTTCGGCCTCTCTCGCTGGGATCGACGAGCACGGGACGGCGCGATCGATCCCCGGGCGTACGTCGAGCCGGATGTGCCGAGTACCGACTCTGCCGAGTCTATTATATATCGTGGCATCTTTGATCTTTCCGCTGCTACATGACGAGGTTGCGCGCGCAGCTCCCGAAGCTGCAGCCGCAGGGAGGGAGACGACGAGACAAGCATCCATACCGAACACATCGATCGATGGAGGTATGGAGCCGCGGCTGCTGTCCTGACGAGAAGATTCCTTTAATATTGCCAATCTTTAATTACGTGGACCTGATCTAGCTACGTCTTGCATACTCCGTATAATTCCGTATCGTGGCATGCCATATGCCATGGATGTCAACGGCACACGGTTATATTACTAACTCGTACCAGGAGAGTAAAAGAATTTTGTGTGAGACTGTGAGTGATGCATGCTCGCCCAAAGCTTTGACCCTTGCGGCGACGTGAACGTTGATTGGACTATTGGGGAGTACATGGACATCGGTCGGGCGTGATGCACAGAGTTTTGATTTTTTTTTTTCTGTTTGTTCCATTTCTTTTTTCATTCTCTTTCCCATGTTCCATCTTTTTATTTCTCACTATCTATAACAGCATCTCATCGAAGAAATTTTGTAAAAAGAATGAAGAGTTCTTCTAAAATGAATGCGTGAAGAAATTTTTGTGAAAAAAGACCATGAACAGAATCTATTAAAATATTTCGGAAGACTAGAATTTTTTGGCAAAAAAAACTTTTAAAAAGGGGAGCCCATACAACACGGTGCCCCGTCCAGGAGGATTTGGATGAATGAGTTTAAAGACAAAATATGTGACGTCATCATGAAACAACCTAAACATATCTGAACCCAGCTGAACCAACCTCAACCAAACTGAACCTATATGAACTAATCTGAACCAAGCTGAACCAAACTGAACCTACATGAACCAATCTGAACCAAGCTGAACCTATATAAACCAATCTAAACCAAACCGAATTTCCTATGAAACTATCAACCTTTTTACCAGAAAAATTATAAACCAACATGAATTTTCTATGAAAAAATCTGAACCAATCTGAATTTGCCCTGAACCTAGCTATTTTTTTTTTTACCGGAAACAACCTAAACTAACATGATTTCCTATAAACTAGCTAAAACATCATGAAGTTTTCTACTTTTTTACGAGAAAAATCCTGAAGCAACAAGAAATTTTTATGGAACTATATGAACCAACCTGAGTTTCACATAAACCTACCTATTTTTTCACCTAAAAAAATATGAACCAACATGAACCTATCTGAATTTCTAATGAAACTAGCTGAAACAACTTAAACCAACCTGAACCTACATGACCAACCTGAACCCAGCTGAACCTTACGAACCAACCTGAACCTACATGAGCCAAACTAAACCAACCTGAACCAATCTAAATCAAACTGAACCTACATGAGCCAAACTGAACCAATCTAAGCCAAGCTGAACCTATATGAACCAACTTAAACCTATATGAACCAACCTGAACCAAACCGAATTTCCTATGAAACTATCAACCTTTCAAACAAAAAAATTCTGAACCAACATGAATTTTCTATGAAACTGTCTGAACCAACCTGAACTAATGAATTTTTCTATGAATAATCATTATCAATTCACTATAGGATACTTTTCTTGCTAGCTCAACAAGGGAGAATACAACATCATCCACATCCGCCTCATCAAGGTAGTCTGCATAAATTTCATGCCTGGCGCCACAAGCCTGTTAACATAAGATTTACAGGTTTATCAAATAACATTGCAGCAAAAAAAAAACATATTACGATGCTAGCATTACCTCAAATAGCATTGCCAATATCTGAAACATGACAGTTTTTGGCTTTGATTCATAATCCTCAACCAACTTTTTGATGGCATGGCTGATCAGTCTGCCATTATGTTTGACAATGTCTGCAAGTTGCAAGTTTGTGAACAAATGTCCCACGAATAAAAGATGATATATTTGCTTAGATAAGGTAACAGAGTCCAATCTAGGCATGTTTCGACATGATCTTTTAAATGCACAAAAATGGCTGGAGATTTGTATCAACATGTCTGAGATGTATAATGGATAAACTAGGGAATGGGCCACTGCTGACGACGTCGCCAACCTCATAGTAAACTGTAAATCCCATGAAGTTATAATGTGCTAAAGAAACTTCCCTATTATCTTTCCTATCATGTGTTCTTATGTGTGACATATTAACGCCAGCTGTCAACATTTCTAATCTTTTTGCTGGAGGCGCGCAGAAGGACAGGACAGCTCAGAGCTAATTAAATGTTCCACTAAAATCACAGGGGCAAAATTTGATCAACTTCCATCTGATAACCTAGCAAATCAACACTACAGACCTACCAAAATTTCTTCAAAACCTACTGAACATCAGACAACCATATTATGTAGCTGAATTAAACGAACCCAACACCAGACCAAGCAGAAAAACCATCAATTAATCACAGGGATCACAGCAACAGGCAGAGCACAAGTAGAGCGTCAGTCCATAAATCCCAACTAAATGACAGCAACAGTACATTTAAATTTCCTAATCCCTAACATAGCCAACTTCGGCAAAACTACAGAGCGAAATGCAAAGAAAAAAAATGCAAGATGCCGCATACCAATGAGGGGCTGGTCCTCCAGCGACGCCGCCGCCGCGGTGGCCGCGCGCTTGCGCTTGGACTGGAGCGGCGCGAGCCCCTCCTCCTCCTCGAACTCCTCGCCGGCCACATGGTGCTCCTCCCGCGGCCGCGGCGCCGGTGAGCCCGAGGAGCAGCCCGCTCCACAGATCGGCGGCCGGTGGCCTGCGGCGCACGACGAGCCTGCACTCGGAGCGCCCGCGGAGCAGCCAAGAGCGCCCGGTGAGCGGCGGCGCTCTCCACGGCGGGAAGGAGGCCTCGGCGCTGTGGCAGACGGCGAGCCTGCGGTCGGGGGAGATCCCGAGGAGGCTGAGCCTGGGCGGCGCCGGCCCCGCCAACGACGCCGGCGAGGCGCCGGTGACGCCTAGCTACATGCAGCCGACCAAGTCCGTGAGGGCCAAGGCGCGGCCGGTGGTGGCGGCCGACAAGGTCGAGCTCCACGAGAGGGCGCCTCAGGTGTCCTCGCCATCGTTGAAGAAGCGCATGTCCCTGGCGCTCGCGGACAAGCCGACCGCCTCGGGCTAGAGGATGACGACGAGAAAGCCCAGGGTGGGGCGATCGAGGACGGCGACGGGAAAGTGAAATGTGAGGGGAGGACGTCCGTCGTAAATCGTCCGGACATCCGTCCTCTAATATTTCTGTTTAAAAAGATACCATTGAACATGGCCCTAGTTCGGACGTGATACACTGGGTCTAGCTAGCTACTTCCAAAGGTGGACTAATATCACGATTGAGCGTGTCTTTCTGTGTGCCAGCACATGCAAATGAGGAAGGCAAGCCCCACTACAGCTTCCGTGCAATGGATGGACTCGCGGGTTACGATGGATCATTATTATAAATTATGATCAGTTCGCCAAACCAAATATTGTTCCTAGGCCTCAAGTGGGACAATTTTTGAGCATATGTTAACTCAGTTCGGCAACAGGCCGAGCAAGATAAGGACTATATATGTACATACCAAACAGTGAGCTTTGCTCCATGGCTTTTAGGCCCTTAGCTGTGCAATAACAATCCAAAGGTGCTCTAAAGCTTTGACTAGATCAACTTAATTAATCCTGTTAAATCACACGAGTATTAATTGGCGGATAACCCATGAACCACCTCTTAACGGCGAAGCACTTGCTGCATAGTCAGTAGTGACTAGCAAGGACACGTCATAAACATTGTCATTCGAACGTGTCGGTTTTCCTTTCACCGCGATGCATGCATGCATGCAATTAGTCTCACCGATTATAGGGACAACACGAGGTGGCCCTGCTAGCTAGAGATGAGGAGGAGACGAGCACTTGAGCAGGTCGGGTCACGGGTCACGCACTACAGAAAACGCGCACGGCGCACAGTGTCGTCGGCCGTTTTAACTTGGATCGTTAGCCCACGGGCCGACGATATTACGGGCCTTTGTGTCGCCAGGGCCGCGGACGCGCGGCCGACGACGATAACTCATAAACGCTGCCACGTCGCCCGAGGTTCCTCTAGCAAGACTTGTGTGTCGGTCGTCTTAAAGCCGAGGACAAAAGGTGGCGGAAGAGACGGCCCAATAACAACTCAACCAAGAGGGGGTTGTGTTCTTAGTATTGACCGACGACACTGATCTGAATCGTTGTAGTGACAGATGATGACGACATTGCGTCCTTATCAGAGATGATGAGGGCACTAGGCAGCCAATGACGATCGAGGTCATCCACATGCTAGTTGGGTACTGAAAATGGCATAGGCGGTCTCGTGGAGATGAGGAGCATGGAAGCCACGGCATGGGCGGTCTCGTCGGAGATGAGGAAGATACCATGGAAGCCACCTATGGTAGGTGGCAGCCTAGGCAAAGATGAGGAGGGCACCGGGGAAGCCACGTGTGGCAAGAAGTGTGGGCAGTCTCTCCGGAGATGAGGAGGCCATCGAGAAAAGGAGGCAGATGGGTTGGAAAAATTGGGGAGAATAGGATGGAGAGGGGGTGGAAGAAGATGATAATGTGGTGGCTATGTCATCGTTTGTTATAGGTGGCTAGCCACAGCATCGTTTAATCGATATGTAGGTATCCACATCAGCATTTAACAGAGCTTCCAACAGATTTGGAGCAATGGTGCAAATGAATGCAAGTTTAAGGAGTCAAAAAAGTAATTTTCAAGTTTAAGAGAACTAAGCGAGACAACACTACAAGTTCAAGGGCACGAGTATAATTTTATCATTACAAAAATAAAAAATAATGTCTACTCATATTTCATGCCTGAGACATGAGGATCTCATTAGGTTTAGGTCTAGGAATAGGTATAATTAGATCTACTTTTGACATACCTCATCCATTAAAAAAAATACAAGGTGACGGCGTGTTCTCCGCTCAACCACTGCGGATCACACCCCTGGTCAGATTTTTAGTCTGCTAGCCAACTCGATCAAGCTCGATCCGATTTGAGCGTCGGGCACAACAAGGAGCGACTCGCAGATTTACCCAGGTTCGGACCCCCTCGCGGGTAATAGTCCTACTCCTGCTGAGCCTTAGCTCTTTTCTGATTGTGGTTGAATGGGGATGTGTTTACAGAGTGTCTCGAATGCACGAATGCCCCTCTCTCTCTCTCTCTCCCTCCTTTTATACAAACTTTAATGGGCCGAGAGAGCCGAGGGGTAGGCGATCTGATGCTCTCAAGATAATCGACAAGACACGACAGAAGAGACGAAACGCGTGCAGCGCCCACGCCGCCTGCGCGCCGCCCTCGCGTGTTTCGCAGTGGCCTCGACCAAGACAACACACCGGTGAACTGCGGGTGGGGCCCGCCGCTCCTCCCGACAGGCGGCCTCCTCAAGCAAACCTTCTCTCTGCGGTCAATTCTTCTGCGCTTACATGATGTACCTTCCAGACTGCAAGGGTCATCAGAAGCGGTAATCATTTCTTCCATTGCCTATCCGCTGCGTGATGTCTCATTAAATGCGCCGTCCTTCAGCGATATGGGGAGCCTTCGTCCACAAGACTCATACGCAATGCTCCCGCCGCGGCCCCCCTTGGTCTCAGAGGGGCTCGCCCACGATCCGCTGGCGTGGGGCCTCGCCTCATCGTCGGAGGGGCTCGCCCACGCACCCGCTCGGGCGCTGGGCCCTCGCCTCATCGTCGGAGGGCTCGCCCACGCACCCGCCTCGGGCGCGTGGGGCCTCGTGGCTTCCAGAGGGGCTCGCCCATGTGCTGGGGCCTTGCTCGCCCTTGCCCTGCATGGGCCTCTTGGCCTTCGAGGGGCTCGCCCAGCTGGGCCTTGCTCGCCTGGCCGACGCTGTAGGGCCCTCTTGGCCTTCGAGGGGCTCGCCTGCCACTGGGCCTTGCTCGCTGGCCGACGCTGGGCCCTCTTAACCTTCCGAGGGCTCCTCAGACCCAGTATTTATTACACCGACAAGAGCCGGGTCCACCATGATACGCGAACCGTCAGCAGATATTTTTCCGTTTCTTGTGCGGGCGGAGGCAGAATCGTGGGGCCCACCACCGTGGCAACCAGACGCCGATTCTCCACCGCACACGATCTTCCTTGGGAACTACGCCGCTGGAAACCAAAACGTCTTGCGGGTAATGATGGCGCGCTGCGTGGGCGGAATCAAACCGTCGCGCCGCGCCCACGCCTATAATACTCCTCTCTCGTCGCGTCAATCCTTCCGCGACGCTAAGTCTTCAAGCCATCCACCGCCTTCTTTGTTGCTATCATAGCCTCTCGCCGCCGCCACCGCCAAATTTTCCATGGCTCCCAAGCGCAGCAAAGGCCGCCCGAGGATGCCGCACCGTCTTCGAGCTATCACGCCGCTTCCACCGCCGATGAGGATCGGTGGCGCGGCCGAAGTCTTCGTGCCACCGATCGCCGCCCGGTTCAAGGCGGCACCATCATGCCGAGTCCTCGCGCCGGGAGATCGTGACCTTCTCTGGCGTCTTTGGCGGGCCTTGTCCCGCCGTACTCGAATTCTTCTTGGGGTGCTCGCCTTTACGGGATCCGGCGGCGCACCTTCCTCCCAACTCGATCATGGCCTCGGTCATCTTCGCCACCTCTCGCGAGATGTTCGTGGGGACGATGCCAAACCTCCCGCTCTGGCGCCGACTCTTCATCTCAGACACGAGCTCGCCGAAGCGCGGTTGGGAGTCGCTACTTACGCCCGACGCCGCCGCTTTTATCCTCGCCGGTCAAGTCCAACTGGAAGGGCTGCACCGGCGAGTGGTCAGACGTGGAGGATTCCAGCGGCCGCGACGATCTTGTTCTTCCCGACGATCGCGGAGCTCCATCGCCGATCGGGGGCCCGGCCAGACGATCTAGCGAGTACGGAGGCGATGGCGGCGCGCAGATTGCCGAGCTCGCCGCCGGGGCTCACCGAACCCACGTGGTGGCGGACTTTCTGCGGCGCCGTTTTGCCCGCTGCTTGAGGGCGCCTCACTGGGCGTACTACGGCGGCGACGACGGACCCGACCGCTCTTGGAGGTGAATACTCTCGCGTTCTTTTGGATTTCGTACCTCCTTTCTTTCCATTTTGGCTAATAGCCAACTCTCTCGCTTCTTCTTTGGGTGTTGGTGATGGAACGCGTCGGCGACGGCGTCCGGATCGGTGGCGGGTTTCGACCACGCCGACCGGCGACATCGCTTCGCCGACGGCATCCGCCTCCGCGATTGGGATCGCGGAGCGCAACCCTTACTTGCAAGCGCCGCTTCTATGGAGGTCTTCGGTCCTGCGGTCCAAGTGGCCCGGGACCATGCAGATCCGCGAGCCGCCTCGACGACCGCCCAAGCTTCGCGGACGCTGCTGCTCTGCCGTGGCGGCCGACTACCGCCAGCGCTCTCGGGAAGCGCCGCCATCATCCTGTTGTCGGCGACGACGACGAGGAGGGAGGGACGAGCTCAAGAGAGCGCGCTTCGAAGTCTCGAGCTTCGCCGCCACCGCTGCCCCATCCAGCGGAGCCTCGCTGCTTCCGCCGCGCCGCCACGGGCAAGAGCGCGGCGACTCTTCAGAAGCTGGCGCCGCTGCGCGGTTTCTTCCGCTCCTACGCCGACGCTCCTGCGCGGCGCTGCTTCTGGCTGGCGCTTCTCTGACCGGCACTGCTTCGTGCGGGCGTCGCTTCCGGCGGTGGATCATGATCAGCGCCGCCACCGCCCAAGAATAAGCGATTTGAGCTCCTTCCCCTTCGCTTCGTAGGCGCACCGCTTCAGTTGGTTTTCCTGGCGCTTACACGACGCTTCACATTAGGGTTAGCATGCTACACGGTTTTGCATACCGAACCTGTTTGTCCTTCTTGAACAGGCGGACGCTGGGCATCGAGCTCCGCTTCGCGATTCGCCAATTTCACCGCCCGCCGCTCCTTCGACGGAGGTCGCTTCGAGGCGATGGAGAGTTCGCCGTGGGCGGCGGAGAACCTCTCGCCACCTCGCCACGGCGCCGCCGCCATCTCGGCCGTGACGGCCGACGAGGGCGCCTTTGAAGCGCCGCACCCTCTCCCGCACTGGCGACGCGAGGAAGCCCTTGCCTTGGCGGAGCGTCTGCCGGCGAAGCTGCGGCGGGCCTTGGCCAAGAAACCGCCCTGGCGGAGGCGATGACTCGCGAGCTGCGGCAGCCCAAGCTCGAGCACTTCGAAGCGCCCGACCCTCGCCGACATCTGCAAGACCGCCATCAGGCTTCCGGACGCCTGCATCCACTGGTGTTTCCTTGCATCCCTCATTGAGAGAGCAGTACTGCGCGATATCTTTGGCGCCGTGGGGACGAGCCGCCGAAGCCTGCGCGCGTCCTTCCGCGGCGGCATGGACGCGGGCGATCAAGACGGTAGCTAAGGCGCTCTCGTTGCCGCGGTTCATCTTGGGCAATTGTCTTGCTCGAGACGCGCGCTTGATCTCGACGCCGCCATCGGGAGCCTTTCGCGCCACCTGGACCGGTTTGAGCAAGCGCTGGTTGACACCGCCGCCCGATCGCGTGTCCATGATGGGGGCGCCGCTCAATGAAGACGAAGGCGAGGAGTAATGAGACTCCCGCCTTTTTTTGCCTTGTAAACGTTGTTTATCAATGCAAACAAACTTTTGCTCTTTTGTTTGTGAGTCTCACTTGAACTTCGCACAACTTTAACTTGCGGAATTGAATTGGGGCACCTGGCCGCCAAAGGTTTTAGACTGAACGTTCTGCCGCAAGTGAGCGCTGTTTCCTTAGGCATCTGGTTACTTCAACCCTTATGGCCTCTCGCAACCCGACTTAAACATTACGTGGCGAGCGCTTAGCTTCCGGAAGTGGTCTAGTCGCTGGTGCCGCCGTTGGCGCATTGCCTAGACCGAGCCGACACACCAGGCTAGAGCCCGCTTCCGTCGCCGCCGCCGCACCAACAGAAGTTATAAGCGTTTGTTTTGCAACTAAGGGGCCATCAGCCTTAAGTACTTTCGCTACCAGCTTTCAGCAGAATGTTTTCTAACAGACCTTTCTAAGGCTAAGCCACTGATCGCCAAAAAGCTTTAGACAGAGCTTTCCGTTGAAAGTGAGCGCTTTTTCCTCAGGCATCTGGTTACTTCAACCCTTATGGCCTCTTTGCGAACCGACCCTAGACATCGCGTGGCGAGAACTCGACTTCCTGAAGTGGTCTAGTCGCGGTGCACCACATGATTGTTTAGACCGAGCCGACACGACACCAGGGCTAGAACCCGCCTTCCGTCAACCGCCACCCAATCATGAAGTCGAGGCGTCATTCCTTGTTACTAAGGGCCATCGCTTTGAGTACTTTTTTTGCCGACTTTCACCTAATGCTTTCTAATGACTTGAGGCGAAAAGAAACAGATGCCCACAAGGAGACGTAATGTAACTTATCTCTTATTGAAGATGGCTTTGTACAACGCAGCCCCGAGGCGAAGGTGAAGGAAGAAGACCTCGCCGCTCGGCTCCAAGGGAAGTCCAAAAACTTTGGACTGCTACTCACGGTAGAACTTCTCACCGTATGGCGCTCCAAGTGTTCGCCAATTCGCGACCGCCCTCGAATGCGAGCCTCGACCGAGCTGGGCGGGAGATCGAGACCACCTTGAAGGGGCCTCTCCATTGTGGGAGATAGCTTGTCGCGCCCGCCGCGCTTGGATTTTGCGCAGAGCGAGGTCGCCCATCGCCAAGTGTTCTCGCACACACCCGCTTTGCTTGATAACGGCGCAGTACCGCCGACACTTGGCGCCCGGATCGCCGCCTCGTGTCCGGATCTCCTCCAGAAATTTACTTCATCCCGACGCGGTCGTGGTCTTGGTCTTCGCTGAACGCCGCCACTCTTGGGGAGCCGAAGGCAGCTCGATGGGAGCACCGCCGAGCCATATACCAGAAGAAGGGGTCTCGCCGGTGGCTCATGGGAGTTGTCCGCAGCCCCCATAATACGGTGGAACTTTTTCGCCCAGCGCTTGTCAGCGCTTCTTCAAAGCGGTCGAACGCCCTTGTCTTGAGCCCTTTGAGTATTTCGCGTTCGCCGCTTCCACTTGCCCATTGCTCTTCGGATGCGAACGGAGGCAAAGCACGACTTGGTACCCAACTCTTCGCACGATCTTGAAAATCGCTTTTGAATCGGCGCCGTTGTCGATGATGACTCACATGGCGACACGAACCGGACGAAGATGCTCTTCATAAACTTGATAGCTGCCATGATGTGATCGCCGGATCTGGCGAGCTTCAACCCATTTAGTGAATTTGTCGATGGCGATTTAACAGATGAGTATATCCTCCGCTGTTCGCGGAACGGGCGAATGTTCAATTTCCGCACGCGAACGCCAGAGAGCGGAATGGTTTTGCGCTGGGCGGTCGGTGGATCTCGCTTAGCATGAAATTGGCACGCTTCGCATCTCCTCACCAGCGAAGGCATCCCGGAGGGGTGGGCCAATAGAAACCGCGTAAAAGCTTTCCCAACCAACGCCTCCCTCAATGGCTCCCCGACATGCCTCCATGGATCTCGAGAGAATTTCACTCCCGCTTCCCGAAAGTGACGACTTCAAGAGAACTCCAATTGCGCTCTGGCGAACAGTCCCCGCCTACCGGCGTAGCGCTTGGCCTTGCGCGCTATCTTCTCACCGACGCGCATCGCGTGGGATCACTCCATCCCGCAGTAGGCTAGGATCGGATCCATCCACCGACCTTCCGGACGAGTGTGACGACGTTTCAGACATTGTCGCCGACGACTCCGCTTGGCTCGGGCGTTTCGCCTCAACCGCCTCAGCAGTTCTTCCGCCTCCTCCCTCTAACCGGGGAGCTGCAGCAGGATCGGTGACGTCTCCTCCAGAGGTGGGAGCTGCGTCAGGGAAAGCGTCGTCCCCGCCAGAATTGGGGGCTGCGACGGACGGCCGCGTAAGCCTTTCTTCAAAGACCCCAGCCGGAACAGGTGCCCTCGACGAGGCAATCTGGGACAATTCATCCGCCATGAAGTTGTCGCGGCGAGGGATGTGCACGGCCAAACCCTCAAAGTGCCGCCCAACCGCGCACTCCGCCAGTAGGCCGCCATGACGGGATCCGGCGGAGAAATCCTTCCTCGCCTGGTTGATGACCAGGAGAGAGTCGCCTTTTACTTGTAGCCGCCGGATGCCAAGGGTCGAAGCCACCCTGAGCCCGGCGAGCAGTCCTTCATACTCCGCGACGTTGTTGGTGGTGCGGAAGTCCAACACCACCAGGTGCCGGACGACATCGCCGGTGGGAGACACCAGACGACGCCCGACCAAATTTCTCCGGCGGAATGAGCCGTCAAGAAGAGAGTCCACGGCGAGGAGGCTGGGGTATCTTCAGCTTCAGTGTCCGCCGGAGTCCACTCGCTGATGAACTCCGCCAGAGCTTGCCCTTTGATGGCCGTTCGGGGAGCGAATTTGAGATCGAATTCCGCCAGCTCCATGGCCCATTTGGCGATGACCCGTCGCCTCATGTTGAAGAGGATCTCCGCAAGGGATACTTGGTCAACACCATGACTTCGCCTCGAAGTAGTGGCGTAGCTTCGGGATGCCGCCAAGACGGCGAGAGCATCTTCTCGTGCTGTGAATACCTTGTTTGGCGTCGTGGAGGACCTTCGACGTAGTAAATGGGCGCTGAACGCCTCTCTTTTCGCCACCAGCACCACGCTGACCGCCCGGGGGTTTGCCGCGACGTAGAGGATCAATGGCTCGCCCGGGTCTGGGGCGACCAGTACGGGCGGGGAGGTGAGATACTTCTTCAGACCGTCGAACGCCTCCTGCGCCTTCTTGGACTTCACCACTAGGTCATCGACATACACCTCCAGGTTCCGCCCTATTTGGGAGCGGTGAGCGATATGCATGGCCGCCGATAGGTTGGGCCCGCATTCTTCAATCCAACGCCATTACGAGTATAGCGAGACGCCCATGGGCGAACGGCGGTCTTGTCTTCATCTTCTTCGCCATGCTAATCTGGTGGTACCCAGAGTACGCATCCGTAGCACACCGCCGCACCGCAGCTTGAGTCGACGATGAGATCGATGCGGGACAGCGGTATGGATCCTTCGGAACGCGCTTTGTTGAGGTCGGTGAAGTCCACGACATCCTCCAACGCCCGCCGGATTTCTTTTGACGAGGACGGGTTCGCGAGCCACAGGATGGGCGACATCGCGGACGCACCCCGCCTTAAGAGCTCTGTCCACCTCCTACCGGATAACTTCGGGCGCTTCCACCGATTGTTTCCGGACCTTCGCATGACCGTCGCTACGCGGGAACGCCGCCAATTTGTGCTCAATCACCTCCCTCGGGACCCCAACCATGTCGGACGGTTGCCACGCAAACACGCTCGTTAGATCGAGGAAGGAGACGAGCGCCTTCCTATTTGGCACCGAGAGGCGCCCACCAACGGTCTTCGCTGGTCCGACTTCGCTCGGGTGACCGCTTTAACCTCCGCGGACGAACCGGGAGGCACGAGTTCGCCGAGGAGCTCCCAGTCGAAGCTCGCCTTCAGCACCGACGCTTCGCCAACGCGAGGGCGTCCTTGTCGCAGCGGAGCGCCCGGCGTCCACTTTCAAAACGATGGGGCCGGTGGCCCGGATCTTCACCACCATGTACGATAGTGGCACACCGCCATGAACTCAGGCCGCCGCCTACCTAGTATGGCGTTGTAGGGAGGTCAAGTCCGCCACCAACTCGAGCATCTCGGTGCGGAAGTTGTCGGAGTTTCAAACGTTACCGGAGATCGCGTACAGCCGACGGACTTCGGCCGCGCGATGTCAAGAATGGGAGCGCCGGGCGAAGCTCCCGCCATCGATCTCGAGGCCGCGGCGACCGGGCGGACAGGAGGTTGAGGAACTCCTCCGCCTACCAAAGACCGCCCTAGCTTTACATTCCGGACCGTGGTGCAACCACGATCGGAGATGCCAGGCGGCGGTATCGGTCGGTGATCGGCTTGATCGAACGCAATCGGTCGCTCCGACCACGCCACCGCCTCATCGACCCAAAGCCGGGCACGGCGGCGCACTCCTCCTCATCGCACGCTTAAAGCTAGCGTGGGACGGATAGGTGGTCGAACCGCCCAGGATGACGGCAACCTCGCGCCCGCTGCTGAAAACCAAGCGGCCGTCTCCTTGCCCTTGCCATCGCCGGACGCTCGCCGCTGCTGCCGCTCGTGGACTCGCTTGTCCATTATCTTGCCGACGACATGGCAATCCGCCAAGTCGGGAATTGTTGCGGTGAATGGACAAGAGGGCCTTCCGTCCCACTCACGGGGCGATGGTCTCGCCTTCGTCAGCGCCGCTGGGGTTGCCGCGCCACGGCGACGCCGTAGCCGCCGCCTCGGCCGCTTTACGGGCCGTATACCGCCGGCGCCGCGACCTCCCTTTTTTTCGCCGCCACGCCATCGCTGGCCGGCAATCGTCGTCGTCGTTGTCGCTGCACGCCGGGCCATGACCTGCCAGTCTCGGCCGCTTTGCGCTTCTTCTTGTCCTTGCCGCGGGGTTCCTCGAGGTCCGGCCTCGCCGCCGCAGCTGGCCCCGCCACAGAGCCGGGCGGATGCGAGCTCCGTCAAGGGCGACTTCAGCGCCTAAGGTGAAGAGCTCCTCCGCTGCTTTGATCTTGCGGGTGGCCATCTTCTCTTTGACCTTAGGGTCTCGGGCGCCTCTCCGAATGCCGTGACCACGGCGCCGATGGAGATGTCGTGGATGGTGTTATGGACTGATCGAAGCGCCGAATGTAGTCGCAAGCAATGACTCTCCCTTCTTCTCGCTTCCACGCTATGGAGGTCGTCTTCTACCCCGGCTGCTCAAGGTGCCCCGAAGTTGGTGACGAAGAGCTCGAGAGCTCCTTCCATGATCCCACGGACCGGGGCAGGTTCATGAGCCACGAGCGGGCTCACGGTGAGGACCGGCTGAAAGTAGTTCGCCAGAACCTTCCCGACCCTCAATCGGCTGCATCACCGTCAGATAGATCTGCAAAACTCATTAGGGTTGGTGGTGCCGTCAGATTTTTCGATGGGGGCGGACGAAACCGTTCGCCAATGGACGCGCGCGCAGCTCCTTAGAAAAGGCGCGGCACCCGACGCCGGAGCCTCTGCGCCTGGACGCGTTCGCCCGCCGCCTCGTCGCTTAGGGCGGCGCCAAGAAGCGCCACCTCATTGGTCGGGCAGCTCTGGAACCCTCTTGTTGGTCCTCACAAGACGGCAGCGACAACAATGTCGCATCGCTTCGGTCGCGCCCCGCGGAGCTTGTCACGCAGGTCTTTCCATGCAGCAAGTGGCGGTCCTCCGATGGGACCGAGATCGCGCCACTCTGACGCCGCCCGCCGAGCCCCGTAGGGGTCGCGCTTTGTCGTTTTGGCCCCGCCTCCTCACCAGAGATTCGCGAGAGGAGGCGAGGGCAACAAAGAACGGAGGACGCGGAAACGCCGTTCCCCGCCTCAAACTTGCACCACCGCCAGCGGCGCGCGCCGACGAAGGGCTGTTGGCCAACCACGGCGCCGCCGGAGTCCGGAGTCACCGAACCGTGGGTTTTCCAACAAGGCCGCCGCGCGGAGGTTCTGTGGCCGGAGTGCACTCCTCCAAGGCCAGCGCCGCTTAGTTGGCCGAGGCGGCCGCCTTCCGCCAGGCTCCAACCCTAGGCGGCGGCCACCGCCCGGTGATTCATCGCCATCGCCGCGCCGACTCCGTGGTACACGGCTCTAGCGGTCGCCGCTTCCATCGCGATCGCCGCCCGCCATCGCCTCAAGAAGGGTCAAGAGCTTGAACTGATGCTAGCGCCTCCCACTGGCGCGCCATCGACGGGCGTGTTCTCCGCTCAACCATCGCGGATCACACCCCGGTCAGATTTTAGTCCGCTAGCCAACTCGATCAAGCTCGATCCGATTTGAGCGCCGGGCACAACAAGGAGCGACTGCAGATTTACCTGTTCGGACTTCTCGCGGGTAATAGTCCTACTCCGCCGAGCCTTAGCTCTTTTCCGATTGTGGTTGAATGGGATGTGTTTACAGAGTGTCTCGAATGCACGAATGCCCCCTCTCTCTCTCTCTCTCCCTCCTTTATACAAACTTTGGGTTTGGCGGAGAGAGCCGAGGGGTAGGCGGACAAAGGTGCTCAAGATAATCGACAAGACACGATGAAGAGACGAAAACGTGTCGCTGCCCACGCCAAGATCAAGGCCGCTCGCGGTTTCGCAGTGGCCTCTCGACCAAGACAATACACACCGTGAACCTGCGGGTGGGGCCCCGCCGCTTCCTCCCGACACGGGCGGCCTCCTCAAGCAAACCTTCTCTCGCCGGTCAATTCTTCTCGCTAGCAGTGATGACACCGCCAGACTGCAAGGGTCATCAGAAGCGGTAATCATTTCTTCCGCTGTCTATCCGCTGTGATGTCTCATTAAATGCGCCGTCCCTTCTTCGCAGAGGGGAGCCTTCGCCTCAAGACTCTTTCGCAATGCTCCTCGCCTTGCTGGCCCCGCCTGGTCTCCAGAGGGGGCTCGGCCCACGATCCGCCTCGGGCGCTGGGCCCTCGCCTCATCGTCGGAGGGGCTCGCCCACGACTCGCCTCGGGCGCCATGGGCCCTCGTGGCTTCTGAGGGAGGGGCTCGCCTGCCACTGGGCCTTGCTTTCGCCAGCCTGGGCTGAGGCCCTCTTGGCCTTCGAGGGGCTCGCCACACTGGGCCTTGCTCGCCTGGCCGACGCTGCTGGGCCCTCTTGGCCTTCCGAGGGCTCCCTGTACCCCGGTATTTATTACACCGACACAAGGCACATAGTTTAAATGATTTATGTAGAAATAGAAGGCATGCACTGCAAGAATCCAGATTATTTTCATCAGCCAAAAATATTTACATTAGCTTATATAGAGCGGATGTAAATACGATCCTATTTACATCAGTTTCGTCAGGCTGATGTAAATAAGGCTATTTATGTCAGCCAGGCTGATGTAAATACATAGCTGATGTAAATAAGGCTAAATACACCAAGCAGGCCCACAGTGATATTTGAATATTTTCCCGTACTATTTTCATCAGCCAAGCTGATGTAAATAGACTATTGACATCAGCCCAGCTGATGTAAAAAGGCTGATGTTAATATATATACATAACTTACACTATTCAGCAACTTATCCATTTTCCAAACACAAAGAACTTTAGGGTTCCTCCCCACGCGCCTCACTCTGGCCGCGCCGCCTGAAGTCTCCCTCACACGCACGCGCGCCTGAAGCCTCCTAACGCCGCGCCGCTGCCGCACGCCGGGCCGCCTGAAGCCTCCCACACACCGCGCCGCCCCGCCTCCCCGAGCCGCCAGACTGCCTCACACAGACCGCTTCCCCAGCGCCTCGGGCTTGGCTCCTCGCCCGCCCCACCGCTCCGCCCGCCCCACCTGGCCGCCCGTGTCACGGCTACCACGCCATCGCCCGCCACGCCTCCGCGCCGCCGCCCCTCGGCACGCTATGCCTACGCACGCCGCCTGCCGCCTCGCCCACATTGCCCGCCTTCACGCCCGCCTGGGCCGTCTCCCAGCGCCGCCTTGGCCACCGCCTCGCCTTGCGCCTCGCCCAGATCCGCCCCGCCTCTCCGCCACCTCACGCTGGTCCTTTGCGCCTCCGCTGCCTCCCAGTGCCGCCACCCGCACAGCCACACCGTGCTGCCCCCCCATCAGCCACCGTCGCGCTCCGTGTCGCCACCCCTACCCGCATCATAACCGAGGTAAATTTTTGGTTGAACGGGAAAAATTATGTTGATGCATACATCTAAGGGGTTGAATTGTTAATGGAGAGCCGCTTTGTGCTAGTAAATGCTATTGTCATGGCGTTTAGGGTGTTTGATTTGAGTTTAGCAATGATTGAGATTGTCAATATTTGGTAATTTACCCTAGAAAGTTTAATTTGTGAATGTTGTTTGCAATATTTGTGTAAGAATGATTAATTTTGCAATATTATCTTGTGTTTACATGTTAATTGACCTTAATGTTGTGACTTACATTTTTAAAAAGACGCGCCAACCTAACCTATACGTCACCCGTTTGGAAGCGATATAATTCATATTAAATTATGAGATATATCGCTCCGAATTGTCCACGCTTTTTGATTAGTTACCGACGATGGATTTGCTTAGCGTGAGTTTGTATCGATGTTGTATGATTCGAACGGAATTTCAGTTACATAACTCTGTTGTTCTCCGATGCACAAGTATTAAGCGTGCGTTCGAAGAACAACGGGGTTATGCTGCCGAAATTTCGTTCGGATCATACAACATCTAGGACAAACCACGCTAAGCCATCCATCGATGGATGGGTTTAGGACCTATCCTTGCCTAGAACTCTATTAGGACCTATGCATGCTATTTTAATGAGATGATTCCTCATATGTTGTCATATTTATTCCCTTCAACCATTTATAATTATTCATTAGTGCATGCACACATAGAGTATTTTCTTTTTTTTTTCCAAAACAATTATATAGTGTCGAGGCTGTAAGGATTCTAGGCCGAGAGGGGGTGAATCGGCTCTTTTCAAATTTTACTTCTCTCAATTCGCTTGCTTTGTTAATCAAATTAGGAACACAAGCTAACGATTGATCTAGAGTCTAGTTATGGAAGCGATCACAATGATACACAAGCGACTACTAGGAGACTCGATGGCGCTCACATGCAAACGATCAAATCAATATGAGGAAGTAAATGAGAGAGACAAGAAAGCGCAAACCGAAGAGTTTCAAGTTCGTGCTCAACACATGAACACCTACGCTCCGTTGAAGAAACTTCACACAGAGAAGTCGGGACTCTCTCGCCCCTAGCCCTCAATCCACTCATGTAGCTCTTCACCAACACATGGTAGGCGAGCTCCAAACCTTCACACAAGACGAAGTTCTTCCACACGCGGAAGCTCTTCAGACCATGTGCCGACACGCAGCACCGCACCCCGACACACGGAGGATTTTGTACACAACCTTCAAGGATGAAGGCCACGCACCTCCGACACACGGAGGATTTCGGTTGACGTAGTCATACGGTTGATGAAGCTCGTGGTATGGTGACGATCTCTCCGGCGTCGAAGTCCCAAGAGCACAAGATCGGAGACCGTCTCTCACCACTACCCCTTCTCTCCCACCATGGAAACTAGGGCAAGAACACCATGGGAGAAGGGGCAGACCTTGGGAATGGATGAGAGGAAGTAGGGGGCACCTTCTTCTTCCTCTTCCTCTCTTCTCCTCCCTCTCAATCTCTCAAGCACATGGAACCCTAGATGGAGGTGGGTGCCATGGGAGGAGCTCTCATGGGTGGTTAGGGCAAGGGGTGGTTGCAAATGGTGGCTCTCTCATTTTTCTCCCGTGCTCCAAGCCCCTATTTATAGGCATAAGGCGAAACCCTAAAGATGGATGGCTCAGATTTAATCTCGCGAGATTCAGCTCGATCTGTCGGACGCCGTCCGGTGCTTATCGGACGTCGTCCGATAGGGTTTAAAGCCAATTTTTGTACTTCGTCGGAAGCCGTCCGGTGGCTTATCGGACGCGTCCGATGAAGTGCTGGCACGCGCACAAAAGATGCTCGCCACGTGTTTGCTCGCGGGTTTAGCCGGCATCGGACGCCATCCGGTGCGGATCGGACTCCTTCCGACAATAGACTCCGGGCTGAGGACTTGCCATTTTGGCTAAGTCTCGACTGGTCGGACGCCGTCCGATGATCTCCGGACGCCGTCCGGCAGAGGCGATGTTGGTTGGGACTTAACCAAATTTCGTGCTCACTCCTTGGGAATCGACATCGCCGGACCTCGTCTCAAGAGGGTTTGACACCGTCCGGCTGGGGGGTGTTTTCCGGCCTTAGTCTCTCGGCTCATTTTTCACGGACGCCGTCCGATGGTTATTTGACGCCGTCCGGCTGTGAGGGTTAATTTGCACACCCTTCGGACTTAGCCCTCTCGCCTCTCGCCACCACGACGTCTTGGGACATTTTTGTTGATTTGTGGACACGGTGAAAACTCGGTAGGGTCAAGTTAAAACTTTAGACCATTTGGGTGGAGAGTTTCAAGGCCTCGTGTATTTTGGAGACTTAGCGGCTACTTAAAAACCACGGACAGCTGGACCCCGAACCTTCTCAACCCTGGGACAGGTGTACTCGCTCTAGATGGTTCGCTCAAGACTAACTCCTAGCACTCTCGGAACCCCCATGAAACACGGCTGATGTTTCTAGATCTGTGCTCAGTGGGACCCTGCAACCAGAGAGATGTAGTCGATCCAAAGACACACACTCAAGGAAATCAGAAGAACTATAAAAACAAAAGGTCCTTATCCTTATGCTCCAACAGATGGTTTAGTTGCCATCAATTACCAAAATCATTCAGCCCATGGGAGGCTTGATCTTACAATCTCCCCCTTTTTGGTAATTGATGACAACACCTGCAAATCCAATATGACAAGGCACAAATACAATCTCTGGTGCAATGGGTTAGCTTAGAAACATTGCATGCCAGCATAGCACAATGCAAAAGGCCAATGGATAAGATGCAATGTACGTATAGACATGAGCTCCCCCTAAATCAATGCATACCACTTAAGAATACTATCACATCACAGCATGGAGCCAAGCATCTCCATCCTAATCTCCATCCACTTGTAACGCAAAGTCAATTCTCCCCCCTTTGCATCCCGAGCATGACATCCAAGGCATGGATTTGCAATTATATCTCCCCCTTTGGCATCAATGACCACAAAGTAGCAAAAGATGGGATAATTTAAGCGCTTTGGAAGTTATACGAGTGCAAACATGCCCAAAATCCACCACACTTAAAATCGAGCCATCTCAAGGTCACAATGTCACAAAATCAACTAGAGCATAATTGATAGATGTGTAATTCAAGTTATTATGATCTAGAGCAAATTATAAGGTGAACTATAGCTAGAAGTATCAAGAGTTGCTCCAAAACTCAAAGGGGGACACATGATGCACCAAGGCACTAGAAGATGCACTCCAAGCTACACATGCTATCACCGAGCCTATTTGAGACTAAAACATTATGGTTGAGCTCATTTTGAAGTATTTCACATTTTGCACTTTACATTTTCTCAAATTTGCCATGTCTCAAAACACAAGCGACGCCACCCAGCATAACACTGAAGATGAACGTCTCGGTCATCCAAAGCTCCCCCTAAGTTCATGCCCAGTGCCATGGCAAGCTATCTCATCGAGGAGGCATTGGTGAGACATGTATGACTAATTGTGGCCTTATTCACATTTTAGCACACTTTGCAAATTTGGCTCAACATTTTCTCAAAATTTGCTCAAGTTAGCAAAGTAAAGACATGTGCAAAATGGAAGAACACAATCTAGATTTAGAAACACATGGTCAACCAAAGAGTTTAGAGCAATCAAATGAAACTAGAAGCTATAGCCCTCCTAACACATACTCATGGCTTTCAATTGTATGATATATTGAGTTAAGCACAAGTTGAGCTAGTGACAAGGTAAACACATGCTATAGCTATCAAATTCATGTGATGAACATATAGGCAATGAATAACATCAAGTTTAACAGGCAAAGCACCTAAATGTTCAGACTAGCTTCAAAAGATTTTCAATGAATGATATAGTCACACGACCAACTCAGGCAATGTTTGACTTATCTAAAATGTTCAACTCATTTCTCAATTTGCAGAATCGTGCCTCATCGAGTTGCTTAATGAATATGTCGGCAAGCTGGTCCTCGTCGTCGCACGTGCTCAAGCACAATGTCGCCTTTCACATGATCCCGAAGGAAATGGTGACGGACATCAATGTGCTTGGTCCGTGAGTGTTGGACCGGTTACACGCTATCTTCACCGCGCCTCGTTGTCGCATAGGAGAGGCACATGGTCAAGTTTAAGCCCAAAGTCAAACAAAGGATTGTGTCAAGTAAAGAAGTTAGGTGACAAGAACTCCCCGCCGCTATATACTCAAATTTCAGCAGAGATAGCGCCACGGAGTTCTCTTTTTTGACGCCCATGACACAAGACACCTACCCAAAAGTGACAAGCCCCTAAGTGCTTTTTGCGATCGATCTTGCACCCGCATAACTGAGTCGTAATAGTCTAGGAGCTCAAACCGCGACCCTTCGGGAACCAAAGTCCTATGCTAGGTATGTGTTTTAGGTATCAAGGATTCGCTTCACGCCAGCCATATGCATTTCAGGGAGGCTTGAAATCTAGCGCACATGCACACACTAAACATGATGTCCGGCCTAGATGCAGTCAAATAGAGCAAAGCACCAATCATGGAACGGTAAAGCTTTTGGTCGACATGTTTACCTTCTTCGTTGAGGTCGAGGTGGCAGTTTGTCCCCATTGGTGTCCGGATTTGCTTGCAGTCACTCATGTTGAAGCGCTTGAGCAGGTCATGGATATACTTCTCCTGACATATGAAGGTCCCGGTCTTGAGTTGCTTGATTTGAAAACCCAAGAAGAAGCTCAATTCGCCCATCATCGACATCTCAAATTCCTTACTCATCATCTCACTGAAATCTGCGACCAAAGACTCATTGGAGCTGCCGAAGATGATGTCATCCATATAGACCTGGCCAAGGAACAGATCTCCATTCACCACCTTGGTGAATAGGGTCGAGTCAACTCTTCCAACTGTAAAGCCCTTGGAGATGAGGAAGTCTCTTAACCTTTCATACCACGCCCTGGGAGCTTGCTTGAGACCGTACAGAGCCTTCGACAGTTTGTACACATGATCAGGGTGCTGTGGGTCCTCGAAACCTGGAGGTTGCTCAATATACACTAGCTCTCCAATGTACCCGTTGAGAAAAGCACTCTTCACATCCATCTGCTTGAGGATGATGTTGTGGCATGTAGAGAAAACCACAAGCAGTCTGATAGCATCCAGACGGGCCACGGGAGCATAGGTGTCACCGCAGTCAACTCCCTCCATCTGTGTGAAGTCCTGAGCGACCAACCTAGTCTTGTTGCGCACCACCAAGCCAAACTCATCTTGTTTGTTCTTGAATACCTACTTGGTGCCAATCACGTTGCAGTCGCTTGGCCTTTTCACCAAGGTCCAGACTTTGTTCCTCTCAAAATTGTTCAGCTCCTTGTGCATCGCATTGATCCAGTCTGGGTCACTCAGTGCCCCTCCACTTTCTTTGGCTCAAGCTCAGATACAAACGCCGTGTGCTCACAGAAGCTTGCCAAAGCACTGACCTCACTGATACTGGTTGTCCTTGACCTTGTTTGCACACCTTGAGTCAAGTCCCCAATCACTTGATCAGCTGGATGATCACGAGCAATGGTGTGATGGGTCTTGATCAACTGAGGTGGTAGCTCGACTGACTCTGCATCTGGCTCACATGCTGTCTCTGCCTCTAGAATTGGCTCCACACTTGAGCTCTCTTGAGGCAAGGCTCCCCCTGAATCTGGAATTGGCTCAGGTGTGAGAGGTGGTGGAACAGTCTCGGTCTCCCTCTCAACTTCTACTGGCCTCACATCACCAGCTGGCATCTCCTCCATAGCTCTAGCCAACTGCTCACCATCCACATCATCCAGGTTCTCATGCTCCCCTTGACTCCCATTTGACTCATCGAACTTCACATCCCAGGTCTCCTCAATCTGACCACTGCTCTCATTGTACACCCCAAAAGATGATCCCCTGGCTGAGTAGCCCAGAAAGATTCTAGTGTCGCATCTGCTCTGGAACTTGCCTAGGTGCTCCCGCTTCTTCTTGATGTAGACCTTGCATCCAAAAACCCTGAAGTAGGAGACATTTGGCCGTCTTCCCACAAGTAACTCATAAGATGTCTTCTTCAGGAGCTTGTGGAGGTATACACGGTTGATGCAAAGGACAAGCAAAGGTTGATGGCTTCGCCTGCAAAGTATCGTAGGTCTTGTACTCGCCCAACATGGTCCTTGCCATCTCAATGAGCGCCCCGTTTTTTCTCTCAACCACCCCTGCTTTATCGAGGGGTGTAGGTGGTCGAGAACCGTGATCAATGCCTAACTCATCACGTAATGTACTCAATGTAAGTGTTAGTGAACTCCGCTCCATTGTCACTTTCACCTTCTTGAGGGTACAATCAAAATATTTTGACTTTCTTTACAAACTTTTGAAAACATCTCCAGCTTGGAGTTTTGTCGTAGAAAGAAAACCCAAGTGTATCGGGAGAAGTCATCAA
Organism: Raddia guianensis; assembly: GCA_036346415.1. Classification (NCBI taxonomy): domain Eukaryota; kingdom Viridiplantae; phylum Streptophyta; class Magnoliopsida; order Poales; family Poaceae; genus Raddia; species Raddia guianensis. Next base: position 34,324,003 of record CM070542.1, on the reverse strand, counting down.
CAATGACCAAGCAATAAAGATTTCCCCCGATACTCACATAGGTTGTTGGCCCGAAAAGATCCATGTGTATAAGCTTAAGAGGTCGAGATGTAGACATGACATTCTTGGCAGGATGTGAACTTGCCACTTGCTTGTCGGCCTGACAGGCACTGCAAAACTTGTCTTTTTCGAATGTCACATCTTGCACCCCAAGAACCAACTCGTTTTTAAAAGTTTCTTTAGATTCGCCATGCCAACATGCCCAAGACGCCTATGCCAAAACCAACCGAGGGAGACTTTGGCGACAAGGCAAGTCGAGACGGATGCAGCAGGCTCATGAAAGTTCACAAGAAACAAGTTTTCAAAACGGAAGCCTTTGAACACAAGTTTTTCATTTTTGTCCAAAACCAACAAGCCCTCAGGTGAGAAATTACAATGGAACCCCAAATCACATATTTGGACAACAGAGAGAAGATTATAGCTCAAAGTTTTCACTAGTAGCACATTGTCAATTGAAAGATCTGAAGAGATTGCTACTTTTTCAACTACAAGAACCTTGCTCTTGCTTCCATCTCTAAAAGTGATTTTGGGGGGAATCTTGCCTTCCTCTCCTATTGAGGTGAATAACCGGGGGTTGCCGGTCATGTATTGGGTGCACCCACTGTCGATAATCCAATGGCACCCTCCACTCCTGTAGTTCACCTATCATAAGAAAAGATCACTTATGTGACTCAGGGACCCACACAGGAGGTCCCCGAGGGTTAGCCTTCAAACCAGAAGCAACAGGAGCAAAACGATCAATCAATGACTTGGGCACCCAAACATGTGCCTTGTGCTCATTCTCAGACTTGAGCCCAACAAATCTAGCAAATACTCTACCCTGTGAATTTTTCTTTAGGTGTAGTGATCATACACCAAAGATGTGCTCTTCGTAATCTTGGTCAGGTGTGATTGGGAGTGTTATGTTTTGGTTCCTAGGAAGGTTTGTCCTACCATTGTTGTGTCTAGGAGTACCATTCCAGAAGTTTTGCCTAGGTGAATGCCAAGTGTTGTACCTAGGAGCATGCCAAATGTTGTAGTCCATTTCAGGTTGCCATATAGGAGAGTTATAATGTCTATCATGTCCTTGCCATGTATTGTGCTAATTGTGCATCCTAGAAACATTGTTGCTAGTGTGCAAGTTGTTACTATGCCTCTTCTTGGGATATGCATGATAGTAACTTTGCCTTATGGTAGATGCTCGAGGAATACTTGATTTCCTCCTTTCTTTTGGCTTCTCTGGGGTAAAACCCAAGCCACCATTTTGGGAGGGTTTTCGTTGTTCCTTGAGCATCTTGTCCAAGGCCAAGCTACCCTCATAGCACTTCCCAAGCCCCTTATCAAATTTCTCAAGTTTTGACTTCAACTCGGCATTTTCAATAGCAAACTCCCTAGCAGCTAGTGCAAATTTACAATTATCAGGTGTACACACTAGTGTGTTGCCAAAAGAACCGCTAGAAGTGGAAGCCAACACAGTGCAATCATGAGCAACTTCAGGACAAGTAAGAGTCAAATCAACAACAGGTGCAATGGCAACAAAAATAGCAGGCATAGCACAATCAACATCCACAGCATCAACAGATATAGTATCAACTAGTTGAGCAAGAGGCAAAACAACCAACTCATCATTCTTAGCCAGTAGTGTCTTATGATTCTCCCTAAGTGCATGATAAGTAATCATGAGATCATCTAGGGATTCATTCAAAGCATCGCGCTCTTCTTCTAACACATTGCACTTAGATGACAAATTTTTGTTAGAGCCTAGCAAAGTGTCATGCTCAGATTCTAAACTATCACATCTAGTGGCAACATTTTTGTACTTAGTTTGCAATGCAATCAAGGTTATACCAAGCTCTAGATTCTTAAGTGTCTCATGCTTATAGCTCTCACAAGCTTCCCTAAGACAATCACGCATGCCTTCAACATCCACATCTGAGTCAGAACCAGAGTCGCTCACCTCGCCACTAGGTCAGCTGGACCCCGAACCTTCTCGACCCTGGGACAGGTGTACTCGCTTTAGATGGTTCGCTCAAGACTAACTCCTGACACTCTCGGAACCCCCATGAAACCCGGCTGATGTTTCTAGACCTGTGCTCAGTGGGACCCTGCAACCAGAGAGATGTAGTCGAGCCAAAGACGCACACACAAGGAAATCAGAAGAACTATAAAAACAAAAGGTCCTTATCCTTGGCGTTCCAGCTGTACGGCCTAGTTGCCATCAATTACCAAAATCATTCAGCCCATGGGAGACTTGATCTTACAGAGGCGCATAGGTTATTCTCCTTCACTCCTTCCTTAAATTCATCGTGACCTCAATCCTCAGGCCACATCAAAATGCACCTTATTTTTATCAACGAAGGGTGTGTCCATGTGTGACAATGATATTTATTAGTGATCATAGATATCCTGTTAGCTCAAGACCTGACTGGCACAATTAAAATAACAATTTTTATGGCGTGTGTCGACGGTTGGGATATCGACCCAAGTCAACTAAGGTTCTTCAAAGAGAAGATAGGAGACACGCCGAACAACCACTTAACAACAACGCAACAGAGATGTGGGTTTTATCCCGTTCAGCCTCTCGAGAGATAATAGCCCCACGCCTAGCCTTTCTTTATATCAAAGAGGATTACAAGGTGGAACTCGGCGAGATCAGCAGGTCTCGACGAGTAGTATGCGAAAATCTATCTGCCAAGGGTCCCTCTAAACGCCATAAGGGCCCTACTTATATAGTACAGAACAAACCGACCTACCGAGGAATATCGGGCCGGGCTAACTACGAGATCGTAACGAACTCAGTACATGCCAAATATAACCTATGGTAGATAAGGTAAGCTCCTAATCTTGGGGATCACGACTCCTAATCCAATCCGGGGAACCAACGTCCGGGTCTTCACGTAGCCGTGCAGAACTCCTGTTCGAGACGGACTCAAACACGATTCCTTGGCCGTTACGCACCATGCCAGCTAGGATGCTGTTCGGCAGGATGCACATGGGCCTGATAGAACCTTCCAGGGAGCTGGGCCCTGGTAGGCTGTTCGATTGGGCCGTCAGGGAGTGGGCCATGGCAATGGGCCGTAATTTAATCCCGACATTTAGCCCCCGAGACTCAAGTGGAAGGACTCACTAGAGTGGGTCTTCCTCTTGAGACTCTAAGTCACGAAGAGGGAAATCTTGCTGCTACAAAGACGTAGCGAAAGCCACCAATGTGTCATGGTTCAACCGAACAAGACGTGCTCGGTCCGAACAAACTCGCCAAGGTCGAAGCAGCCCGCTATGCCGAACAGAAGCAACATCCGTCCGAGCGGTGGCACTCACCTTCTTCAGGCATACATCGAAAAAATAGCCGCTATGCACTTCAACCAGAATCTCCTATCGCCACGTTAGTGAAAATGCAGACGACCGCTTTACCCAAATTGTGGTAAAAACTAGCTGCTTAGACAAAACCGCTGCAGAGCCACTCACACGGACTATAAAGTACCCAAGTCGCTCATGCCAGCCACTGCTCTCACGCCTTTCCTCTCTAAGCCCTAGCTCCAACCACGCCAAGATCAAGCACCCAAACTCCATCATCAACCCCGCCGTCCGTACTCGGGAATCGCTATGGCCAAATTCACGTGCACTAGCTTGACCGAGGGGGCCTTAGGATCCGGGAGGAGGAGGGCCACATCGACACCGGTAGTGGAGGTCGCCGAGAGGAGGATACTCCCGAGCCGCCGAGGAGAGTTTGTCACTTCAACAGCTTCGCACTGCTCGCTGAGGTCTCCCGAGAGCGACTTCGCCGAGGCCTTCTTGAACATCACGATTGGAGGTGGCGAACCTCAATACGAACTCCATCTTCCAGATATTCTTCGCACACTGCGCGAGGGCTATCTGGCATCGACCCACCGGTAATGTTCCTCCACTATTACACAAGGACGAGGAGCAGCCCGCCGCTTTGGCGCTGGGTGCTACTACTCAAGCTCCGCCATCGCCGACGACGCACAGATTCTCGCCCACCGCCGCCGATCTCGATGGGGCGTGGCAGGGTGAGGTGGTTCTACAAGAAGCGGAGCGGCGACAGCAGACTGCCTTCACCGGAAGGCGCCAAGAAGGGAACCCCAATGCCTCGGCCGAGATGTCCGCCGAGGATTGGTACTGACAAGGAAGATCGCTTCCCTCGTGAGCCTCGTGCTCACGAAAGGTGGAGATCATTCGGGACTTCACAATAATGTGATCTGTCTGTCATGCGGAGGAGGCCCTATCCTTCTACAAGATAGAGGGATGGAAGACATCACAAGGAAGAGCACGGTAAGTGCCTTTAAGACTCAACCTTTACATATATTCTTTCCTCCGAACAGAACTAACGATCCTTCGCCGGGCAGAGAAGCCAACCGACGATGGGGACCGAAGGGTCGACGCCATGTCAAGGCGGCGAAGAAGGACGGGAGGTCACCGCGAGGTGGCGACACTGCCCACGCAACGTGCTTGTCCGCATGCACGAGGTAAACCACTTACTCCCGACCAGGTTGCTAGACTTGCAATGTTGTTTAGTGCTAATGCTCACTCAAAACGCGCAGAGGACCGGTGATCCTTGAGGGATCGAGAGGAGCTCTCCTGTCCGAGAAGGAGAAGACGAAGAAGGGCAAGGCCAAGGCGCCACAAAGCCTAAGGTGGCGGCCGAGCCTACGCGAGCTCTCCGCGACACGGCGGCCGCCAGACATCGAAGAGACCACCAAGGCGACGGAGGGCGCCGAATCGCACTCAAACGGGCTCGCGGTCGCCCAGTGGAAGAGACCAAGTTCCTCCTCCTTGCCGAGCAAAGCGACGAAGAGGTAAAGACCATGGCCCTTCGCTCAGGCGTTACACGCAAGCTCACCCTGGCCGCATGGATCGGCTGCAACAGGTCGCCGAGCAGAGGAGGCTCGAAGAGGAGGTCACGCGCAAGGAGAAACTTCTTGCGCTGCGCGAGAGGAGTGCTCAGCTTACTAGGGAGCTGAGCGCATCGCCGAGAACACCCAAGGGGCAAAGCGGAGAAGGCGCCAAGGAGCCCCCGAGGAAGAGGCGGAAAATTCCGGCGAAGAAGATAAGGATCAAGCCTTCCACGGCAGGTATGTAGGAATCGATCTTTTGACCTTCCAACCCTCTCGACGCTGCTGGACTTTAACGATCATCTCTTTTCGCCAGCTTGCCCAAGAGGAGATCGCCACGCACGACGCCGAGGAGGCGCCGAAGCGGTCATCGCCGCCCGAAAGATCCGCACGGGCAAGATCGCGGGCGGTGAGGCCGGCAAGCCTCAAGGACAAGCCTGGCGGCATGGAGCCCGCCGCCAGCTCGAAGAAAGCTCGACGCGCCAAAAGCGCGGTGGAGCGGCCGGAGGCGGAAGAGGCGGCGAAAAAGGCCAGGTGAGCGGAGCCAAGACGACGGCCCGAAGTCGCCCAGATGGGACCGAGCACCGGTCTCGCCAGCACTTCGTCGCAGGGCGCTCACCCCGTGAGGCGATGGATTCTTCTGGCGAAGGTGGTGAAACCCCACCGCCAGGAGCAAGAAGAGTTCCCCGAGCGTGTCGAGCAAGTCGCCCCGCTCATGAAACAACGGCGCCACCCGGCGGAGGAGCTCCGCCTCGCCAAGACGTTCGGCGGAAGAGAAAGAGGAAGAGGAGAAGAAGCTGGGACGAAAGCGCCGCCGCCGCTCCCGCTCCGAGCAGATGCGCCCAGGAGAAGAAGGAGCGGATAAGACGGCGACGGGGACAACGCACCTGCCTCATCCCAAGACGAAGGGGCTTCGTGGACGATGGCTCGAGGACCGCTCAGGCCATGGATCAAGCAACGACTTGGGAAGGTAAACACCAAGACCACGCCTAGCTCGGGCCAGTAGCTTTACCGCCAAAGCGGCTAACTAGTCTTCTCTCGTGTTTTGAAGGACACCATGGAGGAACTCGAGGACGGCGCCACCATCGAGCGGAGCGCCAGATCTTGGCGCCCCTCCGGAGCACCTCCGGACGAGGGAGTCCGAGGCGGGCCTCTGCACCACCCCAAAGTCGGCCTACCAAGGCGAAGGTGAAGAGGCTCAAAGTCCAACTGGCCAAGAGAGGCGTTCTCGCGAGTCTCTCCTAGGAGAGGCCGAGGAGCTGCTGCAAGCCATTAAGGCGAAAGCATCGCGAGGAGAAGCCGGGCCGCACGGTGGCTCAAGAGTACTGGCCGACGCTTCCCAACGGCGGGACTACTTAATGCAGGCTAAGAGACTCAAGGCCCACCGCCAAGGAAGAGCAGACTCGCTGGTCTCTGCTAAAATCTCAACCCCGTGGGCTTCACAGGAGAGATCGAGGAGATGCGCGGATGGCAAGTGAGGGCGATCACCGCGGAGAAGAAGGTCAAGGAGCCGGACGAGCAGCTCAAGACCGTCGAGAAATGAGTTGGCTGAGCGAGGCTCGACCGACCACCAAGGGCCAAGACCAAGAGGTCGAGGCTCTCCGCAAGGAAGGCGACGAGCAGCCAGAGCAGCAAGGAGGAAGCCGATCGCCTCCGAGCCGAGGCCGTGGAGGGGTTCAAAGCTCAAGGGAAGTCCTCAAGGCCAAGGAAGTGATCGAGGAGCTCAAGGAGCAACTCGCTTCTAGATAGTCAGAGGGTTGTAACCCGAGAGGACTTTTGTACCGCAAATTTAGTTAATAAAGACTTACCCTTTTCCTCGCAAAGAAAGAGCAGCAAAAAGACAAGAACGAATGTAAACTAAGAGAAAAGCTTAACAGTAGCTAAGAAGTTTAAAAACCGTAGAGCGCTCGCCTAACTCCCAGCCCTTGTGCAGTATCCGCTTGAAACCCGAGTTTGCGAACCCGAACAGTGCACAAGAGAAAGAGCGACACCCTAGCCCCGAGACGGACGATGCTCGAGAACCAAAGCTATGAACTCGAGCACGCAGAGAGAGATGGAGCGACACCCGTACCTTGCTCGATTTGTTCCATAGTCTGCTCGTTAACGTAAGTTAGGCAATTCCGAGGGTAACCGAACAAGGAAAGTGCCTCTGCCGCGGGGGGCTTACGAGAGCAGGCTTTACCAAGTGGTCGTGCCGAGCAGTAAGTGTCTCTACCGCGGAGGGCTTACGAGAGCAGACTTAGCCGCAAGGTGGAAAGGCCTTGTTACGCAACCCTGAGTTTAGGAATTTAACGAAACCAGATACGGGCAGGGAAAGTTCCTGAAAGGTGAGGAGCCAAGAGTTCGCAAGGTCGGGCAGCCATCAAGTGTTACCAGAAGAAAGTAGTCTGAGAAGACAAGTAGTGAAAAGGGCGCAGAGGCCGCTAGGATTCACTGAGAATTGGATTGAACTTTACATGGTGCCCGAGGGACTTGGACGAACTAAGACGCGAGGTTTAACAAAAAGCGCAGAGGCTAGGCCAACAAAGAAGACCTACACAAAGAACTTACGAAGCTGGTCGATGTTCCAAGTGCTGGTCAGCTCTCTCCCGTCCTCCTTTGCCAGGCGAACAGCACCCGGGCGAGCAGAAGAAACAACCGTGAATGGGCCCTCCCAGCGTGGAGTTAACTTGTTGGCATTGGACAAGTTCTGGACACGGCGCAGAACGAGGTCGCCCGCCTTCAAAGCCCTTGGTCGAACTGACTTGGCGGCGTGCCGGCGAAGATCTTGCTGGTAGCGCGCCATTCTGACTTGTGCCCGGTCGCGTGTGCCTTCGAGGAGATCGAGATCGAGGAGGCGCTCTTGCTCGCCGTCAATTGTTGACCGAGCTCGGCGAGGCTAACCGAGTACTATTTCGGCAGTGTAATGGCTTCGCATCAGAGACCAATTGGAAAGGAGTTTCCGCCGCCCTACCGGTCGAAAAGCGAATCGCCCAGGACGGAAGGAACTTCGCCAACCCAGCCTTGTTGTGCTCACCGAGAGCAGCAAACACCCGCCGCTTAATACCTCGGACTATCTCGTCTGCTAGCTCGCCGATGCTCCATTGCTCGTGGATGTGCCATGAGGCGAACAGACCTTGGTGCCCAAATTGCTCGCAGATTCTCGAATAGCTCGCTTCGAACTGGTATCGTTATCCGTGATCGACTTATGGGGAATCCCAAAGCGTGACCACGTTGCTTTTGAAAAAGAGCACGTACCGTTTTGGCGTGAAGAGATTTACACTGCTGCTCGCCAATCCACTTTGTAAAAGTGTCGATGGCGACAGCGGTGTGTATAGCCCTTGTACCCTTTAGGAATGGGCCGAGCAGATCCGCACCCCATGTGGAAAAAGGCCAAGATGGGGATTGTTTGGAGCTCTTGGACGGCTTGTGTGCCTTCCGGCGTGAAATTGGCAAGCCTTGCACTTAGTCACGATGTCCCGCATCTTGTAACGCAAAGGCCAATAATAGCCCATGTGAAACGCTTTGTCACCGTAGTTCAAGGAGGCGTGGTTGCCACAGCACCCTCGTGTATGTCCCTAAGAAGGAACACACCTCTGCTGCGAGATGCACTTGGAGAGGACTCCTAGAGCACCTTGACGGTAAAGGATACCATCCACAAGCTTATATGGAGCAAGACGCCTTGTAAGCGGGAACGCCGGCTTCATTCGTCGGGTGGTCCCATTCGCAAGGTAATCGGACAAATGGCGTTGTCGAATTGGCACTGCCGATAACGGAGACAAGACCACCTGCCTCGCTGTTTCGTCCGGAGACGTGATTGAGGGCTTGTAAAGGTGCTCGACGAGCACCTCGCCGGAAAGTGTTCGCGTGAGGATCCAAACTTGATAGTTGGTCGCCAGAAGTTGTCCTTCCCGGCACGAAGAGCACTTCAAAAATCGAAAATGCCGCCCAACTTCCTCACTTCAACCAGTATCGCGCCATTGAGTCATCGCAGACCGATACTCCTTGTTAACTCGATTGATGACCACCGTGAATCTCCTTCACAGCTAGCCGCTGGACACCAAGCGACTTGCACGCTTAGTCCCGCGAGGAGGGCTCGTGATCGCAGCGCTGTTAGTCGCCGCAAAGTGTAGTTGGATAGAATATCGAGTTGCTCTCCTTGGGGAGATGAGAACAAAACCAGCCCCGAGTTTCAAAGGCGCGAGCCATCAAAAACATGGTCCAAGGAGGCTCATCAAAGTTGCTCGGGAGCTTCTCGATTTGGGCGGGCAAGTCCATTCAATGACAAAGTCGGCTAGGACTCGTGGACTTAATAGCGTTCGGGCAAACAAATAATGATCAAACTCGCTAGTTCCATTGTCCACTTAGCTATACGTCCGCTAGATTCCTTGTTCCGTAGGATTTCTCCCAGAGGGAACGTGGTCGGGACTAGTATTTGATGCGCCTGGAAATAGTGGCGAAGCTTCCTGGAGGACATGAGCAAGGCGTAGGGTAGCTTCTGGACCTCGTGGTAACGCCTTTGATCTCGTGAAGTACCTCGCCACGTAATAGATTGGTCGCAGATGCCCTCCCTTTCGATCGTCAAGACCGCGGCCACCGCTTGTGGCGGCAACCTAGGTACAACAGAGCTACTCGTCATGCCGCAGGTAGTCAAGATGGGAGGATTGACAGTATCGCTTGGATCATGGAAGGATCTATCGGCTTCTTCGGCCCACGAAACCATTGTGCTTGCGCAGGCCTTAAAGAAGGGCACCCAGCGCTCGCTTTGACGGAAATAAACTCCTTAGAGCAGCCATCCGCCCAAAGGAGGCTCAGATTTCCTTTACGGTAGTTGAGCTCGATATTTTCAATGGCCTCGATTTTTTCGTGGTTGGCGTAAATACCTTGCGTAACCAATAACATAACCGAGCAACATTCCGGATCGAACACCAAAGGTACACTTCTCTGGATTTAATTTTATTCGATGCCCGTGAGATTGCGAAAAGTCTAGGCCAGGTTTTTACATGATCCGAGCAAACTTGCTTTTTACAACTATGTCGCCGACATAGACCTCCGTGTTTTTCCGCATTGCTCGGGAAGGTCTTTCCATTGTTACCGAACGTGGCACCAAAGATTGCGCAGACCGAAAGACATGGTCATTATAGCGTAAAGTGTCAAGGGGTGATGAAGGCGTCTTTCTTCATCCTCGGGAGATGCTTATTTGGTGATAACCGGAGTAAGCATCTAAAAACTCAGAGCTGGGCATCCGCAATGATCGATCACCGGTCAATACGAGGCTGCAGGAAATTGTCCTTAGGACAAGTGGCGCTCAGATCTGCAGGTGATCGACACACATCCTCCACTTGCCGCCTTTCTTCTTTACAATGACAGGTTGGCTAACCACTCGGTGTGATCAACCTCGCGGATGAACCCGCAATGAAAGGGCTTGCTGTCGATCTTTGATGATCCTCGCTTGAATTCAAAAGCGGCGAAGCTTCGCGATCACGTGCTTTTGTCGGTCGGACACCCGCTTTGTGCTCGATGACCTCCCTTGGGACGGCGGGCATGTCGATGGCTCCGTGCAAACACATCTCGCATTAGCTCTGAGGAAGGCAATGAGCTCGCTTTCTATTTGGGGTCCAAATTGGCCCCCAAGTGAACTATCTTGGAAGTATCGTCAAGGGACAGAGGAACTTCCTTGGTTTCTCCCCCGTGAAGGGAGACCCTAGGCGCAAGTGACTTGGTCTGCGGAACTTCAGATCGCTGGCGAAGCCGGTCGATCAGTATGCAGGGACCGCCGTCGCAATCCGCAGCAGCTTTGTAGTAGCCCTTGACCGTGATCACACCGTTAGGACCGGTATCTTCACGCAATGGTAGGCGTGGTGGGACACGCCATAAACTTACCAAGAGATGGCTCGCTCAAAATCGCGTTGTCTGCTGGATGGGAAATCGACCACGCCGAAAGTGATCAACTCGTCCGGAAGTTGCTTGGGTTGCGAAGGTAATCGGCGGGACAACCCGCCCTAACGGCTTGACGGCTTCTCTTTAACAATCCAGAAGGGCATTGCGATTTCCTTCACTTAGAACGAGGAATTTGCATCTCGCCCAAGACCATAGCGAAAGCAAGTCCAAAGCGCCCCGCCGCTCACGAGTACACGGCCAACTCTTGCGTTGTCGATGGTCGGGCGACCACCGAGGGAGCCGCCGAGGCTTGGTCATCCCAATGGGGCAATCCTCCCGAGAGAAGGAGATGGGGACCTCGGTCCACTTCATCGATTCAGCCGAGGTTTTGCCTTTTCAACGCTAGGACCTTCCGAGCGGCTTCCTTGAGGCTGCGTCGAGAGGTGTAAGCCGAGGAGCCGCCAAGATGACGGCGATATGGTTCACGGGCTCTTGATACTCATCATCATCTTCCGATCACCATCGCCGGTTTGGCGCAGCCTACTTAAGCATCACCTTGTTCGGGCGGGGTGGGCATTGGGCCCTTGTCGCTGTAGAAATCTTCGAGCTTTATGCCCAAGTTCTGCAATGGCGTATGTCATGCCCGTAGTTTGGTGGAACTTGTAAAATCGGTCGCCTGGACCTTTCTTGCCTTGTCCGCCTCCCTGAGCAAGTTTTTTGCCCTTGTAGTTATTGTTGGGCTTCTTCTGCCCATCCTTGGGAGGAGGTGCGCGATCCATACCGCGACGGTATTGTTCGTGATCACCTTTATTCTTCTTCTTCGGGACTTCTTGTCACCGGGGTAGTAGTCGCGCTCTTCTTCTTCTCATCCACACCAGTTGGGCGGCGGCTTCGCCTTATCAAACGCCTTCTAGATCAACGCGCTCGCTAGCAGCATAGCGATTAGCCGCCTTTGAACAAGTCGTTGGCGGTCCAGTCTCATTGATCTCGAGATCTGGGTGAGCCGCTCGTCATGACTCCGTTTTGAAAGCGCGGACAATGAGATTCGTCCGCGATGTTCGGATCGTGTTGCGGATCTTAATGAAGCGCTTCACGGTTGCGGAGGGTCTCCCTGCTCATCCGGATCATCCGTGCAGATCATCCTCCTTGCCCAGACGCACGTAATAGCCTCGAAATTGGCGATCAGCGTCACAAAGTTGGTTCCATGAGTGATGGAACCTCCTGCCGATTGAACGACCACGTCCGAGCAAAGACCTTCAAGGACAATGGAGGTAATTAGCCATAACGAGCTCGTCACCCCGGCCGCCATGATGGTCAGAAGCGAGATGGAAAGGAATTCTCCGGTTACGAGTCCCATTGTACCTCTCCATGTGACCGGCTTGAACTTTGAGGGCCACCGGACACTCAAGCTCGTCGGAGAAAGCCCCGCAGCTCAAAGCATATGACCGCCACCTTCCCGCAGTAACCTAGTCTTGAGAAGACGTTGGCCTGCGGCGCGGAGGAACTCCCGCTGAACGGGATGATTCGCCCGAGAAACTCTCTCCGGACAATCCACCACGCCCTTCCTCGTGGTCGCGATAACGCGCCTCACGAGGGGACCGTCTGTGATCATCGCGCACGCTGCCTCGTTGTCGCGATGACTACGAGGACTCGGCGAGCGACGGCGACCACGGGTAGCCTGCTCATGGACAGTGATCCTTCGATGGCGACGGAGGTCACGCGATCGATCAGAGCTGTCCGAATCATTCCGGGCAGTTTGGCTGCGCTGCCTGGAGGAGTTGTTGACTTCTCCTAGAGACTTTAGGCCTTCAGCCAATCGTTCTAGGTTAGAAGCAACAGCATCGCCCATGCGGGCGAGGTCAGCTTGATTGGTGGATCTGAGGACCGTTGCTATAGCTTCGAGCCGTTCCCGACTCTGATCTATGGGCCCCGGATCTCGAACCATCCGCTGCTCGCCCGATCGAGTCCGGTCACGCGGAATTAACCCGACAGGAAGCTTCGCCGGAGACTTAGCGTCGGACGCGAGACGGTCGCGACGCTGCCGCATAATCGTCGCGAAACCGCGCCAAGGTCGATTGATGGAATCGCCAAGGTGCGGCGAATGACTTCTTGCTCACGAAAGCGGCCGCCGACCTCGTCTTGATGCCGGGCGAGTTAACTCGCGCCGACTCGCCAAGAGCCACGTACCGCGTGCGGGATCTCCGGAGGTTCTGCGATCGCCATGTTAATGCCGCGGGGCCATGTGAAGGTATGCTAGATGGTGTCATCATTGTGTCGCCATTGTAGAATCTACCGACATAGCCTTGGAATCGGCGATCTAAACCGTCGTAAAGATCATCGGTTCCGTAGTCGCCGTCAATGACGGAGTTCGATCCGAGGCTATCTCGCCATATAAGCGAGACATCCGCCGGATGCGAAAGTGTTCGAGACCGAACAGATCGATCCGAATCGACAGGATGAGACGCCCCGCCCTTCCGAGTCGTAGCCCTCGTGAAGTATCTCAGATCGTTGACGGAGTTCGACATGCTCGATCTGCGTGTCCCCACGGACGGCGCCAAATTGCCGACGGTTGGGATATCGACCCAAGTCAACTAAGGTTCTTCAAAGAGGAGATAGGAGACACGCAGAACAACCACGAACGAAGAACGAACAGAGATGCGGGGTTTTATCCGGTTCAGCCTCTCGGGAGATAATAGCCCCACGCCCGGCCTTTCTTTATATCAAAGAGGATTACAAGGTGGAACTCGGCGAGATCAGCAGGTCTCGACGAGTAGTATGCGAAAATCTATCTGCCAAGGGTCCCTCTAAACGCCATAAGGGCCCTACTTATATAGTCTGTAACAAACCGACCTACCGAGGAATATCGGGCCGGGCTAACTACGAGATCGTGAACTAACTCAATACATGCCAAATATAACCTACGGTAGATAAGGTAAGCTCCTAATCTTGGGGATCACGACTCCTAATCCAACTGGGAACCAACGTCAAGGGTCTTCACGTAGCCGCAGTAACTCCTGCTCGAGACGGACTCAAACACGATTCCTTGGCGTTACGCACCATGCCGCCTAGGATGTCTTTGTTGGCAGATGCACATGGGCCTGATAGAACCTTCCAGGGAGCTGGGCCCTGGTAGGCTGTTCGATTGGGCCGTCAGGGAGTGGGCCATGGCAATGGGCCGTAATTTAATCCCCGACAACGTGCTTATTTCATCCCCTTCAAATGCAAAATATGTGTTTGCTTCCCACTGGGCGTCAATTTCGGTCTTTGGGTGAATCGACTAGTACATGCAACTCAATACGTAATTATAACAACTCATAAATCAGCTTACCATACATAGGTCATGTCTAGTGCAATCTAAATACTTAGTTCATGTCCAATGTTGTATCCACCTAACCAAAAACATTAAAACCTAGTTTTTGTTGTTGCCCAAGCCTGAGCCTGACCCAACAAGGCGAGCATGTGAGTTCTCTCTTTCCTCTTATTCTTATATGAGCTAGTGGGTTGGAGCACATTTCACTATTTAAGTTATTGTATCCTCGCTTTCACTAGCGATGTGGTACTATTTACTAAAGGATTTCCACTCCCATCCTTGTTTTTTATCGAACATATTCTGAAATATATGGATCTGGTTCACTTAGACCTTGTTCTTTTTGGCTTAAATTAAATTAAATAAATATTAGCTTGTTATTTTTACATAAGCTAAATGATGTAGTGTTTTGTAATATTTTTGTGGGGTTTTAAATGGCTTTTCATAGAGTTCGTAAAATATTATTTCAGAATTTTTTAGATTTCTGAGAACTCTTTTGAGGCGTCATATTTTTCATATTAAAATTTTTAGCTAATTCTAGCTGAAAAAACAAATCTTATTCCAACATAACAATGCGCATGCAACAAGGTACACCATCTTATTATGCAAAGTGGTAGCTCACTCGCACGGCTGTAACATGCACCTTCGTGCCAGCCATGGGTGGATCCACTGTGTCGTCAGGGTGGTCCACGGGCCACCCTAGCACTACAAAAAACAACTGCAAACTCGAGTGCTTCCGAATGTCTCGATAACTAGTAAAAAACCCTCGACATTGGTTAATTAGGCTCGATGGTCAAACCTTCAACATCGATAGGCAAGCTGCAGGATAGGTAATCTCAACGGCTCAGTACTAAGCCGTCGACGTGACTGATGAACCGTCTACTAGGAAAAGGAACGGCGTCAGTCTATATCGACGGCCAACCGTCAGTCGTCGAGATAGCATATATTTTAAGGTATAGTTTTTTATTTGTAAACTAGAATTTAGTAGATTTAGGCCTTGTTCTTTTGAAATGATCCGAGCAATTTGAGCAATTTGAGCAATTTGAAATATTTGAATTTTAAGAGCTTCTCGAGGTAGTCTCGAGATTCAGATACATTTCGTTTGACTTGCTTTTTAAAGTGTCAGGACCCATCTTCAAAACAGCGAAAAAACGGACTAAAAAAACTCAAAGCATATATGTTTTCAAAACGTAGATAAGTCGTTAAGCTGTTAAGCTGAAAAGAACTAGGCCTTAATTTATATGAAAAATTAAAAAATCCTTTAATTGGACCGTTAGTAGAACGTTTGAATTTAAAATTTGATTTTTGTTTATCTTTTGAATTTTGAATGAATTATTGGGTGCATGAAAATATTATATCTCATCGTATGCTAAGATAACTTAGAGGTTATCCGAAAAACAAACAGTTTAGAGGGGGTCATCGCATTGGATGCTCGGATTTTTAAAATTTTTCACTGGTGACGTGTTTCAATGCATAATAGACGATGGAATGCATTTGATCAGCAACATAGTTGTTTTTATATTTTAAAAAAGTCAAATATGTTGGGTTGACCATCACTGTGTTGCGGAGGATAAAATCCTTGAGATAGGACCATCTCTAGACGATTGTCGGTGAAAATGTCACCAAACAAGATCCTTCCGAGAGATTATGGGATTGTTCGACTGAGGGGGGTATCCGCGTAGCTCACTCCGATTCCTTACTGCATGAGGGAGACTCCGAGATTTTACCCCAGTTTGGACCCTCCCCCTCGATTTGGGTAATAGTCCTACTCCTGCTTATTCTTGATCGGCTCACGTGGAGCGAGTTGGTACAGTACCAGTTCTGGGAGTCTAGAACTGAGAATGAGGGATTGAACTGGGAACCCCCTCTCTCCGCCGCTCAGTGCCCCTTTTATACCTCAAGGGGCCAGCCAAAAGCCGGAGAGAGAGAGAGAGAGGGAGAGAGAGGGAGGGAGGGATAAATTAAATGGCCTAGCCGCCGTGTGCCCACTTTTTACGGGATGACGCCTGCTGCTTCGTCTCCCTCGCGCCAATCGCCACGCACAGATTGGACGGGGGAGACGCCTGATATCGGTGCCAGTTAAACCTGTCTCCGCACAGTGACAACTTGATAGCAACAACGCCTTTGCTAGAGCTACAGTGACAGCAATCATCACCCTTTGTCTCTCACGCTGAATCATCGCAGTTAATGCCTCCGATACGCTGGACGGGGAGACACCTTCTATAGGAAGCTTCTTCCTAGCTCCACGCACTGCCTGCCAAGTGGGCCCCCGACCCACCAGCTCGACCAGACACGCGTGGCGCTGCTCGCCCGTCGCTCCTGCTTGCCTAGGGCGTCGAGGCCTGCTCACCCACTGCACGCCTGGTCGTCACATGGACTGCCCACCTGCGGCGTTGGGGCTCGCCGCCCGTCAGACGCCCGGGCCGCCACGTGGCTTGCTTCGCCATGTGGCGTCGGGTCAGACGCTGGCCGCCACATGACTCTTGATTCTTGCCTCAGTGCACACCCTGTTAGTTTGCACGCCAACAACGGTCATAGCAAAAACCGTCGATACAGGTCATCTGTCTCGACCCTCAAGGCTAATTAGTCTCAACGGTTAGCTTACATACACTCATAGAGCGAGATGTGGTCCAGGAGCCCACTGGAGAAAGACACTCTCGGCAGCACACACACGGTCGTCAAGATAGAACCACCCTAGCTAGGATCCACGACCCGGCCCATTAATTACCCGCATCCGGCCCACGCAGTCACGCTGCAAAAAGGACCCATCGATCCCTCCCTGGCCTCACGCAAGCACGTGGCACGCGTCTTGAACTACCTCCCTCGCGACTAACCCTAGCACCACCACTGACCGCTGCCCACCTCCCCGTCGGCCGCCGCTCGTCGTGGTGCTGCCCCAGAAGGTCGGAATAGCTCCGGTCTCCGCCAGTACGCCATCTAACCTCCAAACCTGCGGCTCTGCAACTCCGGCACTTCCCCCTCCACCTCTAGCTCCAGCCGAACGTGGCTCGGTGGTATGCCGCCGCGTTGGTGCCACCTAGCACCTACGGCCACCCGTCGTTGCATAGGCTCGAGCAGTCGGGCTCCCCACTCCCTAGGCCCTAGCTCCAGCCATGGCCGACAGCCGCGGCGGTGACCCGACATCCAGCCCCAGCCCCCATGGCCGTTGCGGTGAGGCCCAACCCCAGCTTCTAGAGAAGACAGAAGGGTGCTAGCGCAATCTGGCAGTCGCCTCCTCGGCTGGCTCCACAGTAAGGGCAAAATGAATTTGGTCAATTCAACTTTTCAATCGATCTCAATCTCTTGGAAATTAGGTATGGAATTATGGAATGGAGAGTTGATACATATTGTTGTGTTTGTGGAATTGTTAAATTCAATCTCAATCCCTATAAGAAAAGAAAGAATGAAGGCAAGGAGCAGCAGACAACAACATCGGCCAAGGACTAAGCCACTAAGATTATGATTTCTAGTCTTTTATGTGTTTGATTAATGCATTTGTTTTGTCGATTTGGTCCGGAGCACGGTTCACAAAACCGCCCGCCTCCGTGGGGCCCGGTTAGGTAAACCGGCGAATTAGGGTTTGGTGGTTTGAATAAAATTCGTTCAAATAAATTTTAAATGTGAAATATACATAACATTTCTAAAAATACTATTAATCATTCTAAGCATTTTGGCTTAAGCAAAATTTAAAAAATCAAATTTCTAATGTATATTTTAAAGGATTTTTATCAATTTTCATTGATTTTTACCGATTTTGACTTTTTTTTTCACAGGAACTACGGTTAATCGTGGAAAACCTTCGGTTAACCACCTAAAACCGAGGATAACCGCTAACAAAACTGGCCAGACGGAGTTTTGAATTTGGATCTAAAACCATACGGAACCGCTGGTTAACTGCGGCTAACCGGCTCCATGCAGCACGCGGCTCGGAGAAGAACCCCGGTTTTTCAATCCTTGGTCCGGAGTAGCTAGAACGAGGAACAGTTGCGTGGTAATATTCCTATAATGGGTTCTCTAAATTTTTGAGAGTTACCTATCAATAATTGGACCTCGGCTATACTACGGAAGTTGTAGGTCTTTTTTTATCTTTTCATAGAGTGCAAGAATGTGACATGCTGAAAATTATAGTGTTTTCTATCTTGTCCAAACTAGGTTGTAGGTACAACTTACATCTTAGGTTTCATCAATTTTCATTGAGTTTCAATGCTTGGTCCTAGAACAGAAAGGTTTAGGGTTAGGGTTTAGGCGACGGCGTTAGTTTTCATAGAGTTCTATAACACATGAATTAGATATATGGTTTATATGTTGTGATTATTTGGACCACCGTATCCTAAAATCCTGGATCCGCCGGACCGCCACTGGTGCCAGCAGCGGATGGAGCCGGCCCACAGCTCAAGAACTATGGAATATGGATAGCATGCAGTTGATAGTGTGCAGCCCGATGAGTTGACCTGGAGATGGCGATCAATTGTCTGGTGCCGTGCTGGGAAAGCAACAACTGATGCGCAGCCAGTGGCAAGCATGTCCTTGGATCCTACAAAGAACTGGATCGACCAGTTGGGTCGCATTGGCAAGCATGTCAGATCAGCATTTGAAGAGACCCGTCTCTGGGTCACGACAATCTGAAACAAACAAGGAAGGCCATTGCAGGAAACTTGTGCAGTGCTAGTGGAGACTCGAGAGGGCTCTCCCATGTAATCATAAACCCGAAAAAAAAAGATTATCATGGAACGTTATTCCCCGATTTACACCACCTCACACTAATCTATCAACTTGCATTTTATTGTTGGTAATTTGATATTTTGGTCTGAAAGAGGGACCGATGGACGACCAATTGTTGGTAATTTGCATATCCAACAGATGTGATCACGACCTAGTGTGTGTATTATTGTTGTGTTCCAACAGTTTAACTAGTTTGTGGTTTATTTGGCCAACGGTAGACAAAAAAAATTGTAGCCTTGCACCACGTACATTTTCATCCTGTGTCCGCCATTGGTTAAAGGGTACAAAGCATATGCCACTGCAGAGTCTCTAATATCACAGACGCCATCACAAACAGAAGAAACGTGCATAAATGTCATTATGGAGAGTATTGAGAATATATGAGCTGAAAATACAATCCAAAATACGGTAAATACGGTCTAACAAGCAGGGCCCACATGTCATCCCCTCTAACCTTCTTCCACCTCCAGCCATTCCCCTCTTCTCTCTCCTCTCTCTCTCCCCACTGCTCCTCTTCGGGAGGCTAGCCGAGTGCTTATGTGCGGCTTGCGGAGGACGAGGAGGGGGAGGGGAGCTGCATTCGGTGCATCGGGAGAGGGACCGGGCGTAGCGGTGCACGGAGCCGCTCCGGAGAGAGAGGAGCAGTAGGGAGGGAGAGAGGAGAGAGAAGAGGAGCAGGGGGAGAGAGAGAGAGAATAGGGGAATGGTTGGAGGTGGAAGAAGAAGGTTATAGGGGATGACATGTGGGCTCCGCTCGTCAAACCGTATTTAACCATATTTTAGATTGTATTTTCAGCTCATATATCCCCAATACTCCCTATAATGGCATCTATACACGTTTCTTCTGTTTATAATGGCGTCTGCGATATTAAAGACTCTGCGGGGACATATGACTCCACATGTGACTCTATAGTGGCATATACCCTTGGTTAAATGTTTATTTAGCTGTTAAATGTCTATATAGCACTCCACACAAGCCCCCACGTCATCCTCTCTCCCCGTCTCTCTAAAAATAAAAAAATCAATTTCAAGAACTTTAAAATTCAAAACATGAATTTCAAGGACTTCCAAAATAAAAAAAATGGGGTTTATAATTTTAAAAATTGAATTTTAGGGTTAATAAAAATTAAAGCATTATAATTTCAGGTCGAGGATTTAAAAATACAAAATTTAGCATTTTGGAAATTTGATATTACAAAAATTGAATTTCACAAATTATATAATAAAAAAATTTAAAATTTGAAAATGAATTTTGGAAATTTAAATATCAGAAATCCTAAAATAAAAATTCTTTACAAATTAAATTCATGAAACTATTTTTAAATAAAAATCTGAAATTAAATTTTCAAAAGTTTATGTTCCTAATATTCGTTTTAAAATTTTAAAATCTCTTAAATTTGATTTTGAATTTTGAAGTCCCAAAAATCAATTCTTAAAATTTAAAATCTTGCAAATTATTTTTAAAAATTTTATAGAAAGGAGGAGAGTGGATAACGTGGATGCTTAGATGGAAAGCCATGTAGGCATTTAACAAGCACTTAGACATTTAATAGCCACAAGAGTTGCCACCTCAGCGTTAAACAACCGTCCTAACGTCGGACCTCATGTGCAAACGGTGACAAGTTTAGGGGCTACAAAAGTAAAACACAAGTTCGGAGGATAAGTGCGAAGCGGTAAAAGTTTAGGGGGGCACATTACAATTTTCTCTTGTACAAACACAAAACATATAGATACGCCATATTTTGAGCTGAAAGTAGCTGAAGTTTTTATCGGGAAAAGGTTGTGTCCTCTCGAGAGAGGTCTTGGAGTCCAAAACAATTATGAAAAAAATATTTCAGGAACTCTAAGAAGAACTATTTAAACCCACAAAATGACTACAAAGTAATACATCGTTCGGCTTGTAAAAATGTCATTTTCAGTGTTAGCTTTTAGTTTAAATTTAAGTCAAAAAAAAAGGGTGTGGATTGATAACTACGATTCTTTATTATTTTTGTAGATGGAGAGGTGATTCTCTTATCCTCTTCATATCTGTTTACAATAGAGGCAAGGCAAGGATTAAAAGAGTGCACTCATAGCTAGCCATTAGGCCTTTGTGGGTCGTCTATTTTTAACAAAATCTTTCACATGTGGGACCTTGCTGGCCACGCCTGAATGATTAAGGGGTTTTTTAAAGATACATTAAATTTAAAAGTCACCTATTCTTTTCTATCCAATATCAACCTCGGTACGTAGTATAATACATGCAGGGACAAAATAGTAATCGATGTTTTATTGGTATAACTTATACGAGAATAAAAGAGTAAGACGAATTATTTTTATGAACTAATCTAACATTCATTCATCAAAGAGTTTCGATATACCAATCTAAAACTAGAATTCATGATTCCTCTCACGATTCTTGTTTGGCTAATTAAATGAGCATCTTGAGAGCATCCCCACCAGGGCCTCTAAATTTCCCTCTATCGCTACAGTAACTGCTACAGTAATTGCTACAGTGCAAATTCCCTCTCATATGCATCAAATTCCCTCCTGCTGCATTTGAAAATTTTTGAAATAGAGGGGCATTTGGGGGGTGAGATGGGGATGCTCTGACGACATGAATTGCCCGTCGGTACTACTGATTCGCATCCCGATCGGTGCCTCAAATCCAGCGAGGGGTCGTTGCAAGTGCAGCTGCTGCGGAGGACGTATTCATGTGAAGGCGCGAGTTGAATGGACGGTTTGACCTAAAATATACTTAAGACTATATATTTGCTGGTTTAATATACCATAAAAGAGCTCCCAAATTAACATCAAAACAATGCAATTAATTAAGCAGCACGTGCTGCTGTGTGCCTGTCCACTATTTATATCATCGTGCCAGCCTCACTTCACTCGGCCAAACTCTGGTGCCGAACTTTCTTTTTTAAATGTCGATCCCTGATCGAGATGGGAGACTTGTGTCGTGCTCAATGTTTTAAATAGCGGGCTATAGGTTTTAGCGGAGCACTTCTGAAAACGCTAAGATCGCTATAGCGCCGCTATAGCGGCCGCTAAGCAGTTTAGTGTTTTTCAGAAAAATGTTAAAAAAAATAGTATATATATGCTTCAAAGTGACAAAGTAAAAACTTAAAAAACATTGATGCAGTGCTTGGCATGCCCATTCCTACACAAATTTAGTACTTTACTGGTTCGACACATTGACGCCGTCTTGTTCCAATCGCAATCGCCGCCGCCGGCTTGGACTGAATGGGATGGTGAATGGGAGGGCTAGGGTTTCTAGTAGCAGCCAGGCTTGTATTAGACGTCCATTACCTAAGTTGGGCCGAGACAGCACTGGAATTTGGTTAGGCTTCACTTTTGGCCTGCGAGGATCCGACCCATAAATAGCGGCCGTTAAACGCTATTGCCGCTAAGCAGTTTAGCGGAGCTAAATCCCGCTATAGCGCTCTTAGCTGTGATAGCGGACATATATGCAATAGCCTAGCGTCTACTCGGCCAAAACGCTATAGCGGCGCTATAGCGGCGCTATAGCCCGCTATTTAGAACACTGGTCGTGCTGCATTTTTTTTTGGTTTTTGCTGACGGTCAAGTCCACTGATAATTAAGATTAATTTCAATTATTCGAATTTGCACTCTTGTAAGTCTAAAATTACACTATATAAAAAATGCAATTCTAAAGTGCAAAATTTTCTATTCTAGATGTGTGTTTATGCTTCCGTTCGGCCTGCTCGTCGCCAGCGGTGAATGTTGTGTATGCATGCATCCATGCAAAGGAAAAAAAACTTGCACACTAACTAATAAGCTGATAATGTGTGAACGGGTGAACTAGTGGTGACATATGAGAGCATGAAGTATGAAAGAGCGGCACTAGCACGCGCAAAGCAATTGATGATTTGGGCCACATCGTTGGATTAGATGGACTGAAACTTCGTTAAGAATTGAGATCGAGTATGGAATTCTGTTTACTCATTTTAAATCGAATATCTATTTCACTCCTCTTCTCTAAGAATTTAAAGAGCCTAAAGGACCATGGGTCATATAATTTGCCGAACGTCGTTTTTGCAGGTCAGGTTTTACTACAACTACTTAAAATGCGTTTGGATAATATCTTTTTGGTTGTCCTGGCAGATTGAGACGAATGGTTCGCTTCGTAATCAGAGGGATAATCGCCACCTCGTGCCTGATTAACTGAAATAGCTGGTACCAACTGACAGTCTACTGGCGCGAAAGAATTAAAATGGCGCAGCTCACCAACAAGAATCCTTGATCCATATACTCAAAACGAACCAGTAAACATTAGCCTAGAGAATTCTTTGACTTATGGCTTTTCGTCTTAATTTCTTCTTTGAGCTAAATTTGAGCCAAATGTTTCTAACTTCTTGAGATGGTTTCTCGTATATTAATTTCAAGGCCATTTCTTAAAGCCCTCAAAACCCAATTGAAGGAACACTTCGTCTTAATTTAGAAGTACAACATTGCAGCTCAGGCATTCATGCACGTCCAAAAACTAAAGTACACAAGCTAGGTAGTTACCTGTATACATATACCACAGACTCCACAATACCACATAGATTTCTCATTTCTCCAAGCAAATTTAGAAATTTTTGATCAAATCAGGCAGCGACGACGTTGCATACTCGTTGAACACAACAACACCTGATCAATCTACCCCGGCCGAGCAGACCACACACCAGTACCACTACATAGTTGTATACCGCAATACATAAGTATAATTGTACGCACGGACATAGACAGTACCGTACGCCAAGAGAGGAGGATCGCGAACGCATTGTGATCTTGATCCCTCTTCTTCTACATCGGTGCAAATCCTGCAATGCGTGGTGGATCAGTGGGCCGGCGGCGAGGAGGGGTCAGGCGTGGGGAGGACGCCGCCGTGGGGGTTCGTGTTCGGCTTGGGGTCCGAGTAGTCCATCACCGTCGACACCACCCCGGCGGCGGCGGCGGCGCCATCCTGCCGCTGCAGGCGGGCGGCAACGCGGAGGGGCGAGCGCCACCGCGCGTCGTGCCGCGCCGCCCCCATCACCTGCACCTTCCTCCCCTCCACCCCCACCACCACCACCCCTGCGTCCATCCACGGCGCGGAGGCGCGAGAGCGAACGTGAGAGAAGAACGACGACAAGATCGACAGCTAGCACGGAGCGCGAGCGCGCGTACCTCGCGAGAAGGAGACGGCGAGGAGCGCCGCCGCAAGGAGTATGGCGAGGAGCCTCCGGCTGGGCATCGTCGGCGAGACGCTTGTGAGAGGTGATCGATCTCCTCGGGCTGCGCGCGCGATCGAGCGGAGGGAGGTGGAGCCGAGGAAGAGGAGGGAGAGGGAGGAGAGGTGGTTTCGTGGGCTTTAAATGAGGCTTTCGGGGGCTTCGAAACCGACGAGCGAGTCGGTTGCGTCTGCGTGGTTGCGCGGGCTGATGTGCGGCTGCCATGTGGGGCCCGCGCCCGTGGTGACGAGGAGTGGGAGGTCAAACACCAAGCTTCGGGGTTCTGGCCAGGTAGGCAGGCATGTTTGGAATTTTGCAGGAAAAACAATTGGGGTTGAGGATGCGTTGATCGAAGCACTGTTGACACATGATCTCTTCCGTCTTCCGTGCTTCTGCGCCTGCTTCTCTCTTGCCGATCCATACCACCGTTTAAGATGATTCATCACCTAAAGTTCTTGCCGAATTTTTGTCACTTTTGTGTCAGTTGAGTCGACCGAACGGTTTAGGTTAAAGTTTTTTTTTTTAGTTTGTTTATATTATGAATTTAATGAACACGGACACAAATTGGCCATTGCATCGATCGAGGACTGAAAAGCAACAACCTACCACCAACAGGTACAGTGTAACACCATGAGCATGCTATCACTATTTTTTTTTGCCTCCCATCATCACACGACACGGATCCTCTATGATCGGATAGTCTGCAGTTATATTATTGATAGTTGGGTCATATCTTTGTATGAGGTTCATATGTCAGTGGCACAACTTTGGAAGGTGCACTTTTCAATCCACAATATCAACTCCTTATCTTACCGCATGCAATATGTTTATTGCCAACAAACCCTAAGAATAGGGCAAAGAAAGTTGAAGATCGCTGATGATGCGTAGGGCATACTCGTCGACCATGGTCGGATCTAAGTGGAGCGTAGGGTATGAACTGACATCCTCAAAATATATGTACAACAAAGAACTAACTATAGTTTTTCTTGAGGAATGACTTATACATTTCCTAGGCAGCTCTACAATACGCCACGTATCCTTGAAGTGTTACCAAAGATTGCTAAGTGTCGTTGAGGGTCAAACTTTACCCGAGTCATATAGCCCATCTACATGAATTACCTTGTACGGCTTTGCCCAGCTAGGTAGCTACGTCCCAGACAAATGCACTGCCTAGGTGAGGCGCCGGACTAATCTGTTCATGGGCAACCCAGCCTGGCGAGCCTAGCCCGAAAAAGCCCGATTCGGTGCACCGAGCCGGGCTCAGACCTCATTCTGAAGCCTGTCCGGCCGTCGGGCCCTAAAAAAATGTGCGCGTAACCGTGGCTAGGCCAGGATTTAGGAACTCGGGCTAGGCTTTCGGGCTTCAGGTCAGGTTCGAACTTGGTCCCACTGGACAGGGCCGAGCTTGGGCTCGGTTCCACTGGACCGAGCTTTTTTAAACCGGCCTAGGGCATGATCAGATCTACCTCGGACAAGCTTCAGGTGTCATGTGAGCCCGGATCGTGCACTACTAGAATTTCTGAAAATCGCGAGGGCCAAAAAATAAACACGAGGGCAGAAAAACAGCCCTCATTTTAAATCTAAACACACGAGGGTTTCCTGCAGCCCTCGTAATAAACTATTCAGTCACGAGGGCTAAACCAAGGCCCTCGCAAAAAATGCTAGCCACCAGTTTAAGCGAGGGCTGCAGGGCCCTCGTCATAAAGCCGCTCCTGCAGGTGTACGCGAGGGCTGTCTGGTAGCCCTCGCATCTAGTTATTCACGAGGGCCCAGCCCTCGTGTTTATATGTTATTTGCGGGATGAGCAAATGCGAGCATCTTTTCGCAAGGGCTAGCCCTCGTGAATAGTTAATCGCAAGGGTTACTGTCTTTGTAGCGAGAGTTTTAAGCTCTCGGGATTAATGGAGATTCCTGTAGTGGTGCGATGAGGGAGGTCGTTGCTCCATGACCTGATCATAGGGACTAACTGACGTGGCTTATTTATCGCATTGATGCAGTGTAATTAATTAAGGCCTTGATGGCGTGTAGTTAGGCTCAGCTGTTACCATTTTCAAGCGTAGTGTATAAAAACCCCTGTGCTGGGAAGAAAAGAGGAGAGACGTTGTAAACACTTGGGGCCTGTTTGGTAACAAAGTTTTTTAAAACCATGATTTTGTAATACCATGATTTATGTTTTGCTATGATGATAAAATAATATGGTTTTTTAAACCATCGTTTGCTAGCACAAGTGATAAAACAGAGTTTTTGGGGTTGCTTTCAAACATCTCATGGTCTAAAATACCATGGTATTTGAGAATACCATGGTTTTGCATAGAAACTACAAAAATACTCCACTTCCAAACAGGGCTACACCCTTTCACATTAGCAATGTCATTATCATCATCCGTAGCAGGATAATTTTCATGTTCCATTTTCACAAATTTCACTCCGAGATCTTTTGGACAACTCATAAGTACGTCCCACCGTAGCTGGAAAGAGTTTTTTTTTCCCATTTAATAAATAAGCTTCATGAAAGCCTTGTTTCCAATTGTCAATAATTTTCTATTTAACGTAATTCTTTCGAGATCAGATCAAATTGTTTGTTCAGATTAAAGTGAATTCACTCGCTGCTTGCAAGCGAAGGTTCTAGTTTGATCCCTCAATCCTCACATATCACATATGACCTTGCACCTTTTTTTGTTTCGTTTTGAGCAAGCACGGTGCAAATGGTGGTGAATTGGCCTTTATGACTAGAGAATTATTAAGAATTTTTAAATGTAAATAAAATTTAATCAAATTCATAAAAATATGCGGAACTCATGTAAGTTCAAAATTTGCTATCAATGAAACGCTCAAAATTTTATGACGTTGCTTTCATAGCTTCAGAGATAATGAGAAGTAATAAAAATAGAAAGAAAAACCATCAAATCTAAAAAATATAGGAGGAGCATCCAACATTTTTAATTTCAAGAAAAAAATCAACTAATATCTTGTGCTGTTGCTCTAGGATAATCATCGGTGAGAGCGACACATGCATGTCGATGTGGCATCGCCAAAGGTGACATCCTAGATCTGTCAGTGGCGTCAATGTCGAAGGAAAACTGAAGAAATTGATGATGAACTCTATTCAGTGTTGTGGTTATATTGTAGCCATACAAAGACATGCAAACATGTAATAACACGAGAAGAGAAAAAAGAAATTTTCATCAAAATGGAAGAAACTAAAGGAGAACAATTGACTTCTAGAATCTAATTGATTTCACAAAAGCTAAAGCTCCCTAATAGGCATTATGCTAAGAGGGGGAGGGGACTCCTACAATGTCTTCGCTCGGCCAAATGAGTTGGCTCAACCCTATTCGTTTAGATGACTGAAGTCATGTTGTCGTGAAGGTAGCTCGGTCATACCCACGCACACCCATCCAATTCCTTACCACCTCATGTGCACATTGGAGCCACTAATCCTGGGCAATACCTTAATGTCATCTCACTTTCACTTCCCCCGCTTGGACACGACCATGAGCGTCATCATTGACATGTTGCCCGAACACAACCATGGTATCCTCATCACCACTCTGCCCCAAAAATGATGGCAGGAGGAAAAATAGGGATGAGGCGGAGAGAGCTAACACGTTGGCCGAGAGGGAAAAGCAAGGGGGAGGTGGCTATAGATAAGTGGAGGAAGGTTGCACCCAACTGAGAGGAGAAGAGATGAGGCGATAGTTCTTTTTGTGCGTAGTGAGTGGTGCAGTTTGTGATGTGCACATGTAGCATGTAGACCTGTTCAAGCCCGGTCCGGTTTGTGGTGGCAATAGTTCTTTTCGGGCCGGGCTTGGAAAAGCTCGGTCCCACGGGACCAGGCCCGAGCCCCGCTCGGCCTAGTGCGTCGGGCCTCAGTTTCAGTCCCAAGCCAAGCCCAAAACTCAAAAGCCCGGCCTGAACATGGCTTACTTTGCGTTTTTGCCGGGCCGGGCCTGGCCCGGTGGTCAGGCTTTAGATTGAGGCCAAGCCCGACCCGATGCGCTGGTCGGGTCGGGCTTCCCATGATAAAGATCTAGTAGCATGGTGAGTTGTGGCGATTGTGGAGGAGTGAAGCAAGAGAGGATGCATGTGGTTTATGGTTAGGAGCACAAGCCAAGATAAAATATAGGTTGAGCCCGATCTATTTGCTAGCCACAAGCTAAAGTGCCTCTTGGTGAGAATGAAAGTGGTTTACCTTTAAATCCCACTAGATTTGTAACCTCTAATCCTCTCGCTATGATGAGATCAGAGAAGGCTGTCGGCAACTAGGTGGAATTTCCATTTTGAACGTGGCTCCGACCATCCTCTTTCATCACTGATGTCCCTAAGGGTTGTCGGAGATAGGGGTGGAGGGTTGAGGCATGCATGGATCTGTACATCCACTACAGGAATCGCACTATGTGTTGGTAGCTAAGGCCGTCGACAAAGACCTTAAACCGCTGACACAGGGTGCTGTCGTCGGCCGGCGGCCGACACAAGTCCATCGACACAACGTCGTCGACACAGACGTGTTCTATCGTCGGCTCTAAACAAACCTGACAACATTTGAGCAGTTCAGGGCCGGCCTTTCTTCAGCCCAACAGTGTCGGCGGGCACTATTAGCCACCGATAGTAAGACAACTTGACGACAAATTTCTATGGACCTTAATTATATGCTATATCCACGTGACATTTGTTGAAGATCATTATGCACGCTGGAATATTTTTGGCACTGCATAATCGCAACAAAATTCATTATGCACGACAAATTGTGATAAAAATAACTCAATAATCCAATAATTAAGTGAAGAGTATAATAGGAAGATAATTATGTGACAATGAAACTAGGTTAAAAAGTTTAGACGGCCTTATACATGACCTCGTCGTTTCAGTTTGTCAATTTGTTCGCCAGAAGGTTCACTTAGTCTTCTCCACTCTTCATGAATAAATTGAATACGAGATTTGATATTTAATTTAGTTAATTATTGAATAAGTAATTATTTATCATTCAGTTCCGAGATTTATGAACTTACTCGGTATACACCTTCATTTCCTCCATGTTTTCGTACATGTACAACTGAATCAATATTTTTCCGCTGCATCCAGGTCACGTGTACTGCTTTTGCCAACATTGCATCCAGCTTGGTCGTGGAACACCTCAAGGTTGGAGGTATTTTTGCAAAGTGCCTTCTTATACCTTGGTTGTTACACATGGATCTTGTTTTTTATTGTAAAGTATTTGTCCGTGAAGTAGGCGATCCCCTAAATCAGCCAAGCTTCGGCAATACTTCCTTCGACCCGTGCTTTATTCTTCACCTTCGCTCCAAGATTCTTTATCATGCGTTCCACAGGATACATCCATCTAAATTGTGCCGGCCCCCCCCCCCCCAACTAATGCTTCGTATGGCAGATGTACTAGCAAATATTGTGTGCAATTGAAAAACACAGGAACATAAATCTTCTTGAGCTTTGTCACAATGACAACTATCTCATTCTCCAATTCCTTCATTCTCGATGTGGATATCTCTTTTGTACATAGCTCTTGGTATAAAAAATTAAGCTCTACTAATGCGATCCAAATATCATCGTCCACATATCCACGCCACATGGCGATGGAAACAGACACTTTATAAAAACTTTGTAGTGGTGGGCCTTCATTCCATCTAACTTGCATTGCTCTGTACTAACTGCATGTCTTATTTGCACACGTGTAAGGCAGTACTTTGCCCTAGGTTTCTTCCCATTCTGGTCGAGGTTCATGTGTGGCCAATCACATATTAGAGCACAATCGAGACGTGCTTTCTTGTTATCTTTAGTCCTCTGTGGAATGTCCCAGTTTGTGTTCAAGATTACCTCGCACATATTCTTCTCTTGTTGCATCTTTCAAGTTTGTGCGGTTGCTTAAAGTTAGTTGCATAAGGGGGTTTATATATGTTGCACTTATGAGTCCAATGGTGCTCCTCACCATAGTCGTCGACATACCTGATCTCTGCTAAATCATCATGCCAATCGATGATATCCTGCACTTTGAACTGTTCTGGTGGTCCTCTTTTCATAGCCTTACCTTTACGAAATGCCTTTTTCTTATTTCTAAATGGGTGTCTCGGTTCCAGAAAACAACGGTGACAATCGAACCAACAAGCCTTACCCCTATTTTTCAGTGTGAATGCTTCAGTGTTACACAGGCATATAGCGCACGGCAACTTTACATGCGTGCTCCAAACTGAGAACATGTCATATGACGAAAAATCGTGGATAGACCAAAGATATGCGGCATGCATCCCAAGTTCTTCCCCTTGTAACTGTCGTATGCTAGAACTCCTTTAGTCCACAGGTCGTTAAGCTCTTCTATCAGGGGTTGCATGAATAAGTCTAATTTATTTCCCTGCAGACTTGGGTCCAGGTATAATAACAGAATGGAACATGTACTCTTTTTTCATACAGAGTTGATGCAGTAGGTTGTACGGAATAGCAAATACCGGCCAGCATTAGTACGGGTGCGCAGTCATATTAAATGGTGTGAACCCATCGGTCGAAAGCCCGATTCGCACATTCCTAGGCTCCGTCGCGAATTCAGGGTGTTGTTGGTCAAAGTGCATCCACGCTTTTGCATCCAATGGATGAATCATCACGTTGTCCTTTTTGCGTTTGCCTTCCTTGTGCCACCTCATGTGTCTTGCCGTTGACTTAGACATGTAGAGACGCTGCAGACGTTGAGTGATCGGTAAAAATGAAAGGTTTTTCGGGTCACCTTCGTCTGTCTCATTATACCATCTCTACATTTAACTTCCTCGTATTGACACTTACTACAATTCTTACAATGAGTTAGTCTAGAATCGGCCTTCCAATAAAGCATACAGAACTTTGGACAATAATATATCCTATCGCACGGCAAGCCTAGCAGGCTTAAAAGCTTCTTCGACTCATAAAAATTCGAAGTCATCTTGTGTCCATTCGGAAGCAAGTTATCCAAAAGTTTGCAAAGATCGTTGAAAACAATTGGCTGATAGGTTGTACTTGATTTTCATAGCCATTAAATGAGACACAGCCGAGAGTACGCTTAGATTGTTACGCTCATGCAACGGCAACTTGACAGAATCAAGAAGCTTCTCAAATTGTTCGGCAAGTTGCTCGGACTCTTCCTTGGGGGAGAGATCGTTAACCCAAGCCATATCATCCGTGAGCTTGTCATATCTACCGACTTTGACTTCGTCGTAGCCGTCATCAAAATCCACATGGCTACACACCTGTGTCAGACACTTTCTCTCTCCATGAGCTACCCACACAAAGTAATTTGGTTTGAATCCATGCCTACATAGGTGATGGCTAATATCTTTCTTAGTCCTCTTCTCGGTGTTTGAGCACACAGCGCAAGGACACCACACGACCGCTACATTAGGATCTAAAAATTTCCAAAAAGCTAATTCCACAAATGCTCTAGCCTTCTCGATCCACTCGTCCGTGTGCCGCCCATATTTCATCCACCCATCGTACATCCGCCGCCGAACTTCCATCATGTGCTATACAACGTTTATGTATGCATTCTCATTTTAGATTTATACAGTTTAAGCATAGTTAAGTAGGAAGTAGGGATGGCAATGGGTACCCATTACCGGCAACCCAACGGGTTTTCACTTTATTAGGGTACGGCTTTGTGCTAATTTCTCTACCCATAGGTTTGCTAATGCATCAAAACAAAAACCCAGCGGGTACACGGGTATGGGCATGGGCATGGCATGTACTACCCAAACCCGCAAACCCATGGGTAATAAAAACTCAGCCACGCATAGTAAATACTAAATAGGACTAACTTCAAATACCTTAAAGTTCATCACATTTCTATGTTCTAGGCCCTAACTCCCTATCATTTGCCCACGCTGGCCAGTGGCCACCCAGGAACCCAGCGCTATTTGCATTCGCACAGCCGCCACCAGACACTCTCAAGTACCCCGCCGCCACTCGTGGGTATGGGTAACCCGTGGGTACCCAAAACCTGCATGGGCATGGGTACGGAAAAAAACACATACCCATCATGGTTTGGGACAGTGACACTCGGCGAGTTTTTACCCACTGCCATCCCTAGTAGGAAGGCTTACGTACCCACCCACGGATGTGCATTTGGATACGGTGATTGTGACACTAGAGTGTACGGATCAGAATTTCGGTAGCATAACCCCACTGTTTGCCCAGTGCAACGACGGGTATGACGTACCGATTATGTTATGCACTAGGTGAACAACAAGGTGATGCCACCGGAATTCCCCCCACACACTCTCGTGCCACGACCACCGTACCCAAACGCACATCCGTGGGCTGTCCAAAAGGTGGACATCTCGGGAGCGTAACATCTTTCGTAATAGAACTCGATGAATCACCGTCCAAGTTCCTTACGAAAACGAGGAGCGCCCCCGAATGGGTTTGACTCTGGCTCAGTTCATGTCACACATGTAATACATTTCTAGCCTATGAATGTGTTAATTATGGTGTCATAATAAATTACCAAGTACTAATTTCGTTGGAGATAGCTAACAGAATAAAAAATAAATGCAAACATGCATGCCTCCGCGAAGAGGGTGACACGGTGAGGAAGCGGTGGTAGGGAACGGGGGGAGGCGCGGTAGGGGCACCGGAGATGGAGCTGGCGCAGTGTGTGGGAGGCGGCGAGGTCGAGGTGGCGCTGGTGGAGGCCGGAGAGGGGGCGGGCGTGGGGAGTAGGGGACGGGAGGGAGGGAGGGCTGGTGCTGTGCCTGCCTTGTGTGAAGGAGGAGGGACGGCGGCGGCGGCGGAGGAGGAGCGGCGGGAGGAGGCGGCGCTTGCAGAGAGAAGAGGCGGCGAGGGAGGAGGAGACGGCGCGGGGGACGGAGGAGGAGGCGGCGATCTGGCGGGCGTCAGGGGAGCAGCGCCAAGGCAACGAGGGGAGCTGGCACGGGAAGCGGCGGCTGCAGAGGTGGAGTGACAGTTCGAGGATGCATGAGCTAAGTACCGAGAATGGGACTGAGCGCACGGCCAACTAAGTACGTACTCATAATATAACCTGCGTCGGCGGCCACCAACCCTGCCGACGAAGCTTCTCCTGTATCGGCGATTTGAGGTCAACCATCGACACTGGTCTCAAAAAATAAAAAAACAGGGGACGTGCGCAGGGCTCGAACCCGCGACCTGGCGGGCGAGCCGTTTTCGATGCATCGGTCATCGTAATGGCGGCGGCAACAACTGCCTCAACACCATGCATATTGAAATGCCGTCATCACTGCAAACTAGAGCGTCCCGTTCCAGTACCTGTAGATACTAACCCTGCGAGCCCAAGCCCATAAAACCCCAATCAAATCAATTCATACGTTACACCCGGGCTTTTAACGTTACACCCGGCCGGCCCATCATACCCAGTAGCTCACAGGCGCATTTTGGAGCACTAGCGGCCTCGCCAGCTGGGTCAGGGAGTGACCGTGATTCGTGAGTTGTCAAGCAAGTACTCGTAATTGCTACAGTAACTTGCAGTGATCCGAGCTGAGACTTTTGAGTTCTAGATACCACGTGCTTAGAACACTGTGCGTTGTGCGTAGACACCGACCTGGGCGGCGGTGCAAGCATGTGTCGTCCTTCCACAGTTGCACTATATACACTCCATTAACCAAAGGTGTGCAACAAGAGAGAAAAAAAAATGCACCGGAGCTTTTCTTTGTGCTAATTCCTTTAGTTCTTTTTAAACATGACATTGAGATTTAGACTTTACATTAACCATTTAATTGAATATAGAATTTTCGCATAATATGAGTTAGATAAATGAGCGCTATCATGAATGCTTCAAGCTTGTTTAAATCGACTACTGTGATTGAGAGACGTGGTTAAATGGCTTATCTTGAATCGGCTCTGAATGAAAGGTTGGTTTTCGATGCAAAATGTGTGTGGAAATTTTTCTAGGATAAATAGAGAGAGAAGAGTAAAGTTGTTAGGTATGCTAAAGTTCACCCAGAATCCCAGATCGATAATCATGGACCTTGATGTACTGTCGAACCACTAGCCTTGGGGGTTGATAAAAAGTTTGGGCTTCACGAGCTACTCAATATCGAACCAAACTCGGTTCGAGCTCAAAAACATCAAGCTCGCATGAGCCTTCGTCAATCCCAACCGAGCATAGACAAACATCATAGTACTCCACCAGCTCTCTCTCTCCTTTTCTCCCCCTTCTCTCTCCTTTCCGAAGGTGTTGGCGATGGCAAGGTGATAACTTTGTCTATGGGCCGGGGGCATCAGATCCGGCAGAGGGTTGGCCTTGGGGCACACAAATCCGGCAAAGTGCCAATCGGATCTGGCATGGCTATGAGTCACCGCCATTGCGTAGGCCCTAGCGTGTCCACGTCAGGATTGGCCTCAGCATCGGGAGGTGGTGACTTGCCAGCTTCCCCGCCGTCGGTGTGGTTGGCTTCCTCGATGACAGTCTCCTCCTTATCGGTGCTCTTCGTCACCCTCTCTGGTGTATCCATATCTGTCCTTCGGAGCTGGCCTTCAGTCCTCCTATTAGGGGTCTCCCTGTCGGCCTTTGGCTCTCAGTGGTGGTGGTGGTGTGGTGTGGCAGGGTTGGCAGGCATGTGAGTTTTGGTCGAGGCCCCGAGCCGCTCCCCGTTCATGTGGTGCAATGAAGTCGATCGGTGCTGCCATCAGTCCATCATGGCCCTTCATCATCGCTACTATCGATCCCCTACCGTCATCCTCCTACTCTGCGCACCTTCTTGTAGGAGCTGCGTACGACGTTTGGGCAACTCCACTGGCAGCGGCTTTGGTGGCCCCAATGGTGGACCGGGTGGCAGTGGCCAATGGCTACGCTCCTCTCTCTCTGACCCTCTTGTTTCATTGGCAATGCTAGTTCATGGCAAGGAGATATCGAGTGAAATTAAGCTCTGCCCTTTTGAGCCGGCGGTAACAACGCCTTCCCGACGTCGTTTTCCTCCCTGGTGGCACATTGTGGTGCTCCCTCGCCATCGGGTGAAGATCCTATTGCGTTTGGACGATGGCAACAACCTCGTCGTCGCTTCCTTGTTGAAAGTGTTGTTTGTGGTCATTCCGTGCCGTGGATGCCCTAGAGAGTGTCTTTGTTTGGTAGCATAGTCATCGTCTCTTATGCGGTTGGCTTGGTTCAGTCGATTTGGCCGATCTTCATTGGCTTGCTGAAGGTGCAATTTCGGTCGATGTTGGCCACCCTGTTGGCCGCATCTCACTACGGTTGTTGTGGCCTGCTGGTGGTGGCTAGCGTTGAGCTGTGTTGTTGCATGTCCTTAGGCAAGTTGGCAACGTTGAGCTGAGCTGTTATGCGGTGTTTGACGTCTTGTTGTTTTTCATATTATTCTTCTACTTGAATGAATTGGTAGAGCTCCCACACTTTGATTTGTAAAAATTATCAGTTTAGCGCACAAGCACGTGGAACATACATTAAAAAAAAACGCGAACTAACACCGGCCGGTAAATCTCATGTGCTCACCAAACAGATTCCACGTTCCAACCTCATCAAGCTCATGGACTAACCAACAACTCTAATCATCTCACACATTCTCACACCATAACACAAAGTCTAGTATACTGGCTACTACCAAAGTACCAATTATTACCAAAAGGCTCACAATTGGCCAGCCGAAATGCATGCACGTGCTATCCCAATTGTCAAACAGAGAACACTCATCGATCCTTTCTCCGATCACCACATCCTGCACTCACCTTGGACACCAACCCTACTTACCAACGCACAAGCAAAAAAGCTCCATGGGCTCGTTGAAACAAACCAACACCTCCACTTCGCGGAGGAGGTCGTTTTAAAACGCCTCCATTACTGCCGCCAATTAAGCAAAGGGAGAAGCCTCTCGGCCGCTGGTTCTGCCAAGTGCCAACGCCACCCTTGTACATGCTCCACTACGGGTGGAAATATCTCGGCGTTGCATGATATTGCATGTACATTTCATCAAGAAAAGCCGTCCCGTTTTGTCCAGACTTCGGTCTGGAGAGTTTTGTATAGATTTGGCACTTGTTTTGACTTTGCATGGTAGATAGATAGGGCATATTCAGACAAGAAGGTTAGGATATATATTCTTCCGGCCTCTAGCATGGAAGATAAATGCCATGCCCATTCTGGGATCTTTGATCCATCACGATCGAAGAGTTTTTATTCATACCTTTTTCTTAATTTGGACTACATATATATTCCTCAACATACATATACTACCTCCGTTTCATAATGTTTGTCCGCTCTGCATACCTAAAAGATATGCATGCTAATTATTCTTTTCTTACAAATGTTTCATTCTTGTTCTCATTAGATAGATCAATACTAGATCTATCTAACGAGAGTAAGAACGATGCAATTCCATTAAAAAATGACTGGCGGTAGTATACATTTTGTTCAGAAGCTGAGAAATGCCATGTTATTTGTACTGGAACAAGGCAGCACATGCAGGTGCACAATGAGGAGCAGCCTAGACACTTGGGATAACGTTGAAGTACATATATTGTAGCCCATCTTTCTGCACTAGCTTTAGTTTTTGGGTGAATTGATGGGAGCATACGCTTCAATATTTTGATAGTTCGTGAGACCGTGACTCCATGTAGTGGTCAGTTTTCACTCATGTATACATATCGCCTTGCTAGCATCACCGACAGCCCCTCTATATCTTCCATTTAAAGCACTGTTAGTGTTTCCTCTATCCATTTGTCTAAAATTTATTCATAATTTACACTACACTACAATATTGTAGAGGGCTTCCAGCAGCGCCCCTCTATATCTGATACATTATCGTAGAGGTGATCGATACATTATTATAGAGGGTCGGCTAGAGATGCTCTTAGCAAGTCTTTTAATTAATACAAGAACATGCATGCAAGCATCCACCTCCAAACTCAACACAAACGGCCTGAACCTGGGAGTTGCAAACAGGTGGACGAGATATGGACGTCTACTAATACGGGCATTTCGACAGCTAGCTAGTGGGGGTTGAAGAAAGGCAGCGAGCGAGAAAAGAAAGACATCGTGCCACTGTGAGTGCCCGGCCAATTCCACCGATCGATTGGACTTTGCGAATCCCCTCCCATCTCTCCATCGCCTTTTTGACTTTGGCTCCCGTAACGAATGATCCAGGCCGCATGGCATGTGCGATATATATAAGGGGGTCCAGGGCAGGCCCAGGATCGATCGAGGCACATGAACAACAACAGAGATCGATCCATTTCAATCCAGTATAAATTCCATCGGCCGGAGAGAAGTTTGGGTTCGGGATTTGGGATTTTGAGCTGATCGAACTACTGTTTCAGAGGCTACGTACCAGTATATATACTGCTGCTGCAAAACACACACACACACATATATATATATATATATATATATATATATATATATATATATATATATATATATATATATATATATATATATATATATATATATACATGGAGAGGGCATCATCAGCACCTGCACTATGTCTAGCCATCACCTTGCTGGCGATCTACTTCTTGGCTCCATCTTCCAATGCCGTGCCTCTCCCAAGTAATGCTCAGGCTCTGATCTCTGCCGTTTTTGCTGTTTGTAAGCTAGATGTAGTGACATGGCCTGACCATGGATATATGTGTCTCCTGTGGAGTGTATATAGGAGTGCAGAGGCTGGCCTTGCAAGAGGCTAGTGAGATGAGGATGCCAACGGCTGAAGGGAGAACTCCAGGGCCAAAGGTATCGATAATTATATACATATATGTCCTATTCCTAGTTATCTTGTCATTAATTTATAATTATTGGAGAAGAAAATTTGCATTTTTTATCGTCTTGAAGAGCTCTGTAAAGTGATTCACATCCGTATAACTTCGGCCGTGCCATCATTGGACAAGATTTTGTACAAGTATTGTCAAAAAAAAAAACCCGACAATAACAATGGTCCTCCGTGAAGGAAAGAATGCTTGGCATATATGTTTGCCATGCAGTACAAATTTTGTAAGAAGCAGCAAAGTTTGCATATATAACTCGATACGATTTCCCATGCTGCAGGCTTGAGTGTTAAAGAATCATTCCACTTGGTTATGTTCCTTTCGAGGATCAAGGCACGCCACACTTTGTTACTAGATAATAGAATAAATTCTGTCCTCTAAGTTAGGAGGAGACGTACAAATTAATAGACCAATTTATAAAAGACGAAAGATGCTATGCATACTAGTATCTTGGTGTCATCCAGCAAGTTATCATTTTTCAGCATGATCTTTCAGATGGAAATGGAGAGAAACGCCCCAGATGTTGATATGGTCAATGCGAGGGTGGCTTTGGAGACTGAGGACTACGCACCCTCGGGTCCGAACAACCACCACAAGCCGCCGGGTTGGAGCTGAGCTGGGATATGGTCACTTCGATCAGTAGTTCAATCATGCAGCGTTGTGCGCTCTTGTCTATCAGATGCTCATAAATATCAGTGCATGTTGTTTGTGTGTGTTCTAGCTAAGGCCTTGTACAATTCAGATTATCGTCGCGTAGTGTAGCGTTTCAGCAAAATTTAAAAGTCTTTAAAGAGAGGTTTAAATGTTATTAAAAATAATTAAAAAATAGTTTTAGAATCTTTAAGAGGATTACTAAAAACCTGAGAAAAATCATTACAAATTATTACACCAAATAGGCTATATAAAAAAGATAAATTTTGTTGAAACGTTACGCTACGCTACGTTAATTAAGCTGAAACGTACAAGGCCTAAGCTGGTAGTTGTCAACCTATCATGTCATGAACTGCAGCCAAACATGATGCATGTGATGTGCCTATAGTGGTAAATATAAGATGGTTGTTTAGTAATTAAGATGTAATACTGTTCCAGAGCTACCAAAAGTTCCTTATCATTGTACGTGAAGGAACATTATGTGCAGACCTAAGATCAAGGAGGGCTAGACATACATTATTTATATATTAAAAAATAACAGAAAATCTACGAGAAGGTATACCATCCCACAATCAAGGAACGGTGTAATCCCACAACAGTCGGATAACTTGTTGATCATTACTCTTCCTCCCATCTATCTTCTATTACATATATAAAGCAGGGGCAAACAGAGCCACCATGTTAGTTGGAGAAATTCACATAAATCAGAGAAAAAGAAAAAAATCTCCACCATCGATTATGGTGGGCCAGATTATAAATGCTTGGATTGAATCTATTAGCAAAGAAATTCGCATGTAAATCTGATAGAAAGAGAAAAAAAAACCACCATTGATTACAGTGGAGCTGATAATAACAACTTATATTAAATCTATTATTAGAGAAATCTCCACTTAAATTAAAGAAAAGAAATCTGTCATCAATTACAATGGAGCCATATTATCATGGCCTAGATTGGATCTATTATCGAAGAAATAGCCACCATGTTAAATATATGTAAAGTGGGGCAAAAGGAGCCAGCATGTTAATCAGAGAAATTCACATAAATCAGAAGAAAAGTAAAAAATCTCCATCATTGATTATGTTGTGGCCATATTATAAAGACTTAGATTGAATCTATTATCAAAGAAATACCCATGTAAATCTGATAAAAAGAAAAGAACTCCACCATTGATTATAGTGGGGCAAATAATAACGACCCAGAATAAATCTATCATTGAGAAATCTCCACTTAAATTAGAGAAAAAAGAGAAAAGATATATGTCATCGATTATAGTGGAACCATATTATAATGACCTAGATTTGATCTATTATCGAAAAAGTAGCCACCATGTTAATAAGATAAATTCATACGTCAATTATTGTGGGTCCAAGTCAGTGTAGACTTTTCTGATGATAAAATATCAATTAATATGATAAAATCCAACAAAAATAGCAATTTTATAGCACATAGTGTCACATATGACGGACATACATCTAAAACGTCATATGACTATAGGTACTAAAAAATCAAGACGATCAGATTGAATTGATGGTTAGGTAGCTAGCTAGTGCGAGGTGGCTATGACGAAGTAGTACATGACAAGTACGAGCATGGTCGCATGGGCACATTCATGCTGCTTCTTGCGCATCCTCCATGCTACCAGTGCCAGCCATGTCCATTGTTGTGGGTTAGGATTATAACAGATTAGATTAAAACAAAGAACTCATAGCAAATACAAAAAAAATAGAAATAAGAGTCCATGCCAAATTGTATGAAGAAAATATCTACACCGTTGTGGGCCTGGGTTAGAATGGTTTAGAATAATAGAAAGAATTCATATCAACTACAATGAAAAATAGAATAAAAAATAATTGAAATAATAATTCATGCTAGATTAGAAATATATTTCAGTTATAATAAAACAATAATAGAAATTAGGAATGGAAATAAAAGTCCATGGTAGACTAAAAGAAAAAGGTACAATTCATATCGGTTGCCATAAAAAAATCATGAATTTAAAATAAAAATAATAAGAATAAGAGTCCATGTGAAAATAAAGGATTAATACCGACCTAGCCATGCAAACGCACGGGACACCATTCTCGTTCGAAAGAAAAAAAACGTAGAAATTCACCTGCTCACTGCTCCGCCTCCTCCCATATGGTGTCCTTCACCTCCCACATCGTCTCTTCCGTGACCTCGCCTCCCCAATCGTCTCCACTTCTACTCCTTATCACTGTCCCCTCGCTACCTCCGCCCCTCGCCTCCAATTCGTCTCACCGTTGCTCGCCGTTGCCACCCCGACACCGCAGTCGTTGTCCTGGACCCATCCCTATGTCAGTGACCTCTCTGCAGTCGTTTTTTACCGGGATGACAAGAAAGATGCCGATGATGCAAAAGAGGAAGAGGAGGACAACGATGAGCACCACATTCTAAGTATAGTTTCACGCGGTATCATATATAGTTTAATTTTATCAGGTGAGTCTACCCATCGAAGTATGATTTCATGTGGTTTTATATGATAACAATATGTATCATTGACTTAATCAGGCGAATCCCATCGTTAAATCATGCTTTCATTAGTTAACATGGAGAATATATTTTCGTCCGAAACACACCAGTTCGGAGTAGGGATGCAAGTGGGTTGCTTCACGGGTACAAGGTACCCACGGGTCTGTTTATTTCACTCAAATACAGTAAACACTGTGAGCCTTAGTGTATTTTAATGAAATAAGCGGGCTCACGGGTATCCGTGAAGCAACCCACTTACATCCGTAGCTCGGAGAACGGAAGCAAAGGTCGCAGGGAAACCGCTTAGAAGGATGAAGAAGCGGCGCTATCCGACGGCGATGCGTGGGCGCGTGGCACGTGCTCTAATGCGTGAGGAGCATGTACAGATGCAAGTTGATAGGGAGATGGTGGGCACAGTGTCCACACGCGAGAACAAAGAAGCAACGCAAGACAGACAGACGGGAGATGGTTGTGCATGCTCCTGCTTGCAAGGATGAAGAAATGAAGCGGATGGCCGAACAAGAATATATACGGTGCACAACGCGCGAGGATCGAGCCTGGAGCTGCACCGTTCGAGAAGGCGAGAACGGTATAGCGTGCTGCAGTGTAGCGGCGCTCTAAAAAATAAAGGTTTACATAGCAAATGGTCTTTTTAAGTTGTTGGATAACCATAGGGCCTGGCGAAGGTTGTTTAAAGAATAGTGTATGGGGAATAAAAGTCCAACTCAAGTTGAGTCTCCACATAGAAATTCATTTTTTTTATAAGGTTTCACGAAAGGTAACCATATCTTTTTTCATGGGATCCTAGATTAGATTTTCAAAAGATAGTTGGATGAGTCATTAGATCCCCATGCTTATCTCCGTTTGGTAAGTGTCGATAGGATTAGTGAATACAACTATATCTGTTTGGTTATTTGTTTGATTTTGACTATCACAACGACATGTAGGAGCGTTATAAGGACGCTTATAGAGAGGAGCACGGGGAGGAGAGCAATCCAGAGGAGGCTCCCCTCGATCCTCATGTGATTCATAAACACATGGGGCCGGGGCAAGGCTCACGGGCGCCTGGCGATCGGTGGCGACCACCTACGGTAAGATCTCTTTCAGACACTTGTATATTATGATTGTAAACTGATCGCTGATTATGCATGTTGCAGGTCTTGAGTATATGCCCGATGTACGGCTAGCTAGCAGGCGGTGAGACCCGTCGCCCGCTCGAGGATCGCCTGCAGAGGAGAGGGAGCAAGCAGCAGAAGAGACACGAGGAGGAGCGGGCCCATGACAGAGAAATGTTAAGGGCGATGCAAGAGAGTCCGAGAGCTGCGCAGAGGACTATGATGAAGGCTTCGACTACTCGAGGCGTTCGTCGTTGGGGTAACTGATCGTAATTCAATTTTTTTTATAGTGCATATCTTATCATCTCTACTAACGAAATCAAATATATGTGCAGCCGGTCCAAGTGGTCACGCTGGGCTAGCGGGCAGCTCCTCGAGTCAAAGTGGGACTGCAGGTCCCTACACCGATGTTCCCGGCCGTGTACGGTAGCCATCCAGCCCCTCCAGCACCTATGTTGGGCAGGCGGCTACCAAGACAGACGGCACCACCGGCACCTACGGGACCCAGCCGCCCACGCCCCCACACCCAACTACCCGAACGCCGAGCGTCCCCGGTTTCGTGATCCCGTGTAAGTCTCCTATGCCAAATCAATATACTATCGCATTGTACATATATCAACTTACTAATTGAAAAATCTCAAGGGTTCGGGTTCTGCGATGTCTACTCCTCCGCCCTTCGTGCCACCTACTCAGACGACCCGCAGCAGGCGACGACGGCTCAGGAACATGGCCGCCAACCTCGCTGAGCGACTCTTGGACGCCACCACGGATGACCATGATC
Organism: Raddia guianensis; assembly: GCA_036346415.1. Classification (NCBI taxonomy): domain Eukaryota; kingdom Viridiplantae; phylum Streptophyta; class Magnoliopsida; order Poales; family Poaceae; genus Raddia; species Raddia guianensis. Next base: position 34,281,295 of record CM070542.1, on the reverse strand, counting down.
GATGTTTACTTTATTGTGTTCATGATGTTCATATCTGTTGTTACGATGTTTGTGAATGTTAATTAGATGTTCGTGAATGTGGATTTTATGTTTGTGATCTTTGTGATGCGATATTTGTGATATATCGAAATTGTCGGAGGTATGTGTATTTGTGAAATCGTGGGAAAATTAAATGCGGGACTGTTTTTGGGTTTGCGAGTTGCATTCTTCTTCTTCTTTGAGTGCGATAGCAATTGCAAAATTATTGTGATTTTTACAAATTTTTTTAAAAAAATTTCCTGTTTTTTAAGTATTCTCGACGGCTACACCATGGCCGTCGAGACAGCTTCCATGGCCCACGTGCCAGGTCAACCACCGTCGCGACCCGAGAAGAGTCTATCACGACGGCCATAAGCCGTCGTGAATAACCTCCATGGCCCACCTGGAGGAGCCGTCGTTCCCTGCTGATGAAATCTCGACGGCTATTGGCCGTCGTGACTAACTGGTGGGATGGGCCTCGAATCGAACGGCCGCTAAGAATAATCTCGACGGTTTTAGGCCGTCGAGAAAGCACCCAAAGTCACGTCGTGCCTGCCCAGTTCATGTATCTCGACGGCCTGGTTTTAGCCATCGGGAAAGTGAAATCACGACGGCTGAGCCGTCGAGAAAGACTGTCTGTCTTGACCGTGCTATCTCGACGGCCAAATCTCGACGGCTGGCCGTCGAGATATGTCTGTCTCGACGGTTTTCCTCTCTTTATCGACGGCTTTAGCCGTCGAGAATTCCAGCGATTCGCGTGGTGGCCATAGCGAAAAACGAAAACATTACTTGCGGAGGTTCTTAATTACGTTATTTTAAGCATGTTCTTTCGTAGGAGTAGACTCTTGGGGTGGGGGGGGGGGCAAAAGTTATTAGATTGACAACATCTGGTGTGGCTCTAGAGTCAGGTTCATTTGGAAGATGAGCCAGGTATGTTTTATTGAAAACTTCACAAAACAGCAAATTTATGGCACAACCGATGTACTAAAGAACACTAAAGAACAAAGCAAAAAAAAAAAAAAAAGCTAAAGAAAGGGACTATGAAATTCAAACCATAATTATAAACTTGTTTCGTAGGATAAGAAAGAAAAAATATAGTGGAATGATCAGGGAGGAACAATATAAACCTATGTCTAACAAACCTTAAGCTAAACCTATCTCCCGCAATCCCTCCCCAAAGTTTCCCAAGTGTTTGACTAATTATCTTTAAAATCTCATGAACCACTTTATACAGTTGAGGTTCAATAAACTACCTTTTAAATTTCACCTCTTGTTATATTGTGAACTCACCTAAAACTCAATAAGGCACCGGGTTTTATATCACACTACATGCTTCTCAAAGCGGGTTATAAGTGACCCGGTAACCCATTTCGATCTAACTTTCTCTCCAAGATGAACCAAGATCCAAACCAATTCTGCTTCGTGTCGCGGTTTTTTAAAAAATGTTGGTCTTTTCTTTCTTGGCTGTCAATCTTACTATATGTCCAATTCTCCTTAGATTTCTTCTGTTTGCGCACCTTAAGTCTTCATCGTTAATTGTCCTCATCTACGTGCCTAGAGCAAACCCAATGAACCCCTGTGAGCCCTTGATCTCCTGGACCATGGGTCACCCATCCATGTCCTTGGTCTATTTGCCGATGTCGATTCAGTGCAGTGACCTACCCCTATGTGACAAGAAAACCATTTCTTCGAAAATAAGTATATATTTCAACTTATTTTATATTTGTCCATAGAACACTACCTCGTACTATCATCATCTTGGCATTAGCAATAATACAATATAAAACATTCGCTCGGCCCTACACATTTCAACATTTGTATTCATCCATTCAAGATGGTAGTTCACAAATCAATTTTAATTGATTTATACATTCATTAAATGAAAACATTTATAGCGAAAATGATGCACACCACAATTCTTTACAACTTCCATGTAGAACACTCTTCTTCTTCTAAGCATGAGAAGACCTCCAAAATCACAAAATACCATGAGCTATTGTAAGAGGTTACATGGTAGGACTAGGCCAATCTAGTTATGGACGATGGTCTAGGAGGCGATCCAACCATCCAGACGAATGAGGTCCAGTTGTATAGACAACACCTAGCCACCAGCCCTTGGGTGTGCAATGTTATGAACCCTAATTTGGTCGGTTGCTCAGCCAAGTGAGACCGTCTCGGGCCGGCAATATAATCAGTAGATTGGTTTCATCCTCCACTTTGGTGCTAAGTACGACGACCAAAGTCTAGGCGGTGGTATGAGTCTGGGTAGTGGTCTGGACACTCAAACATCTAATGGACAAAGGTCTAGGCAGTGGTTCGACAAACCCAAACAGGCCTGATCGTGCAAAAAAAAAAACCCCCTTTTAAGGGTTAATTAGATACATGACACTATAAATTGACCATTTTTAAGATATGAATCATTACAAACATGCCTCTTCTCTCATCTTCCTCCTCCCTCCTCTCCCATTCTCCCTTCTCCCTAAACTCTAACGCCATTACCCCAACAACGTTGTGTGTCGTGCCCCTGAGTTGGCTGTGTTGTCCCTGATATCACCGTGTGCACCCTTTGCTTGCCCGCGTCTCGGGACTACTCTCCTCCGCTTTAGCCTATGTAGCCTCAACCTTGCTCCATTGTCATTGGCTCCACCTTGGCCCACCTTTCTGGGTGCCACCTTAGGGTGTCTCGGCTTTGTTTGTCATGGCCTGCCTCCCCTTGGCCCGCCTCAGTCTTTGCCCGCGCCTTTTCATGCTCGTCAGATGGCTAGAGAAGGGTGGCAAGGAGAGGGGAGAGATGGGCAGATGATAAGATGAAGGAAAAAGATGGTGAGGACATTTTAGTTAAAAAAGATTGGATAACCCTTAAAATGATATCTTTGCAATGGTTTGCACTTTATAACAATATTAGAGGTTGTTCTCGACATGTTTTATATCTGATTATGTACACATATTTATGAGATATGACGTTTGAAAAAGTATGTCACTCTGTGTGTATTACACGTGGGATCATCTGTGTGTATGACAGTGAACTAGAGTGATATTTTAGCGAGAACCAATGTTGAGAGTGGTAAATCAGCATCTTTAGTTTGATACGACAATAATTTCATATTTGTAACGGTATGTTTGCGAAATCCAAACTTAATTATGGCACGGAGGAATTTTAAGCCTTGGTTCTAAAAATACCACCGCTCCGGCACCGGCCCCAACCCCCAGCCTCCCGATCCCTTTGGCCCTTCCGAGGGCCGCCATCGACGGCAGCATTCGCTGGCCCCAGAGCGACCTCGGCTCGTCGTCCCCACCGCTCCCTCCCTCCACTCCCACCGGCGGCGCGGCGGCGTGCTTCAGAGGGCACCATCTAGGCTCGTGCGGGGCGGCGACGGCGGCACCGGCACCGGGTGGTAAACTCTTCCAAAGACCTCCCCTTCTTCTTCTCCCTGTATGCGCAGCGGCGCCGCCCGGCTTCTCTCTTCCCTAGAGCCGGTTCCCTCCCCAACTGATGGCTGGCCCTGACCGGATCCGGCCGGCCGCTGCGACACCGGAGGAAGCCGAACCGGGAAGACCAAGCACACGTGGTGGGCAGAGGAGGAGCTGCGGAGCCGGCGGTGGAGGGGCTAGATCTAGCCAGTGGCGGTGGCGGAAGGGCGCGTTGCAGCGAAGCCACCAGCGGGTCGGCCGGGGTGAGCGCGACGCGAGGAGTGGGTCGGATTGGTGGCGTGGGCGGCGGGGCGGTGGAGCGTGTGAGGGAGAGGGGCGCTGGGAGGGGAGGGATTGAGTGAGGGGAAGGTCCAGAGATTGGGAGGGGGAAATCGTGGATCGTGGATGCTGCTTGATTGGACGTGACGATGAGTCAGCTAATTTCATAAATTGTTTGTTGGAGGACATGAATTTTATAAATTGTTTGTTGAAAGGCATGAAATTTCGCGGGACATGTTATTTGTTTGGGTCTTTGGGTAGCATTGATGATTTTACCTGTTGTTAGTGACTCATCTGTGAGGCAATTTTGAGGGTACTTTCAGGATTTTAGTTTGCATTTTTTGCGAAAGCAATCCCTAATGCAAGAGTGTGCAATATCCATTTCAAAACATTTCTAATGGATTCCTTAGTTCTGACCAACAAAGTAATGGCAATATTACTTCAGTATGGTGGGATTGTGGGACAGGAACTTCTAGTCACATAACAAAATAATTTTACCTAATTTAACTGGTTTATTGTTCTTGATGTGCTGTATCTGTATTGATTCACCCTAGTGTTGTTGAAACATGATTTTTTAGAATTGTTCATTACTTAATCAATTCTGAGTTATGACTTGTGATGTTCCTGTTCTATTGTCACATTCCTGACGTCATTACTTCCACACAGAAAGGTGGAACTCCAACCATTGGTGCCTCTTATATCTTTTTACCAAGGACTTTGGTGCCTCATTTTGTGACATTAGGCAAGTTTCCTGAGCTTCCTTGTAACTGTTCTATTTCATTTTTTCTTTTTAATGATATCATTGTTAAAACCCTATTAATTCCATATTTTTTTGGCAGGATTTCATGCCTGATCTAACAACTAAATTATAAGCTCTGAGAAGATCGAATAGGATTTCTAAAGGAATTTCTTTTGTTCGAACGGTTATTAGTTTACTTATTTGCAACAATGAAGGATCATCTAATGCTCAATGTTGACCGCCTAATGGCGCCTGAGCCCATTGATGACACTGTGACTGCCAAGAATTCATTGGGGGAAGCCACCACACAGCCACTCTTGACCACGCATACCTTTTTGCCAGTTGAAGAAAGCATGGTTCCAGAAGAAGAACCACTTCTGCAGATGGTGGAGTGTCGCATTTGCCAGGAGGAAGACAATATAAAAAATCTAGAGAGCCCATGTGCTTGCACCGGAAGTCTAAAGGTTCACATTATTCCATCAACTTAGTTTTAATTGTTTCAAGTTTTGGTTACAGGTTGGAATTTGTAAATTCAGGTTTGCGTGGTTGATAGAACACATCACTCCAGCAATTTCAGTTTGTATGTTGCATCAATGTGAACCAATTGAACCTCATTTATGGTTGCAACTTGCTTAACAAGATATGTATGTTTCGAAAGTGTCAAGATGCTAAAATCTTTGCTTTGCAGCCAAGGAAGAGAGTGCCTTTTAGAAGAAAATATTCAAATCATGTTGAATGACATGATTTTAGCTTCTTAAGACATGCAAATCTGTACCAAAAAATTTGAAATATGGCAAACTACAGAACATAAATTTCTGTTACCATGGCATATTCAGTCTTGATAAGTGCTCAATAGGATGAGATTATGTTCATTCTTCATAGTGTAATGAAATAGCACAGCAAGTATAATGATAACATGAATTCCAATGACAGTTCTTACTCTAGCTGAATAGAACGTCAAGTTGATTCTAGCCATCATACATGTCTTGTTTCTGAAACTATAATTTTTTAAAGTCATGTTCACCAGGCATTGTAAATGTACAATATGCTCACATAATTTTAGTTTGTGTTATGCAGTATGCTCACCGGGCTTGCGTACAGCGATGGTGCAATGAGAAAGGAGATGTAACGTGTGAAATTTGTCATGAGGTGAATTTGTGTCTAAACAATTTATCGTGTTTTCCCTTTGGTGCAATGCTGAATGTTTTTAAAATTTACCTTACTGCAGCCATATGAACATGGGTACACAGCACCTCCCAGACCCCATCCTGATGAAACTACCATTGATATAAGGCAGGACATCATGCTTTTGTATTATTCAAATTTCATAAGTTAATTTCCTTTGCATTTTTATTCTAATGTTTTTATTGTTATTGTCAAATTGCTACTTCTTTTCTTTGGGGATGTACAGTGGTGGCTGGACCATTACTGGTACAGCATTTGACTTGCGTGATCCTAGGGTCCTTGCAGTCGCGCAGAACCACATTTTGGAAGCTGAATATGATGATTATTCTGCAACAAATGCCAGCACCGCTGCGTTTTGTCGCTCTGCTGCTCTTGTTGTGAGTTCATACGGGCCATATTTATTGATTCAACTTGTTACAGAAGGCTTGTTTACTTGTTTACCCTTTTCCTTGTTCAGTTAATGGCTCTCTTATTATTGAGGCATGCATTGACTCTAACTGATGAAGACGATGACGACACTTCAGCAATGTTTTCAGTAAGTGGCAGAACATTCTTTAATATATATCATTAACATCTTCTCTCCATGTAGTTCCATTATAATTTGGTATTCATGGTGGTTCATTGATTGATAGCTTTTCCTACTTCGTGCTGCTGGTTTTCTACTACCATTCTATATAATGGCCTGGGCAATTAGTATTCTGCAGCGCCGCAGACAGCGACAGGTCAGTATGCCATTGTAAATATTATTCATATTTCTTTTATTCTGTTCTTTTTTACCGTTGGGAGCACATTATAATTTCTGGCACTGCATTGCCATGTTCCTGAAATATTTGAATGAGTATTCCTGCTTAGCAGTCTGTGAGTTGTTTAAATTTGAGTTTCTGAATCTTTCTTCATCTGCTTTCTTCCACTTGACAAGCCTTGACAAGCAAGAACATAAACAATAAACGTAGTTATCATAGTGAATTCTGACTTGACTAATGTATTTCCTGAACATGGTCTGGAATTCAGTGTGTACACATAATCTTTGTATTAAACTACTTTGGAAGCTGTTCGACCCAAAAATCATCTTACAGGGAAATTTTTGAATTGGTTCCATGAATGGAGCTTTTGCATCACCTTTTGGCTTGATAAGTTTCAAGAAACATGGTCGACATGGATCGAAGCTTGCTTTGAACCATCTGTAAATAATTAACTTGTATGATGTATGATGTTTGTACGAACATATCCAGGAGGCAGCTGCTTTAGCCGCAACAGAGGTGGCATTCATTCTTCAGTCTGGGCAAGGAAGGGGAGTGCATTTTACCATCGCGCCAGATTCACCCACTACACCTCAGCATGAACCACAGCCCTGAAGATGTCTGTTGAGGAGGTGCTGGTGCTGGCCTGTCTGCAGCCTCTCCAAGGATTATTATGGTTGCTGCCAGTGCACAACCAGATACATTTCTTTCCTACAATATCAGTGTACTGAGTGTAAAGATGCATGAGAGATTCCCCCCAGTTTGTGCTTCGGATTTCGCAAGTGCGGTTCGCTTGTTGGCCAGGGAGTAAACGCGGTGTATATAAAAGTTACCAAACTATTTGGGTGGTGTGCGCCTGTGCGTCCCTAATTGTTGCAGATATATATAAAAAAAGGCTGCTGTTTTTCGCCTCTAGTATGTGGTATCAATTCCATACAGAAGACCAACGTTGCGTTCCCTTGCGAGTTGCGACAGCAAGGTGTTTTAACGGGGAAAACGCTATCCTTGGTGATCCTAAACGTTGGCAGGAAGATGGGTTTCGCCATTCTATGGTTCTAGCATACTTAAGGTTGAGAGTTGTGGTAATAGTTTGCTGTGACCGGAAACGTCACCGTTGGGACAAAACAAACTGTCTGCTATGCTATGCAATGCAACACCAAAGGGCCTGCCATCCCTTTTTTCCTAATAACAATATATATATATTGTAGAGATAGCTACCGCCCTCTAATATACCGGTAAACAGAAGCGGTGAGGATTGGACAGCGAGAAATACGTTCCGATCCTCCTTGGACATAAAATCAATATAGGATGATGACGATTCCATTGGTGCAATGTTGAAGACAACGAAGACCGCAACAATGACGTAGAGCAAGTAGATGAAACAGATCATCGCGAATGTAGAGATAATAAAATCGCGAGCCTTTCCAAAATCCTTATTCACCGTCTTTCGATGTAGGATCTCAATAATGGAGGATTCCGAAGACCTGCTCTCCCAACGATCAATGCACGCCGAACGTCGGTATCCTTACCGATGACACCGTAAAGAGGAAACAAAACCCTAGTATTTCTAAAGAGGAAACAAAACCCTAGTATTTCTGATGTCTTTTCTCTCGGAACAGCCGCGTGGTTTATACATATAGTCCGAATACGTCATAAAACCACACCACGATGGAATCCGTGATTCCATATCTCAACCGCGTTACCAAAAATTTCAAAGAGAAAAAGAAAATAAACTGCATAAGAACACTGCATTTGCACAAACAAGAGGGCTCGATTTCGATAGCCATTAAGAGTACGTGCCGCCTTGGCCCGAGCCTAAGCGCGGTGAGGCGAGGACGAGCATGGTTTCTCTCCTATATGAGTGCTGTTAAGGAGAAACACACCCCCCACTATTTAAGTTGATACTGCTCTCATCGTACTTGCAATATGATATTAATGAGTTCTTGAATACACAAGACTTAGTTTTTTAAAGAAATTATTTTATAAATATATGGACAAAGCCCAATAATTCTAACATAAATTATCCTCCTAAAACATTTGTACCTGGGGCCCTGGGGGTCATAACGTTCTTCAAAATTACGTCTCGGTGAAAATCAAGAAAGCCATCCAATACGCAGCAAAACGGTGGGTTACTTCACTACAATGTCAAGGTGAAGCCATCACCGATTAGCAAAGCTCAGTCAAAATCAATAGAACACTCGTAATCATCGCCTTCACGAGCCTGGCCAAAGAAGCTGTACGCCAGATGATCACCCTTCTTCATCTTGCCGCCTACAGAGCTCTGGAGGTCCTTGTCGTCGTGCAGCAGCCTCCCGGTTACTTCCAGGCACAGCCCATTCTTGGCGAGCCTCTTGCTCTGTTTTACTCTCTCTGTTTTCGGTTTCTGTGGCCCTGTTTCGATGAACACCGGCTGCTCTCTGATTGTGGGGTTGGGCTGTATGCGGTGGCTATGCTCCTCTTCAGGTGGCCTCAAGATCCGGTGCTCCGATTCCAACCTACTGGCTTCATCTTGGTTCAAAATTACCTGCAAAAGACTCCAATGTTTGTTGAAAGCTTCTAGACCACAATTCAACTAAGCCTGAAACTGAAGCCATCCATCAGAAACTACCAGTTATTACCTTACGGCCCACCAAATCAAATGTGACAATCACTTTCCCTTTTTGTTTTTCAGCTGCGTCCTCAGCTTCTTCATGCTGCTTTTTTAGGACAGACTTTTCCTGAGGTGTCAAAATATATAGTATTAGAGTTGAAATCTTGCATAATGCACATTGTTCAATTGAACGAATCTGTCAGCATCTCAAAATAGTTGCACAGTAACCTCTCATGCTTGTCTAATCCATCAAGTAACATGAGATAATCAGATACATATGATGTTGAACTCTTGAGTTCATATCCCAGACAAGAGATTTGCTCAAATAATCAAGACTACATCTCTAGAAAAATAACATGCTATAAATCTTACCCTTAAAATTACTTCCTGTGTAATTAGGCATAAAGTGCACACACAGATAAACAGGAAACAGTAAGTATGAATCTCCATGATCGTTAAATTATATATCTCCATGATCGTTGCAATTCAACATAGTGAATCTCAACAAATGGAAAGGTGTCACAATATGGGTAGATATGAGACAAGAAGACATGATGATGAAGGACATGGAACTATGAAGTACTCCCTCGGTTCTTTTTATTTGCCGCCATTGACTTTTGTACATATCCTTTGACCATTCGTCTTATTAAAAAATTTAGTGCAAATATGCAAAAATATAAATCATGCTTAAATAACCTTTAATGATAAAACAAAGCATAACAAAATAAATGATACTTAAATAGTTTTTTTTAATAAGACGAATAGTCAAAGGGCATGTCTAAAAGTCAATGGCGACAAATAAAAAAGAATGAACGGAGTAGCAAGTATCAAATTTTACTTTACCTTTGAAGAAAGCCAACTGTTTCCTTCCATTTCATAGTAGTCACTTTGGTCATCATAAACTTTAGTTCTTGCCGCAGAGTTTCTGTCATAGTCAACAAGCCTCTTTGCATATGCTTCAGCTGCAACTTCTGCTTCTGAAAGAGGAACACCAACATCACTTAAACCAGCATATGTACTTCCTTCCCTTAAGACAAGTGCACCACAGAAACTACAGGGTCCCTCGCCCTCTTGTTCGCACACAATTTTGCCACATGATAAGCAGTTGCTAACAAGATTGTGCTGGCGAGCTTGGCATGAACAAGGTTTCCCCTGCTTGAAGACAATAGATCCCTTTGCTGCCTCAGCAAGGGATATGGCCTTTACTTCTTTCTTTTTTGGACCTCTCTTGGAGACAACTCGGGGTTCAGCAGTCCCTGACTGACTCTTGGAGTTCTGATTAGAAGAAGATGCTAAATCTTTTTGGGTACGTGTTTGCTTCTTTGTTTGGAAAGTTGCCGCATCAGCAGATGGCTTCACATAAGGTTGAAGGTTTGATGACCGTAAGCTTTCAGTTCCTTTCGAGGGATCAATGTAACCTCTCCTCTGCAAGTACTCCTCAATAAGATCCTGAGCAGCTTCTACTCCAATAATGTTCTGCACCATTACATAGCAAATGATCATTATTTGTCAACTAGGTAACAGCAGTTTTCGCTATAGTTTTTTAATAGCAATTAAGCAATAGAAGTTTCCACATGCATTGGTGCATAATATAAACATCATAACTAGTGGTGTCACTACTCAGAAAGGAGTATTAAGAAGGGTTCGAAGCATATATGCTAGTACAAAGTTGCCTTTGGAGTTTGGACAAAATTAGAATTCCTTCACAATGCGATTCCCAAATGAAAAAAAGAGTAAAAGATGTTAAGGGCACACCCTTAGTTTGACAATGATGGGGATTCAATGTCTTGGTTACCCTTTCGTATTTACTCAAGATGCATAGACAGAGGAATGTAAACTCACAAGTGACCGCTGAGAAGGTTACCAGTTTGCTAGAAAGAAAAACGTTTCACCATACGCTGCAATACATGCAGAAACCTTGGTTTTTTACAGTAGTATAATCCCTTCAATCAAGCAAGACAAAGGCAGTGTGTAATTTCATGTTGGCATGGCAAGGAAAGCTACAAATTACAAAAAAAATGGTAGAATTATTCCTCTAATGTTCTCTTGTGCCTTAGAGTACATTTAGCATCAATTATATAGATTCTGGCATACTACACATCCACTGAGTCAAATTTACATCGAGTAGCAGAACCTATCTACATCACATTAGATCCTGTGTAATTACATTTGCATAGAAACATGTTTAACAACAACCAAATCTCAGAATTGCAGCAACTATGCAGATACACATCTAAAGCCACATACTTGATAAAATTATAAATACCGAGAAAACGATGAATCAGGTGATAAAATATCATCCATGGTGATAGCAGAAATTTTTTCAATCGTGACGACAGAAAAGTCTTAACAAATCCCAGTGCCATGGAGCATGCTCTAACCTAAGACGCTTCAATCATGCTTTAACTTAAGATGCTTCATTCATTCATCAATTAATCCTCTCCTTGCCACGAGACCCACCCATAGAAATCCACAACCAAACAACAAGTTGGTAGCGGAGGCACAATGCGCGGATGATCAGAATCTCAAAACTAACAATTCTATCGTGATCAAACACAAATCGCACAAAACCTAATCGGAGAAGAGCCCCGAGACCGACAAAGATCAAGCCGCCGCTCCAAACAAGCACAACGACACATACAAGACAAGCTCCGATCATAAGCCAAAGCGCGACGAGAATGGAATCGCGCGCTGCAAGTATCGTTGCAGGGACAAAGGAGCGGGTGGTGGGGCACGGACCGCGAGGTAGTCGGCGGCGTCGGGTGGAGGCGCGAGCTCGCAGAAGGAGACAAGCCCCGAGATGAGGTCCGCGTCGAGCTCCAGAGCGCTCCCCGTCCGCCCCCGCAGCTCTTGCAGGGCACCCGCCAGCCACTCGCCGGACGTGGTCGCCGACGCCGCCATCGCCGCCGTCGCCTGAGCTCCTCAGGATTGGAGACGAAAGGGTGTAACTTTTGCAGCCTTGGCCCTGAGCTCTATGATAAATTGACAATTCGTCAATTCCGTTTCAGTTTTCAAGTTTTTACTTTTACTTTTGACCATGGGTTTTGTAGAATTTACAAGAGGTCCTCATCTTATCCCCGAGACTCCGCGAGCATCTTCTTCAGTGAGAGAGAGGAAGAGGAAGCATCGTTCTGATGGCTTCGTCGTCGTCGTCGCCGCAGCTCTCTCTTCTCATCCTCTGGCCGCTCCAATGCAGAGGCGTTCTCCTCTCCAAGTCCAAGCACCGGAAGCCGCTCCCCTCCGCAAGAGCTATCCGCGTAGCAGTTGCAGGAGGGGTTCAGCCGCGGTTGCTGCGGCCGCTGGAGACTGGCCGGTGGAGGAGGAGGGGCGGAGGCTTCGCATGCTTCTCTTACAATAACAACGGCCAGCGGCCTCCGCCTTCTGGCGAGGTGATGCGCCGTCGCTTCATTTCTTGATGCCCTACTAATCACTTGTGTAGCGCTTCTGTATGCTATATTGATGCTGTTCAGTGCAGAATTTAGCTTCTTGAATGAGCATAGAAGTATGTTATGAATATTGATGGAACGGGTGCATCCGAGAAAGGGAAATTATCTCAAATTTCTGAAGTAGATATGCCGTGTAAAATGAAATCAGTGAAGTAGATATCGTATTTTCGTGAAAAACATTTCTGAAGTTTACTTGGACCGTAAGCATTCCTTTCTTTGGTGACGTATTTTGATGAGGAATTTTTGGATGTAAGCAGAATTCAGATGAGTGGCCCTTTCTTCGCCGGTGGGAGGTGCCATGGGGGTGGCAAACCGTTGCGCTCACCATGGTGGGCTGTGGAGTAAGGTACTATTATGATCTTATCTAAGCAATTTGAAAGAAGTAACGTGTATGGCTATTCTGATTGTTCATATTTAGTGCAATTTAACACATGGTCTTGGTGCTAAAATTTGACATGAGAGCTTTACCGTCGTTGGGAGCTCCTCTTCCTCGAGACTTACTTGAGAGCTTTACCGTCGTTGGTGTCAGACCACGCCCCTCTCCTCCTTTCGACGGCAATGGAGCATAGACCCATAAAATGTTTTCGCTTTGAAAACTTCTGGCCACGAATCGAGGGTTTCCACCAGGTAGTCCAGGAGGTTTGGAGCCGTCCAGTGGCTAACATGAACCCCTTCCGCAAACTTCACACCAAACTCTCTCGATCGCTAAGGCTCTCTCCAAATGGGCAAAGATCAAAGTGGAAATTCCAAGGTTCTCTCGCCATAGTTCACGAGTTGATCCTCTCTTCGATCAAGTTAGCGAGACACGTTTGCTTTCGCTTATTGAAAGAGACCTTCACAGCGACTTAAAGACCGTAGCTTGGGTCTCGCCGTGATCGAGAAAGCACGGATCCGTCGGCCGGGCACGGCCCAATGGATCAAGTTGGGAGATGCAAACACGAGATTTTTTCACATTCGTGCCAATTCTCGAAGAAGAAAAACTTCATTCATTCCTTGGCCACGCCGATGGGCGGTCACTCCCACTCGATAAGGAATTGAATGTCATCGCTACTTTCTGAAGCACCTAGGCGCTTCCTTCAACCGTGAGCTCTCCTTGGCTTGGGAACAATCGGGCTACTTACCCCATGACTTGGATGACTGAGCGCCTTTCGAGGAAGAAGAGATAAAGCAAGTCGTACTTTCCAAATTTCACTAGATAAAGGCGCCCGAATGGCTTTACGGGCTTATTCTATCGTGTTTGTTGGGACACGATTAAAGAGGACATCATCAATGCCTTTCACCACCTTTACAACCAAAACTCGGTCTCGTTAAATCTCCTAAACACGCCTAACATCGTCCTCCCCGCAAAAGAAGGAACACGGTTTGCAACCGATGACTTTCGCCCGATCGGCCTAATCCACGCCTTCAAAGAAACTTCTATCCAAACTCTTGGCCAACAGATTGGCCCTCATTTAGATAGCCTAGTCTCACGAAATCAAAGTGCCTTCATCAAAGGTCGTGCAATTCAAGACAACTTCCTTCACATCCGAACGCCATTCAAGACCACCAACGCACGAAGACCTCAACTATATTCCTCAAAATTGATTTCTCCAAGGCTTTCGACTCGGTTCATGGGGCTATCTACTAGAGGTTCTACAACATATGGGCTTTGGCCAACGCCGGTGTAATTGGATCTCCTCCTTCGAGGGTCGGCCTCCTCCTCCGTCCTTCTCAATGGCACCGGTCCCCTTTTATCACGCAAGAGAGTTACACAAGGGATCCTATCTCGCCCATGTCGTTCATTTTGGCCATTGATCCTATCCAACGGCTCTTCCTTCCGCACAAGAAAATAATGTTCTTTCGCTATCAACTCATGGACGGTCTCCATGCGGACTTCCTCTACGCCGATGACGCGCCATCCTCATAAATCCGTGACGCAGTGAAATTGAGGCGACTATGAATATACTCAAGGCTTTGGAAAGGCGTCCGAACTCCACACTAATCTTGCCAAGAGTCCGCCTACCCTATTCATTGTAGACCGAAGAGCTAGATGACATCTTAATGTCCTTCCGGTAGAGAGATTCCTTCCTCGCACGTATCTTGGGCTTCCTTCACCAACGTAAGCTCAAGAAGGTGCACTTTCTCCCTAATCGAGAAAGTGCAAAACGACTTCAAGGATGGAAAGAAGCCTCTTGACCAAGGTCGGTCGACTTACGCCGTCAACACCGCCCTCTCACTCGCCACGCATTTCATGTCAACTTTCCCAATACCTGCTGGTTTCAAAGAGGTTGGACAAAATCCGTCGAGCCTTTCTCCGGCGGGAGAGGAGTCATCCAATGGTGGGCACTCTCTTGTCAATCGGTCAACTGTGTGCCGACCTAAAGAAGTTGGGTGGCCTTGGCACCCGGATCTTCGTGAATTTGGTACAAGACTTCGTTTGAGGTGGTTATGGCTTGACCGACCGACCCATTCAGACCTTGGAAGGGCTCTCCGTTACCCTGCAATGATTCTGACAAAGCGCTCTTTCACGCAGCCACTCGCGTCACCGTCCGTAATGGCCGAAGGCTAACTTTTGGTGGATAATCGGTCATGGGTCGTCACACGTGCAACATTGCGCCCACCTCTTCAAAATCGCAAGAGAAAGGATTATACCGTCGCAGATTTGCTTCCCAATGATAGATGGATAGTCATGGTGCGACATCTCAACACGTGGAGCGACTTCGGGATTACCTCCACCTTTGGAGCCAACTTCGTGGTGTGACGCTCACACATGCAGCTGATGAGATCATTTGGACTCCAAGCTCGGATGGTCGGTTCTCCACTAGGTCGGCTTATCGACTCCAATTTCTGGGCAGTACGGGTTGGTCCCTTGGAGACACCATATGGAAAGCGCAGACAGAAAACAAATGCAAATTTTTTGCCTGGTCTCTCGCCCATGGGCGCATACATACGGCTGACGTCCTGGCTCGAAAAGGTTGGCCTCACCACCCATCCGTCTTTATGCCAAAATTATCCGGAAACCATCAATCACTTGGCTCTTCATTGTTCGTACTCTGTAAGAGTTTGGAATGAGGTTCTCAATCAATACCCTCAAACGCCTAGATGGACAAACAACATGAGTTTCTGCGACTGGTGGATCGCAACCTCTTTCCAAACAACCGACAAAGCTACCAAGAGGGCCCGAAATGGTCTCATAGTCTACACTATTTGGAATCTTTGGAAGAAAAGGAATAGACGCATTTTTCAGCATAAGAATCTTCCTTCTAGGGCGCTAGTTGATAGAATCTTGGAGGAGGTGAGGGGGTGGAGCATGGGGCTCCTTGTCGTTCCAATGTAATCTCTTTCTGTTTTCCTAGCCGTGGCTAGGTCCTTGTACAGTGTGCAGTTCTCTTCTCCTTAATGAAATGGCAGAGCGCCTGCCCCGTTCGTTCAAAAAAAAAAAAAATTTGACATGAAGAATTGAAAGGTTTTCTGTTGTAAATTGTAATGAATTCTTCCTGTGGTTCTAATTGAATGCTTGATAATGTTGTGCTATAGTTAATCTTGATAACTACAGTAAGCTTAGCATGTTGAATTATTTTACATGGCTCCGTTGAAGGAAGAATCCTGAGTGTTCTTTAGACAGCTTTGTTCTGACAGGATTGGTTGAGCAATCGGCTTTGGCGTACGTAGGGTTTAAAGCTGTGGAGGCAACTATAGACGAGAAAGCAGAGATACTCTTCCTTGGACAACTGTATGGATCAAAAGTTTCATTCTAATCAATTTCTTTGCTAGTCTTGTGTATTTGCCAAAGAATGGATGTTGCCAATTGCCAAATATTTATTTTTTTCCCTTTTTGGTCCTATGCAGTAGCGTGACAGCTGTTGTGCTTGGTGTTATATATGGCATCACCAATACCTTCCGACCATACCCAGATGATATATTTCGTTATGGTCAGGCCTTTATCATGTTACAATGTTCACCTCTACAAATTTGAATTTGTGCAAAGAGTACATAATAGAAGTAGTTTTTCTCAACTGTGACTCTGAGAACTGCTGTGGGATATTTGCTGCAAATAGATTTACCTAGATACTATGGTCCATGAATATGAAACTTGCTCTTTTTAATGGGTATTTTCTAAAAGTAGTAGTTTGTCACAAAATTCTAATAGGAAGGAAATATGTTGATGCAGTAATGTTGTTAAACTTTCAGATATTAAAGAGCCATTCAAACTGCGAAATGGCTGGCTTCTCTGGGCTGGAATTGGCCTCTTTGGTGCAATCATTTCTATTGCTTTAGCTGGAGTTGTGATGACCTATCTGAATGGCGAACCTCCAGAGAGAGAGGTCAGATGTGTTGTATGCTTTAACTGATAGGCTTTTCTTGGCACCACCATGCGTTAATTGTTACTTCTCGCACATTAATTGTCAGTTTACATTTGTCTGATGCCATTTACCTTCAGTTTTAATCCAATTTATTCAGGGATAAAATACTGCGGTGAATTAAGTATTTTGTTTTTGTAAATTGAACTGTTTAGAATTTGCCAAATGCAAAAGTTCTTCCCATTTCGCAATCAAATGATTTTTATCGACTGAACTTTTGGAATGTCTTAAACTCACATGAGCCTAGATCTTATGTAATTACTACCTCAATCTGTACCATTGGCAACTCTGAGACTGTCCTATGCTTTGGAGTCACTGAGTCAGTGCTCAGATGATTGACAAATAAGAACAGTATGTTTTACACAACGAGCCACTATGTTAAATTTTATTTTGCACGAAAGCATCATCCCATTGATAACTATAGAAACGTAAGGAACAAATTGTACCGTTACTTCCTCTGGGGTGCCATATTACTATTAAATGTCCAGAACTTTTGTGTAATTTCCTGCCTACAACTAGTTAGCCATTTTTTAGGGATATTATTTCATGACTAGTAACCTATTTCTGAGATGTCTTTCACCCTCAGACTGACTCCTTAGTCCTGCTGCTGCCACTAATTGGCTCATCAAGTCTCAGGTATCATCTATGTAGCTTTTGTGTTTAAGTTGCTGCTGCTTGTAGACCAGGCAGTCAGGACTTGATTTTCGTTTCAACTTTTATTTTATCTGTCGGTAGCACTGCCTTTTTGGTGGGCATTACTGGAGTTCGAGCACCAATTCTGGAGGAGACTGTATTTCGAGGATTTCTGATGGTGTCCTTGACTAAGTGGTAAAAAATCCATATATTATTTATCTTTTATCTTAGCAACTTCCTTCGTGTCTACAACTTACAGTTTCGCATTTGAGGTATTGAATATTTTACTTGGCTACAGGTTTCCAACACCAGCCTGTGTGCTCGTCAGTGCTGCTGTATTTGCCCTTTCTCATCTGACACCTGGACAATTCCCACAGCTATTTATACTTGGTAATTTTCTTTGCAGATCTAGAACTAGGACAGAAAATATGTGAATATCATTTTTGCCAACAGTGCCTGAATGTATTTGATCAATGACATACTTGGCCATATTGAAGTCATGAAGGGTGGCATGCTGCACTCTTTTCTTTTTACATCAAGTTCTGTTGTGTACTTGTGTGGTATGTCATACTTGTTGCCTTTTCTTATGATTTTTTTTTAAAAAAAAACTGGCTATACAAATGTGACAGTGTCAGGGCTGCAATGAAACAAAAAAACAGGCAGGAACAGCATGACAACCTTATGGTTAGGTCTGACTTCTGAGGATCGCAATCATACAGAACACAACCATTGTCATTATAATCACTATTCGTTAGTGTTTTCCTTTAGGACAATAGGTATTATGTTAGCACAATTTTTATGAGTGAGTATTATTCAACAACCATATTGATTGGTCTGCAGGTGTTGCATTAGGGTTTTCATATGCTCAAACACGGAATCTTCTTACACCTATTACAATACATGCATTTTGGAACTCAGGAGTAATATTACTGCTCACCTTTCTTCAGGTATTTCTAATCATCAGCCAGTAAATTCCTTGATGAAAGTGCTTGGAATGATAAATTGGTTTAGGCACAGTATTTTTGCATGAAAACAGGCAGCTATATTTCCTGCATGTTTCCTATCTAGGGGTGAAAATGGGTTGGATACGGTCGGGTAGTATCCTGTATCCTACCCTAATTATTTTTTCCCGGATAGGGGTACGGGTACGGGTAGTGAAAAATCGGTAGGATACGGGTATTTACTAACCGGTAGAAAAAGGATAACGGGTACTTAGTCAGATAGTGCGCAATGAAACGAATAAAAAAAAGTAATGATCCACGCAAAAAAATGAATGTCTGATCAATCTATTCACTTGCTTTATCATGTGAATTTTGTGTATGCTGATTGCTGATCATGGTTGATCGTACCACAGGATGTAAAGTCTTTACCTGAATAATAAATTTTTTGTTGATGGAAAAAGGATCTGCGTTTGATTTTGTGTCCACATGGTGGACGATCTAGCATAATTTCTCGGGCGTGGCTCCTCATCAGTCGGCAGAAAATTGAGGAAATTTTAGTCGATGTCTATTACATATAGTTTGATCATTCGGGCCGAGCATAGCGAGCATGTTTACCGTGCTGCTCATGTACAAGCCCAACACCGCAGCAGATGTGTTGATGGGCCAATGCAGTAGTGGGTGCTGGGGGCTGGGTTGAGTGGTAGTAAACAAGTGAAAGGAGGTAGTGAGTCTCTGCGGTGAATGCCCAGCCACCCAGGATAGTACCACCTCGCTCGTTGGTGGTGGAAGCGAAGGGTTGGCTGGCTAGAGCATCCACATCTGACACTCTATCCCTCCACTCCATTTCACTATTAGCTACTCACTCTATCCTTCCCTCTAAATTTAATTTCACACTTTACATTACACTCCACTCCACTCCACTCCATTTCTCTATTAGCTACTCACTCTATCCTTCCCTCTAAATTTAATTTCACACTTTATACTACACTGTAAAAGTTCCCTTTATCAACTACTCTATCCAAAACCACAACGTTTTAGAGTGTCTGCTACGAATGCTCCTATATAAAGGAAGCAAGTTGTAGGCTCATCCGGCAGTCTGGTTTGCTTGGGCCTGTTTTAAATAATTTATCGGGTACCCGTATCCTACCCGTACTTGATAAAATTTGTCGGGTATTTGTTATCCCCTATCGTACCTGAATCCGTAACAAAGAAAACGGATATGGTTCTACCCGTACCCAGTACCCGGTGGGTAGTAAAAATGAGCTCCCGTTTTAGGGAAATGGGGTTTTGGGTACGGGTACCCTTCGGGTAGTACCCGACCCATTTTCACCCCTATTCCTATTTGTGAATTTGGTACTTGTGGGTGGTTTGTTCTGGTATATATGATGTAAGTAGTAAGATGTAACATATGATGCAAGTAGTAAGATGTAACTGACGTGATTTTCTATTGCTTCAGCTGCAAGGGTATGATATCAAGGAGCTGTTGGGAGCATCTTGAAGGCTTCAACCTACCAGTATGGCTTTGTGCATACCTTTCTAATGACTTCAGCCAAGAAACAACTGAAACAGACTCCCTACTCTACTGTTCAGTGTTCAGTATGTACTCCCCAAGTAGGCAATTTTATGTTCTTCTGTAACTCCCAAATTAACATTCAGGAAATAACATCATTTTTTAAAATAAAAATGATCTAATTTGAGGTTCTGCAAAATAATAGTTCCAGCAGCTGATTATATGAGTAGGACATGGCGTGCACAAGTATATGGGTAATTGTGTATCATCAGGAATTCCGTACAGAAGCATACAGGTTTTTTCCTGGAAACAATGAGAAGAGGGCATATATGCAGTTTAATAAGAATAATCAATAGTATTTCCTTGTTCTCTACATATGTAGTTTTACATTTTTTACGTGGCAAACTGTTAAATTATGTACATGTTCAAGGAAAGGACCTCTCTTTTAGATGGATCACCACACAGTGTGTAACCTCTTTTACAGGACTAATCGTGTTGATTATCATAAAATATGTCTTCGTCAGTATAATTGGTTGTTGCATATATAGAAATTTTACAAGACATCTCTATGAAATTCTTCAGGTAATATAAGGGCATGGAGCTATGAACTCTAGGCAGATGTACTGTAAATGTATCATGTGTTGTTCATATTTGAGTAGTTTGGTGAGAGCTGAGTTTCAAAGACTCTTGATGTAAATTTATAGTATGCCCATCGTTGAAACTGATCAGAAAGTTCATCCACTGAATTTTTTTTTTCTCCATGGACAAGGAAAGAAAAATCTTACCCTGGAACCTACAAAACACCATGTCTTACGAAAACAATCTTGTTTATGCTGTTCCGTTTCATACTATGATACTAGTGTGAACCTATCAGCTGAAAAATGTTCCAAGAGATGTGTTCATTCAGTTCTTATTATTTAAATTATTTACCACCATCAATCTCACCAATCGAGACCCAATTTAATTGCCATTCAAAACCTTACAAGAGATCCCTAATTTTACACAAGGAATATATAGTAATCTGATAGTTACAGTACCATTTTCATGTATTAAACCAATTTATAATGTAGTTCGATGCAATCAAATGGGGATATAGGGAAAGTATGAGTAGCATACCTGATAATATCTGAAGTGTCGTAAAACAATCTGCTACAAGTAAACTAAATTTGAGGTGTAATCTAGAAAACCTTTGGTCTGGGATCATGGACCACAAAAAAATGTACTTTCTTTTTTATTTGTCGTCGCTAATTTTTGAATGTGCTCTTTGACCATTCGTCTTATTCAAAAATAATTTAGAAATAATTTAGTGTAGATATGCAAAAATATAAATCATGCTTAAACTACAAACAAAGCATAATAAAATAAATAATAATGGCATGTCTAAAATTCAACGGCGACAAATAAAAAATAATGGAGGTAGTACAGTACCGAATTTGCCTAGCTATATATAGATATTTCAAATTGCTACCGCTAGAATTGACGAATAAATGCATATGTGGCAATAGGCTCGAAATATTATGCTGTATAGAGAGAGTAAAGCTCTCCGTTTATTTATGTATCACTTGAAAAAAATGGTTCAATTGAAACTAGGAGGTAAATCTATATAACTGAATGGCAGCTAGATGAACACAAACTGCAGTAGATCTATTGTTACTACCAGAACAAATATTGCTGTAACAAATACATTGTACTTTCTTGTGCCTCTATATGCAACTTTCGGACTGTAAATTTTCCTTCCCTTCCAGCGGGAGCGTTTGTTCATACATTGATAGGTGTATTTAGTAAACCTGCAGCAATTGGATTCTCCATTTAATTCAACATCCAAAGCTCAGTGGTTTCTTTCTATTCTTTTTCCCCGTTTTCCTTTGGATCTTCCGTGTGAATGGAGGGAAATGTGAATACACACCAAGATTCGCGTATTTTTCTTCTCTTTTTGGCTATATGATTGATCTGCTGTATGGCTTGCTGTCTTATCTGGTAACTTCATTCGAGAAAACTTGACGTTAATGGCTTCATTATACTATCAGGATATTATGTTGCTTTCTGGACGTGTCCATATTTCTAGCTAACGGTCTTGAGGACATGTAGGATTGGTAGTGTAATGGCACTATGACAGCGATGTATGAAAATGCTCAAAACGCCCAACCACTAAAAAGACTTTAAAAATCTTCTAAAAGACTTTCAAAATGGCTAGCTATAGCATTTGGATTATATAAAAATAATAAAATTATGGCGATAACTTTTAATTTTACCTTAAACCTAAAAGGACTAGGTCATCACATAGAGTTTGGAACATCAGTTCGAACCTCGCGAGCAGCTTTGACTTCATTCTTGGCTCAACTCATATGCAAACAAGCTTGATCCAAGCCCATTTTCTATCTTGTGGTTTGGAACAAGTTCAAACCGAGCTAGGCCTAGCTTGCTCATGGCTCATTTGTAACGTCAACTTGAAAGAATAGAAATAACAGTCCAATAGACCCACGCCAGTAGTGGCCCAACCTCCTCTCCACCCCTCCCTCACAGCCTCACACTAATCCAGACACTACTACAACCACTCCTCTTCTCCCTTCCCTCTCCCTTTCAATCCCCCCCTCCCCGCGTTGCGCCGCCACTTCTCCCTCCTAGTCAATGATTTCACCACCTCTCCCTCCTCCCAGTCAATTCCACCTCTCCCCTCCTGCTCCTCCCAATCGACCCTGATGACAACGCCGCTCCTCCCTCTTCCTCCTCACGGCCGACTGCATTGCCGCTTCACCCTCCTGCTCCTCCCTGTTGATCCCAACGGCAATGTCACCTCTCCCTTTTCCTCCTAGCCGACTATGATGGCACGGCTACCTCTTCCTCCTGCATGCATATGAGACAAGCTTACAAGCCCTCGTGGGCTTGGTCGGGTTACTTGCTTGCCATATGAGTTTGAGCTGGGCCTGTTACCTAGCTTGATCAACTGAACAAGCTTGAGTCGGCTCACTCAATTTTGACTCATTTCCACCCCTATTCACATAAGAATAGTCGCAATCTTACACCATTAATGTTTTTTCTTTTTTTGAGGAAAAGACAGGGAAACTGCCTTGAATTAATTCAGCAGGAAAGTTGCACGGTCAAAATGTTAGGGGGAGGTTTAGGCGCATTCCCCCTGGACGCGCGTTACAAATGAGCTAACTTATTACAAAACGGTGTCTGCCGCCTCCCAAAGGCGCAGGACTTCCATGAGAAAATAGAAGAAGGTCATCGAAGGCAACCCTTTTGAGTTGAAAATGCAATTGTTCCTTTCGAGTCAGAGATGTCATAAAGTTACTAGCATGATGGATCCTAGGCCCGGGGTAAGGTTGGGTTACAGAATGTCCTCAGCCTACTAGACGCTGAGATCATCGGTGTGGGAGCATGCAGAGCGGAGTAGGCATGGGGCATTGAGCCAGGAAACCAGGAGATCCTAAATGTGGGAGGATAAGTGGCACTCGAGGAAGAGGTGCTCTAGGGTCTCCAGGCATCTGAGGCAAAGGGTGCAGAAGTAGTTATTTGGCAGTCCTCGATGCAGGAGAGCGTCAACAGTCATGACCCTCCTTAGAAACAACGTCCAAGCAAAAAACTTGCACTTGGAGGGCGCTCGCTGCTTCTATATTAGCGCTAGCACCGTCGGAGATGTCCTTCCAGTGAATTGCATGTGGTACGCCGAGCGAACAAAGAAGTTCTCGTGCGCGGAGAAACGCCAAACGGCTTGGTCCTGTTGGTTCGGACAAAGCGCAGCACGGCTGATCTTTTGAAAGAGGGAGACCAGCTCCACGGCGAGGTTGGGGGTGAAATTCCGCCGTAAATCCAACAGCCAGTTGTTATTGTGAAGGGCCTCGACGACTGTGCTGTTTTTACGTGCGAAGGCCACAAAAAGTCCTGGAGGCACTTCCTTTGGAGATTGCCCAAGGAGCCAAGCGTCGGTCCAGAAGAGGAAGGTGGCTCCATTCCCAAGAACCAGCTCAGTGCTCGCTTCGAAGAGTGTCGCGCCAATAGGGTCCACCATGTCCAGCGAGACGAGGCATGATTTGGGGGAGCCAGATTTGGCTAGCCAGAGCCAACACAAATGCAGGGCGCGGACGAAATTCTTCAGGTCGAGAACCCCGAGCCCCCCAAGGGTAGCCGGGGAGCAGAGGAGTTTCCAGTTGACACGGCACCCACCGGCCACGACGTTGTCATTTCCACGCCAAAGTCAGGCGCGACGCAGTTTGTCGATCTTCTTAAGGATTGAGGTAGGCGGGGAGATCACTGATAGGGTGTAGGACAGTAGTGCCGAGAGAACCGACTTGAACAGGGTGACTCAACCCTTTTTGACATCATTTGCCCTCGCCAGCTAGCCAGACGGCTAGCTATCTTATCGATTAGACGTTGGAAGTGGACGTGCTTTAGCTTCTTTATGGCGAGCGGGAGGCCGAGGTACGTGATGGGAAAGGACGTTCGTCTCACGCTCAGGTTAGCATGAATGTCGTCGAGGTCAAGCCCCTTGCACCTGATGGGCACGACCTGACTCTTTTCGAAGTTGGTGCAGAGACCAGAGATTGCGCCGAATCTCTGCAGTATCTGGGCCAGCGCCAAGATCTCTTCCTTGATCGATGCCACAAAGATTGCAGCATCGTCGGTGTAGAGCGAGATACGAAGGTTGGCTAGGATGCCTTAAGCGGTATTATGTCACCCATTTGACCGATCGTACCAACTTTTGAGGCATTTGTCTTTTTTTTTGTGAAACTAAAGGAGGTACAAGCTTCCTCGTACAAAATCTCGCTTAAATCGGAAGAAATATGAGTACCATAACGTAGATTACATGGAGTCCTAAACACAAACACGCATTGGTTGGTTCTATGTTCTTATCAAGTTATTCACAAAAGTAGCGCAGCACTCACTCTCCACAACTTAAACAAGAAACTCAAACGTGCGTTAGCTCCATTTGGCAAGAAGGGATCTTGTCAACACTCAACACTGGCAGCAATGCAACGCAGCATAGGTCTCCAATGTTCCAAGTACTAAGAACTTAAGAAGGCAAGAAGAGGGAGAAGGGCAGAAGGCTTGTGTAATTGTGTTTGAAAGGTTTGACCCGAACATTCTCCCAGTTTGGGTCATGCAACAATACAAGAAGTGCTCCAAACGAAATCATGTTTTGTATCCCTAAGTATGGAACTAATTGGGTTATTAATCCCTGCCAGGAACTGGGGAGGCATGGGAATTGTTCTGAAGCCTTATCGATACTATATAGGCTCTATCCAATCCAACGCAACAGCAAGGTATATACAGAAAGTACCAAGATATACTTGATGACTTTACACGGTCACTAACCATGAAGTATCGAAAATGATGCACTTTTTCGTACCATACTGAAAAACATGTTCTTGTAAACAATGAGCACTAAATTTATATAAGTGGTGATTGAACCGAGCGTATGATCAAAGAAAACTGAGATTGATTCTACTGTGGCAACTGCTTGAGAAATAAAATTTGATTGGACGGAATTATATGTTTGCAAAAGGCTACCGTCAGAACAGTTTGCAGTACCGTCAGAACAGTTTGCAGTAAGTTACACGCTGCTCAGTAAAATATTGAAGGCCATCACTGTAGTGAGAATGTGAGATAGTGAAGTGTTAGCATCCAGTGGGGTTTTTCTGAACTACATCAATGCAATTTAACAGTGCCCCAGAGTTTTATTCAAGATATTGCATGTTGAGGTAAGAAACATTTCAATCGCAAATTCACAAGTACTTGTACTTCGCTTGTCACGTCGATGTTCAGCCCATCAATGATCTTAACACAATACAAAGCTAAAGGACATTGCTTATGAAAGGTAACAGCCACAATGAAAACTAATTACTAAATTAGACGGAAGGCTACAAGGACTCCATGAACAGAACAATATCTTCAATACAGAGTAATAAATCTCGCATATGATCGAGAAGCTTAAATGCAATAACAATGATGCCTAGTAAAACAATCGTTTTGCTAATAAACTTTGTAAACCACGAAATGAAGCCATATGTCTACATATGCATGCAAAAAAATGAATTTAGAAGGAACACACCTGGGGATTGTAATACTGATGCACAATACAATGAATTGGGAATTGTTTAACCTCCAAGTCATACTAAAAAAAACAAGTAAAATAGTAGACTAGTAGTAAATGGTTCCTATGACATGGATAAATATATAAGGGCATCTTCAATGTATCCTAAGTTAGGACGTTTTAGTACTGTAACAAATAAAATATGACAGAGGGAAATATAGATAAATAGTAAAAACGATGTGTGAATAGCGTCTGAGACATTCTAACTTAGGATCCATTAGAAATGCTCTAAAGAAAAACTCTTGTTCTAGGAGTATTATTGGAGAATTGTTAAGGATGTCCTAGATCATGATTCTGTGTGAATTGAAAGGGACGGATAATCCTCAAATGGTGCTAACTTATCTTCACCGATATACTAATCCCTGATTAATTAAATCAGATAGGTTCAAAGAGAGAAGGAATAAAATACTTTTTAATGCAGACAGAGACCTCATTTAACTCAAACACGGTTTATATTAATATTAAAGATTATAAAAGCACCAGTTTCTCACCTCATGTCCACAAGTTACACTAGCCTTTTTCTCTTCCTCGTTTACCACTTTTTCCTCTCTGGGCTGATAAATTCCTGTACTATATTAGGCAGTTGTCTATAAGAGTTTATAATCTGTGCAGAAGCACCACGAAAGCATACATATACATATATATATGAGATGCTAGTGTGCATAGTATAGTAGTTTTTAGAGAGAGCTTCACGAGGTTTGTCTTTACCTAAGCAACTTCGACCATAAAGCCATTCACTACAACCACATAAGTAGCACAATAGTAGTATTAACCTGCATCAGATTTCACCCTTGAGTCATGGATGAGAGAAGTAATATGGACAAGTCAGAAGAGGTACTTCTGCCTGGCTTCCGGTTTCATCCCACAGATGAAGAGCTTGTCAATTTTTATCTCAAGAAAAAGATTCAACAAAAACCCCTTTCCATTGAGCTCATCAGGCAGCTGGACATCTACAAATATGACCCATGGGATCTCCCAAGTGAGTTGCAATTTCTCAGTACTTCTTGTCATTTGTTTTTGAATGAGCCACGAGGAACTTTAATATTGTGAAACCTTGTTTCCCAATCAGTAAAATGGCTGCAGATACTAATTTGTATTTCTCCAACAATGATGCAAATGGAAGACACTTAATCTATCCTCTTTTTTTTTTAAAAAAAAAGGCACAGTTTCTCCATTCATTAGCATGCAGATGCCAGATAATATGCTCCCACATAGGCACATATGGATAAATCGTGGTTGCAAAAGTATTTTACACCCACTACCATGTTAATTCATTCCACTATATAAATGTAGACTATAATCTTGCATAGCTTATTTTGAGAAACTTTTTTTTTTGCAATTATCCTATATGCAAGTTCACTAAGAATAGAATATAACAACATTATCTGCCTAAATCCACTTGGGTCCAAAGTTATTTTGAAAAAAGCTCAATATTTCAAGCATGAGGTACACCAAAAGGGATGGCCATTCCTACATGTTCATATTCTACTCACGGGAAAGATGGGAGACTTCTACCCCATCACCATGAATGCACACACATAAGAGTTCCAGATAAAGTTAGCAAAAGTGGCAAAACACAATAGAGTTGATTTCAATGGTTTTTCAACTGGTATCTTGATCTATCTGTTCATCTTCAAGCCCATGGAGATATATTTAAGTAGTACCTTCTCACCAGAAGACCAACCCATATATTGTTAACCTCAAATCTCTGCAATATTACTTATTTCATTGCATAGCTTTAGACACTGCTACTTTTTGCAATGTCTTAACTATTATCTTATCCTTGGATAGAGCTTGCAAGTTCTGGGGAGAAAGAATGGTATTTCTACTGCCCAAGGGACCGGAAGTATCGAAATAGTGCTAGACCAAATAGAGTCACAGGAGCTGGATTCTGGAAAGCAACAGGAACGGATAGGCCCATTTACTCTTCTGAGGGAACCAAGTGCATAGGCCTGAAGAAGTCTCTTGTCTTCTATAAAGGGAGAGCAACAAAAGGGCTCAAGACTGATTGGATGATGCATGAGTTCAGGCTTCCTTCTTTCACTGATTCATCACTTCCTAAAATACCAATAAGCAAAAACATTCCAGCCAATGTGAGCATTTTGTTCTGAGTACTTACGTATGACAATAAATTTTGGAAGAAGAAAAATCAAGACATTGTATTATTCTCATTCTTTTCTTTGTCCAACAGGATGCCTGGGCTATTTGTAGGATATTTAAAAAACCCAGTTCTACGGCACAAAGAGTGTTATTGCACTCCTGGGGTCCTCAGTCAACTGCAACAACAGAGACAGATCTGTTAACTTCTTTGAAGCCCATACAAGCTTCACATTTTGCTCTGGAAAGCTCTTCTTGCTCAGCAGAAGTTGCAATACCTGTGAATCAGTTCGATAGCCAACAGTGCTTGCAGGAACAGCATCAGCAAAAGCTCAGCAGTTCACAAGATAACAATTCATGTAAAGTCATAAACTTCAACTGCAGTCCATCTTTAACTCACCTATCTAACAAAAACATCCATAGCAATTCGATCATCTTCCCGTTTGAAACACAAACTTCACAGAAGTCATTGGATGCCACATCAGTGCTTCTCAGCATAGCCCCTGGGATAAACAATAGCATGGACAAAGCCTCACCAACCTCGGAGTTTGGACAGTCTGAACCATGCAATGGATTTGCAGTTGATTGGGTTGTAGATACAAATGGAGGCATCAGAAATATGGACAAAGATCCAAATACAACCAAACCTGATAATGGATACAGTACGGGCAGTGAGTGCGGAATTCCACGAAAAATAAAATTCCCATTTGATTTGGGGGTAGATTCTTCAGATGATTGGACATGCAACATGCCATGTGAGTCTCCCTGGTTCCCCACTTCCCACAGAGATGTCCAATAGCTGCTCTATGGAAAAATGTTATGCATAGTTAGGTTTATGACACCAAGAGCTATCTTCATCTGTTAGCAAAAGACCGGTTATTGTACATTTTCAGTTAGGTTCATACGTTGCGAACTATACCCATGTTAACAGATAGAAGATTAGCTTGGTTGTATATAGAAAGTTCTTCAGTATTATAAAAAAACCATACAATTGATGGCGCGTCCTATATGTCAGGTATGCAGATTTCATCATAAATTACATAAGGAATTGACTACAGTGAACTGTGCAAGGAGTTTGGATAACTCAGTTATATCAACAGTGCAATCCTTGGATAATTATCAAATCTTCCCCATGAACAGGAGCAAACATCACTGAACGGTTATCAAGGTCCCTAAAAGACTCACTACAGTTACCAGTGCAAAGTTTAATAAACATAAAAGGCCCAAAAGTTTATAGGCACATGCTTGATATCAATGACATGCATTGTTCATTGCATACATTTAACTCGTGCTTTTCGAATTTCCATAAGATTATATGTCATCACTCGTCAGATAGTCGTGCATTACTAATAAAAAGTATCTTGGAAAAATTAAGAACCTTTAAAGCTAAGAAGTTTTAAGCATGGACGTACTCTGCAATATGTCTTGGTCAGAGTAAAATATTCAGTCAACGTACTAATAATCTCTACAGTTGCTCTCGTGCCAACACACTTCATGACACATGTTCTACATACAGTCGGCATTCTAATTATTTTAGGTATAAATATCCCTTCAAGCCCTTCAATTCTTACACCATCCAGGCTCTTTCTTAACACTCCTCATCGATTTTCTGATTCTTTCTACTTCCTCCCAGTTTCCAGAATTTGCAAGAATGTTTGACAGAGTTGCAAAAGATCCTGAATCGTAATTTTCTTCGCGGATCTTATTTTCTACAAATCGTCCAAGTACAGTGTCATCATGAACTCTGCAAGCAGCAAGTAGTGTGCTCCATACCATCAAGTCAGCCTTCATAGGCATACTCTCGATGAAACTTTTTGCCTCAGCAAGCCTCCCATATCGACCAAATAAATCGACCATACAACAGTAATGATGTAACACTGGCTCAACTCCGTACACGGTTCTCATGGAATTAAAATAGTTGATGCCTTCTTCAACCAAACCACTACGGCTGCAAGCAGACAAAACACTCACTAGTACAACATTATCTGGTTTTACTCCACGCGTAATCATCAGATCAAACATCTCCAAAGCATCCTGACCACTTCCATGCTGAGCATATCCATCAATTATAGCTGTCCAAATAACTAAATCTGGAACACTTATTTCATCAAAAACTTTACGAGAATCATACATATTACCACTTTTGGAGTACACCTTCACAAGTGAAGTGCTTACTGATAGATCAGACAGTATGCCAGCTTTTATTGCACACCCATGTAATAGCTTACCATTGAATGGATTTGTTATCTTAGCACATAGGCTAAGAATAGACGAGCATATAAACCTATCAATCTGATAACCAGTTGCCATCATAACCTGAAATAGGGAAATTGCCTCCTCACTACAATCATTCGTAGCGTATCCAGAGATCATTGAAGACCGCATGACTTGATCTTTGCGTGGAGCTGCATCAAAAAGTCTTCTAGCTGTTAGTACTTCTTGGCATTTAGAATACATGGAAACAAAATAATGGCTAATTGGTGTGATTTCTCCGTATACACGAAGAACATGTCCATGAAGTTCCTTCCCTCTGAGAAAGTACTCTGGTCTATTACAAGCTGAAAGAATGGCGGATAACGACACTTGGTCAGGCTTAAAACCATCAAGAATCATATTCCTGAACATCTGGAATGCACGGACAGAATGACCATGTGTTGCAAAACCAGCAACCATTGTTGTCCATGAGACTTCATCCCTTTCCTGCATCCCTTCAAAAACCTTGTAACTATCTTCCACATCATCACATCTCGAGTACATGGTAGAGAGAGCACTGCTGACAAGAACATTATCTGCGAAACCATCTTTTATGACTGAGGAATGTAGTTGTCTGCCAAACTCAATTGAATCGACAGATCTGAAAATGGAAGCATAGCATTTTTCATTTGGTCTTAAACCCTGATGAAACATCCTCCTTAACAGCTGAATTGATCTTAACAGGTTCTGGTTACTAACCCCAGAAATGAATGCTGACCAAATACTTCTGTTGCTAACATTGCCGGCTTCTTGAAACACTTTCTCCGATAACTCAATAGCCCCAATGCATGCATACGTGCTAACCAAAGCTTCTTTAACAACCTGATCCAAGAACAGCTTTGTCTTCATGATAATGCCATGCATCTGGCTAGCCTCTCGTATCATAGACATCTGGGAGCAAGCGAGCAATACGCTTGTAGCTGTGTATTTGTTTATCGCAATGCCTCCCCGCACCATCTCCCTGAGAAGTAGCACCGCATTTACTGGATCCTCCTCCTGCACGAAACCAGCGATCGCGGTGGTCCAGGAAACCACATTCCGGACTGGCATCCTCCAGAACTCCCTCATTGCAGCGCCCATGTCACCGCACTTGGCATACATATTAACAATCGATGTCCCAACAAACACATCGTACTCTGGATCACGCCGGAGCACCAGCCCATGCACCGCCCTCCCAACGCCCAGCTCCGCGCCCGCGGCGCACGCACCGAGAGCTCCGGAATAAGTGAACGAGTTCGTCTCACAGGACCCCCACACCATGTCACTGAACATGTCGACGGCGAGCTCGTCCTCGCCGTTCCGCACCGCCCCAGAGATAGCCGCGTTCCAGCAGACCGCGCTCCCCCGGTCTCCATCCGCGAACGCCTTGAGCGCTTCCCCGAAGCGGCCGCTCTTGGCGAGCAGGTCGATCATGCCGCTGCAGACGTAGGCGTCGCCCGAGAGCCCGTCCTTCCAGGCGGCGCAGTAGATCTGCTCGGCGAACGCGACGCGCCCGGCCACGTTGGCGGTGCAAGCGGCGAGCGCGTTGGCGTAGGAGAACTGGCTGGGCGTGTGCCCCGCGGCGCGCGAGCGACAAAAGCCCGCGAGATCGGCGGGGAGCCGCGCGAGGCTGTCCGGGCGCGGCATTCCGTCGAGCGGGTAGTGGGCACCGGCGCTCACGGTCGAGGTGGACGCCGAGGCGGTGACGGCGGGGAGGGTGCGGAGGTGCGCGGAGATTGCCGGAGTGAGGGCATTGGAGGAGGGGCGGCGAAGAGGCATGGAGACGGAGCAACGGCGGCCGGCCGCGGAGTCGTATTCAAGCGCGCGCCATTCGCGTGCTCGTGAAGTCGTGAGTCGTGAGCACTGAACAGAACAGCACGTCTGATTAGTGTTCAAATGAATTGCAATTGTAGTATACTAATTTCGGATGGAGGATTATTTTGTTCAAATAAATTGCAATTGTAGTATACTCAGGGAGCAGGTATCAGAATTACGAAACGAAAAGGATGTCACTTTAGTCCCATAACTTCCATGAAAGCATTAAATTAGTTTTTTTTTTGAACTTAAGGGCAGGAGCTCTGCCAATCCATTAAAGAAGGAGAGAAATGAAACAACGGCCCGGTAAGGAGCACCGGGCCCACAGCAGTGCGAACACTACCCCAGCCTAAGCCGGACACCACGTCCGAAGGCGACAACACCACGCCCGAAGGCGACAACACCACACCGTCGGCCAAGAAGAATGGCGACCAACGCAACCAACCCAGCCGCCACCCACGCAGCGAGACAACAAACGGAGGCTCAACGGACTCTGGCAACACGGAGGATCGTCGTGGCGCCTTCAGCAAGGGAACGACGAAGAGGACGCCGCCGCCACCGGGCCACTCAAGTGTTTTCATCCCCAAGGACGAGGAAAGTCCTTCGATAGTGTCGTCAAGACGAGAAGCGGCGCCAGAAGGCGTTGCCACCACCGGCCCAGCAAGCTGGACAAGGCTTTCGCCTAGCACTCCCCCGACCCAAAGACGAGCTGCCGTAGAACAAGAGCACAACCGAAGACTAGCGACGAGCCTCAACCACGGAACTCGCCAAAGCCGCCGCCACGAATCGCCTCGACGCGACGGGCTCCGCAAGAAGGGGGGAACCAAACACCGAAGGAGGGCCGCCCGGAGCAGCAACGGCAATGAGAACCAGGAGGACGAAGATGCCGCCGGCGCCGCCAAGCCACACGAGCGAAGACTAGGAAGGGGCCAGCCGACGAGGACCGGAGAACCGGAGCCCGCAGAAGGCCCCCCACGGCCCGACCCGCCGCCAACACGGCAGGGCCGGGCACTCGACGCCAGATCCGATCCGGCGCCCCACAATGCAGAGCCGCCAGCTCCGCCGCCGCCGACGAAGCCGACCCGGCGCACCAGATCTGGCGAGGACCGCGGATCAAGAGACCAATGGCAGAGCCGCCATTGCCGACGAAGCCGACCTCGTGCGCCACCACGAGCCAAAGCGCCGGGCGCGCCCGCAGCTTCGGCCGCTCCTCACACGCCAGATCGCGCCAGCAGCGCGCAGTCGAGCGCGCCCGCCGCGCCAGGCTGCGTCTGCGCAACACGCAAGCGCCAAGCGCTTGAGCCGCACCGCCACCGCTAACGACACAAGCACCACCGCTACCAGCCGACCCAGCCTCGCCGCCGTCGATCCGGCCATCTCGCCGCCGATTTGGCCGCCGCACCACCGGATCCGGCCTCCGCGGCGCCGGAGACCGGCCTCCACGCCGCCGGCCTTGAGCAAAGCAACCGCGTGCGAGAAACGGGAGGAGGGAAAAAGAGGAAAGGAGGAGGGGGAGGGAGGGAGGAGGAAAGGAGGAGGGGAAGGGATGGCCGGCGGCGGCTGCCGCCGCCGGCGGCGGGCTAGGGTTTTGGTGGAGAGTGAGGAGGCGGGTTGGGGCACCGCCCGTGTCGCCCAGGACAGGGCGACGCGGGGGCCTGCATGGTCTATATTAAATTAGTTTTTGTGGTGGAAACTTGTGATGAAAAATTCTCATGGTTTTACAGAAGCATCATTTTTGTCCTCTGATCGGTTTTGAGGGCGGTTTTACTGACGTGATAGTTCACGTGATAGATTTTGATGACATGATCTGCCACGTCAATAAAACCACCCTCAAACCCGGTAACTGCCACGTCAGCAAAACCACTCTCAAATGATAAGGACAAAAATGGTGCTTTTGCAAAACCATTACGACTGTTTCAACCCGGTTTTCCACCACAAGAGCCAATTTGATGCTTTTATAAAAGTTCAGTGACTAAATACACTTTTTTTTTCTTTCAAAAATCAAATTTTATCGGGTTGTCTTGATTCGACCAAACCGAATATGCAACCAATCTAAATTCGTATTTAAAATTCAAAACCAAATTTTAGACCACTTTAAATAGAAAAATTAAAATAAAAGAAATCATAAATTAGTCTTTTTAAAATAATAGAATTTCGATTAAATCATGGTGACCTTCTCGTGTCTTTGGGTAGGGTTGGTATACTCCCTGATCTGTTTGAGGGCATGGAATTTGTATGCCTGAGTGGTACGAATTTTGTGCCGTGCAGTTTTTCTGCACAACGATGTCAGATGATTTTTGCTGAATTACAATGCAATCAGCTAAGGCAATCAGTGGATGAGTTAGATTGAGTTTCCTGTGCATTATTTTAGAGAGAAAAATATACCTTTTAAAACGTGCATAAAATTCCATAACATTACAAGTGCAAGTAGTGTAGCTAGGGTTGGAAAACGAACCAGAAGCTTATGAGCTGCTTGGGCTCGGCTCGTTTAGAAACGAGCACGAGCCGAGCACCATTTTCAGTTTGTGCAACTAACCGAGCCAAGCCGAGCCAAAGGTTGGTTCGCTTGGGCTCGACTCATGGCTTGTACATCATCATTCATCATTCACCGAGCTTGTTTTTCACTCGAGCTCGAGATGGGGCTCTTGGCTCGTGGTTTGGGCTTGTGCGGGCTCGCGAGCTACCACCGAGCCGAGTCGAGCCCATTTTTAAGCTCGGACCCCTTGCTTAGCTTGACTCGGGCTCGGGCGAGCCAAGCCAAGCCAAGCCAGTGCTGGCTCGCTCGGGCTCGGCTCGTTTCCGCCCCTAAGTGTAGCACCATGCTAACATGAAAGAGGAGGGTGAGCGGGAAGTGAATGGGAAAAATCTCATCTTGGGTCTGCATATAAGAAACTTCTCTTTGTTTTACTGTTTAAATCCCTACATGCCACTGCAAAATAGCCCTAAAACTGTATATAACATGGCTTTTGCCAATGATAGGTAGGACCTAGGCCCACATATCATAGACACAATTATGACATATAGCCATATAGGGGTTTAGGATGTTGTGCAATGGCATGTACAGTGGTAATTTCTTTTTACTATCTCTACTTTCATTTAACCTAACAAGAGAATTGACTTTTTCCAAATCTTAACTTATCCTTTCCTAGTCTTTTTCCCCTCCAACCAGACGCATCCTAAATGCTTGAATTAGGTTAGAGGAATGCAAATTCATCTTAATATTGTTTCTAAATTCTAATAAGTGTTAGTTATAGGAAAAATTCGGTATATGCCATTACAAAGTGACTGGTTTTGAATTTGCCATTACGAAACGACTAATTGGGCTCATGCCATTATAAAGTTGCGATTCTCTGATATATGCCATTACGAGGAAATTTAGACCCGATTATTCCTAATCCTCCTTCTAATCCATCTTCTTCCTCCCTAATCAGTCTTCCTCCTCCCTAATCCATCTTCTTTCCATCGTCGTCACCACTGCCGCCGCCGTCGCCGCTGCCGCACACCGCCGTCGCTGTCCGAGCCAAAGGGAAGAAGGGGGGGTCGCCACCGCGTTGATGTAGGGGAGTCCTCCGTCGGCCCCGCCGGGATCTAGAGGTAAGGGTGCCGCCTGCGCCGTCGGGTGGAGAGGATGGCCGCTGCCGCCCCTGGCCGAGGGAGGAAGAGACGGTTGGACGCCGTCGGTCGTCTGTGCTGGCGTCTGGAGGTGTGGGGAGCGGCGCCGTTCGAGCCCGATCTAGGGTATCGCCGCTGCGCCAAGGGAGTCAAGGCCGAGGAGGGGATGCCGCGTCGGGCTGTTGTTGTCGCGGTGAATGTGGAGGAGCTGGCCACCGCCGGCACGAGAGAGAGAAACCGCACCGGGCTAGGCAGCCGCCACCGATTCGGTTCAATCCGAAGGAGCACCGCGCTGCCGTGGAGAGTGAGAGATAGAAGAAGAAGGATTAGGAAGGAAGGAGAAGGATTAGGGAGGAAAGAGAAGGATTTGGGCAAGATTAGGTCTTAACTAGGTTATAATGGCATATTTTGGAGAAACACAGCTTTACAATTGCACGGAGCGGATTTTCGATTAAGTAATGGAAAATTTCAGAACCCGTCACTTTGTAATGGCATGTATCAAATTTTCCCTTAGTTATATATATGTGATATTGCGTTATAATAATTTTTCTAACCTTAAAAATAATATTAGTATGTTGAAGTATTTGGCAAGAGGGTTTTCTTAAAAATAAACAATTGGTTTATAACATTGAGTGAGGTGAGAAAAATTTTGTAAACAAACTCGCTGAACAAAAAAAAAATAGTTTTCTACCAAGAAAAAAAAAATCAGCGAAACAGCTAATGAACCCACTGTAGTTTTCATTTGTTAAACGACTAGGCAAATCATCAATTTTCCCCAATCGGGACTTCGTTCCTTGCCGCGGCCCACAGTAAAGACTGAAAACTAATAGTGAAATTTGGTGTGCAAAACGCATGTTACTATTAACTTATTATTGGTGAACCGTAAGCATCTGTCGATCTCATACAGGCAAAATATTATGACCATACGTCCATCCAACCTAGTTACGGTAGGTTCGTACAAGTCAAATTCTTGGAATAAACCGATTCAAAACCATGTTTCAACTATTATTAAATAAAATAATTATCTGAAGCCAAAATAACAAGCAGTCAAGATGGCCGAGTTGGTCTAAGGCGCCAGTTTCAGGTACTGGTCCGAAAGGGCATGGGTTCGAATCCCATTCTTGACAATATCTACTTTTTTTATAAAAAAAAATTATGGTATCTTTGAATTTTCATCTGCTTTCAAATTTCTAGTAGGAATACTTAAAAGTGTCTTTAAGTCGCAGTTTCTGACTGTTGTTTTCGAATTAATTGTTATATTTGAATTTTCATCTAGTTAATGTGAAAATGATTACTTAACCTATTTAAAAGTGTCTTTAAGTCGCAGTTTCTGACTGTTGTTTTCGAATTAATTGTTATATTTGAATTTTCATCTAGTTAATGTGAAAATGATTACTTAAAAGAGTCTTTAAATTTCGTATGCTTTCAAATTTTCAGTACGAATACTTAAAAACGTATTTAAGTCGCAATTTTGGAAATGCATATTCGACTAGTTGTGTTGACGGTAGGAAATAGACTTGGAGCCATTGTGTATTCGTAGGTGGCAACTTGTGTCCTTAAGATGTACTTCCGTTTTTTTTTTTGACTCTTTGATACGCTTTTCACAATTTGCCTTATTAGAAAAACTATGTAAATATAATTTATTTAGTTGTGATTTATTTTATAATAAAAAGGTATTTTAAGCATGATTTATATTTTTTCATGTTTGTACTAAATTTTTGAATAAAACAAATGGTCAAAGCCGTGCCCAAAATTCACGGACGTAAAAAAAAACGGATGGAGCAATAAATAATCTTCACACCCTATGGCCAAAGCTAAATACTCTGTCCATTCTTTTTTATTTGACGCCTTTGACTTTTGTACACGCCTTTGATCATTCATCTTATTCAAAAATTTAGTGCATACACTCAAAAATCTAAGTTATGCTTAAAGTAACTTTAATAATAAAACAAATCACAACGAAATAAATGATATTTACATAGTTATCTTTTGAATAATACGAATGGTTAAAGGCGGCGCAAAAGTCAAAAGCATCAAATAAAAAAGAACGGAGTGAGTACATAGCAATGGCAGTGAGCTTAAGGCCTTGTACATTTCAGCTTAGTATAGCGTAGCATTTTACTGCAGTAAAATTTGAGAGTTTTTAAAGAGAGCTTTACATATTGTAAAAAATAATTAAAAAATAGTTTTAGTATCTTTAAGAGGACTGCTAAAAACCTGAGAACAATCATTACAAATTATTACACAGAATAGGCTATATAAAAAAGATAATTTTTGCTACAGTGAAACGCTATGCTACGCTAAACTGAAAAGAGCAAGGCCTAAGTGAGATGATGAGAATGAGATTATTTTTTGAACACAAATGGCAGAAGCTCTGCCATTTCATTCGATAAGGAGAGAAAGTACAACAATTACACCGAAGAAAAGGGGTAGAGGGAGAGAGGGAGAAGGGAGAGGGGAACATCGCGACCCAACCAAGCAGGGGTTACCACACGATGTCGAATGATTAGACAAAGTCTGAGCACACCAGCCCATAACACCCAAGGGTGCACGAGCCAAAACCAACTTCGCCACGAGGGATGCATGGCCAAAAACCCAGGCACACCGCAAACCTACAACACGGAGCAAGCAAAGGTCCCGAAGGTTGCTAGTTGCCACCACCAGACGGGATGCACAGAGGGGTCAAAAGAAGAGGGACGCCATCTGCCACCACCGCAAGGGATGCTCGAACAGCAACACCAGCGATCCACACCTACAGCCGCATAGCACGCACATAGCGCCTGGTGAAGAAGGCCGCCACCACCAAGTAGAAAGCACGGCCCAGGAGTAGCCAACCTGTAGTACGAAAGGTCTTTTAGCCGATGCCTTCAACAAGATAGAGACGACACGGTCGCCGCCATCACCTATCCAGACCTGGATTTTCACCCTTCTGAAAGGTAGGAAACTCCACAGCGAAGCCTCCAATGAGGGCAATGACACCCGAGAGCGCCAACAACGTTGGCCCAAGCAAGAGCTGGGCAGGGCTTTCACCCGGAGCACCTACACCTCCGCAAGCCGCACAAGGAGGCCACAAGCCGGATGCAAGAGCCATGGGAGTTAAGGTGCACGGTCTCGCCGATGAAGCCCGTCGAGCTAAAGAACGAACATTGCCGCCGCGAGGAGGAGGGGACGGTAGCGACGCTTCAACACAACCGCCAATGAGAAGAACGGACGTCGCCATCAAGAGGAGGGACGGCGAAGACGCTTCCCTCGATGTGCACCACATGCGAGGATCGCCAGAACCACTCGGCCTGCAAGAACAAGAACCGCAGCAACCCAGCATACAAAGCCGTTGACGCACGCTGACCTGCTGATCCTACCACACCGCCATGCCGTACCGGCCGCCAATGCACCGTACTACGCACCGCTGTTGGAACTGGCCGCCGCAACAAAAGACCAACTGCACGTGGGTTAGGCCACCAAGGCGCCACCACCAAGGAGCAAGCAGGGGAAGGGGGAGAGGGGATTGGGGTGACCCCAAGCCTCTTCGCCCGGCAGCCCCGCTAGAGCAGGCCGTCTCCATGCCGGGAGGCCGCGAGATCACCGCCGCCGTCGAAGCCGCCCCCACTGTGCCGTCGGAAGGAGGGGGAGCCTCCAGATCTGGCCGCACAAGGAGAATGTCATGATGGGAAATGGGGGCTAGGCGTACGAGGGCGCGAAGAAAAGGAGGAAAAGGCCCTCGCCTCTTGCCTCCACCCCAGTGGAGATGGCGCCGGCGGGGGAATGAAGGTGCCGGAAGGCTCACCAGTGTGAGCGCCGCCGCCACCACCACCAAGGGCGGCTAGGGTTACGAATGGCCTCTAGGTCGCAGGAGCCAGGTCGCAGGAGCTCGTCTTGTGTGTTAAACTCAATGTCATGTGAATGAGATTATGAGAAGTCTTTTATCCGCTCTAAAACTGATGGAAAATGTGCCAATGAAAATTTAGTGTGTTAACAAACAGCCATAAACATTGCCAATGATCTAGTTTAGCGTGATCAAACAAATCATGCGGGCATAGACCACTTTTTTATCAAGGGAAAAATAAGTGTTGTTTTTAACTTGTGACTTTTAGAGAACATGTAACTGACTGTTTAACAAAATTTCTAGGAAATAAAGAATCCATTTCGTCATGTAACATGATGGGATAATTCCCATTAGGCCTGATCATGCGCCGGGCTAGGCTTGAAAAAGCCCGGTCCCGCGGGACTGAGCCCGAGCCTGACCCGGCCTAGTGAGTTGGGCCTCGGATTCAGGCCCAAACCCGGCCCGAAGCACGAAAGCCTGGCCCGGCCACGGGTGTGCACTTACTTTTTTTGGGCTCGAGTCTAGCCCGACGGCCGGGCATCAACGAGGCCCGAGCCAGTCCGGTGCACCGATCAGGCTGGGTCGGGCTGCTCATGAACAGGTCTAATTCCACCATCTAAGATAACAAAACGAAAAGGACAAAGCGTTCGACTTTTCGATTTGAAGATAATTTGATTAAAAAAGAAAAAAAAAAGGCCGAATTGAACAATCCCATTTAAAACTCGATGCGGCAGTCTGTTTTTATCTTCAGTCTTGAGTTCTGACATTTTTCATCGAAGTTTTTCGTTTATGAGGATCCGAGTTCTGAAATCGGTTCATCCTGTTTGCTGCCTTCCGGCAGACTGATACCCTGGAATTCTGGGATCTTGAACGAATT
Source organism: Raddia guianensis (assembly GCA_036346415.1). Lineage (NCBI taxonomy): Eukaryota > Viridiplantae > Streptophyta > Magnoliopsida > Poales > Poaceae > Raddia > Raddia guianensis. The sequence goes on along the minus strand of CM070542.1, from coordinate 34,240,913 downwards.
CGCTACCGGCAGATCGATCCCATGCATGCGATCACGCATCTGCCTCTGCACGCAGTACTGTTGAGCTCTAACTCGCTCGCCAATGCCTCTCTGCGGCGCCAGGATTCAGCTCGGCTCAGCACAGCTGTTAGATCTTGTTGCATCTGCTGCTGGTAATGGCGGCCAGGGCCCCCGGCCGCGGCGGCGCCACACGCGCGCGCTCCAAGCAGCCAACACCGAGCCAATTTAAACTGCATGCATGCATTCATGCAAGCAATTATGCAGGGAGGGCTCCCTCCCGGCTGCCGTTAGGGGATCTCATCCGTGGATCTCAGTGCTCACTGGCCTCCCTGATCTAGGCCCTCTTTGATTCCCGGTTCATTTTGATATTTGGTTTTAAAAAAAGCATGAAAAGGTAAATATATATAAAAAATATTTAATTTTTTTTAGAAAACCACGTAAGGTTTGAAACAATTATTATAAAATATTATGCTGGATGATTCATAAAAAATGATAAATTTTGACTCAACCAAACCTGGCCAAACCAAACCGTGAATCAAACAGAGCCCTGGTGATCGGTGGCGGAGCTTCCACCAAAATTTTGAAGTAGTAGATCATAAAAGATGACTAGGATAGGGGGCATTTTAAAAAGTTGGGATCAATTATATCTATATTATGTGTACTTAGATTCTGTTCTTTTAGGCTGATCTGAACGTCTGAACAACTGAAATGACTGAATTTTTAGAGCTTTTTGAGGTAGTCTTGAGATTCGGATCCATTTTGTTTGACTTGCTTTTTACAATGTTAGGACCCACCTTCGAGACGGTGAAAAAATGGATTTTAAAAAATCCAAAGCGTACGTCTTCTCAAAACGTCGATAAATTATTAAGCCATTAAGCTGAAAAGATTAAAAGAACATAGTGTAAATCTTGTTAAAAAAATTGTGTAAGGGGGAGGAGGGTCCAGCCAGGCCCTACGCTCCGCCCTGCTACCGATCTCACTCTGGCAGCTCCATCATTGGTGAGCTCCATCTCGCTTATACTGTCACTGCTGCGTCTATATATCTCATCAGTGGGGAGTAATGAAATGCTTTGTCTCTGGTTGCAGCTCGCAGTGTGCAGTGCTGGCAGCTAGTACTTTGGTTGTTAGGGGCAGTGAGGCCGCCATTGATGCCTCATGTGGCAAGCAGAAGGGCACAAGCAACTGCTGTTCGCCCAGAGGCCGCCCACAAGTGGCAATGCAGTTAAATAGGTTAATTATAGCTGTGGTTCAGTTCAGTGGACCAGCAGTACAACTCAACGAAATCTGAGTAACCATTCTGCTGATGCTTGCCTAAAAGCAGTCAGCAGTACGGTCCTTGCTGCTCCTTTCCCTTGCACACAATTGTATTGAAACCTTAACATTTGTAGTATCCGAGTGGCTACAGTGCTGGTGTTCTGCATGCTGCCATGCTGGCGAGTGGCAACACAAGCGAAGAACAGCTCGTTTCAGTAGTTGCAATCAGCAAATTCTAAATCACATGTGTGTTTCCATTAGAGGAAAAGCTATTATTTTTAACTGTAATTTCTAGCTAGGTAATGTAAGTATCACAGCATGAAATTTGTGGTTTATGCCTGTTTATCACGTTACAATTATAATTATCGACCTCCGTATAGAGCTGAATGCCTGAAAGGTTGAAGGAACCTACTAGCCTGGATTACATTCTGAAGATGCTTTATGAAGACGAAAATGAACAAAAGAAATATATATGTACTCTCAGCAGGGAAACAACAAAAATGAAGGCTCCCTGTGGATCTTCCTATCTACCAGTATGATCTTGTCCAGCTTTGCCTTGCACCACTGCAGCTGATCACTGGTGATTCTGGGCATCCTCAGCACCCGTGCCACGAGACGCATGTCGACCTGTGAGAAGAAGAGGATCTGGTTTGATCTGTCCTCCTTGGGCTTCTTAAACTTCTTTACAATGCAGTTCCCGGTCCTCAGGAGATCCTTTAGCTTCTTCTCTTTCTGCACATTTTTTAGAAATTGTATCATTCAGCTAGTACTATTACTGACACTGTAGCAAATCACCTCTTTTGTCGAAAATGTGAAAACTTACCTTCTGTAATGTGGCATGGATGTGCATCATAAGGTCATGGTCTAAAGGGTCTTGGAGTTCGACGTGAGTGTTCGACAAGCCCTTCAGTACCGACATTGTCTCGACTTTGTCGGCCTTGATGAACTCCCAAAAGGTGTGCATCGACTCTGCCATGATGTCCTCCAGCTCCTCGCTTGTTATGACATAGTTCCCCTTGCGCTGATCCTCCATCCTGTCCTTCAGGCTGTCCTCTGCAATCCAAAACCCACATTGGAATCAATCATCTCAGGAGACATTGATCACTGAAATGGACTGAATTAACTGTTCAGCTCTGAATTCTAATGCTAACCTTTTATTACAGGAACTTGCAAGATGTTGCGAAGCACGCATCGGTTGTTGATGTAGTTTGGCAGCCTAGGGCCCTTGAAGGACTCGTCCTCCACGAACCTCTGCACCACCACCTGAAACTGCTGGAACTCTCCGGCCACCTGGTTGTACTGGTGGCTGTGGTAAGGATCCGACTCCGGCAGGTCCCGGGCTTGCTCGTACTGCCACCGGAGGAACTCCCATGACAGGCACATCTGGCCGACGTATACTGTCTCTAGGTCGTACCGGAGCTCCTTGAGAAACCTCTCCGACGGGTCCTCGGGACGTCTGCGAGATGACCGGAAGTTGTGCGACAGAATGGAGGTCATCGTCGGCGACAGGGTCTTCAGAGAGCCCGTAGATTGCTGAGGCCCTCTAAGCTGGAGAAAATCTACAGTCAAATCAAAGGGCAGCATCACATTAGCACTTACGGAAGTTTCAAACCTGCAAAAAAAAGTGGGCCAATCCAATTCTCTGAGTTTAAAAGGGAAGAAATGGTGGACAAAGTAAGATAAAGCTTCGTCAGTCCTTGATCGGCTTTAAAAAGCTTAGGTGCAATTCTTGATCGTTACAAAAGTTGGAGGCAGTGTGAATAGCATTCAATAGTCCTTCAACTATTGTAAAGAAATGCAATTCTTGATTATTCCCTGAGGTGAACAGTGAATTAATGAACACCTTTTTTTCTGTCAGCAGTCATTACAATTTAACTATGCTAACGAAAATTCAGTTCTTGGTTCTTCCTTGAGTTGAACAACCAATTAAAAATGCTGATTCAAGGGGGTAACCGCGCAATTGTATTTAAGTGATAAAAAATTCTGGATGCAAAGATTAGTCAAGGCAAGCACAGTGAAATAGGCAATTAGGCATACCTATTGCATACATCTTCTGATAGCACAATATGTCAAACTTCCTCATCCTCTCCCTGTAACTCTTGTAGAATTTGTTCAGCTCATCCATCGGGTCTTCGCGCAGAAACTTGGTGTCGATCCTCCATGGCTTGAGGTCCTCCATTGGCGCCTTTGGTGTCTCTGATTCCTCGAGGATAGTCGGGAGACCGATTGACCGCACCTTCTTCAGCTCCAGCTTGAGCTGTTCTATCAGGTCCTGATGCTCCCATAGTGACTCCAGCTCGTCCTCCTCCTCCTCTGTCAAGTCCTTCCACTTGTCCTCCTGATCCTCCGCCTCCTCGTCCAACGCCTTCGCCTTCTCGGTAACCGAGAAGTGAACACGTTTAGGCGCATTGCTTGAATGACCATTTGCACTAGCATGCTCTTCTTCTGTTGGTTCTGAAGATATCTTGCAAGGCTCCGGGATGCTCTTGTCATCTGAAACCGTTGCATATGACTGATCATCCATACTGAAAATCGCTTTCCGACCATCAGGAGTAAGTTCATCTGAGTGATCATTCTTGCTGGCAAATTCTTTTTCTGGTGACTCAGGGATTCTCTTGTCATCAGAGCCCACTTCATCTGGTAGATCATGTTTACTGACAATTTGTTCCCAAACATCAGATATAAGTTCCTGTGACTGACCATGTGTACAAGCAAATTCTATCTCCGAATGCTCTTGTATACTCCTATAGCCAGAATCCACTGCATCTGATTGATCATTTGTACTGGGAAATCCCATCCAATCAGAAGGAGCAAGTCCAAATGAATGACCATTCGTACCGACACTCTCTGATGGTTCTTCTGGGCTCTTCTTAGCGTCATGAACAGCATCTTGACAAGGCGAAGCAGCTGATTCTCTCTGAGATGCTGCCTCTGGACTCCTCCTAACATCAGATACAGCATCATCTGAATGGTCCGAGTGATCATGAATAGTGATGGTTTCCTTCTCCGAATGCTCCAAGCTGTTCTTGGCAGCGGAATCCACGTCATACACCGGTGCCGCCGCCATCTTCTTGCCGCCCGGCGAGCGCCCGCCGTCGTCACTGAAGTCAACGCTGCCCTCCTCTTCCTCCTCCTCAATGATCCTCTCCTCGGCCTCTTCGGCCTCTCCTGCTTCCTTCTCATCCTTCTCCTCGTACGCGGCGTCCGGTGAAGGGCTCCGAGACCACATGTCCTCGGGGTACTTGACAGAACCGCCAGCGATGCTGTCCGGCGAGGCCCGGCCGGCCGAGCCCGGCGACACCGTAGTTGCCGAGTCTTGGAAGGAGTGCTCCAGCTTGGCCTCCTCCAGGGCTTCAATGGCTTTGAGCACCTTCGCCTTGTAACTCCTGAGGCCGCCGGCGTCGTGCGCCGCCGTCGGGAAGTCCTTCTCCGAGAGGAACCAGTCGCTGTCGGACTCGACGACGAGCTCCTTCACCGAGTACCCGTCGCTGGCGCTCGACTCCGAGTCGGAGTCGCCGAAGCCGGAGAATTCCGACGCGAAGCTCGTCCTCCCGCCGCTCGCGTCGCCACCCTTGGGCGCACCGGGCGGGGAGCTCGCCGGCCTCCGCCCCTCCGACGGCGTCCTCTTCCCCGGCGATGGCGCCACGCTGGGCTCGCTCGCCGGCCGGAAGTCGTTCTCCGTGAGGAAGCCGGAGTGGGGGGCAGCCACATCGATCACCCTTCGCTCCTCCGGCGGCGCCGGCGCCGGCGCCGGCACCGCCACGAAGGACTCCTGCACGCGCACCATCATGGCCTCCGGCTGCCGCACGAACCCCCGGAAGTCTCGCTCCGTCAGGAACCGATAGCTGTGCGTGGTCGCGATGATCCTCGGTGCTTCCTCCATGGATTCTCTCCGCTCCTCTGCTTCTTCTGTTTCATCCGTGTGTTCTTCTTCCGGCTTCGCCGCCGATTCCAATGGACGCGATGATTCTTTCTCCCCCTTCACCTCCAGTTCGTGTTCTTCTTTTTCCTCGACTGAAATTCGTCTCGAAGACATAGCCGTCTCGCTGCAAATTTCGGGTATCTGATCCTGAAACCTGAAGCTGAAGCTCGAGAGCTCCGGAGGCGGCGACTCAGCCAGAGTCGCCGGCGCCGGCGCCCTGTCATCGACGACATACTCGTACGTGGCCCTGCCCTCCATGAAACCACCGTCGTCCGCATGCATGAAGCTGAAGCTGCGCATCATCTCCATAATCCGATCGTCCCTCCCGTCCGCCGCCGCCTCCCCCCTCTCCTCGCCGGCGAGCCCGCCGCCACGCGTCCTCTTCTCTTCCTCCCTGCCATCGCTCCTGCCAAGACCAAACCAAGAAGAGAAACACGACAAAAACCATCAACCCCTCACGCCCCCAAAAACCACCGCAACCGGAATCCAAAAACCCACGGCAAAATCCTTCCTTTTCCTCGCCGGCGTCCTTACCTCGATGACGCCGGCGACGGGGAGACGAGCCCGGAGGCGAGGTGGATGACGGCGACGAGCGCGACGGTGAGGAACCAAAAGATAAGGGGCGACGACGAGTACCCCACCACGGCGTGCACGAACCCGCCGCCAGAGCCACCACCACCCCCCTCGGCCGCCGCCGCCGCCGCGCCTCCCGCGACATCCATATCCGACTCGCCGGCGCTCGGCTAGCCGGCCATGCCACCCACCAAGAAAGGCAGCACGACACCGATCACCGGCGGCGGATGGCGGCGACGCGGCTACCGAGACCGATCCTTCCTCCCCTTTCTACGCCACCGCGGCGGCAGGAGCGAGAGGTGGGGGGCAAAGAAAATAACTCGCCACCGGCCTATCCATCCATCTGTGGAGACGACGACGAGGGGGAAAGATAGCGCGGGGAGGGAGGGACGGCGAGAGCGACTGATCCGGACGTGGCAGCGAGGAGGAGGCTTGCGCTTCAAAAGAGGGGGAGGCCGCGTAGCGGCTACAGCAGCGACCTCGCTCGACAGTCGCCACCTGCACCCGACGTGACGCCCGCGCGCGGAGGGCGCCCGAACCGGACCTACCGGCGGAGCGGCTCGCCGGCGGCGAGGGTCGCGGCGGCGGGTGGGGAGGCACCAGGTGTCGCGCGGCGGGTGGGGTTCAACGTGGAGGCTGACTCGGCCCAAGTATAACGGCCTCTGACCAGTGACCACCCGGCTGGCCGCATCTGCGCCGGTTTCCTTTCTCTCCTCTCTCTTCCTTTTTTTTGGATGGTTGAGATGCACCTTCTTTTTCCCGGCGTTTGGTTAGATGGCTTATTGACATATTCTTTCCTTGCGTGGCGACCCCTCACGGCAAAAATGTTTATATATTTATCATGTTAAATATTTAAACCCATTGTTTATTAGTATTACTCTCCGTTCTAAAAAAAAAGTTGTTGTTGACTTTTTGACCATTCGTTTTATTTAAAATTTTATTATAAATAAGTAAATATTTAAGTCATACTTAAAACACATTTAATAATAAACCAAATCACAATATTTAGGTAACTTATTTGAATAAGACGAGTGGTCAAACGTATAAGCAAAAGTTAACAATGACTTCTTTTTTATAATGAAGGGAGTATATTCTACACGGCATTATTCTTTTCAACTTAAAACTAGTTACAATCTACGCTCCAAATTTATCCTTTTTTAAATATGTCATGCGAGTAGTTGTGCTTCTCAACATTCCCAAAATATTTTTAAAATTATATTTCCAGTCTCCCAAAAGCTTTTTTCAAGCATTCTTAATTTTATAGATTATAATCCGACGTAACTTTTCAGATTATATTTTTAAGCTTTTCTATTTTTTAGCTGTTTATTGAGAAATAATCACAAGAGAAGCATTATTAAATCAAGTTCTTTTTTTTTTTTCAAATCTAGTAGCCAAACCATTCAGAGTTTAGTTTCATAATTAGAATATTTCACCATTAGAGAACATATCGTCAAACTTAATCTTTCAGAAAGTTAGATTGTATATATTAATCTCGAAATGTACTCCCACTAAGTTACGAACGTCATAATTTTCTTACTATGTTTGATAAATACATTGGAACAGTAATCAGTGTTGAGAATTGTATTTTGGAGATCCTTTTGATGCCTAAACGTAAGGGCTATTTGTGAAGTGACTGATTACTTGCTTACAGATTGGACCTGACTCGATCAATGGCGATCACGAGCTGCCAAATATATGCACGGGACAAAGGACTGGGCTAGTTAGGAAAGGCAGAAAGCATGCATCTTAACATTCGGCAACCGTTGATTAGATCCTTTCTCTTTCCGAAAACAATATATATTGATTAATGGGGTCCAGCTCAGGCGCCAGATGCACGGTTTAAACACGTTAAACTGTTGCTTTATATGGAAGTGACTGATGTGAGCATGTTTTTAATACTTTTTGAAAACTTAAAACTATATATATCTTTTATCTTTCTAAATTCTGAACACAGATTTTCTACTCTTGTTTCTGGAAAATCTGGTAGTCGTGAGACAAACATATGTAGCTTCAATCAAACCGGTTTCAATTTCTTAAAGTTACTAGCCAAAACAATTTTTTCAGTTTTAGTGGATAGTTGCATAATTCTTTTCGTAACGATAGTCGGATAACTTCAAACATCCTCAATCGCATCTTCTAAACGTTAATCGAGTGCTGCTAAAAATAAGCGACATATATTTCCGGGCTTTTAGGCACGGCCATCGTAGATTGCCTTTAAATTAACAATTAACAAACGGTTAAATATGTTTGATATGCCTTTCATGTCGCTGAGATTTTTTTGTCCCGCAAATCTAAATAATGGCCTCAGGCTTCCTTGAGCGCGCACACGCAGACACGCACGGAGAAAGTAAAGGCCTAGGCCGCAATGCGTGTGCGACCTGAGATTCGCTGCTTTTCATGGTGCATCCGTGCGTACATGGCATATAAACCATAAAGTCGGCGATCCGAGTCAATGCGTGGGTATAGGCGCACATTTTCTTCCTACCCTTGGTCGGTGCGCTCCAAGAATATGTGCCACAGGTTTGATCGTTTTCGACTATTTTTTCTTGTTCTATTTTTTTTCACATTATCTTCCTCGTATTCTTTTCTTTTATTCCCCCATCATCTCTAACAACATCTCTTTAAAAGAAGAAAGGTGCTACGAATTGGGCGTCCGATCCGTACCAAAAAAATCGGACACTTTCTGATATGCGAGTTTTAAAAAAATAAACACGACACTGACGTCGGTAGCATTGAAACAAGGTGGATTTGTTCGGTGAAACACGATGAAACATTGACAAACATAACGAAACATGGCTCTAAAAAAACTACGAAACATGTCATGTTCTAGCTATAGATGGTCAAACGGGTGGCCCGGCCCGGCTCGTCCCGAGCCCGACTAGGCACGGGCCCGTTTAGGCACGTCAGAGAAACGGGTCGTGTCGTGCCGGCCCATGGGCCGAGGCCAAGGCCCAGACATGGCACGATAGCATACCAAACCGTGCCGGGCCAGCCCAAGGCACGACAAGCTAGATGGGCCCGTTTAGGCATGACCGAGAAACAGGTCGTGCCCTGCCGGTCCATGGGCCGAGGCCCAGGCACAATAGCCTACCAAATCGTGCCGGGCCAGCCCGAGGCACGACTGGGCTAGATAGGCCATGTCGGCCCATTTAACAAATGGCTAAAAAAATATGCTCAAAATAGGTAAAAATGAGGCCAACGAGCTTTGAATCTAAGGCTTGTTTCCACCTCTGATAGCCAGTAAGACGTTTGTTCCTTTGTGTATATTCCATTATAGTTTGTTCTAATATACATTCTATTAATGAAAAAAACTAATTGTGTCGTGCACGTGCTGGCCTACGGGCCTAGCCTTCGGCCCAAGCATGGCCTGGCCAATCGGGCCGTGTCGGCCCGGACCCTATCTATATCGTGGCGTGGTGTGCTTCGGGCCGGGCCAAAATGTCGTGCCTCATGCCGACCCATTTAGCCCGGCCCATTTGGCCATCTATAGTTCTAGCGTGTTTCCACATGTTTGTAAGTGTTTTTCGAGACAAAATACTGCTAGATCCAGATCTAGGGGGCTATTGGAGGGAGAGAGGGGGAGGAGCAAGAAGACAGAGATAGAAACTAGGGAACCACACCTTGCTGCCGGGGGCTCCTCCGTGCGACTTCCCTACAGCGGCCGCCGCGACCCACGACAACGGCGAAGGTGGCGGCCGCCGCGACCTGGCAGCGGGGAGCCAGAAGCGGTGGCGGCGCAGACGGTGGCGAGCACACGGCGGCAAGCCGCCGCCGACGGAGGCACCTTGCATCGACGAGCACACGCGGAGGGCACGTGCGCGTGTGAAGTGAGAGAGAACAAGCGAGAGAGACGAGTGGCTGAGGCGGAGCGAAGAAAGGATAACGCAGCACGCAAGCGCGTTCTCACGTAGAATGTAAAAGGCCGGGCCGTTCAATCGCACGGCCACAAGCTCGGTGGAGCTAGGCGCGCGATGAAAAAAAGATTGGGGCGTCCGATCCCATCGGACGTTCAGTCAAGAGCGTTTCCGTTTAAAAAAGTTGAGAAGAATATGAAGAGAGAATTTATTTGAAAGAAATGTATGGAGAAATTTTTTCTGAATAGAACCGCGAAGAGAATCTATTAAAACATCTCATGGGACCAAAATTTCTTTGAGAAAAAATAATCCCCAAAAAGGATATCGTTGGAGATGACCTCATGTGCTTCGGAATTTTAGGTATCCATTCGTCTGAAACAGCAATATGTAGATTATTAGGATTGATGGCCCTCCAAGAAAAAGTTTCATGGAACGTCTGCTATTAAAAGGGGACCAATGCTAGGAGCCCACTTCACAACACAGCTCACTGCTCGCTACAGGGGAGAGAGAGGCGACTTTGGGGGAGCAGTGCTTAGCGGCGCGGATCTGACCGGCCTTTGACATCGGTGGCCTCCGGGTCACCGGGGTGGGTGGTTGGTGACGGATCCACGCCGGCTGATGTACATACCTGCTGCTTCTAAGGTAGGTTTTGCTATTAGTTTTTCGTTTGTGTGGTTCTTCCCAGATTTGGTGGAGTGTTTGGTGGGGATGCCGGCGGTGAGGTTCGTCTCGTCGTGGCTTTTGCTTCCTCGGCGTTAGACACGGAGCGGTCATCGGCGACGGTGTGGCTCCTTGCTCTTGTTGTCGGAGGTCTCGGTCCTCCATGGGGGCACAAGCGTTGCTTGGGGTCACCGTGGGAGGTCGTTCTTCCTCGTCGTCGTTGGAGCCAATGCTGAGTCCATGGGCTCTGAGCGGCTTTCGGCGATGGTGGATATTTTGTGCCAGATCTGGGAGTGTAGTGTGTGCGTTAGTACTGTGTGTGCTGAGTTGGGGATGGATGCCCGCCCCTACTGCAGCTTCTCCTTGCTGCGATGCGGCGGCCGGTGTAGACTTCGGGGTGGGTGTCTGCTCTTACCTTCGTCTTCCACGGGTGGTGTGGCTTCGGCTCCTCTGCATCCCTTTGCCTGGGATGAGGTGCCCCTGCACCACAGTTCAGTGATAACCACGGCGGCGTGGACATTGCGCAGGGCCTTCGTGCACCTCTCCATCTTCAAAACCCTGCGGGGTATCGGTTGGTGGTGGCGTTTCTGGCTGGAGCGCCGGCCACCTATGGGTCTTCTTCCAGCGGCAAAAGTCGTCACTTTGAGAAGCAGCGTGTGGTGTTCTTGCAATGAGGCCATAGCTCTCATGTTGTATCTTGTACTCTGTAAAGGTCCTGGTTGTAAGTTGGGTGTTTTAACCCTGGTGTGCTAATAAAATTGGGTAATGACCCTTTCAAAAAAAAAGGGGACCAATTGATTTGGTTTGATTTATGGTTGTAATGAACAAGCAACCTAACCCGTACGTTCACGCGATTAGCTTAATTTGTTTCAAAATTTAACGGACATTTTATAGATGTAAGGCATAATATAGTTTATATCTATTAAAAAGGATTTTTTTAATCACAAGAATAAGTCCAATCATGAAGATGTATCACCAACTTTGGTTTCGTTGGATGTATACCATTATATCTAGCAATACAGTTATGATTATATTGATCGGTACCTTCTCGTTAGCATGTACATCATCTTTGTCAGTGATGGCACCAAGTTATTGTGCTAGTCGCAATTCTAGCACTTGGTTTTTCTCCTGTAGTTCGTGTTGGCCCGCTGGCTCCTGTTACTAATATAATACGTAGATATATTACTATTTTTATTCTAGAAAAAAGTCTATTTTACACTTTAAACTGTTATATTTCGTCTACGTAACCCATGTACTATAAAACTAAGTATTCTGAGATGCAAAACCTTAAAATTGGTGCAAATGACCCTTTAAAGTGGTTTCGGAGGTAGTTCCACCTATGTGGCGATCCAAGAAACAAATAAACATATATTGTTGTAACACTCCCAACTCATCTTCAAGCCCGGGATGCCACTAACAAAACACTTACCTAAAATAAATTTCTCTAGCATCTGCACAACACAACATAGGCATGTCAAGCATGGTAACATATTATAATATATTAGACTTGATCATGGGTAGCACAGCTCGATGACTCGGCCCAAAATCTTGGCCAGGTTAGATTGGGCTTGAGCTCTAGTTTTGGTCCAGACAGAAATATTAGATTGGTCTAGGGAGTGGAAAAAACGGAAACATGGTATAAATTTTTACCTTCAAGCCTTGGGCTTCGAGTTTTTTGGTCGGGTTTTCGAGCTAGGCTTCGAACCTGGCTAAAAAAATATCAGGCTTTTTTAAGTCCGATTCAATCTTTGGATAGGTCTAAATGCAGTACCACACTACCACCTAACAAATACCATGGTCTTGCAGGTAGACTAATGTGTCAACCAAGCATAAAGCACAACATAATTAAAAATACAACCCACACATAAACATAATTAAGCAGTACCAATCATGAGAAAAATTCTCAATAGTTTTAATTAACTTCTCAATACGTTAGTTTTAGTGACGTGAGCAACGGTGCGGAACTACTACCTTCCTGCTCGGTATGTTAATGAGTCACCAAAAAACAGCAAAAGCAAGGGTTTCGAGACTTGGCAAGCACAGAATTAAGTAAAGGACAATATTTAAACAGAGGTTGCATTAAAATATGGTATAGTGCTCAACTCATTTCAAAGGCAATTACTTATTCACCATTTGCATCTCATCTCATCATCACTATTATACAAAAAAAATGTAATATATCTCTTAACCGTAGCATATATCGATATGGCGGAGTCCACCCGTCAATGACCTACATAGACCTTTGTCCCTTTTGTATGTGGCCAATCCTCCACCCCTGTGGAGTCCCTACAGAAGTTTCTCACATTCGATCGATCTATCGCTTCAGTACAATTTTTACTCAGGGTCTAGCAATATCTTCTTTCTGTATCTCTAGACAAATGAGAAGTCTCCACAGATGGTGTGATTAGAGAGACTAGTGTTTTCTTCATTTTCGTAGCTTCAAACATTGAGAGCCTAGACGTACATACGAGAATGGTTTAGTATGAGTATATTAGAATAAAATCAACCAAGTGTTAAGACACATAAATAACTCACAAATGCAGATAAACTTACAGCCTAGTGCTGGGAGTGGTGTTATTCACTCCCACAAAAGTAGATACCGAAACTTTATTCTATTTCTAAAAAAGCACATATGAATGATGTATCTACATAATTTGAATGCAATGCGTTTTGCACGGCTCCGGCAGTAGTCCGGCACTCTGGCTCATAGTGACGCCATTTGATCAACCTTCTCAGGTTTTAGAGTATCTCTAGGAGGTGTTCTAAACCGTTCTCTAAAACACTATAGCGGACAGTCTCAGCCTCTATACAAAGTCAGCTGGGTCTTTATCTCAGCCTCTAAATTTAGATACTCTTCCTTAAGAGTCTTTATATTTAGAGACTCTCCAGAGAATCTATATATCTTTTCGGAGACAGGGACTCTGCTGGAGATTATGAAAATATAGGGAATAGATAGTGATTTAGAGAAGGGAAATAGAGAACGAAATATAGAGATCATGCTGGCAATCTGAATTTGTACCATACAACACTGGAGGCTTGGAGCCCTCGTGAATCAACACACACGGAGAGAGAGAGAGAGAGAGAGAGAGAGAGAGAGAGAGAGAGAGAGAGAGAGAGGGAGAGGGAGAGGGAGGGAGGGAGGTAGGTTTCTTCTCCCTGTCCAATGTCCATGGTTGCAAGATGGAATATTTCTGCACCGATTAATCGCACGGCCATTTGTCCTTGCCGAGAAAACGATGCTCTTGAGTCTTGACGCGTCCATGGGCGAAAGAAGAATCTCACCTTTCACAAGAGGTTGCTTGGGTTAAACCCAAGCCATGACGAGGCATTCAGATAATCAGATGGCGACTATAAGAAACTAAACTAGTGGAGGTGGCCGTCGAGTCACCTTCAAAATCCCATCCTTTCTGTCCGAGAAAGCCAACAGGTTCTTGGTAGTTTGGAATGCCGAATTCTAGAGGGATAAGTGGCACGGGGTGTTGATTTGGCGGTTTCATGGACGCTTTACCTGTTTGATGGGCTATCACCTGAATGGATCCATTTTTGTGTGAAATGCATCGAAGCCTTTATGTGCGTTTCACTCTATTTCTCAGTCTATTCTTGATCTGGACTGGCCTTTGTCTGCATTCTTTGGAGAATAATCACAGAAAGTTCTAAGTTCTAGCGTTAGGTGGTAGGATATCATGCATGGTTAGGCACTTAGGCTGTGTTGTCTGCTTGGCAAAATTTTTTATGTTCCCTTCAAATGTTGGCAAAAACAGTAAAAATGTTGTTTTCAGAGGGAGAAACAAAAGTGTTTGCTGTCATGGAGTAAAAACAAACAAATTTTCGCCATATGGGATTAGATGGAGACCGCTGAAAGCGACCAGAAATTATTGATTGCACAGGCTAATGAGGAAGAAACTAGAGAAAACCAATCAGTAAGAAAGAAAAGCAGGCAAATGAAACAGTGAAAAAACACGGGAGTTCTACTGAAAAATAGACGGCACTTCTTTGTTGGTTTCAGACCGCTGAAAATTCCTAGTTTCAGCAGAGAAATTCACGGTTCTGAACAGTTTACAAGCTAAAAATAGTGCATACAAATTCAATTCAGCCATCTTTTGATGGCAAGTCAGCAACACCTTTAACTACTACTAGCCCCGAAATGCCATACATCAAATAGTCGTACGATCATCCAAAAAAAAAAAGAACTCTTCAACGACAGTTGGAATTGCTCCTCTGCCTGCATCAAGCACTAAATATACCTGCTAACTCTGCTGCTAAAAAGAGATTAATCAACAGTACCAGCTAAAAGATCCCAGGAGCCATTAATCATTTCTGCAATCTGAGCAAACACATTCAGAGCTGTCCATTCATGCCGGCCCCAGGGATTGATTTCAGCCCGTATCACGGTTTTAAATATCCCGATGAGATTCTACAAAGGACCTGAAGAATTTGGGTGGTGTGCGGCTACTCCCAACTCCAACCTCCTGCAATCTTCTTTTTGGTGCTATTTGTCGCTCATGTCGATTAAAAAGATGGTAGTGGCAGCGTCTGGCCCCATTCAACTACCTTCTCGAAAAGGATTATAGGAGGAACCTGGATTTTAGTTGCCCAGTTGTTGTTGGGTCAGATAATCATGTTATCATTGTATCAGGTTTGGATGGTGAGTACAGGGTCTTCAAGAGCCATAATCTTTTGAAAAGGACACGTGGAAACACTGAGCTGTAATCTAGTCACGGCAGCCGCTCGCAACCGTAATAACGACTTAGGAAAAAAAAACCTTTTTTCCTTGTAAATTATAAGGGATCAGCTACATCGCAGACGCCTGCGTTTTAGCATTTAGCGCAGGCGATTGAATTTTCAATATAGAAACACAGAAATTTCAGTGACGAGCACAACGGAAAAAATAGTACAAAAGATGTGAAAAAAATTTAAACAAAGGAAAATAGGCATAGCAACTAAATATGATTTGCTATTGATGTATTTACGTCTCATTTACATCGATTTAATCAAATAAAAATTGAAATTACGTATTAAAACATTTTTCACATAAATAACGCTACTTGAGGCGACCGCAACAAATATGCTGCAGTATTAAATATGTTGTAGTATTACATAAAACATGTTAGGATGAGCTCCTTGAGGCGAGGAATAATATGAGATCCCAGAGAAAAAAAATCGCCACCATGAGCACCTCGTGTAGTTCGCCCCCTGGTTTCACTCACTTCGAAACGAAATAAAGCATGGCTGTGAGGATAGAGTAAATGCGCGCTGAATAAAAAAAAATGGTAACTGTTTCAAAAAAAAAAAAGACGTGAATATCACGCTGCCATCCATAGAATCACAAAGGCCACGTGTACGGCGACTAAAAGATGCCTGCATGGATCGCTCAATACAGGCACCTGTGATCGAGCAATACCGAAATTATAAACGATGTATTTCTGCCCCCATAATTACAATACCGGGTCGACCTAGTCACTCAATTGTAAAAATCATTTACTTATGGTTCTTTGGCTGGACCAGGGGTGGATTTCGTCGGTTAAAGATGATTTAATCAAAGTGTCATCTGTATTTTTTTCATATTTTTTAAAAATCCAAGATAAATTGTGTATTGGAGTTTGCAATAACGTTGCAAACTCATAATTTTTTTCCATATTCTACAACATTGTAATAATTTATAAAAAAAATATTCTAGCATTTTCTAGTAGTCTTAATAATATGACAAAATTCAAATAATTGTGTAAAATTTAAAAAATTATGGAAAAATTATATGAGATTAGTTAATTATAAGTAACTCAAATGTAGAGGTAAGTAACATCGATATATAATAGTTTAATTTGGATTTTACAAAAAATATTTTAAATGAAAACACGTGTACCCAAACCATTTTTGCTCCATCAAAATTGTGGGTAGCTCGGTTAATGGACCATTCACTAAATGATTTTCATAATTAAGATATCTCTTTAATTTACACATTATCATAGTTTATGTAACAAGACGATGGTGTCACAAAGAGTTGAGTAAGTCAATGTCGATTTGACAGGATGATCGTCAGGGAGGATGATCGAGTTAAAGTCGATGGAATGAAAGTCTTATGAGGTGTATCGAGTCAAGGTTGACAAGACGAAGACGTCATCAATCATTTGATGAAGGTTATTATGCACAATGCATCAAGAATTGATGCATGGACAGTTAAAGTGGACTTGATGGTATTGTAGGAGGACATCAAGCTTCAAGATGGCACTCAATACCAATGCATGAAGTAAAAACCGCAAAGGTGCCCTCGGTATTCTTGGAACCCTAGCGAGATGGTTGTGATGGCATCAAGGAAGAAAAAGGCAAGCGGTTATTCCTACTTTTGTAATTTTTCGGTTTTAATATGAGTCTAAGGATTATCGTACTATTAAGACGGATGTGACGAAAAATGGCTTAGACATGTCTTAGATGCTCAAGTGATTAATCTTTATGGAAGATCGAGAGAGTGGTGTCAGTCAGTGCCGACGAGTGTAAGATTTGGAATTGGCTTTGGTTTCCCTAGGTTTTCTGCTCCTATCCGTTGGGATTTGGGTAGTAAGGCCTTGTGATTTTTGTACCCTTTGTTTTTAACTTTCCGTACAGCTCAAGATCACCAACACGAAGTTCAAAGTCAGAAGGTACGTCCGATTGTGTTGGGGATGTGCTGTGAGGTCGGTTGTCCAGTGTTTCACACTGGAGTGTCCGGTACCCCCTACCAAAGTGTGTGACTTTTTAGAGTTTTGAGCTCTTTGTCTGTTGGGCATTTTTGCACTGGACTATCTGGTGTTTACATCGAACCGTCCAATTTACCCCAATGGCTAACTCGGGACTGCCCTCTATTTAAAGCCTTCTCTCTCCCACTTGCAAAGTGGCCATCGCATTGCAGATCCATGAAGTTATCTTCATCTTATTGAGCCCCAAGAACCCTCTACTCTAGATCTAAGTGATCCTCTTTGCGAGAAGAGTTTGAGAGAGGTTGTGAGTGCTAAATAAGTCATCTTTGAGCATTTGAGTTCTTCTCCAAGTTCGTTTTTCATGAGCATTTGTTACTAACTCTTAGATGGTTAGGAGTTTCCTACGAGCCACCGAGTTTGGTGTGGTGTGTCGCGGGAAGTTTGCGAATGTTAATTTTGTCTCCATAAGGGAACAATCAAGGAGTGAAGTTGAGGGGGTCTTGATGCGACCTCGGTGAGGAAAAGGGTTGAAAAAGGCTCAGGCTCAAGTGTGACCGAGCCACCTCAACAGAGATGTAGGATCCCCTCAAGAATTTAAAATTCGGGAGCAAATATCTCTGTGTCTCTCTTCATTTTGGTTTCCCCGTTTCTATTCTCACTTGATTTCTTTTCATATTGACCTATTGTGTTAATTGATTACCACTGTGAGATTCTATTTCTTATGATCTATCTTTGGTGCAGGTTGTATAATCAAACTTGTGAGATTTGATTTGAAATTAAACCTGTCGACGGTTGGGATATTGACCCAAGTCAACTAAGGTTCTTTAAGAGGGAGATAGGAGACACGCCGAACAGAATGAACAGCAACGAGCAGGGAGACAGGGGTTTTTATCCTGGTTCAGGCCTCTTGAGAGAGATAATAGCCCTACGTCCAGCCTTTCTTTATATCAAAGAGGATCACAAGGTGGAACTCGGTGAGACGAACAAGTCTCGGCGAGATTATGGTGTACAAGTGCGCAATGCTATGATCGGGTGTCTATGAGATGCTAAGACCAGATGCCCCCTACACGCGCGTAGAGACCCTGTTTATATAGTACAGAGCAAACCGACCTACCGAGGGAATATCGGACCGGGCTAACTACGAGATCGTAACGAACTCGACATGCCAAATATATCCCGAGGCAGATAAGGCATACTCCAATTCTTGGGGATCACGACTTCTATTCCAATCCGGAAAACCACGTCCGGGTCTTCACATAGCCGTGCAGAACTCTTGCTCGAGTCGGACTCAAACACGAATCCTAGGCCGTTACGCACCGTGCCGACCAAGAAGCTGTTCAGCAGGACGCATATGGGCCTGATAGAACCTTCCAGAAGCCGGGCCCAGTAGGTCATTCGATTGAAATTTGTCAGGAGTGGGCCATGGCAATGGGCCGTGATTTTATCCCCGACAAAACCCTAACTCTGTCCGCAAGTCAGATTGTTCGGTAGTTAACATAAGATACTCCGGTGTATATCAAAGTATCCATTCCTAAGCATCGGATTGTCTGGTGGTTAAAACTTCCGCATTAGTATCCATTTTTATTTTTGATCGCCTATTCACCCTCTCTAGGTGTGCATCCCAATCCTTTAGTAATATACAAAAGAAATAAAAATTACCATAATAAAGAGAATAGAAGTGGCCAAATAGGATTGGTGTCTCGTTGGGCTGATGATCATGAGCTCACCGTATGGGTTAGGCTAAAATGCTAATATAGAAAAAAATCGGTTATTATCCGATATATCCGTATCACGGTGCCAATTTTTTTCTCTCTTTGTTTTTCCCCAAAGACAAAGAGAAAGGGAGACTTGCCCACTCCGTCTAGGGATGCAAGTGGGTTGCTTCGCGGGTACCCTTGAGTCCGCTTACTTCACAAAAATACACTAAATACTGTGAGGCTTAGTTTATTTTAATGAAGCAAACGGGCTTGCGAGTTTCTGTGAAGCAACCCACTTGTATCCTTAACTCCGTCTCTTCCATCGCCGGAGCATAGCGGACGGGAAACGGGGGAAGGAATGGATGGACGATGGATCATGGACCTGCCGCCCTCCTGCCTGCCTGCCCCGTCTGAAACACTCGGCTTCCGGGACAGCGACGGGGATATATATCACCACGCAGCTTGCCTCACTTCGCACGCCCCAAGAACCAAGACCTGGATGCTAATCAAATTAAGCACAAGGACCCCGGCGAATCCGACGCCCACAATACACGCTCGCTGCCGTGCGAAAAGCCTCGGCCAAGGAAAAAAACAGAGACAAGGGGAGTCCGTGCCGTGAACCCCACGATCAAGTTGAAGCTGAAGCTCAAGTGGGGCGCGCCGACGGCGAAAAGGCGCGCGAATATTGTCGGGGTCTCGGGGCGGTTTTTCAAGGACCTAACAGCTTAGCGGCTCAGCAACTTAATAATTTACCTTCATGCAAGAAGAACATACACTTTAGTTTTTTAGATCTGTTTTTTCGTTGTCTCAAAGATATGTTCTAACACTTTCGAAAGCAAGTCAAACGAGATGGATTTGGATCTCGAGTCTATCTCTAGAAGCTCCCAAAGTTAGCTATTTCAGCTGTTCAGGTCAGCCCAAAAGAACATGTCCTTAGTGCCAGCAGAAATGGACTGGAATAGAATGAAATTGACCATAGGAGTAGGGGAGGCTGCGTTGTGGAAGCCATTTTCACTGACGAGTCGAGCATGACCATGAGAAAATGCACGACTATCTCTGACTCTATTTTTTTAGAGGTTGTTTTTTCTTTACGAAAGTGATTCTATTTTTTTTTTGAAATGCTCATATAAATTCTCTTTGCGTTTCTCTTCGGAAGAAATTTGTTCACGTATTTTTCTCAAAAAAATATCTCCATTTTCTTCACAAATTTATTTGAAAAGATGCTATTGAAAATGATGGGAGAATTTTTTCAACGGAGTGTTGCTACCCGGTTTTCATTCATTGAACGAAAGAAACTATACATCTTATCTTTTTCACAAGCGATCTCGCCGACTTACTACATCTATACTCTCTTTTACATCTTCTCTTAAACTCTCACAACGCTCTCGCAATTGAATGTCCTCATCCTTCCTCTCTATCTTCAGGTCCTCCACACGGCGTCCACGCACATGGTACTCCTTTCATCTTCTCCTACTCTGGGGTACCCTTCACATGGCGTCCTCGCACGTTGGGTCTGTTCTTCTCCTACTTCGGGGTCCTCCACATGGCGTTCTCGCACGTGGTTCTTCATCTTCTCCTGGTTTTTTTTTTTACGGCGTCCTCTTATATGTGGTTCTTCTTTCCTTCTACTCTTCCTCCTCAAGGATTTTTTCGGGGGTCTACCCGTTCTCGAACTGCTTTCGTTCCTTAGGATTTTTTACGGCGTCCTCTTATATGTGGTTCTTCTTTCCTTCTACTCTTCCTCCTCAAGGATTTTTTCGGGGGTCTACCCGTTCTCGAACTGCTTTCGTTCCTTAGGAACGTGTATTGCTTTGTACATACACGTACTGCTTCCTGCCATTGGAGACTGGTGTGCCCGTTGCCTTTTGCACCTGCAAGTGAGAGTCAGGATTCGATCTCCTTATCGGTGGATCGCACGGCGGCGTTTCCACCAACTGAGCAACGCTCAGCTTTCAAATGATGGGGGAATAAATGTAAAAAATGTGAGAATGAGAACGAAAGAAATGGAAAGGAAAGAAAATGATGGGGGAATAAATGTAAAAAATGTGAGAATGAGAACGAAAGAAATGGAAAGGAATGAAAATAGTTGTAATGGTATAATAGCAAGTGTTAACAACAAGTTGAACGATGGGGAGGCGAAATCGAGACGCCGGTAGGCCAGCGCGCGCGCGCGCGCGAGCGGTTCTGTCGTTGGGATGCGTTCGCTGGTGGCGGGCTGGCGGCTCGGCTCCCATGCTTTTTTTCTTCGCGGTTGCGCGGTCCGTTTCGCGTGAGTACTCGATCGCGTCGCATGGCCGGGAGCGGAAGCAACGTACGTACGTGCCTACGATGGCTACCGGCACCCTTCATCTTTGCACGGACAGGATAAAACGTTATTAACAAAACTTTGCACGAAAAATGTTCCACCTCCTCTTTTGCCAAACTCGACAAATAGCGGATTAGAAAGATCAGCATCAACTAAAGTCGTGGCCGTATAAAGATTCGTTGCAACTTGTTTAGTAGAGAAGAAACCGAGAAAACTTTGTTGAAGACCATCGTCACACCCAACAAACACGCTAGCACATGAACTTGCCAAGCCGCAACTTTCGAACACATTCTTCGACATATAAACTTGCCAAGCTGCAACTTTCGAACACATTCTCTGACCTTTGCCATAAAACGGCCATCGACAACGCTGAAACCATCACAAAGGCCTCTCATTTTCCTTCTAATTGAACCCTTACCAAAAACGAGTAGCAGGATTGGTGCAAGAGGCTCTTACTTATTAGGGATAGAATTTGGTTGTTATGCTTGTTATGGGCGTTGTTATCACATGAAGTATATCTAGGTGTGAAGCTTGGTTTCTAGATAGAATTTTTTATAAAGTTAGCTATTGCGTATATATTAATAGACTCTCTGTGTGGAGCTCAACCAAACCCTAGACTCTCAATCTTTCACATGGTATCATAGCCAACAGCAGATAAAAGAGCATGTTTACTCCTTCTTTCGCCATGACTGCTGCATGCAACGCTCCTACTGCTGGTGGACGGTGGTGGTGCCGCCACAGGTGCTGCCATTGCCGCTGCCACGCCTGGGTTCAACCACCTCATCAACATCAAACTTACTCGTACAACTACCTTCTTTGGAACGCTCGGTTGATGCCCTACTTCAAGGGGCAACAGCTGCTCGAGTATGTATATAGTAGACCTGCTCATGGGTAGTCCGGCCTGACAGACCCGACCCGACCCAAAAAACCCAACCTGGCCCGAACAGTGCACCGGGTCGAGTCGGGCCTCTATTTGAAGTCGAACCATCAAGTAGGGTCGGACTCGGCCTCGAGAAAATTGCAAAATCAGCCGTTCAGGTTTGGGCTTTTGGGTTTCGGGTTGGGTTTGGGCCCAAATTTGTGACATGGTGCACCGGGTCTAGTCGGGTTGGGCCGACTAATTTTTGGTTGAGTTTTGTAAAACTCGGCCCAAATCCACCTGAACCCGACAAAAGATTAGGTCTACACCGTCCAAGCAAACTAATGACGAGGGAGAAGATTGACATACCCCTAACCCAGCACATCAATAGTGGCTTCTGCAAGATCAGCTGGTGCTTGGCGCCAACCTCTCGACGTTGTTACCGGACGATGTGTGGGGCGTGCTTGTGCGCATGTTCACCTCACACTCATGAGCTCGGATGATTCAAATATGTTGTCGGCTCACCATGGCTCGCAAAGGTTCGCTTTCAATAGCAGACTACTTCAACAAGGTCGAGGGTTACACAAATGCGCTAGCACCATTGGCCATCCCTTGGAGGAAGAAGAGGTCGGCATATACACGCTCGTCGACCTGGATTCGAAGCATGATGCCCTAGTGACATCCGTTGCCACTGGATCTGATAGGATCACCTTGAGTGAGCTTTACGCACATATGCTCAACTACGAGATTTGACAATAGCAGAATAGCATTTCCATTTACACATCTGTTTTTTCCCACAAAATATGTCTCCCAAGGGAGATGGCGCAGGGATAGATGTGATTCTAGACGCCGTGGCCATGGAGGCAATGGTGGCCGCCAGAACGGTAGTAGTGGCAATGATGGTAACCGCCCAGTTTGCTAGGTTTGTAGTAAAGTTGAGCACACTGCCCTTCGTTGTTACAATCGCTTCAATCATTCATATCTAGAGGAGGACAAAAGAGTGGCATCACTGGCGCATGTTGGATACACGGCTGATCCAACATGATACACCGACTTTGGTGCTACAAATCATATCACTGGACAGCTGGACAAGCTAATCACACATGAAAGATATGTACAAAAGGAATGACTTCACACCACCAGCGGCTCAAGTATGCCCATAATTCACATAGGTTATTCCCAGATCAAGACTTTATCAAGACCTCTTCTACTCAATAACGTTCTTTCTGCCACAAACTTGCAAATGATAATAATAATATCTTCTTTGAATTTTATCCTGACCACTTCTTCATCAAGGATCTCACCACAACGAAAATTCTCCTTCGAGCTTCCAGTAAGGGTAGTA
The DNA here is from genome assembly GCA_036346415.1 of Raddia guianensis. NCBI lineage: Eukaryota > Viridiplantae > Streptophyta > Magnoliopsida > Poales > Poaceae > Raddia > Raddia guianensis. Next base: position 34,217,773 of record CM070542.1, on the reverse strand, counting down.
TGTAAAGTGGGAGAACTGGGGAAGGAAGGGATGGACATGGGCTGGATGGCCTGGAAATGTGGGATGGCCTGGACAGATGGCTTGTCTATTGGGCTAATAGCTGCCTCTGCCGCCTTGTCGTGTGGTACAGACCTTTTTGATTAGCGCGGTTCGATTTGATTAAGCTAATTCAAAGATTTTTAAAAATACGAGAAGACTAAAAAGTTTATAAAAATATTTCTGAGATCTTTAAGAAAAACCCATAAGACCTCAAAAAATTATTATAAAATATTGCAATGAATGATGTATGCAAAAATGATAAATTTTGGCTTAACCGAACAAAATCAAATCAAGTCACGAATCTAAGAGGACCATAGTTAACGAGTGCCAAACGAGCTGGCTTTGGCTCTGCTCAGGCTCATGAAAACACACGAGCTAAATACCGGGCTCGATTCAAGCTCGCTTGTGAACGAGCTGATCTCGAGCCAAGTTCAAGCTGTTCGCCAGCCTTGAGCTCGTGTGCCAGCCCCAGGAGGCAACGCCGATTTATGAGAAAGGGAAGCAAAGCTTTGAGCTCGTGTTCCGGGAGGCAACGCCTATTTATGAGAAAGGGGAAATAGGAAACGAACGAAACATTTGGGCCTCCCAGGTCAGCACATCGCACTGGTCCACTTAGGGCTCTAAGGCCTTCTTCATTGGGTGGGACAGATGTCTGCGGCCTTTTGGGATCGTGGGCCGTGGCTAGTCTGATCGGGTTCAGGGTGAAAACGATCCATTGCTTATGGACCAAGATCATGCGTCGCTTTGTAGGTCGTCGAATTTTTTTACTGTACTAGCATTAATTTAAATCGAAATTAAAAAAATAATTGGCCGTTTAAAAAAATTAAAAAAATAGCATCCCGGCGCCCGTTGAACGGGCGCTATATATTAATCGCCCGATAGACGGGCGTTATTAAAGGCCTACAGTACAAGAGAGCCGACCCAACGGGCGTTTAATAGCTGATCACAGGCTGTCCACTGCTACTCCAGTTCGAGCCACCGGTGTCCCAGAGCAGTCCTCTCCCAGCGGACTACTTCGACTACTTCTACGGGAGTCAGCAGGAGATAGGGCCGTCCACGATTACTCGAGGCACCCCTGTCGCCTCGCGGCAGTTCTCCTCAAGGAGCATGCGACGCCGAGCTCTGACCCGACCGCAGCGAGACGTCGGGGCCCCGAACCGCTTCACTTTTCCCTCTACACAGCTCGGACGTGCGCGCAAGTCTCGAGCTGATGGTTCTGTTATGGGCGTGAAGCCTAAGATGGGGCGTCCGTAGAACGTATGTTAGTACATACCTTTTGTGTGTTGTTAGTACCGGTACTATGTCACTTTTCATATCGTATTGTTATTAATTTGTTTATGTTATTTTATCCACGCTCGACTGTACACTGCAATGTTTAACGCCGACGACGAAGCGTTGTCAGACGACGAAGCGCGCAATGCAATAAGAACGTCTAAAATTCCTTCGATTTTTCCTATTATGAAAAAACACGTCGCAATTGAACTCATAGATTAAATACATAACAAGTCGCATGAACTACAACCATTGTAGCATAAGGTCGTCGCTCTGAAATACCTACTATTTTACGTGCATGGCCATGGCTGTGTAAAAGGGTTGTGGCATTCGCATGAACACCACGTGGCTGAACATTGAGAGGTCGCTTCCCACGTTGTGTCAAAATACCCTGGATATTGTTCTTGCATGACCGATCTTCGCCGAAGAATTTCTGCGTTCGGTGTGCTGGTGTAATGGCATCCACATATGCATGAGGTGTCACTACAAAAACGAGTTGGGATGTACTGTTGATCGAGAACCATGCGGTTTGAGCGGCTCGCTTGCGCGGTAATTTGTTGGCGACGCCTCTGAGGACGCTGATGAGTTGTTTGCTGTGCAGATGGCTGTAGTGCACGGAGTCTGCTCTTCAAGCGATCTATCTTTGCGTAGAGGCTTGCGATGTAAAAATATGCAGCGCTCGGGTAAGGCTCATCCATCCACATAGTCCATCCACAGGTAACATCTGAAATCTATGAGTTCAATTGATATACTTAGTCTGCGCACGAGATTTATGATGGAAAATAATGACGATACTTACGTTGTAGTCTGGGCACCGGTAGAATCTACGACCAGTGAAGCCTTCATGGACGTAGTCGAACCACTGCACAACGGCAGGTTTACCACACTGGCATTTCGACCATAGCCATATTGAAGCATAGCTTCGATCTCTCAGGAGGGCTGGACCATCTCTCCAGTCGTCGTAGTCCAACACACGCATGCCAGATGCAGGCGGACGAGCATGCTCTCCTGGACCAAATGACTCCCACCATGTATCAGGAATGAACGGGCGTGTGGAAGGACACCAGCTTGCCATGGTGTATGTGAGGTTCTGCGGTTCGAAGCTTATGGAGACACGATATTTATAGATGGAAAGAGTACCACACTGTCACGGTGAGAAGAGATCAATGTTAAGTATTTTTTAAGCAATAATTCACGTATACTGTTCGTGAAATTGACCAGTCACTGTCAACACTGTTAATCCAACCTCTTTCTCTCTCCGTTGGTGCAAACATGTCCTTCCGTGTGTCCTATCTCTGTCCGTCGGTGGACACTGCAGCCGGAAGCGATGTGACAGCACGAGTAGCAACAGGATTCTACACAGTGCTTATACACAGTGTGAAAGCGAGGTGACAGCACAAAGAGGCAAAAGCTGCTCACACAGTGTTTGTACACGAGCTTATACGGTGTTTAAAAGCGACTTCATGCACGCCAATGCGAATCCGATGTCAATTTCCTTTAAATGGAGCACCCGGTGTCCACGAATCTCGCACCGCACTAACACCCATAGCACATATCTAGTTTTTGAACACTTCTCACTTGCACAAGAACTGTATCTTCAATTGTTTCGGAGGTGGTCTCTTATTTCAATCCATTTAATTGTGACAATATTTTTTATTTTATTCTGTTCAACCTGCTTATATGTGTGTTCTATGTGTTTCATCGTCCTCTTTATGTGTACTAGATGGATAACGTGCATACTGCTACTCGTCCATTTGTGCCACCTAGATGGTGGCTTTCATATGGCCTAGGAGTTCAAGCACACGAACCCTCTGAAGATTTGCCGATCGTATCAAGAGCTCACTACAACACAAATCCTACGATGCTTAGAGATCCAGAGTTCTATAGAGGATGGCCGCAGTGCCTCCACGGGATCGACACGGTCGTGCAGATTTATGATCGTGTTGCAGATGGTTTTACGGGCCGTAGGTTTTACCGATGTTCCATGTTTGAGGTGCGTATACCATCAACATTAACCATATTAGGTTACAGAAAGGTTATTCAAAATAAACTCGATTTTTTGCAGGCACAGGATTGTGGCTTTACAAAATGGATGGATGATCCATACCCCATGGCTGCATCTACATATATAGACTATCTGCACGGAAGAATACAACAGTTACAGCATCGAGTAAATGGTCTATTGAGTGTGCAAGCGACAGAGTGGGAGCGAATGCGATTAGTTCTTGATCCACAATTTGACGTGAACCCCCATGCACCAATTATAAATGCCTTTGTGGATGTCACTACCCGACATCCGAACGAATTTAGGCGCTATAAGCGAAATAAATTTGGAGGAGTACGCACATCGAAGATCCGGATCAGAGAAAACCTCTCATGCAAGACTTTCGGTGGTGCATTTGTCCATGTCATTTTCGGATCAAGCGCCTTAAACGGATGCGTACTTGTATTCCGATCGAAGTCGGAAAAAATAAAGTGTCATTTACCTTCTCTTATCATTCTCGGTTGTCACCGTCAAATTTTATGGCTTTTCGAACCGATGCTTAAATATTAAAATAAATTGATTAACGTGATACAAGTCATGGTACGTTTGATGCATAAAACAACGTTGTTTCTTTTCCCTCCATGAAGCCTCGGCTCGCGCCGCGCCTCGGATTCTTTAGCCTTGAAGTGCGTCTTAGGAATCGGGGTTGCATGCATAAAAGGCCGATCTGGTGGGATGTCATTGCATGTCCGCCGCGATTCGTCAATTCATGTCATGTCATGTCTCGTTAAACATGCGTTTAATTTAATAACAAAGTACCCATTAATAATGATAATGTCATAACGATATCGTATTTCATAATGTCAAAAAAGGAGGGAATCGAATAACAGAATTGTGCGTAACTTGTTCTAATTTTATAAATATTTTTTCTTGCACGTTAAATTTTTCCAACAAAAATTCGGTCCCATCAATACATTTTCGCTTTCTACGCCTTTAACTTTATTTTTTGTGCCGTGGCAAACAATCGGCCCGACCGCGCGCGGCGAGGAGGCCTGTGGGCGCGTGGCGGGTACTGATGGCTTCTGGCGTGGTGGAAACCCATCTGTGGTGGCATTGCGACATACCCAATCTCCATATTAATCTCTCAGGTAGGGATTAATTTGTGGTGGTGGGAAACCATTTTGATGGAAGGTACGGAGGGAGGATAAAGCGCCGGCTGGATGGGCGGTAATTATAAACGCCGGTGGGATGGCGCTTTATATTAGCGCCCATTGAGCAGGCGATATTTATAAGCGCCCGTGAGCAGGCGGGATTTAAAACGCCCACTGGACGGGCGTTTTATAAGTAATCGCCCATCTGTCCGGCGTTTCAAAATTAACGCCCGATCATCGGGCGCCGGGATGCTATTTTTTTAATTTTATTAAATGGGATATTATTTTTTTAATTTCGAATTAAATTAAAGCTAGTACAGTAATAAATTCGTAGGTCGTCCCTTCTCGATTTCCATTACTTCTTCGAAAATGCTTGGAACCGGGTGTCCGTTCCGTCAGACGCCTGACCAAAGAATACAAGACAATGATGAGGCGACCCAAAGCATTCCCAGCGTCCACCCGATCCCGCGTCCAGCATCCCCGCTCGTCCACACGGCCGCTACAGGCTACGTACGCGTACAGGCTACGTACGCTAGCTAGCTTACGGTCAACACTAGCTAGTTAGCTTGCAGCCAACGAACATAGAATGTGCGTTTCATTTATGTTCTTTTTCGATTTCTCATTTTTGTATCTTTTTCATTTGGAGTCCAAATCGCGTAGTACAAATTTTATAATTCATCTAAATTTCGTTTGAACTCATTTAAATACTTTTCTATTTTTTATCTTTTATTGGTACAATTGTTCCATCAGGTAAGATAGATTGTTCCAGAAGGCTAGACTTATTGTTCTAGTAAGCAAGATAGATTGTTCCAGTAGATATACAAATTATGGTTCATCAAAGTAGACATATTGTTCCAAATGGGTAAGTGTTCCAGCAGACCAAATACATTGTTTCAACAGGTATAAAAGTTGTTCCAGCAGGCAAGATTGATTGTTTGGAGAAGCTAGACTCATTGTTCCAGCAGGCAAGATAGATTATTCCAGGAGGCTAGACTCATTGTTTCAACAGATAAACTTTATTGTTCCAGTAGGCAAACTTTATTGTTTCAATAGGCAAAACTTTATTTGTTTCAGAAGGCAAAAGGTATTATTTCAGAAGGCAAAAAGTTATTGTTGCAGAAGGCAAAAGTTATTGTTTCAGTAGACAAAGCTCAACTATTCCAGTAGAACAAACTTTATTGTTCCAGTAGGCAAACTTTATTGTTTCAGTCGGCAAACTTTATTGTTCCAGTAGTTAAACTTTATTGTTCCAGTAGGCAAATTTATTGTTTCAGTAGACAAACTTTATTGTTCCAGTAGATATACTTTATTATTCCAGTAGTCAAAACCTTTATTTGTTCCAGAAGACAAACATTATTGTTTCATAAGGTAAATTTATTGTTTCATAAGGCAAAAGTTATTGTTCCAGTAGCCAAAGTTCAACTGTTCTTGTAGCACAAACCTTATTGTTCCAGTAGTCAACTTTTATTTGTTCCAGTAGGCAAACCTTGTTGTTCCAGCAGGCAAAAAATATTGTTTCAGTAGGCAAACCTTCTTGTTCTAGTAGGCATTTTTTTACTATTCCAGCAGACCAAATACATTGTTCCAATAGGTATGCAAGTTGTTCCATCAGACTAACTGCATTGTTTCAATTGGGCTTAGCCTATTATTCCAGCAGGCCAAATACCAAGTTGTTCCATCGTATTAGACGTATTGTTCCAATAGTACAAATTAATTGTTTCATTAGTATAGACAAATTGTTCTAGTAAAAATTTATATAGCAACATGGGTCTTGTTATGTTTGAAAAAATGCAAGGAACGCGTTGGCGCAAACGGTCTGTCGATTGGAGCTCCCAGTCAAAAGTTATGATCGTTTAAAGAAAAAACGAGGAAGGAATCTTCGCTGACATCAGCGATGGCGTCACTGCATGCATGCATTCATCTAATTTGTGCGCTGCAGCCATGCATGTTCAATTTTTTATTGCGGGATCTGCTGCTGGAACAATGGCGGTAATATTTGGAACAATGCGTCTTTGGACGCTAGAATTGGATCTTGTGCAGGTTATTGGGCCTTCATGGGCCACACCACCGTCCGATCGGCCGCTGTGACGGATGGACGTCCAAACAGTAGTCGCCTCCTTACTTCTTTTTATCGAATTTATTGATATTTGTGTATTTTAAATTTTTAAAATAAATAAATAATATTTGTTTTATTAAAATTAAATAAATAGACGTATCCCGCCATTTCATTTGGCAGGTTATATATCCCGCCAAACCAAAGGGCGGGTTTTATATAAACTGCCGTTTGGACTGGCGGGATGTGGGCGCAGGGGCTAGCTGACAAAACCCACCGTTTCATCTGGCGGGATTTAATTCATTTGCAAAATCCACCGTTTCATCCGCCCAAATATAAAATATTATTTAATTATTTTTTTTAAAAAAATAATATTAATAAATTCTCTGTCTTATTCTACGCAGCCATGCACGTATTGTTTGCTCGGTGACGTCGATGAGTTCCTGTGGAACCGTGGCGTATAACACGTCCACGTGACTGCATGACTTCCACTCAAGGAGCGTGGCTGCACAAAAAAGAACAAGCGAAATGACAGCGTAGCTGCGTCTTGCCCCAGCTCATCGTGGCGCCATGATCGACAAAGTCGAGGGGCGTACAAGACGAGGATGGTGAAGAAGAACCGAAGGAGGGTTGCAGTCTAGGACTCTAGGGCAGTGTGTTCAATTCATAAGGTTAATTGGTCAGAATGGCATATGGCATTGACGATTCTTTTGGGGTTGAAAATAGATTGTTGCATCCTTTGGAGTGGAAAAATTGTAACGGCTCGTCAGCAAATTAAGTATTAATTCCTTGTCTTGCTCTTATCAACGAGGAGCTGATCTGGCATACGGTGGCATTGTTATGGCGAGATGGTTTAGATCTTACTCACCGAAGATCACTGTCACGTTGAACAAGAACTACATCCTTACAAGAAAGACAAGCAAAACCTCTATTATGTCTTTTTATAATTTTATGAGTCGAATGTGTTAATAATCGAAGGTATTAATCCTGAATTTTATCTTATGGTTCATCAGCAGGCAGATGAAGAAGCATAAGTTCAGTTATCATGCTTTCCTAGCATTGAAAAGATTGTCTGTGATATCGGTGTTAAAATTCTTTGTAATTATCTTTTACAAGAGGAGAGTACAAAGTAATGCGTACGTTATATAATTTTCTTGGGGCTCGTGGATCGCAAGTTCTTACGTTTTATATTATCTTTACCTAATCTCTACCTAATAATAATAATAAAGAGAATAGAGTTTCCACCGTTTTCTTCGTCCGTCAGGCTTCCCAGCCGTCAGATCGTGATCGAACGGCTCCGCGTCGTCCGTCTTCTTCGTATTTCTTCTTCGTCCGTCGTCCCTCCACCCCACAACGTTTCAGCCGTCCGATCTCGTGTTGCCAGAATCGTAGCCGTCGCTCCTACGTCCCGAAACCCTAGCCTGCCCCGCTCCACTCCCCCACCCCAATCTGTCTCTTCCTCAATCTCCAGTTTGTCTCTCTCCCGAGTCCTGATCCCCCATCCCCCCACCCAAATAATCCCTCTCTTGGGAGGCTCCCTCGGGTTGAATCCTTCAGAAATCCCTGGCCTTGTCACATGGCTTCTCCTCCGGGAGCTACCCTCAACGCCGACGACCCTCGTCTGCGACGAATCTGGCCAAGCCCGCTCCCTCACCGCCGCCCCATGCCTCCATGCCCGAGGCCCACCTCGTCCTGCCGCAGAGGAAGCCGCCGTCAAGATCTACGTCGCCGCTCCCTTCAACCTTGGCCACTACCCCTACGCGACTCCCTTCCCCGGCGCCGCCTCCCCGTCATCCCCAAGCCACCCCGACGTTGGCCCCTCCCTCCACAATGAAGATCGACACAGGCGGCCTCCCGAAAGCGACCCGAGGCCGACGCCTCTACATCGAAGCACGACACCGCGGCCCTCCTCGAGCTCCCAAAGGCAGGCGCCAGAACGGCTCATGGTGGCCTCCCAAGCGTCGCCTCGGCGTTTTCCCCATCGCACAAAGCCGCCGTGGTTCCTCCGTGGCCTCCTCTTTTCCAAAATCCCCAAATGATGCTATCGTCTGTGCTATTTTGTTTCTTCTTTCTCTTTCAATCCTTATTTGTTCTATCAGCAAAGGGAAAAAAAGAGCACACATATTGATTTGGAAGTGTTCAACTTCACATGTGCTGGAGCTATCGCATTGTCAACGTACAAGGCTGATGACTTATTCACATACTACTATTTGCACAGTGATTTACTTTAGTAACAAAAACTTATTTCATTCCATGCAGTTTTTATTTGTTAGTGCTCCAAAAATTATTATTTGTCATCTGCAAAATCTTAGCTGATTGATGATGCTCTTTTCTTTTGAAATCGCATGAAAAACCTAAATATATGAGCTTTATATTTTATAATTAGTGACAACTTTACATGAACTTTCTACTTGGTTACACCGATCACTTCTTTTTAACGTCCCCTTACAAATAATCTTTTGATCACAAATAATCTGGCAAAGAGACGACTGGTCGCCAACTGTGGTATATCAAAGCTACAGACTTGGTTTGTTCTATGCTAATACTGAGATCCAGAAAAATTAATGATTATGCCATGATATGTGTTGTCCCTTTAATAATTTCTATTTAGATTCAATAGCCATCCAATCCATGGATCTTCAGTATTGTTTAAGCATATGACTGTGCTCTTAATTGTTATGTTCAGCTTTTGGATCCATAGTATACAATCGACATGCACATGCAGTATGTCTTTACCTAAAAAAAACTAGACCAAAATCGCAGGGCTAAGAGCCCATGAAGGTGATGGGTGTAGATGCACAATGGATGAGAGAGGCACAAGAACAGTGGCATTGCCCATGCAGCCTGAAACCACTTATATGACTTTGTTTGTTGATGAACTTTGCAAGTGAATAATCTATGCATTACATAACTTTGACATATAGAGAGAATGGAGTAATTTATCTTCTACTAGAGTCCTATATAATATTTGCTTCACTTCTATATATATTTTTTGTCCTGAATTTTCCAGAATTCCAATATGAACAATATTTTTGTTATTCCTGAATATATATCAGCCATTGCCAGCCTTATCTTTTCAGCAGCAAAACTGAAAACTTGATGAAAGATAAATCAAGGCAATGGAAAGTTATCAGGTTGTCAGAGTATTTGGAAATCGACATATTATTGTAGGTTCCTTATTGATGCAAATCTGTTCGATTTTGGGGTAAATCCTTGACCGCCCATGTTCTTTTAATTCATGGCCTAAATTTGTTCTACCAGGAATAGGCATAAACACTGGAGTGATTGTGAAGGCCAGGGATGGTTTTAGAGTTTCTAATTTCCTTGAATACAAGATATCCTCCAAGACCTTTAAGGTACATCCATGCATAGTTAATTCTAGGAGATCAGCTTGAAGTGATAAAAATGACACCTATCATAGTTTTTGCTTATTTGTAAATCTGACTATGCCTCTAGATGCTACCCAAACTGCAGAGGCAAGGCTGATGACAAAATGTGATACTAGCAGCACCTCCATGACATCTCGCTTCTTTAGCATAAAGCAACATCATCTTATTCTATTACTTCTGCTACTGCAAGGTTGCTGCTGGAATGATTGAATTGGTGACCCGTGAGTAAGATTTCAAATGAAACCAGACACTCCCTTATATTTTGATTTTTGAGCAATATACTATCTAACTTTGTTTATGGAATGATAATTGAGGTTATAGCATTTCAGTCGAGGTTCATGAATTACGAAAATGATCTATGGTGTTGTATTGTACTTCCAAATCCTATTATAGTTGGTTACTTATTTCAATTAATAACAGGTTATTCGGATTGTCAAGTATCATTACCTATTTTTGTTTGAATCGGCCTGTGTGCGACGAAGTGTTTATGAATCACTGTATTTTGCCCTAGAGAGACTTACTACATGTCCTGTTCCTGTCATTTGTTTAGGGAACATTGTATTTATGTCACTATTCGTATAGGGATATTCTCCCTTAGTTTTTGTTGGTATATGTTCTGCAAGGACTGGAGGCTAGGTAGGAACCTATGAACTAAATTGCTGAAAGGAAGGGGCACGGGTAGAGTTTTAGGTGGAGCATTGGTGCTGCACGCCTGCACATGAGCCAACCTACATACCTGGCACAAAGAATTTTCTCCCCTCCCTCCTTTCACTCATCCAGCCATGTTTAGGAGTGAGGAATGTGCAAGCATTTTTATTTCTCCCGTTGCAACGCACGGGCATATATTTGGTATTACTATAGTTTGGAGAGAACAATAATTTTTAGGGGTGATATGACAATCTAATTTAGCCACTTGCAATTGAAAGGATGCCTTATGCTGAGATGATCAGAAGGTTTCCCATGATTCCAGAACCACACCTCCCTGATTGCTGAACATGACTGCTGAACTCGATGATGCAGACGTACATTCTTGATGGTAGCTAACGGTATGCTCATGAGATCATCTCCACGGAAGATAACAATATGCCAGAAGCAACGACACACCCTTTCATCTTGGCATGCATGGTGGACAAAGGTCTTTTCCTTGATTCTGTGAGGGCCGATGATCAAAAGGATGGCCAAATTCTGATCATCATGTAGTATGAAATTGATCACTCCCTCGTTCTCAAGCTAAGATTTTTATTTCACCCGTTGCAACGCACGGGCACTTTTGCTAGTATAATAATAAAGAGAATAGAGTTTCCACTTTTCTTTTCGGTAGTCTTCTTCGTACGTCGTCCGTCCGACTATACCTAAAGGTCAGCCCGTGCATTATTATTATTCTAATTCGAATTCGAATCACAGCCGAATTGTTTCTATATACATGCGAATAAATCTCAATCCCCCAACCTGCAATCCCACAATCCCACAACCCAGCCCCCAAAATCAATCGATCTCAAAAATCAACTCACGACGGCCGCCGCGGCGTTGCGCCACTGCTGGTAGATGGCGGCGCAGGCCACCCCAACTCTGGCAGGAGTCGCATATCAGTGGCCACCACATGCCGGAGCCGACGCCTCCCCGCCGCCTCCCAGTTGCTGCCTTGCCGGAGACCCGAGGACCGCCGAATCGCCGCCCTCTTTTTCTCTCTTTCCCACTGGTTTCTCTCTCTCCTATGGATCCATACGATTATGAGGATGAGGAACAGAAAAACCCCCACTGCCCGATCCCCTTTTGGAGCTCTCGGTTGGGCCATGTAGCTAAGCCCACTGTGAACAGTGTTTATTGTCTACTCTGGTATTTTCTAGGAAGAAGTCCAATTTACCTCCCTTAACTATTGCAGAAGTTTATTTTTCCTCCCTCAACTCATTTGTGGCCGTTCGATCTAAGATTGGACGGTCAGATCTCACCCATTTAACACAGAGGGAGGAAAAGTGAACTTTTTCAATAGTTGAGGGAGACAATGTGGACTTCTTCCTATTTTCTAACTCCCAAACCACAACTCCGATTCAACCGAAACCAATTTCATTGATCTTATTTTACCATATTCTACCTACTGTATTTATTTGATATTTTTTCAAAATTTTCTTTTTAGTAGCCTTTTCACGTGCGCCTCATTATATGTGCCGATCGCCGACTTCGTCGAGCGAGCGTTTAACGACGCTGTGGAAGGGAAAAAATTCCGGTAGAAACATTAGCATCATTTTTTATAGCCATCCGATCTATGTTTCATCATTTTTTATTCTCGATTAAATTGGAACCATGCTTATGGAGCTAGGTTTTTGGGCCTTTATTATGGGGCTAGGGACGTGCGAGGATTTTTATTTCTTTATTTCTCCCGTTGCAACGCACGGATATTTTTGCTAGTTTTTTATAAGAGTTAAATGTTCAAAATGCTCAGACTCATTGTTTAATGTTTTACTTTACCTTCTAACTTATTATTGAGTAACGAAGGTACGTAGTATTAAAAAAAAATAAAGGTTTGACATTTTGCCCCCTTCGAGATTTTATTTTTAACAACCCTTAGAGAATTATCAGCTCACTTATTTATTGCTCTTCGTCATTGGCATGTAGGGCTAGAAAAAAAAACTCTAGGCTCCATTTGAACTTGGCTCGCGCTTTTCATGCGCTGAGCTCGAGTTTGATCCTAAGCTTGCGAGTCTAGATGAGCAGCATGAGCTTGGTTGAAGTCTACTCGAGCTTTGTTGAGCCTGTTAATACACTCAATATTATAGGTAAAAACATATTTTCTTGAGTTTACTTGAGTTCATGCTTTATTTGATCCTACTCTACTTTCGTCAATTCTATTCAAACTTTTTTTCTTGACAAAATCATATGTTATCAAGACTACTCAAACCCAAGTTTGAATTTGAGTAAAATGCACAGGCGATCCCTAAACTATTAGTCGATTCTCATCTAGGTCGCTATTCTTTGACATTGCAGTTTTGGATCCCTAATCTTTTTAAATGGGTTCATCCCGGTCCAAACCTGCCATGTGACAGCCCTGAAGCTGACGTGACGCTGACATGGTCGTCCATGTTACATAAATTACTTAAACAATTTAGGAAAAATCATAAAAAATTCAGAAATCATAAAAATACGAAAATTCATAAATAGTTAGGAAAATTCATAAAAAAAGAGAAAAAGTAGCACTTGAGAACTCCCATACGTCACGATGCTAAAGGTCCGCTTACAACTATAGAGGATTAATTAAAGGCGACCACACCGTCTTTATGTTTCTTTTAATAATTTTATGACTTTTTTTCATATGTGTATGCTTTTTTAATGATTTCCCATGATTTTTTTATTGATTTCCCCTTTAATTTTTCATTTTTATGATTTTTACATAATTTTCCCACATTTTAATGATTTTTCATTTTTTAATGATTTTTAAAATGATTTCACCCATATTTTTATATTTTTAATGATTTCCCCTTTTTAAAACTAATTTACATGACATGTCAGCGCCGCGTTAGTTGTAGAGTTGTCACGTGACAAATTTGGACCAAGACGGACCCACTTAAAAAGATTAGACACCCAAAGCTGTAGTTTTAAAAGATGGGGAATTATATGAGAATCGACTAATAGTTTAAGCCCATGTATTTTACTCTTTGAATTTTGTTCGAGCCTACTCGAGTCTTGTGTTTTTTTTTTTAAAAAAGAGAATTTATACCTTGAAACATCACTCCTCTACGTAACCCTTTGAATTATAAAATCAGATATCCTAACTCGCAAAACCTGAATATCGGTGCAAATAACCCCTTAAGACGGTTTTGGAGGTGATTTCACCAATGTGGCTATGATGTGGAATCCGAGATGACATTGACTTGGCAATGGCCCACATGTAACTTATCTTCTTCCTCTCCCCCTCTCTTCCTGTCTCTCTATGGTCAATTTGAGTATGATGAAAATGATAGACCATCAAAGGACATGACGATTTGACGAAGAATAAACAAAATATTATTCTTTGAAATTCTTTAATCAATAAGCCAGACAGAGAATCAAAAAGTATGACACAATGAAATAGAGTATTCGTTACACACGGGCTACCATATCATAAACTAGATGAAGTGAATTAAATTCATGGACAAACGTTAAACTAGGGTTTTTAGGTCTCAAGGCATAGATAATCAATGGCAAAGAGATGCTTAACCATGTTAAATAAAATATTAACATGGTAAAGTGTCTAGGTTGTAAGTCAAAAGAAATAATGAATGGTTCACGATAATGACACAACAAAATAAGGGGATGGATTATCGGAACGACATGATGATATAAGTGATCATGTCAAAGAGAATAATCATATAAAAAGATATTGACAAGTTTGTAACATTGATATGGTTCATTGGGTAATGATATCATAGTGAGGCACCTTGGAGGTATGAACACTATGTTACAATAGATGGGACCAATGTACAGTACATGTAGCTACGTAAAAGGAAAGCGACTAAGGATGACATGGTCACAAATAATATTTTGGGAAAGTGGTGCCACTGTTTTTGGCGGCGGAGGTAAATTCAAGAGGTAGACGATGACTAGGGACCCTCCGATCTAGTCATCGTCCTTTGAGCACCCTCTGGTCTTCATTAAGTGAACCGGTATGGGGTGAGTGGGAAAGGGGCGATGTGGCCATCACAGAAGAGACCGATCAAAGGAGTGATCCGAGCCATCATGGTCTCCGTGGGTTGAGTTGGGCTTAAGTAGGTTGTGCCCATGAATTGGGCGCGGACACAGGGAGGGAATGAAGCCACGTGGAAGGTGCATTCCTGAAAGGAAAGGCGTATTCTGATGGTTTTTCGGAAAAGGAAATGTGGGTTTTAAAATAGAGAATAAATTCTAGGAAATAGCTTAGAGTTTTAGAAATTCATAGAATTAGGGGTGGCAACGGGGCCAATCCCCAGCGGGGAGGAGTACCCATCCCCCTCCCCGCGAGCCAAAATTCTCCCCGCAACCCGTCCCCATCCCCGGTCCCGTGGACACTTCCCCCCATCCCCGTCCCTGTTGGTGTGGCGGGGACCCAGCAGTCTCCATCCCCGCCACCATACCACAGCCAACCAGAAGAAAAAGAAGCATACCGGCGCATACTCGATACAGCTAGAGCCATTGGAGAGCGCAGGCACCGCCGGAGCTACCGCACAAAGGAACAAGGAGCTCTAACCTTGAGCTTGCCGACGCGGCCTGCTCCTCCACACCTCTAGGGTGTCAGGACCCGGTTGACATAACCGTGCCCTTCTATGTATTACCGCACTCCCAAGGATCAATGCTAGTGCACATAGTCTTGAAACAGAATGATACTGTCGACGGTTGGGATATTGACCCAAGTCAACTAAGGTTCTTCAAGGAGGAGATAGGAGACACGCCGAACAACCACGAACAAAGAACGAGCAGGAGGCGGGGGTTTTATCTGGTTCAGCCTCTCGGGAGATAATAGCCCTCGTCCGACCTTTCTTTATATCAAAGAGGATTACAAGGTGAAACCCGCGAGATCAGCGAGGTCTCGGCGAGTAGTATCTGAAAATCTATCGCTAAGGGTCTAAGCTAGATCTTTGAGATGTAAAACTCAATGCCGGGTCCCTCTAGCGCCGTAGGGCCCTGTTTATATAGTCTTGAACAAACCGACCCTCTTGAGGAATATCGGTAGGGCTAACTACGAGATCGTGAATGAACTCGGTACATGCCAAATATAACCTACGGTAGATAAGGTGATCTCTAATCTTGGGGATCACGACTCTAATCAATCCAGGAAACCACGTCAAGGTCTTCTCGTGGTGTCGAGAACTCGTTTGAGTCGGACTCAAGCAGAAGTCTTAACCATTACGCACCGTGTCGGCCAGAAGCATTGGCGGGGCGTATATGGGCAGATAGAACCTTCCAGAGAGTGGGCCTGGTAGGTCGTTCGATTGGGCCGTCGGGGAGTGGGCCATGGCAATGGGCGTAATTTAATCCCGACTGCTAGCCCCCGAGACTCAAGTGGAAGGACTCACTAGAGTGGGGTCTTCCTCTTGAGACTCAAGTCTCAAGAGGGAAATTTTCTTTGCTCAGAGAGGCGTAACGATCGATCGAACAGGTTAAGTTTCAACCGAACAAGGCGTGCTCGGGTCCGATCAAACTGCTTTCGATCGAAAGCGGACCCGTTCGTCGAACAGAAGCAACGTCTGTCCGGCGAGGCACTCGGCCTTGATGTGAACCTTTGGAAAAAATAGCCGTTAGCGGCACTCCAACGGTAACTTCCTATCATTGCAAGCGGCGAAAAGCGAACGACCGTTTTACCCAAATTGTTGTGGTAAAAACTAGCCGTTTGTGACAAAACCGTTCTGAGCCACTCATACGGGACTATAAAAGTACCCAAGCTGCCCGCTGGCTAGCCACTACGCTCTCACGCCTTTCCTCTCCAATACCACGACTCCAACCTCGCTTGACATCAAAGAGCCGAACTCCACACTCCAACCTGTTCGTCCGTACAGGAACCGCCATGGCCAAATTCACGGCACCAACTCGACCGAGGAGGACTGAAGGTGCAGGAGGAGGAGGCCACGTGACACCGTGGTGGAAATTGCTGGAGAGGAGGATACTCCGGAGCGGCTCGAGGAGAGTTCATCGACTTGAGCGATTCGCCTTTGTTGGGTTGAGATCTCCGAGAGCGACTTCGTCGAGGCCTTCTTGAACATCAGCGGATTGGAGGTGGCGAACCTCAATCCGAACTCCATCCTCCAGATGGCCGTCTTCGCACACCTGTGCGAGGGCTATCTGGGCATCGATCCACCGGTGGGGCTGTTCCTCCACTATTACAGTGACGAGGAGCAGCTCCGCCGCTTCGGCGCTGGGGTGCTACTACCTCAAGCTCCGGGCCACCGCCGACGACGCGCCGTACCCTCGCCCACCGCTGCTCGACTCGATGGGCGTGGTGGGTGAGGTGGTTCTGACAAGCGGGCGGCGGCAACAAACTTCGTCTTCACCGGAAGGCGCGGCAAAGGAACCTCAATGCCTCGGCCACGAGGATTGGTACCTGACAAGGAAGATCGCCTCCCTCGTGAGCCTCGGGCTCACGGGCAGGGAGATCATTCGGGACTTCACGTGACAGGATCATCGGCTGCGGAGGAGGTCCTATCCTTCTACAAGATAGAGGATGGGAAGACATCACAAGGAGAGCACGGGTAAGTGACTTTAACACTCAACCTCTTCATTGGTCATTTCCTCGAACAGGAATTAACGACTCCATCTGCCCGGCGGAGAAGCCAACCGACGCATGGGTGACCGAAGGGTCGACGCCATCTTCAAGGCGGCGAAGAAGGACGGGAGGTCACCGGCGAGGTGGCGTACACTGTCCGCATAGCGTGCTCGTCCGCCTGAGCGAGGTAAATTACTTACTCGATCTGTGTTGCTAGACTTGCAATCTTTGTTTAGTGCTAATGCTCACGAAAACACGGGAGGACTAGTGATCCTTGGAGGGATCGAGAGGAACTCTCCGGTCCGAGAAGGAGAAGGCGAAGAAGGGCAAGGCCAAAGGCGCCACAAAGCCCAAGGTGGCGGCCGAGCCGACCTGAGCTCGCCGCGACACGGCGGCCGCCACCGTCGAAGAGACCACAAATGACAGAGCGCATCGAAAGCGGACCAAGCGGTAGCGGTCAACCAATGAGGAAGAAACCAAGTCCTCCCTCCTCGCCGAAAGCAGAGCGGCGAAGAGGTAAAGACCATGACCCTCGGCTTAGGCGTTACGCGAAGCTCACCCCGCCGCATGGATCGGCCGAACAGTGTCGCCGAAAGCAGAGGAGGCTCGAAGAAGAAGTCGCGCAAGGAAAAACTTCTTCTTGCGAGAGGAGTGCTCACTTACCGGGGAGCCGAGCGACGCCGAGAACACCAAGGGGCAAAGCGAGAAGCCGCCAAGGAGCCCTCGAGGAAGAGCGGAAAGTTCCGCGAAGAAGATCGGGATCAAGCCTCTCACGGCGGTATGTAGAAACCGAACTTCGGATCTCCCACCTACCAACCGCATTAGACTTAACGATGATCTCTTTTTCATCATTTGCCCAAGGAGAGATCGCCACAGATGGCGTCGAGGAGGCTCGGCGGTCGCCGCGCCCGAAAGATCTGCCGCGGCGATCGCGGGCAATGAGGCCGCATACCTCAAGGACAAAGTTGGCGGCATGGAGCTGCTCTCGTCGAACTCCGGCGAAGCAGCTCGACGCGCTTTCATGTTGTGGAGCGGTGGAGACGGAGGAAGCGGCGCGGTGCCGCAGACAATGGGGCCTAAGACGACGGCCCGAAGCCGCTGCGAAAGCGGGACCGAGCAGCCGGTTCTCGCAGTATTCGTCGCAGGGCAGCTCACCCCTGGCGGCGAGGATTTCTGCGCGGCGTGGAGAAGCCCGGCGCCGAGGAGCAGAAGAAGCCCCGAGCGAGCCACGCAAGTCGCCCCGCCATGGGACAACGGGCGCCACCCAGCAGAGTGGCTCGGCCTCGCAAGAAGTTGGCGGAAGAGGAAAAGGAAGAGGAGAGGAGCGCGGAGACGAAAGCGCCGCCCGTCGCTCCGCTCCCGGCAGTGCGCCCGCAAGAAGAAGGAGCGATCAAGATGGCGCGGCAAGAACGCGCCCGTCTCATTCCGACCTGGCGGGGCTTCGGACGATGGCCTCGAGGACCGCTGCTGGCGGATCAAACGCCGACTTGGCAAGGTAAGCACCAGACCAAATCTTGTTCACTTAGCTACATCATCGGAAGCGGTTAACTTGTTCTTCCTCTCGTGTCTTGAGGGACACCATGGAGGAGCTCGAGGACGGCGTCACCATCGGCGGGCGCCAGATCTTGGCGTCGCTCGAGAGCACATCTCGACGAGGGAGTCAGGCGGGGCCCTCTGCACCACCCCCAAAGTCGAAGTTTACCAAGGCGAAGGTGAAGAGGCTCAAAGTCCAAGCTGGCCAAGAGAGGCTTTCTGCGAGTCTCTCCTAGGAGAGGCCGAGGAGCCTCAGCATAAGCCATTAAGACGAAAGCATGCGGAGGAGAAGCCGGGCCGCACGAAGTGGCTCAAGAGCGACTTGCCGGCGTTCCCAATGGCGGGACCAGCTCATGGCGGAAGCCAAGAGACTCAAGGCCCACTCGCCAAGGAAGAGCAGACTTCGCGGGTCTCAAGCAAAATCTCGACCTGTGGGCTTCACGGGAAGAGATCGAGGAGATGTGGGATGACGATGAGGGCGATCACCGAGAGAAGAAGGTCGAGCTGGGCGAAGCGGCTTAAGACGGCCGAAAGCAATGAGTCACCAGAGCGAGGCTCGACCGATCACCAAGGCCAAGACCGAGGAGGTCGAGGCCATCCGGCAGGGGCGCGCAAGCAAGCGTAACAAGGAGGAGATCGAGCGCCCATTGAAGCCCGGAAGGAATCAAGGCTCGAAGTAAGTCGTGCACCTCAAGTTAGAAGTTGAGGAGTGAAGGAGCGACTTGCTCCTAAGTAGCACTGGTCAGAAACTTAAAGGGCCTTGTACCAAACTTTCGAGTAATGTAATAAAGTACTTACCTTTTCTCCGCAAAAAGAGCAACAAAAGATAAGAACGAACAGAAACTAAGAGAAAAGCGAGCAGCGCTAGGAAGTTTAAGAAAACCGGTAGAGCGCTCTACCTAACTCCGGCCCGTTGTGCATCCGCTCGGAAACTCGAGCTTGCGAACCCGAACAGGTGCACAAGAGAAAGAGCGACACCCTAGCCCCCGGTACGGACGATGTTCGAGAACCGAAGCTTGCGAACTCGAGCACGTGCGTAGAGAGAAAGAGCGACACCCGAACCTTGCTCGATTTGTGCGCGATCGCTCGTTGGCGTAAGTTAAGCGCCCGAGAGTAACCGAACAAGGAAAGTGCTCTGCCATGGGGGCTTACGAGCGAGCTTTACCAAGTGATCGCGCCAAGCAGTAAGTGCCTCTGCCGCGGAGGGCTTACAAGAGCAGACTTAGCCGCAAGGTGGAAAGGCCGTGTTACACAACCCTGAGTTTAGGAACTTATCGAAACCAGATACGGGTGGGAACAATCCTTAAGATTGCGAGTAAAAGTTCGCAAGGCCGGGCAGCCATCAAGTGTTACCAGAGAAAGTAGTCCGAGAAGACAAGTAGTGAAAAGGCACAGAGGCCGCGAGGATTCACCGAGAATTGGATTGAACTTTACATGGTGCCCGAGGGACTTTGATGAACTAAGGCGCGAAGTTTAACAAAAAGCGCAGAGGCTAAGCAAACAAAGAGGACCTACACAAAGAACTTACGGCCGGGTCGATGTTCAAGTCTTTGGTCGACTCTCTCCCGTCCTCCATAGCAGCGTAACGGCCCGGGCGAAAGGAAGAAACGACCGTGAGCAGGCCCTCCCAACGAGGAGTTAGCTTGTTGGCATTGGACAAGTTCTGGACACGGCGCAGAACGAGGTCGCCCGCCTTCAAAGCCCTTGGTCGCACTGACTTGACAGCGTGCCGGCGAAGATCTTGCTAGTAGCGTGCCATTCTGACTTGTGCCCGGTCGCGCGTGCCTTCGAGGAGATCGAGATCGAGTATGCGCTCTTGCTCGTCGTCAACTAAGTTGACCGAGCTCGTGCGAGGCGAACCGAGTACAATTTCGGCGGGCAGGATGGCTTCTGCACCATAGACCAATTGGAAGGAGTTTCCGGTCACGGTGGCCGTCAGAAAGCGAATCGCCCTGAGGACGGAAGGAACTTCGTCAACCCAGCCTTGTTGTGCTCACGAGAGCGGCGAATACCCGCCGCTTAATACCTGGACTATCGTCCGTTAGCTCGCCGATCGCTCCATTGCTCGTGGATGTGCCACGAGGCGAACAGACCTTGGTGCCCAAATTGCTCGCAGATTCTGGAATAGCTCGCTCGAACTGGTACCGTTATCCGTGATCGACTTATGGGGATCCCAAAGCGCGTGACCACGTTGCTTTTAAAAAGCGCACGTACGTTTTGGCGTGAAGAGACGACACAGCTATGCCTCAATCCACTTTGTAAAAGTGTCTATGGCGACGAGCGGTGTGTATAGCCCTTGTACCCCTTAGGAATGGGCCGAGCAGATCCGCACCCCATGTGGAAAAAGGCCAAGATGGGGATTGTTTGG
The DNA here is from genome assembly GCA_036346415.1 of Raddia guianensis. Lineage (NCBI taxonomy): Eukaryota > Viridiplantae > Streptophyta > Magnoliopsida > Poales > Poaceae > Raddia > Raddia guianensis. The sequence goes on along the minus strand of CM070542.1, from coordinate 34,196,777 downwards.
AGCTCTTGGGCGGGCTTGTGTGTCTTCCGGCGTGAAATTGGCAAGCCTTGCACTTAGTCACGATGTCCGGGCATCTTGTATGATGGGCCAATAATAGCCGGCGCGTAAACGCTTTGCCGATCGAGTCTGAAGGAGGCGTGGTTGCCACGAGCACCCTCGTGTATGTCCACGAAGGAACACACCTCCTATTGCGAGATGCACTTGGAGAGAACTCCCGAGCACCTTGACGGTAAGGATGCCGCCCACAAGCTTGTATGGAGCAAGACGCCTTGTAAGACGGAGCGCTTCGGCCGTCGTCCGGCGTGGTCCCATCGCAAGGTACCGGACAAATGGCGTTGTCGATCCGCGCACTGCTCGATAACGGAGACAAGACCACTGCCTTGCCTCGTCCGGAGACGTGATTGAGGGCTTGTGAAGGTGCTCGACGAGCACCCCTGCCGGAGCAGATTCTCGTGAGGATCCATACTTGGATAGCTGGTCGGCCAGGAAGTTGTCCTTCCTGGGCACGAAGAGCACTTCGAAAAATCGAAAATGCCGCTCCAACTTCCTCACTTCAACCAGGTATCGCGCCATTGAGTCATCGCAGCACTGATACTCCTTGTTAACCTGATTGATGACCAGCTGTGAATCTCCCTTCACAGTTAGCCGTTGGACACCAAGCGACTTGCACGCTCTTAGTCCGTGAGGAGGGCTCGTAGTCTGCGGCGTTGTTAGTCGCCGCAAAGTGTAGTTGGATAGAATACTGGAGTTGCTCTCCTTGAGGGGAGATGAGAACAAAACCAGCCCCCGAGTTTCCAGTGCGCGAGCCATCGAAAAACATGGTCCAAGAGGGTTCATCAGGTTGCTCGGGGAGCTTCACTCGATTTGGGCGGGCAAGTCCATTCAGCGACAAAGTCGGCTAGGACACGTGACTTAATAGCGATTGGGTAGCAAATAATGATCAAACTCGCTAGTTCCATTGCCCACTTAGCTATACGTCCGCTAGATTCCTTGTTCCAGTAGGATTTCTCTCGGAGGAACGTGGTGGGACCAGATTTGATGCGCTCGAAGTAGTGGCGAAGCTTCGAGGACATGAGCAAGGCGTAGAGTAGCTTCGGACCTCGTGGTAACGCCTTTGATCCGTGAAGTAGCTCGCCACGTAATAGATTGGTCGCAGATGCCTTCCTTTCGACCGTCAAGACCGCGCCACCGCTTGTGGCGTGTAACCCAGGTACAAGAGAGCCGCCGCCATGCCGCTGGGTAGTCAAGACGGGATTGGACAGATCGCTCAGATCCGAAAGGATCTATCGGCTTCTTCCGTCCACTCGAAACCATTGTGCTTGCGCAGGCCTTAAAGAAGGGCAGCCGCGTTCGCTTTGACGGAAATAAACACGCTTAGAGCGACCATCCGCCCAAATGAGGCTCAGACTTTCTTTACGGTAGTTGGAGCCCGATATTTTCAATGGCCTCGATTTTTTCGTGGTTGGCGAAATACCTTGTAACCAATAACATAACCGAGCAACATTCCGGATCGAACACCAAAGGTACACTTCTCTGGATTTAATTTTATTCGATGCCCGTGAGATTACGAAAAGTTTCGCTGTGTCTTTTACATGATCTGGAGCATATTTGCTTTTTACAACTATGTAAATCGACATAGACCTCCGTGTTTTTTCCATGTTGCTCGGGAAGGTCTTTCCATTTGTTACCGAACGTGGCACCGAGATTGCGCAGATCAAGGACATGGTCGATAGCGAAAGTGCCGAAGGGTAATGAAGGCGCTTCTCTTCATCCTCGGGAGATGCTTATTTGGTGGTAACCGAGTAAGCATCTAAAAACTCAGAGTCTGGCGTCTGCAATGCATCGACCAATTTGGTCAATACGAGGCGTGAAATTGTCCTTAGGACAAGCGGCGTTCAGATCTCAGGTGATCGACACACATCCTCCACTTGCCGCCTTTCTTCTTTGCAATGACGGGGTTGGCTAACCACTCGGTGTGATCAACCTCGGATGAACCCGGCAATGGCGGCTTGCCAAGCTAATCTTTGATGATCCCCGCTTGAATTCAAAAGCGACGTAAGCTTCGCGAACAGCTTTTGTCCGCGGACAGCTAGTTTGTGCTCGATAACCTCCTTGGGACTCGGGCATGTCGATGGCTCGTGCAAACACATCTGCATTGGCTCGGAGGAAGGCAATGAGCTCGCTTTCCTATTTGGGGTCCAGATTGGCCCCCAAGTGAACTGTCTTGGAAGTATCGTCAAGCGACAGCGGAACTTTCTTGGTTTCTCCCCCTGGCTGAAGGGAGACCCTAGGGCGTGCAGACTTGGTCTGCGGAACTTCAGGACCGCGCGGCGGAAGCTGGTCGACCAGGGCAAGGGACTGCTCGTCGCAATCCAGAGCAGCCTTGTAGTTGCCCTTGACCGTGATCACACCGTTAGGACCCGGTATCTTCACGCAATGGTAAGCGTGGTGGGACACGGCCATAAACTTACCGAGAGATGGCCTGCCCAAGATTGCGTTGTACGCCGATGGGAAGTCGACCACGTCGAAAGTGATCAACTCTGTCCGGAAGTTGCTTGGGTTGCCGAAGGTGACAGGCAGGACAACCTGTCCCAACGGCTTGATGCCTTCTCCCTAACAATCCTCAGAAGGGCATTGCGACTTCCTTCATTTTAGAACGAGGAATCAGATCTCGCCCAAGACCTTAGCGAAAGCAAGTCCAAAGCGCCCCGCCGCCTACTAAAACACGGCCAACTCTTGCGTTGCTGATGGTCGGGGCGACCACCAGTGGGAGCCGCTGAGGCTTAGTCATCCCAGTGGGGCAATCCTCCTGAGAGAAGGAGATAGGGACCTCGGTCCACTTCATGGATTCAGGCTGAGGCTTTGCCTTTTCAACGTTGTGGACCTCCCGAGCAGCTTCCTTGAGGCTGCGCCGAGAGGTATAAGCCGAGGAGCCGCCGAAGATGACGGCGATATGGTTCACGAGCTCTTGATATTCATCATCATCTTCCCGATCACCATCGTCGGTTTGGCGCCATTTACAGGCATCACCTTGTTCAGGCGGGGTGGGCATTGGGCCCTTGCCGTTGTAGAAATCTTCGAGCTTTGCAGCCCAAGTTCTACAAATGGCGATATCGTGTCTGTAGTGTTAGTGGAATTTGCAAAATCGGTCGCCGGACCTTTCTTGCCTTGTCCGCCTCTCCGAGCGCATTTTTGCCCTTTTAGTTATTGTTGGGCTTCTTCGCCCATCCTTGGGAGGAGGTGCGCGATCTATACCAAATGACGGTATTGTTCGTGATCACCTTTGTTCTTCTTCTTCGGGACTTCTTGTCACCGTGGTTGTCCGCTCTTCTTCTTCTCATCCACACCAGTCAGGGCAGCTCGCCTTGTCAAATGCCTTTTAGATGAACACGCCTCGCCGCTGGCATAGCGGTCACCGCCTTTGAACATGTCGTTGGCGGTCTAGGTCTCGCTGATCTCGAGATCGTGGGTGAGCCGCCGTCATGACTCCGCTTTTGAAGGCGCGACAACAGATTCATCCGAGATGTTCGGATCGTGTTGCGGATCTTAATGAAACGCTTCACGGTTGCGGAGGGTCTCCTGCTCATCCGGATCATCCGTGCAGATCATCCTCCTTGCCAGACGCACGTAATAGCTCCGAAATTAGCGATCGAAGCGCCACAAAGTTGGTTCCATGAGCTGATGGAACCTCTTGTCGATTGAATGACCACGCCCGAGCAGCTCCCTTAAGGACGGTCGGGTGGTAATTAGCCATAACGAGCTCACACCCCGCCGCCATGATGGCCGTAGCATAGATGGAAAGGAATTCTCCGGTTCGAGTCCCATTGTACCTCTCCATGTGACCGGCTTGAACTTTGAGGGCGTTCGACGCCCAAGCTCGCCGAGAAAGCCCCGCACCCAAAGCATATGACCTGCCACTCTTCCTGGCGTAACCTAGTCTTGAAAAGACGTTGGTCCCGCGGCGCGGGGAACTCTCGCTGAACGGATGATTCGCCCGAGAAACTCTCTCCGGACAATCCACCACGCCCTTCCTCGTGGTTGCGACGACGCGCCTCACGAGGGACCGTGACGTGATCATCGCGCGCGCTGCCCCGTGGTCGCGATGACTACGAGGACTCAGACGAGCGACGGCGACCACGGTAGCTCGCTCATGGGCGATGATCCTTCGACGGTGACGAAGGCCACGCGATCGACGGAGTCGTCCGAACCATTCCGGCGGTTTGGTCATACGCTCGAGGAGTTGTTGACTTCTCCTAGAGACTTTAGGCCTTCACCAATCGCTCTAGGTTAGAAGCAAAGACGCTTACGCGCGAGGTCGGCCTGGTTGGTAGATCTAATCACCGGTTATGGCCGCGAAGTCGCTCCCGACTACGCTCTAGAGGTTCTGGGACCCCGAGGCATCCGCTGTTTTGCCCGACCGAGTCCGTTACGCTGGGGAACTAATCCGGACAGAGAAAATTCTGCCGGAGACTTGGCGAGGGCACGCGAGGTGGGTCGCGACGCGTCGCTTGCACCGATCGCGAACCGTGACACGGTCCGATTGATGGAATCGCCGAGGTTGCGGCGAATGACTTGCTTTCGCGAAAGCGCCAGCCGCAGCCTCGTCTTGATGCCGAGCGAGTTAATCGCCTCGACCTCGCCCGGCCGCCACGGCCGTGCGGGATCCTCGAGGTTCCTACATCGGCCATGTTAATGCGGGGGCCATGCGAAGGTATGCTAGACGGTGTCATCATTTGTGTTCCACGGTAGAATCTGCCGACATAGCCTTGAATCCGATAAATCTAAACCGTCGTAAAGATCATCGGTTCCGTAGTCATCGTCAATGACGGGAGTGCGATCTGCGGCAATCTCTGCCATATAGGCAGAGACCTCCGTCCCAGATACGGAAAGTGTTCGAGATCGAACAGATCAATCTGAACTGACAGGGGATGAAACGTCCTGTCCTTCTGAGTCGTAGCCCTCAGGAAGTATCTCTGTATCGCTGACGGAGTTCGACATACTCGATCTGCGTGTCCCCACGGTCGGCGCCAGCTGTCGACGGTTGGGATATTGACCCAAGTCAACCAAGGTTCTTCAAGGAAGAGATAGGAGACACGCCGAACAACCACTTAACAAAGAACGAGCAGAGATGCGGGGGTTTTATCCTGGTTCAGCCTCTCGGAGAGATAATAGCCCCACGCCGGCCTTTCTTTATATCAAAGAGGATTACAAGGTGAAACCCGCGAGATCA